>OX411800.1:5043447-5665947 GCA_948252455.1 Acleris cristana | reverse complement strand
GCTCGCGAGTCGCTAGCGACGGCGTAAATGATTTGTATGGAGGATTGTATGCGCCTCTAGCGGTCACTTATGGAACTAAAGATAGCTAGTACGAGTCAACGGTTGTTCGGTAGCTCAAGTTGTCTCGCGAGAGCATTGTTCACATTCCAGTGTGTCGAGCGAGAACTGGAATTAACGTCAAATTTCAAATATAGAATGACAAACGGTCTATACCTAGATGTGTTAAGGCCGCCATATACGGAACGATCCGTCGTTACGATCGATCTGAAGCGATATCGTGACGATTCATATTTCTATTGAAATTTTGATGCGATATTGCCACACTCGTACAATCCATCGCTCGATTTCAGTCTTAACCGACGGATCGTACCGTATATACAAGTGCATGGAAGAGGGTCTTCACTTCACTTAAGTTTTTTTCCTTTAAACTGTTGTCAGATATAGAAAAATTCTGTTATCTACGCATAGCGGAACGCGGCCTAAAAAAAGATCATAACAATTAAGCATATTTACAAACAGCAAACAGTTACGTCGCTATCTCATAAAGAAACGATTAAAACTGACAGACCTATTAAGTTTAGTCGTGTGGATCCTCTTTTGCGATAAGGCGAGGTCTTCAACGAGCTCTATGTCGTATCTGAATATTTATTTTTATACATACATACATACATACATACATACCCTCACGCCTGTCTCCCAATGGGGTAGGCAGAGACTATGGAACGCCAGGAGCACCGGTCTAAACATACAACTTTCGCTTCCTCTACGTTCATCAATCTCTTCATGCACGTACGTCGGTTTCGGGTGCTTTTGATTTGGCCCTTATTCAGTACAAACAGTGCGTTCATTTATTTTTATTTATATATTTATTCGGTACAGTCACCTATAATAATATATTATCCAACATTGGGCGCAAAAACTCTAACACGCTCTTATACCTCTAGTAATAAAGACGTGTCAGATATTTTTGCGCCCAATGTTGGATAATATATTGCTGGTGACTGTACTAGCGACCCGCCCTCGCTTCGCTTCGGTTTATGTGATTTTTCTGTAACACGCGTACATAAAACAGAATTTATACATACAAACTTTCCTCTTGAATCACTCTATCTATTGATGTAAACCGCATTAAAATCCGTTGCGTAGTTTGAAAGATCTAAGCGTACTTATAGAGGGGCATACGGCGGGAAGCGATTTTGTTCTATACTATGTAAAACTGATAATAGATCTATTTGGAGGAAAGTTAAATAAACAAGGAATAAATAAAGGCTGGTAGTACTGTTAGGCGATATGCTTGCAACCTGTCACTAATGCACTGGTATCTTAGCCTAATTGTTCAAAACGTGGTTACAGAATTAAATATCAACAAGTTTTTTAGAGTTGTTGGTAATTCTGTAGCTCTGCCTACCCCACTCTGGGAATAAAGGCTTGAGTTACGCAGTAAGTTGTATATAATCTGTGGCGTTAGTTTATGTATGAATGTGTGTAAAATGAACAAGGCTTTGGTGAGCTGCGGACGAAGGCAGAGAGATTTATTTCTTTTTTAGGGTTCCGTACCAAAATGGTACAAAGGAACCCTTATGGTGAGACTTCGTTGTCTGTCTGTCTGTCTGTCTGTCTGTATGTCACAGCAGGTTTTCTCAGCAACTACAAATGCTATCAACTTGAAATTTGGCATAGTTGTACAACTTGCTTGCCCGCATCTATTTGTAGTAAAAAAATATGAAATTAATTTTATTAATAATTGAAAAGGGGTCTAGAATGGGGGGTTCAAAATTGAAAGTGGTTCGATTATAGCAAATGGGGTGTCATATGAAAGGTCTGAATCTGCACATTTAAAAACTATTTTTTTGAAAAATTTCTGTGATGTACTTTTTGATTTATAGCCAAAAATGTACAAAAAATGACCGTTCCCCCCCCCTTATCTCCAAAGTTTATTAATCAAAAATTCTGAAAAAAATCCTGACGTATAGATAATTACTTATATTTTCTGGGAAAAATAAAATAAAGTGTTCATTATTTACAGTTTTTGAGAAATAACAAAAAAACTAAGAAAATCTGTATTAAAATGTAGGCTAGTCAAAATCGACCTTATTGCCTGGAAAATAAAGCTTAGAACAAAATGAGTATTTTCTTTTGCGGTTACCAAGCATATTATCTTCAATACGGAACCCTCGGTGCGCGAGTCCGACTCGCACTTGACCGGTTTTTTAATACAAAGCGATGTCAACTGGGGTAGGGTTGGGGTAGGGTCAAAAGTTTAGCATACAACGGTGCCTTCAAAAGGTTTACTCGCGGTGAAAACACTTGGAAGTCACCGACGTATGCAAAACCGTGTCCGAACGGGGCCCGCTTCGCTTGCAGTGGAAAGCTGACGTAACTCTCCTCGCCTCCCCCTACGTCTCTCACCCCGCGGGACGGTCGCGCTCGAATTTGTCGACCGTGTCATAATTCTACAACAGCACAATATTGTAAATCACATAAACGTCTCACTAAATACTATTTACACTGTTTATCTGTCTCACACGGCGCATGTTTGCGTTTCCGCTTGACATCAAATGATAGCATTATTTATCGCTGTCTAGCTCTAATCGTTTACGTTCACGAGAAAGATAAAATAGCTGTGCTAATTGAAATAAACACTTTCTTTAGTTTATTAATTTTGCAACTTTTCGCTGACACATTTTCGACAATTTCGATAATTGGGGGCATGTCGGAATTTGTGCGGAATAAATTTTACCAAAGTTACTAGGATAATTTGGGATATACTTACCTTTCAGCAGGGATCGGAAAACCCCTTTATTTGATTAATTAAACTGCTTCGAACTAGTTAACTACAACCATTGATGCCGGGTTTTATAAAGATCCGTTAGATCAAACTTCGGTCAGGAAAGTCAAAACTTGTATGAAGTTACTAAAATTTGATCTGACATATTTACTAACGGGTTTTTATAAAACCCGGCATAAGGTTACCTATTTTGTAAGTTTCTAGGTACAGTAGTTTCGGCTGTGCGTTGATATATAAGTCAGTCAGGTTTGCCTTTCATATATATAGATACTAGAGGACGCCCGCGACTTCGTACGAGTAGAATTAGTTTCCCGCTACTCCCCCCCATTTCTTCCCGTTGGGGGTCGAATTTTGGAAAATCCTTTCTTAGTGCTCACTTACCTCATGAAAGGAACCCCTGTACTAAATTTCAAGTTTCTAGGTACAGTAGTTTCAGCTGTGCGTTGATATATAAGTCAGTCAGGTTTGCCTTTTATATATATAGATATAAATATATATGAACTGTTACATAAACACGAGTAAACGCTGATTACTAAATGAACAGTACCTAAACAACAGACAAGCAACAAGTCTTATTAATTTATTGCGAAGGCCACGGAATGAAGCCGTCGTTAAAGTAAGGGCGTTTTGTCATTGGCTTTACTCGTTTAAATATCGAATAAATTAATGTAAGGGGACAATCACACAAATAACTACAGTACTAGGTAGATAAGAAGTCAATGCTGACACATTGCACGACCATGAAGTTTCTGACTATTGACATTGTTGACAGCAGTAAAACAATCATATCAGCCTGTTGCAGTCCACTGCTGGGTATTGATTCTCTCAAACGCAAAGGTGAGCGAACGCAGGAGTGAAGTCCAAGCGGCGAGTTTAAGTAGTCCCGTCAAAGCGAGCAAAACACATTCAGCGCGTGTATTCAATTTGGCAGCATGGCTTCTCGAACGTATAAGGCTGCCTGATTGAGAATGCACGCGCTAAAATGTGTTTTGCTCGCTCTGACGGTACTACTTAAACTCGCCGCTTGGACTTCACTCCTGCATTCGCTCACCTTTGCGTTTGAGAGAATCAATACCCTGGACATAGGCCTCCTCCAAGGAGCGCCACAGCGCGCGATCTCCCGCCCTTTGCATCCAGTCACTGCCAGCTTCTTCAGGTCATCGGTCCATCTAGCCGGGGCGTCCTACACTACGTTTGCCTAAGCGTGGTCTCCATTCGAGAACCTTCCTGCTGCACCTCTCGTCGGTTCTGCGACAGACATGGACAGATTGGCCAGCCCACTGCCACTTCAGCTTGCTACATTTAAACAAGCAATGCTAAACTTATTTGTTGCGTGTGAAGGAGTAGTAATAACAGCATTGTTTACTGCTTGTCAACATTATCCATATTCTAAAACTTCATGGTTGTGCAATTTGGGAATGACTTCTTGTCAGACGGGTATAGGTAATACCTAGTCCCAAACTAAGGTCTCTTCAAAAAACCGGCCAAATGCGAGTTGAACTCGCGTGGAGAGGGTTCCGTACCGTACATACGTATTTTTTTTGATCGATTTTTTATAGGTTTTCCTGTAATCTACAAGCAATTAAATATATTTTGTAAAAAAAATATTTTGGTCTGTGGTTTCGGAGATCAGGAGGAATGGTCAATTTTCGTCATCTCTCATGAAAGTCATGAATAAAATCAAAACTATTTATTTTACAATAATAACAAAAATATATTTGATCCTCATAACGAGCCCTTTCATTTGATATATGACACAGTAAGGTGTTGAAAACTTTTTTTAAATTTCCTAAATTGTCCCCCGGCAATGACAATTATTAAAAAAAAACTTTGCGCATCTGTGTTTGGGTCATCAATATACGCATGTGTTCCAAATTTCAACTCAATCGGTCCAGTAGTTACGGAGCAAATTGGCTGTGACAGACAGACGGACAGACAGACGCACGAGTGATCCTATAAGAGACCCGTTTTTTCACTTTTTGTACGGAACCCTAAAAACATTCATTCATTCATTTATACTTAGAAGTAGTTTATTGCGTTTCCCTCAGGAACTGTTACGATAGCGCCTATTTACTTGAAAGTAATGGCGGCTGAGGGCCTCTATACTAAGTGGTAAAACCATATTGCTTTACAGTAGCTTATTTTCCATGTCAATGAGTACGCATCATTAGGCCATTCTTCATCTAAAGCGGTTGTCTACAAACAATAAACCGTTTTCATTAATCTCTTATTGCGTCAGCCAGTACGTTTACAATCTGTCCACGTTTTTTATTGCCCCATTCGAGAACTGATGGCCTTTTATCCACTTAAATATCATCAATTCTCCAAGCGTTTCAACAGCTGTATTTTAATGAAGTCCTAGCTAAGCTAGGAAAATTTTGACGGCTACGCTACGCGATTTAAGCGTGTCGCAATATCATAAAGAGAGTGAGTTTTGTGTTTGTGTCACACAAATTGTGTGTATGTGGATGGTAATCTACATCAAAAAAATAAAAGAAAAAAACCTATTTAAAAGGTACCTATTTCAGTTGTTACGGATAGAAGTTATGAACAGACCTCGATGAACGTTATGAATTTCTCTTAATCAAATATATTCCTTTTGCTACTTTATTAAGGTAGTTTTGGGTCATGTTAGTTTTGCAGCTTGCCCGAAGGGCCAAAGCATCCAGAAATAGGAGCTCCGCTAATGAGGAGCTCCTTCGACTCTGTATAATTTGGTATTCGAAATATACTATCATTCGACTCGGAAAAAGCTACAATGTGGTTAAAATTATGAATGGGGAAAAATGCGATCGAGTAGGTACCTACCTAAAATCACGAAAGGGGAAATTGAAAAATGAATACGCTAAATTATCGAGATAGGCGAACGGATCTAGCTTCTGTTCTCTTAGAGTTTTTCATCGCTATCCCCTAGGGAACTGTCCAATTTTTGGCATAAAAATTACACTATGTTTTCCCCGGGAAGTTATCATTATGTTATGTGACGACTACTATAGCTATTTCAAAGGGTATATGATACTTTTCATCACACAAAGATGAATTGCTTCCGTTTGACTACGGAACCCTAAAAATAAATGAAATTAATTGTCTCAAGCGTCGCATCTAGGGCGGATTGCATCACTCGTCGGACTCGCAAGTAGGTCAGATTGGAAGAATGCTGAACGGCCCGCTTTATCCTTTTACCTGTTTATCTTACAATACTTGTAACTGGACGATGATAAGCAGGGCTCGGAGTTTTTATAGCACGGTGAGACGAAAGAGAGCTGTGGAGTCGACATCAACATTAAAATTAAACTCTTACTCAAACTCATACTCATTTGTTTATTTAATTTCAAAATGCTTTTATATTCTCCCTGAGCCCCTGGGTAAAACTGCTAAGCTAAGTAATGAAAGATTACAATTTTAAACAAAATTAATTTCATGTACTTATTGAATATTAATCAAACAATGTTATGAATATTAAAAGTGAAAGTCATTATCCATATATATAATCATTAAATCAGGGGTCGGCAACCTTTTGGCAGCCAAGGGCCACATAGTAGCTAACGAAATTGACGCGGGCCGCATATGTTAATAATTTATGACTTTACAGACAAAAGGTACCACTTTGTCAGTAGTCAATAAGGACGAATTCTAATATACATTTTTGTGCAAAAAGCGCCTTATTAAAAAATACTTACAAATAAATCTCTCGTCCTGCCCGACTACGAATATCTTCGTGGTTGGCGATATCTACAGTCGCAATTACGCATGCTAAGGATTTCATCTTTTGTGAGAAATTATTACAAAAAATTCTGAATACAAAGACCCTTACAAAAAAATTGCCAGGAAGACTCGCGGGCCGCAAGTAAAGGGCTTGCGGGCCGCATGCGGCCCGCGGGCCGCCTGTTGCCGACCGCTGCATTAAATAATCGAATGAGTATGAGTATGAGTAAGAGTTTAATTTTAGTGTTAATATCCACTCCACAGCTCTCTTTCGTCATACCGTGCTATGAAAACTCCGAACCCTGATGATGATGATGACATATCGTTTAACCTTCTGTAATTAATAAGGCGCTTAGCTTTTAAGTGTGCATGTACAATATTTATGAAACAGTGTAGTTATTGTTGATTTCGGCGCGTACGTTGCCTGCCACATGTTACTACGCCGAACAAGATAATGCAACAAAAATTTGCGCCTGCGCGTGTTATCAACTAAAAAACAGATCCAATTCAAGGTCAATAACCTGGGGAGCCTATCGTGATTGTTATTTGTTATCTGTTAAACGGCTAAGTAATTGTGACAGCTATAAAATGTTGCATATAGATATAAAACACCGAAATAAATCGTCCCAGATATGAGAATCAGATACGAGGTTGAGAAAGTAAATGGATGTAATGTGACTTCTAGGTACTTTTAGAGATATCTCTTAAACGGCCTGACCGATTTTCATCAAAGTTGGCTTAAAACCACCCCAGTTAAAACAGCTTTCTATTAAGAAAAACTAAATCAAAATCGCTTCATCCGTTTGGTAGATACGATGCCACAGACATACACAGATACACACGTTAAGCTTACCCCTCTGGTTTGCGTTGGTTAAAGTACAGCCTATGAGACGACATGTCATAACCGTTACTCAGTTATATTGTGACTAGAGGACGCCCGCTACTTCGTACGCGTAGAATTAGTTTCCCGCTACTCCTCCAATTTCTTCCAGTTGGGGGTCAATTTTCGGAAAATCCTTTCTCAGTGCTCACTTACATCATGAAACCCCTGTACCAAATTTCACGTTTCTAGGTACTGTAGTTTCGGCTGTGCGTTGATATATAAGTCAGTCAGTTTTGCCTTTTATATATATAGAATAGCGAGCGATTGTAATATCTGTCCTTGTTTCTCGTACGCTTATATCTTCAGTTGGTCGATGACGGCTGTCGTTGCGTGATTCGTTGTACAGGAAAGCTGTCAGTACAGAAGTTGTCAACATTATACTAGCCATCAGCTGCTCTGTGTGCTCGATTGCCTTCTACTAGCCGTAAAAATAGCTAATAGCTGTCATTTCAAATTACCAGAGTGACCTACGACTAGACTAGGGTTGTGCGCGCTCGTTCACTGAGCGGATCGCTCCAAACTAGTACAATCGCTCAAATGTACCTACTAATTCGGTCTTTTAGTTCTTTTTCTCAAAAATGTCCTGTTGACATTACTATCTACATATTGAGACGCGAAGTGCACGCGCTAATATGTGTTTTGCTCGCTCTGACGGGACTACTTAAACTCGCCGCTTGGACTTCACTCCTGCATTCGCTCACCTTTGCTTTTGAGAGAATCAATACCCTAAGACTCCTCGGAACTCTTGCGCGGACTGTAGTTTCGAAAGCGGATAAAATCTATACGTCAATCGTATATAGTCTGTGCCAATTGAAATTGGCAAAGATGTAAACACAACCAAACGAACCAATTTACCATTATTACTCGATAATCACGTGCTTTTAAAGATCAAGTGAGGTCTTAGCAATGATTTATACACTTAGTCTTTACTTTCACATTAAGTTTAAGATTAAATAACTATTAATTATCCGATATCTATCTTCTATATATATAAAAGGCAAAACTGACTGACTTATATATCAACGCACAGCCGAAACTACTGTAGCTAGAAACTTGAAATTTGGTACAGGGGTTCCTTTCATAATGTAAGTGAGCACTAACAAAGGATTTTCCGAAAATCGACCCCCAACGGGAAGAAATGGGGGGAGTAGTGGGAAACTAATTCTACGCGTACGAAGTCGCGGGCGTCCTCTAGTTTTAAATAAAAACTCGCTTGATGAATATTTGAGGTTATGTGTCAAACAGTACTAATTAATTTGTTTATATCTTTGGCAATTTCAATTGACAGTCAGTTTTCGAAAATAGCTATCGTTCACGTTAATTCATTTTCTCAAGCGAGAATCGAGTAAAATTACCGGTTCATTTGAAACTGTAGACGCTTTTTCGACGGATATCTGTATTAAGGTCGGCTAATTTGGCTAATGGTTTAGGTTCGGCTGCGATTAACGTCGTTCGTAGAGCGGGAATAAATATTAGTCCTATAATCACGCGATGACTAACACTACTTTGATCTGTGCGTATTCTTCACAGAACAGAAAAAACAGTAGAAGTGTCAAGTGGGCGAGTAACGTGTGGCACGGTTATGCGGAGTTCCGCATAACCTACCATACATTTGCCGCGATCGCTTATTTCGATATTTCAATATTTCGGTATTTCTAAAATAGGAACTTAATCCAGAAGCATGCCTTATTGTGCTATTTTGGAATGTAAAAACGATAGCCGCACCAAAAAAATTTTCCATGGTGGCGTGTTGTTTTTATGATAGTGTCAGTATGGGCGACAACAGGTCTGATACTAATCGAAGCTCATGCCACTTCCACTGTTTTTTCTATTCCGTGGTATTTTTATTTGGTCAAGAAAGAGGATAAAGCTTTTGACTTGTATGTCTATCCTCGCAAGACCCAATACGTATTTTAGTAAAAATGAAATTGCAACCTTGTCGGATTAATTATAGGGTGCCTTTTATATTTGGCATTACGTCCTTAAGCGAGAACCTGGAGACTCGGGAGGCTATAATATATGATAAAGACGTTGAAATGAATAAATACATACATTAAATCATGTTTCCCAGAGGGGTAGGCAGAAACCAATTCTTTTCACCTGCTATGATCTTGACAAATCTCTTTCGCTTCTTCCGCCGAATTGTCAGTTTCTCTGCGGCTCAACAGTGCGTGGTCAACGAACCCATTAATTTGAATACCGTTAGCTTTTTATGTGCGTAACGTACCTACCAGGTGTTTTGGCAAAATATAACCTGCGCCGCTGGGAACTTTAAAGCAGCTAGTAGCTAGGGAATGCAAATAACCGGTTATAAGCGGTTTTAACCGGTTATAAGCGGTTTTAACCGGTTATTTTCGTACAAAAACGGTTAATCACCGCACCGGTTAAATTGCATTTCCTACTAGTAGCTAAATTTTTTCGTGTTTCGGCGATGTCCAAGGAGGTTTAATAGGGGATCTTTGGACGGCAACAGTTATGTTATACTTACCAAAACCATGTTTTTTTGCAATAAAATACAGATTACACTTTAATCTGTCAAATACAGTTTATTTCGTTCAAAACTAACTGATAGTTTTGATGCTATCACGTTATGAGCGTCGCCAGGGAGAGATACACCTCATTTTTAGCGCTCTCCCGTAGTCTATGACGTCATCGCTGGGGTGGAAAATATTTTTTTGTAAAAGTCAGATCGATCTTCATAAAAGATATAACTATCACTTTTGTAACTCTTAAACTTTAGAAGATCAAAGCTCTCAAAAATACACGGTTTTGGTAACGCTATTTTTCTGGAATGCACGCTAGGATTACGAGACAGACGTTCATCGAATTGATAAAAGCACACTTTTTTTTATTATTATTTACTGAGAAAAAAATCATTGAATATTATCATTATCACTATTATCAGTGTTTGCTACGCCCACTTTGGAGTAGTGGTCGGAATGACGTTATTTTGTTTGTAGCCGCGCTTGGTTTTTATTGTTCCGTACCCAAGGGATAAAAACGGGATCCTATTACTAAGACTCCGCTGTCCGTCTGTCTGTCTGTCACCAAGCTGTATCTCATGAACCGTGATAGCTAGACAGTAGAAATTTTCACAGAAGATGTATTTCTATTGCCGCTATAACAACAAATACTAAAAATAGAATAAAATAAATATTTAAGAGGCCCCTCCCGTACAACAAACGTGTTTTTTTGCCGTTTTTTGCTAATGTTGTATAGATGGTACGGAACCCTTCGTGCGCGAGTCCGACTCGCACTTGGCCCGTTTTTTTATGTCCAGCACCAGCTGTAAAATAGAAAAGTAGCCATTAGTAGAAATTTGTTTAATTCAGTAAATAATGTCCAAAAAAAGCTATGCTTTTAGACAAACCCCAATAAGCATGATTTTTTTTATCAAAAACCTTTAATAAACGTTTTTTTTTGTAAATTCACGTCGTAATCCCGTTCTTTGTTGAAGTCTATTAAAGAGTATAGTAGACGATTTTCGAATGGTAAAAGCGTTTCGTAAACGTGACGTTTTATTGAAATGATCGTGCTCGAGTTACAATAAACCTCTTGAATACGCAATTGATATTCTCACATAAATACCATGACGTCAATTGGTTCAGAATTCAGAGACAATATAGTGGTTTCTTTATGACTAGAATCTATATCTATACTAATATTATAAAGAGGTAAAGTGTGTGACGTTGTAGGCGGTAATCTCTGGATCTACTGAACCGATTTTGAAAATTCTTTTACCAATAGAAAGCCATATTATTTGAGAGTGTCTTAGGCTATATATTAACCCAAAAAATATATAGCCCAAAGGAGTGGCCACGGGAACAGCTAGTAGAATGTAACAATTATAACAAATGTAACTTTATATGTTTCTGCGTACATACAGGGTGGCTGGGGACGAAAGCCGTTTTGTTTTATGTAAGGACTAGCGACCCGCCCACGCTTTGCTTCAGTTTATGTGAGTTTTCTATAGCATCCGAACATAATACAGAATTTATCTTCTTATCTTATCTCTAATATATAAAATTCTCGTGTCACAGTGTTTGTAACCAAACTCCTCCGAAACGGCTCGACCGATTCTTATGAAATTTTGTGTGTATATTCAGTAGGTCTGAGAATAGGTCAAAAACTATATTTCATAAGGTTTGTATGAAAAAAAAAATTACACCCGGGCGACGCCGGGCGCGGACAGCTAGTATATCTCTATATATAAAAGGCAAAACTGACTGACTGACATATCAACGCACAGCCGAAATTACTGTACCTAGAAACTTGAAATTTGGTACAGGGGTTCCTTTCATGATGTAAGTGAGCACTAAGAAAGGATTTTCCGAAAATCGACCCCAAACGGGAAAAAATGGGGGGAGTAGCGGGAAACTAATTCTACGCGTACGAAGTCGCGGGCGTCCTCTAGTCTATATATATAAAAGGCTAAACTGACTGACTGATGTATCAACGCACAGCCGAAACTACTGTACCTAGAAACTTGAAATTTGGTACAGCGATTCCTTTCATGATGTAAGTGAGCACTAAGAAAGGATTTTCCGAAAATCGACCCCCAACGGGAAAAAATGGGGCTAGTAGCGAAATACTAATTCTACGCGTACGAAGTCGCGGGCGTCCTCTAGTCAAGCTATAATAATGGATTCTATTATAATCGCCCTCAAACAACGCCCACACGTCCTCCCCAACGATTAGCACTGCGTCTTAATTACATACAATGACTAATCACACTTCCGCTCACATCCGAAACAACGCTAGTACACTTGAACATTCAACGCAAATTAGACCTTTTACGGATGACGGTTAGGTCGCTATCGCGAGGTGATGTGTCAGAGTTGTGACGTTTGTTACTTCATGGGTAATATGATAGCTGTAATTGGAGGATATTTGTTGGACTAAAACGTCTTGATACGTGACAGCGTTTCAAGCAGATGTCTATTTTTGAATAGCTTTTGTTTAAGCGTGTTTGTTGGTTGGTATGACCCGAGGGCTTATTGTCTAACGCACTCACAATCACGATCGTTTTCATTTTGAAAATCGAAGGCTTGTCTGCATACAAAATGAAAACAATTGCTCCACTTTGAAGCCGGTTGCGATTGCGAGTGCGTTAGACAGTAAGCCCTCTGGTTCAAGTTATTAAAATAGGCTGCTAACCATCCATAGAGGAAATGGTTTAAAAAAGAAAAATGCATTTATTTCAGACTACGGAATCCATATATTGTTAGTATTACACACATAACTTAAATAACTGTTAGTATCTAAACTTAAATGAAGAGAGGTCCAGTGCCTGATCAGGACACTGTCCCACCCACAGAACAGAAAAAACAGTAGAAGTGTCAAGTGGGCGTGTAACGTGTGGCATAGTTATGCGGTGTTCCGCTTAACCTACCATACTTTTGCCGCGATCGCTTATTTAGATATTTTGATATTTATAAAATAGGAAATAAATCCAAAAGCATGCCTTATTGTGCTATTTTGGAATGTAAAAACGATAGCAGCACCAAAAACATTTTCCATGGTGGCGTGTTGTTTTTATGATAGTTTGAGTATGGCGACAACAGGGCTGATGCTAAGCGAAGCTCATGCCACTTCCATTGTTTTTTCTATTCCGTGGTCCCACCTCTCTGCGACGACGGTCAGGAGACTGGCAGCTGGCGTACACTCTGCAGAGCGTCGCGGCAATGTATTTGTTTTTTTTTTGTTGTAAAAACTGTAAAACATTTGTTTTAAATTTAGTACAAACCCAAAAAAAATAAACAAGCTTTAAAAAATGGTCAAGTGCGAGTTGGGCTCGTGCTTATTTGACTGGAAATCAAATTCAGATCGGTATATGAATACCTATTGTGCGGCGGTACGGAACCCTCGGTGCGCGAGTCCGACTCGCACTTGACCGGTTTTTAGACAACATAAAACAAAAGGAAGCGTTTCCGAGCGGCTGAACGCAACGTGAAGTAATTATCTCCGTGCCTAATCAATTTCACGCCGAAAATTGAAAAACAATCTTATCTGCCATGACAAGAAACTTAAGGCCCATTTTTATTGGTAAAAGATAAAAAGTAAAAGACATTTATAAAGTAAGTAGGCCGCACGGGCACTTTTACACGTCAGGAGTCTACCAGCGCTTCCCAAGAGGAGACCACTGCCGAGAAGAAACGCCGCAAGAAACTCAGCAGTCAGTAATTTTTTAACCATATTTCTTAATACAATGATACTACTTAGTCTAGTATTATATAAAGCTATAAATATTAAATTAAGTAAATATAATATCAAATATCATGCGTAGTTGAGCAGGAAAACATGACAAAAATATTAGGAGAGAGATAGAGGGAGAAAAAGGCAAAAAAAAAACAACAAGACGACCACATGAAAATTTCGACATGCTTTCCTACATCAACGGTGTCCCCTAGACAAGACAAGATAAAGGTTTTACATTTGAACAAATTATTATTGACTAAGTTTCAAGTTTAGGCCATGCGTTTTAGTCTGTTAAATAATCCTCGACCCTATAATACGCTTTAGACATATCGGTCGATCGCTTGCTTGTAGCAATCCATTATTAACGAGTTGCATTGACATTATTGAACCGGGAGCTATCGCAGCGATGCAATGTAGCACGAAATGCATGCTGATCTTGAAAAATATTCGCTAAATATCTGAGGTAAGGAGCCTTTTCTATCCGGTGATTTTTAGGGTTCCGTACCCGAAACGGAACCCTGTAACTGAACAAATGATTAATACGGACCTATATTGTATGGTATAGAATTAAATCTGTTTAGTGTTAGTCATAATGTTGAAAGTCATAATCTATATACATAAAAGGCAAACCTGACTGACTTATATATCAACGCAAAGCCGAAACTACTGTACCTAGAAACTTGAAATTTGGTACAGCGGTTCCTTTCATGATGTAAGTGAGCACTAAGAAATGATTTTCCGAAAATCGACCCCCAACGGGAAGAAATGGGGGAGTACCGGGAAACTAATTCTACGCGTACGAAGTCGCGGGCGTCCTCTAGTATTAGTATAATTTGCAGTTCCGATTTTCGTTCCGAAGACTATGACGGCTAAGTAGACTTGATTTATACCTAAGTACTAAAAATCGCCTAAGACAGCACCAAATAACTTTAAATAGAAAACGCGTTCATACTAGTGGTTTTTGAGATAGTTTTTTGTGTGTTGTAGTAACGGCTTCGTAACCCTACACTGAGCATGGTTCAATTGAAGTTTTTGAAAATCTCTAAGTTCATCGTTATGCATTTTGACTAAGTCCTTGGTATGCTTTATATTCTGTACCTTTAGAGATCTCTTCTAACAAGCTAGCCTTAGCCTACTTGCTCGTCACGCCCGGCGCTCTCCGCACTCTATACTGCCCTGCCGTATCTCAAATTATAACCTAAGCAGTTTTAATTCTATTGTCTTAGTAAAAAGGTCGATGTTGCTACAGGGGTTTTATCTGAGATACTGCCTATTGGTTTAGTAGGGCATTATAGTCCTAGCATAGTATAGACAGTAGTTCATCTTATAAGGAATATCGCTTGCTTGCATGTGTGCGTGCGTCGACCGTACGCGCCGCGAGCCATTACAAGCAAGCTCAACAAGTCACACCAAGTCGGTTTAGTCGGGGTAAACTCCTATAGCTGGGTCCACATTTGTATCATTTTGCCGATCACGATCACGCGTATCGTATCGAGCTCGCGTATCCTAAGTATGGACGCTCACTTTGGGCACACCGTATCACTACCATGATGTGAATCGTCATGTGAAAAAATACGGCGTATCGCGTATCAAATCATAACTTCGTATCGTGATACAGTATCAAAACACGTCCATACTTACCGATCTTGATACGCGTATCCGATCACGAGTGTGCGGGATATATAATAAACGCGTATCAACATCGACCCCGAGCGATCAGATACGGCGCGCCGCATGATCGCGCTATTTGTGCGTCCACAATAGCGATCTTGATACGCGTCTGTGCAACGCTACGGAGATACGATACGACTAAATGATACAAATGTGGACCCAGCTTAAAGGGTCGGATATGACTACTGTTCTGTTTATACTATGGTACAGTCAAGGACTTTAATTGTTAACTCGGCCGCCATTACTGTCAAGTAAATAAGAGATTGAATGTCATAAGCAATATGGTTTTACCGACTAGAATGCCCCTGACACATTGTACAACTATGAAGTTTATGAATATTTAATGTTGATAGCAGTAAAACAATGCTAAACTTATTCGTTGCGTGTGAAGGAATAGTAATAACAGCATTGTTTACAGCTGTCAATATCATCCATATTCAGAAACTTTATGGTTGTGCAATGTGTCAGGTCAGGATTGACCTCTTATCTGCCTAGCACTATAGGCGAAACTTAGGCCTTGTATAGGTACACAAAACTTCGAGTGTATATCATAGTTTCGACTACGTACGCTCGGAATATCATGCTATCGAATGTTCGTTGGCTCGACTGTTACTGGATCGAATATTCGCTGGGTCGAAAAGCGTAGAAACAATAAATCGTCAAATCGAAATTGAGATTTCGATTGTCATCCCATAGAAAATCTCAGACACGAATGTTCATTGGCTCGACTGTTACTGGATCGAATATTCGCTGGGTACGAAAAGCGTAGAAACGATAAATCGTCAAATCGAAATTGAGGTTTAATAACCATAACCATATAATTCTAGATTACGTTTTGTCGATTATACATATTTCGGCCACAGGTATTTCGATCCAGCGAATATTCATTACAATAACAGTCGAGCCAATGAATTTTCGATACACCACTGATCGAAACTATACAATTCTAGATTACGTTTTGTCGATTGTACATGTTTCGGCCACAAGTATTTCGATCTAGCGAATATTCATTACAATAACAGTCGAGCCAACGAACGTTCGATAGCATGATATTCCGAGAGTACGTAGTCGAAACTATGATATACACCCCAAAACTTCAAATCGGCGCGATACGAATTCACAACGCAGACAACTGCGATTTCGTTTTGAAGGGAGACTCCTTGCCGCTCGAAGTCGCATCGCAGCTATATTCGCGTCGCGGTTTTCTGTTATGAATTCGTAACGCCTGATTCGCAGTTTTGTGCACAAGCCTATTCACTGTGATTACTGCATTTTGGTTTAAGTGCAGGGACCCCACAAAACAGAAAAAAACAGTAGAAGTGTCAAGTGGACGTGTAACGTGTGGCACGGTTATGCGGAGTTCCGGAGGAAATAAATCCAGAAGCATGCCTTATTGTGCTATTTTGGAATGTAAAAACGATAGCCGCACCAAAAACATTTTCCATGGTGGCTTGTTGTTTTTATGATTTGAGTTTGAGTATTGGCGACAACAGGTCTGATACTAAGCGAAGCTCATGCCACTTCCACTGTTTTTTCTATTCCGTGAGGTACCCTAAATATTACTGGTTACAGGAGTTCTCATTCATGTTTTATGAAATAATGTTAAAATAACTAAATAATCAAGATGGGAACTGTCAGAGTTTGATTTCGAATTCGATAACAGATTGTAGCCGCGAATTAAACAGAAGCGGTGTTGTTTTAAATGTAAAATTTGTTTAATCGGGGTATTTCTTAGCTAGATTTGATGAAAATCAGATGTTCAGTTTGAGATATCAGCTCTGACAGAAGGGCTCGTCATTATTATCGAGGGTTTTTATATGTTTAATAGTTAGATATACAGGGTGGGAAAGTAGTATAGCGACAGATTTTAACCATGGATTCCTGTGGCCCGTTTCACGAAGCGCCAAGTTACAAGCGGAACCCTCTTTCTAGCAGTACGAGTTAGAAAGAGACTTCCGCTTGTAATTTGTAACTTATTGTAGCTTCGTGAAACGGGCCTCTGGTGGTGTTACGAGTAAATAATTTTATATCAACATGGGTCCAAAACAGACTTAAAATAAAATAAAATAAAACCCGTCAAGTGCGAGTCGGACTCGCGCACCGAGGGTTCCGTATTGAAGATATTATGCTTGGTAATCGCAAAAGAAAATACTAATTTTGTTAGGAGCTTTATTTTCTAGGCAATAAGGTCCATTTTGACTAGCCTAAATTTTAATACAGATTTTCTTAGTTTTTTTTTTGTTATTTCTCAAAAACTGTAAAAATGAACACTTCATTTTATTTTTCCCATAAAATATAAGTAATTATCTATACGTTAGGATTTTTTTCATATTTTTTGATTAATAAACTTCGGAGATAAGGTGGGGGGAACGGTCATTTTTTGTACATTTTTGGCTATAAATCAAAAAGTATATCAAGGAAAATTAAATAAATATATAGTTTTGAAATGTGCAGATTAAGACCTTTCATATGACACCCCATTTGCTATAATCAACCCACTTTCATTTTTCAACCCCCCATTCTAGACCCCTTTTAAATTATTTTTAAAATAAATTTTCATATCTTTAAACAGATGGGGGCAAGCAAGTTGTACAACTATGCCAAATTTCAAGTTGATAGCATTTGTAGTTGCTGAGAAAACCTGCTGTGGCATACAGACAGACAGACAGACAACGAAGTCTCACCATAAGGGTTCCTTTTTTACCATTTTGGTGAGGAACCCTAAAAACGATAGTACTTCCTTGTGAACGAAGCCTTAGTCAAAAGAGTGAAAAAAAAAAACACGAACGACTCCGACAAAATGCGATAAAGGCGTGTTACCCTTGAGATTTTTCAACTTGTGAATTATTTAAATAATTTAATATCTCGAAAATTAGGCTTTACCAAGCCATATTTGTATTACTTTTTTTTGTCCAAATAGGCAATAGAATCGTTGGTTTCAATCTGTCGGTATACTAACCCTGTATTATGTAAGTAAGAACGCCCTCTGTACTTGTACTATTAATCTGCGCTAGCGCACGTGCTCAGCCTCGCCTCTACCACGCATGCGTGGACGCACACGTGTTTTCGCGCCACTGAGCAGTAGGATAATAACCTATAACGCAACCTTCATACTATACCATCCGCAAAACTATCTGGCCAGTCAGGTCATAAATCATCGGAATTATGCTATCTCTTTCACACCTGCACGGCTTATGGAGCGGGCCGAGCAGCAATAGGGCAGGTAGCGTTACGCATAAAAAGGAACGGTAGCCGACGTTTATTGCCCTACCGGCCAGGGTAGTGATTCTGTCAAAAGCAAAGGTGAGCGAACGCAGGAGTAATGTCCAAGCGGCGAGTTTAAGTAGTCCCGTCAAAGCGAACAAAACACATTTCAGCGCGTGTATTCAATTTGGCATCATGGCTTCTCGAACGTATAAGGCTGCCTAATTGAGAATGCACGCGCTAATATGTGTGTTGTTCGCTCTGACGGGACTACTTAAACTCGCCGCTTGGACTTCACTCCTGCATTCGCTCACCTTTGCTTATGAGAGAATCACTACCTAGATAGTTTTGCGGATAGTATAGGGCTCGCGGTGGTGGCCGTGTTTCGTGTATCCGTAGCCGTGCGCCCGTTTCCGTCTTACACGGCAACGGTTTTTTGCCCGTTCGGCACGTGAAATTCGGCTACGTGTAATTAAGTCACGTGTACCCGTGTAGTACCGTGTACAGTCAAGCAATTTGATTTCTAGGCCACTTTGGACTATGTTAAAGTGACGTTGACAACCAAACGTTACAGACTTCTTATGATTTGGTTGGTTTACAACGTCACATTGACAAAGTCAATAGTGGCCTAGGAATCAAATTGGTTGACTGTACACGGGTTCACGTACCTTAAGTACACGCGGATCCCTTTTCATGGGCCTTTCGATTGTATATGCAGTAGAAAACATTTTTGAACAAAATATCGTAGCGAACAGGAATGGGTTTTCATACGTTTATTTCACTCTAACGAAAGTGGGGTTCGTTCCGACTTCGTTTTTAAAAATAAGCTGTAAGTAAACTTCAAATAAACTAAAAATAAAATTTAATTTCCCACACTAGGCGACGCGTTACTGCGCTTGCAAAAGTCGCTATGTGTTATATAAGGAGTATTATAAATTCTTACCCCCTAACTAATAAACTTTGAGTAACGGTGGTGTAGCTATACGGTGGTTTTGTCCTTATCTGTCAAATTCAAATGTCACAATGACAGATAAGGACAAAACATTGTATAGCTATCTATACCACCGTTACTCAACGTTTATTAGTAAGGGGGTTAGACAGTTTAATAAAAGTTCGAATTACATGAAAACAAGCACAGCGATTTTTACAAGCGCAGTGACGCGACGCCTGTTCTTGTGGAATCTGGACTTCTAATTATGCTCGTGCTAGAAATTGTAATGTGAATTGCCACGTGGTTCTTATCAGTGATTGTGAATGGACAAGCACGGTGGTTATGTGACTATATTGCGGTCTAAGGCTAAAGTCTAGCATTGACATAATTCAATTAGATTCCTATGGTTAACAGTAACGTTTGTGACTTATCTAAACAGTGTTTACTGAGGGATTGCAATCCGGAATCAATTGAGAATGCACGCGCTAAAATGTGTTTTGTACGTTCTGAAGGGACTACTTAAACTAGCCGGTTTATATAAGTGGCGCCGCGTTCACTCGTTTACTCGTTCGACCGACCGAACGTCGTTTTCAATATCCGCGTGATATATGAGTATCCGCCAATCACTGTCGTGAAAACGCCTGTTTTATCAGAAGAAGCAACACCATCCCCACCAAAAATATGTTTAATCAGCAGCAACACGGAAAACATGTTGCAGACCGCCGAGCAGACATTAGGCAATGCAGGTTTCTGCCACTACCTCATACCTGACGGAGGAATACACCAATTATTTCAGGGCCTGCAGGAAAAAACTAAACACTTTGACAACAGGGACTATTGTGTCGTGTTTATAGGAGAAAGCGACTTTCATGTAACAACTAGCTACCATAAACTTGTAATATTTATTAGACAGCAATTATCACATGTACAACACACAAATGTTATCATTAGTCTGCCTACGTTCAAGTTAAGTAATTATTCAAATCTGTTTAATAAAAGAATAGAAATATTTAACAACTTGCTATATCTTGATAATTTGACTTACGAATATGCCTATATTTTGGACTCCAATTTAAATCTAACTTACACTAGTGAAATGTATCTGTGGAAATCGGGATCGATTAATAGTCACGGCTTGACATTGATATTCAGAGACCTGGTGAATATAATTAAAAGTATAAGTAGTAATTGGAGCCGACATACTGCAGCTGTCTCCGATATACCCGCTTCTAAAAAAATAGAAACACAAAATTCTAAGCAAAATTGCAAAAAGGGAAGTATATTACACTATTTCCAAATTAAAGCTAAAACAGTGGGAAAACAAAGTTACAAAAAGGGAACAATTCCATACTACTTTCAGTTAAACCCTAAAATAGTGGAAAAGGAAAGCATGACTAACTGTAGATAAAAACCAATTTTTTCGTCCCTTATAAGACTTTACCCGATACAGAAGTGTTACTTATGCATCAAAATATTCAGGGTTTATTAAGTAAACAAGACGAATTAGAGTTGTGTATTGATGAACTAACAGGAAAAAAATAATTATATTAATATTATATGCCTTACTGAAATTTTCATTAAATGTGGTAGTGAAAAAAACATTAACCTTAAAGGCTTTAATTTGGCATCGCACTTTACTAGGACGACTAAACGGGGTGGAACTTGTATTTTATTGAGAAAAAACATAAATTATAAGTCAATATCTTGGTGCACGGAACACTCAGTTGAGAGGTCATTTGAGTGTTGTGGAGTAGAATTACCAGATTTAAACTGCATCATTATTTGTCTATACAGAGTTCCTGATAGAAAAAACATTCATATTTTCTTTATAAAACTAAATACACTTCTTTATAAACTGACTAGAAATAATAAAAAGAAAATAATAATCGCAGGCGACCTAAACATTAATATTTTACAAACGGATTCTTTTTCACGAGACTTAAAACACCTAGTCTTAAACTATAACTTGTCATTACATATAAATGAACCTACACGTGGGCAATCATGCATTGATCAAATAATTAGCAATATAAGTAATGCAATTGGCACAGTCCAATACTTATATCTTTCAGACCACGAAACCGCTCAATTACTAAAATTTAACAGCGATGTATTATTTAAACAACAGGCCACTTTCTGGTATATCAATAAAAAAGACTATTGCAAAGCAAATATAAAAATATTTTTGCAATGTATGTCATCTTTGACCTGGTCTGAAACGTTGGAGGAGACCGATAGTGATATGGCGTTCTGTAAATTTCATGACACGTTCTGTCTTTTTTACAATCTTTGCTTTCCCGTACAAAGAATTAAAATAAGCTCAAACAAAATGAAACCACGGTGGATTACCCCGGGTGTAAAAACTTCATGCTCTAAAAAAAGAGAACTTAGGTTTTTATATTACAAACATAAGACTAAAGAACTCAAACAAATGTACAAAAACTATAACAAATTGCTAAAAACATGTATTTTGAACTCTAAACGTAACTTAAATAATAGAGCAATGATAAATTCTAAAAACAAATGTAAGACTACTTGGGACATTATAAAAGATAAAACAGATAAAATGAAAAACTTTAAAGGAATTGAATCAGTTAATTTTCAAGGTAAAATTATTAAAAATCCTCAAGCGATTGCTAACGTCTTTAATGATTATTTCATAAATATCGCAAAAAATAGTACAGGGAAACCTGCGGACACTAAAAATATTAAGAACATAAGTGCAAGCATGTTTGTGGCACCTTGCACAGCAAAGGAAATTATAAAGATTATTAAATCTTTACGTAACACTAAGGCGGTGGGTTTTGATGGAATCTCTAGTCATATTCTAAAGTTATGTGCAGATAAAGTGGCTTCAATTTTGGAGCACTTAATAAATAAATCTTTTACGGATGGTAAATTTCCTACAAGACTTAAGCATTCCGTTGTAAAGCCCCTTTTTAAAAAGGATGACGTACAAGATTTGGTCAACTACCGACCTATAACACTTATATCCATTTTTTCAAAAATTTTTGAAAAGGCTTTACACACTAGAGTAACAAATTTTTTAAACAAATATAATTTAATTCATAAAGAGCAAAATGGCTTTCAAAAGGGTAAATCTACAACTTTAGCTTGTTACTCATTAATAAGAACAATTACTGAAAAAATAGATGAAAAGTTACCAGTTAC
Source organism: Acleris cristana (assembly GCA_948252455.1). Lineage (NCBI taxonomy): Eukaryota > Metazoa > Arthropoda > Insecta > Lepidoptera > Tortricidae > Acleris > Acleris cristana. The sequence continues at coordinate 5,643,396 of OX411800.1, read as the reverse complement.
AGGACTCTTTTTTGATATGAGCAAGGCCTTCGATTTTGTTGGGCATAGAAACTTACTAAATAAGTGTGAGAGATACGGTATTAGGGGCACTGCTCTAGCTTGGCTTGAGAGTTACCTCACTGACCGAACACAGTGTGTGGAAATTAATCAATTGGACAAACATATGATAGTTAAAGGATACCTTTCATCCCATGAGACAAGCAATACTGGTGTACCCCAGGGCAGTGTGTTGGGTCCATTACTATTTCTAATTTATATTAATGATTTACCAGATGTGACTCATGATAAAACTATATTATTTGCAGATGACATATCAGTTATTATAACTAATGATGAAATTAATAAATCTTATATAAATAAAATAAATACAACTATAGAGGCTATTAGTAATTGGTTAGAATGTAATAATTTGTTTGTAAATTCATTAAAAACTAAATGTGTACAGTTCAGTAATCACATGACACAAAGACCTATGCTGAATATTAAATATAGAGGACAAACAATCGAAGAAGTAGATGAAGTTAAGTTTCTGGGTTTTATGGTTGATCGCCACTGTAATTGGAAATCGCACATTAAAAATGTATGCTCTAGATTGGAAAGATTCATATTTGCATTGAGGCGAGTTAGGCGTATATCGGGTGAAAAAACTGCACTCACAGCCTATCATGGATACGTGGCATCAGTTCTCAGATACGGTGTTATAATCTGGGGAAACTCCACCGATATAAAGCAAGTACTTATAAGCCAAAAAAAATGTATAAGGGCTCTTAGTGATGTTAGCACTCTGGAACCATGTCGACCTCTTTTTAAAAAACTTAATCTACTTACATTGCCAAGTATGTACATTTTTGAAATCTGGGGAGTTTCAAAAAAATAGCACACCTTTGACTTTTTCTTCAGATTTGGGAAAAAAAATGCACGTTGGTTGGGATCATCATTCTGAACAAGAAAAAATAGTACTCCCGATATGTCCCCAAAAATATGTATGGAATTGTCCGTTTTGTTACCAAGAAACGTATTGGATTTTGGTAACAAAACGGACAATTCCATACATATTTTTGGGGACATATCGGGAGTACTATTTTTTCTTGTTCAGAATGATGATCCCAACCAACGTGCAATTTTTTTCCCAAATCTGAAAAAAAAGTCAAAGGTGTGCTATTTTTTTGAAACTCCCCATCTGCGTCTTTGTTACTTACCACTCATATTTGTTCAGAAAACCATTCGTAAACACAAAGCTAAGGCCGAGGGACCCAACAAGGTTAAGGGTGACGACATACAAAAGTGCGCTATACCATAAGAATTGTCACGTGATGGCTGTAAAGGTCTTCAATCATTTGCCCGAGTGTCTAAGACAAATAACACCAATAGCAAGGTTTAAATACCTGTTACATGTCTGGTTAAAAGAAAAGTGTTTCTACTCCATTCAAGAGTATTTTAACCTTGACACCAAATTGTTGACCTAAATAATAAATAATAAAATATAAAAATTATAATTATGCGCTACTAGTGCTTGACAAGTTTATATAATATTAGATTAACAAATTAACAATGGTATCAATTTTAGAATTTTAGGATTTTTACAACTGAAGAATTTGCATGCTAGATATAGCTAAGTGTGTGCTCTAGTATCTATAAAAATAAGACCTATGTATTCCACACTTATTGCAAATAAATATTATTTCATTTCATTATTATTTCATTTCATTCAATAGAATAAGGGTGCGGCTCCACTGAGGCGGAGACGAGCGGAGCGGAGAGGAGACTTGTAGGAACCGACCCATCATATTAGTTGAAATCCACATATCGTCCCCGCTCCGCTTCAGTGGAAACAGTCAAGCGGAGATGAGCGGAGCGGAGAGGAGACGTGTAGGAATCGACCCATCATATTAGTTGAAATCCACATATCGTCCCCGCTCCGCTTCAGTGGAAACAGTCAAGCGGCGACGAGCGGAGCGGAGCGGAGCGGAGACGTAACTGCATTACTACATTGTAATCACTCCACTCAGCTCCGCTCGTCTCCGCCTCAGTGGAATCACTTAGCTCTTTTCACAGCTCTGCTCTACTCAGCTCCTCTCGTCTCCGCCTCAGTGGAGCCGCAGCCTTACACCCCTGTTAATTGTAAATTTAACCGGACTCTGTCTTGTTTCAGAATTATCAACGCCAGCCAAACAGAAGACTGAACTATAACTATACATGCTATGTAGTTTTTATACAACAAACATTCCAGAACGGAACTTGACCACTTGACATGACCAACGCCGCCATTTCGTGATCGTAACCGGCGGCCATTTTGTGATCAGAGAACGGCGGCCATTTCGTGAAGCGTTGACAAGATGGCGTCGCCGTTGCCGAAGAGAGAGACGGAGTTTGACGAGGCGGAGGAGAAGCTGTTGGACGGCAACCAGGTGCTAATAGTGCCTAAGAGCAGCGAGGAGGGGGTGGTGTCTATTAAGTCGAAGAAAGGTGAGTGATCTAGTCTGTTCATAACCTCCAACTAGTGTTACCATCCGTCCGGATAAGTCCGGACATGTCCGGATTTTCGGACTCTAGTCAGGACTTTGTCCGGCTTTTTAATGTGTCCTGTTTTTAATAGACGATTTTAGTTTAATTTTTATGCTCTTTTCCTACTCGATACCTTTCACTTTTCTTAATCTCTCAAGGGTTAGCTGGAAGAGATCCCTTAAAGGGATAAGTTCGCCATTTTTTTTTTTAAATATTCATTGTATTGTTTTTGTTTTTTATAATAATGTGTTTTATGTTTAGGAAATATGATTTGGCCGTCTGTTATCTACTTTGCGATTTTTATTTCTGCGTTAAGACTTCACTTAACCTTAAGACTTAACTTAACCTTAAGACTTAACTAAAACTTAACCTTAACCTTATCCTTAACCTTAACCTTTCAACCCACTGTGCTGTTTGAAGAACGAGCACTTTTACGATTACCTACCTTTTGTTTAATATTAACAAAAGGATCTTAGTGAAGATTACAGACGGCTAATTCATATTTCCTGAATTATACATACATACATACAAACATACAAGTTAATAAAAACTTCCAAGATTTTTTCCTAATATGGGGATATGCACGAATTTTTAAATCACATTTCTCAACAAAATATGAAAATACCGTTAAAGAGATAATCAAAAGTGAATTTAAAATTTACCAAGAAATTACGGATGATACAAGCATTTGAAACTGCTAATTAGACAGAGAGATCCGAAGTGCACTGTGAAGTCATTGTAACAGGTCGGCCATATAAACTCCACGTTAAATTCCGTTTTGCTTGAAAGAGATAGGAAACAAATCTTTGTTAGCTTATATCTTGGTTATTTTCATAGCTATTCAAAATTCGAATCAGTTTTTTTTGAAGCTGAGAAAAAAAAGAATGAATATTCCCTATTATGACGGTGTAGAGGTACACCTCCGGTGCTCTACTTTGAAATCCGTAATTCGAACTTCGTATATTGCTGTCCCTTTCGCTCTCGACGCGTAACTAATTCGCAAGAAAGTGACGGGGCGATCCGAAGTTCGAATTACGGATTTCAAAGTAGAGCCCCTGACACAGTCTGTACACAGTCACCCAATAAAAATGTTGAGCATACTTAGAACCTTGTCATAGTGAATGTCATTGTCCTTGTCATGTGTGTCATTTGATGTTCTGTTTGAAGTTTACTATGATAACGCACTAAAGTGCTTAACATTTTCGTTGGGGTACATACCCACAATTTAAAAAGCATTTAACATTTTATTATTTCTAAATTGAGGGTAGTTACATATTATAACGTCTTAGTAATGTTTAGTGTGCCAATTGGCATCGGCAGAATCCGCCATTAAAAAAAACCCAGGTGTAAATGTGTTAGGAATTAATTAAAAATATTGAATTTAGTGCTGTGTTCGTGTAATTCTGAAGCGAGAATGAGTAAAGGGAAGCCAAGATATAAGAAATTACAGAGTGAGTGTTGTTATGTTAAGGATAGATATACACAATATGTATATCTATCCATCTTTAGAATTATAGTGACCTAATTCACAAATTTTGGATTTCGAATTAGGTCTCTATAGTAATCAATTTATGACTCGATGTCGAAAGCTGAAATTTTGAAATAGGTCACTATAATTCTAAAGGTGCGAATCTATATAAATAAAAATGAATCGCCAAAATGTATGTGATCGCATAACTTCCGAAAGACTGGACCGATTTGGCTGATTTCTTTTTTGTTGTGTTCGTCATTGTCAGGACAAGGTTTGTATGACAGAAAATAATTGAAAAATCCACCGGGAAAGTCAGAAATTTGCAGCGGGGCGAAGCCGCTGGCGGGCCGCTAGTAGATTTATAAATCAAGGCTGAGATGCTGCTCGGTATAACCCTTATTGTATTTGACTTGTTTCTGTATTGTTAACGTTTTGATAGCTCTTATTTAGTTGACAGTAATGGCGGCCGAATTAATAACTACCTAAATGAAAAGCAAGCTTTAAAAACCCGACTGCATTTTTTGATATTGTTATTTAAACCCGTTTATTAATGCTACTATATTCGTATATATTTGAGATGGTCACATTAAGTTTCAAATGATTCATATTGTAATAATTAGAAGACTTTTTTTGTTGTCAACAATTGTCATTTTTGCCATTGTTGTTATTTCAATTTTAATAGTTTAGGTATCCTATGTCACCCGGGATGTTGAAAGGATTCTAACGATACCACACACATTTAAATCGGCCCAGGCGTTTAGAAGTTATGGTGGAATAAAGAATCATAGATACATACATACATGAACCCTGAAAAAATTACACTCCTTTTATTGGGCAGTCGTATCATAACAAGTCAAAGACAATACCGTAAAATGGGGTGAATAGGGTTCGCGGGGTGAATAGAGTTACAGCCTAAAACAAAGCATAACTTGTTACTAATAAGAACTAGTATTACATTGACAAGTCTTTTGGAAAATTACGTTCAAATCTCAGTCTTTTAATTAGTAGAATATGATTGGTTTTAGGCTGCAACTCTATTCACCCCGCGAACCCTATTCACCCCATTTTACGGTATAGTATTACCGAGTTGAATTGTAGTCAGGAAGTGTTTCTTAAGGGGCTTCTAAACGGGCCATATTTTCAATGCAATATGTGGCCGGCAACTATTGGTGTCTTTCTCTAACATACGAGTAAGAGAGGGACACCAATAGTTGCCGGCCACATATTGCAGTGAAAATATGGCCCGTTTAGAAGCCCCTATATGACTAGATGTATGTTGACGAGACAAACATTATTTTATTTATTTTATAACACACTAGCTTCTGCTCGCGACTTCGTCCGCGTCGATTTCAATTATCGTTATTCCCTCGGGAACTTTTCAATTTTCCGGAATAAAAACTCATATGTCCTATTCCAGGACCTAAGGGTGTTACCAGACCAATCGATCGATCGCCGATCGACGGCATCGATTGACGTCGATCGAAGTAGATTGACGTCGATCGAAGTCGATCGATTGGTCTGGTAGGAACTATCGATCGACGGATATCGTTCGACTAACCAATCGATCGATTGCCGGTCGAAGTTGATCGACTGGTCTGATAGCTTTAATTGATGAAGGAACTATCGATCGACGTTGACTAATCCATTCTGCCATCGATCGACAATCGATCGATTGGTCTGGTAGGAACTATCGATCGACGTCGACTAATCAATTCTACCATCGATCGATCTCGTCGATCGACGATCGATCGATTGGTCTGGTAACACCTTAACCTATACGTGTGCCAGTTTCATCCCGATACGTTCAGTGGTTGAAACGTGATTGAGTAACAAACATCCACACTTTCTCATTTATAATATTAGTATTAGTAAGAAGTTAAAATTTACTGTTAAAATTGAAATAGCAACAATAGCAAAATGTGAATTATTAACATAGGTAGGTATTGAAGACAATATAAAAAATGCATTCGGGTTTTTAAAGCTTGATTTATTTAGTTATTCGAGATAGTTTTTAGGGTTCCGTACAAATAATGAAAAAACGAAACCCTTATAGGATCACTCGTGCGTCTGTCTGTCCGTGTGTCACGGCCAATTTGCTCCGAAACTCCTGGACCGATTGAGTTGAAATTTGGTGCACATATGTAAATTGATGACCCAAACACAGATGTGCTTTTTTTTAAAAATAAGTTTCATTTTCGAGGGACAAATTAGAAAATTAAAAAAAACCTTTTGTAAACCTTACTGTGTCATATATCATATGAAAGGGCTCGTTATGAGAATCTCAAATATATTTTTCTTATTATTTAAAATAAATAGTTTTGATTTTATTCATGAAGGAAGACGAAAATTGACCATTACCCCCTGATCTCCGAAACTACTGAGCCTAAAATTTTGATAAAAATACAAAATATAGTTCATTGCTTGTAGATTACAGGAAAATGAGACAACCGGGAAAATTACTATTCATCCCCCCCACACAACAATGGGAACACTTGCTTAGCTTTTCAAAATGTGACCAAGGGGGGGGTAAGAGATATACAGGGCGAAAGTGAGAGTTTTCGAATCAAATCGGAGAAATACTGGGTAGTGATTCTTTCAAAAGCAAAGGTGAGCGAACGCAGGAGTGATGTCAAAGCGGCGAGTTTAAGTAGTCCCGTCAAAGCGAACAAAACACATTTCAGCGCGTGTATTCAATTTGGCAGCATGGCTTCTCGAACGTATAAGGCTGCCTAATTGAGAATGCACGCGCTAATATGTGTTTTGCTCGCTCTGACACGTCAGAGCAGCCCGACAACTTAAACTCGACGCTTGGACTTCACTCCTGCATTCGCTCACCTTTGCTGTTGAGAGGATCAATACCCTGGAAAAGGGCCGGTTTTAAGTACCCGAAACCGACGTGCGTGCATGACTCGATGTATGAATGTGGAAGAAGCGAAAGAGATTTGTCAAGATCGTAGCAGGTGGAAAGAAGTGGTCTCTGCCTACCCCTCTGGGAAACAGGCGTGATTTAATGTATGTATGTATTTCGTATTGAAGATCAAGCAAAGGCTATTACACAAAATTTCTAGATCCAAGTCCTCAGTCCTGATGCTGTACTGCCACTTCAACATCCGTATTTAAAAAAAAACTGTTTGTACCCTTACCATGAGTTACAATGACCGTTCTCGCTGACGAGTCGAATGCTTTGTCCCTCAAAGTATTGTAATAGAGTGCGAGGGACAGAGCATTCGACTCGCTAGCGACTACGGTAATTTGTAACTCATGGTAAGGGTACAAGTATTGAAATCTTGCTTGAAGAAGCGAAAGAGATCTGTCAAGATCGTAGCAGGTGGAAAGAAGTGGTCTCTGCCTACCCCTCTGGGAAACAGGCGTGATTTAATGTACAGTCTGTGAGCACTTAGAAGATGCTTCGGGTTTGTACTTCTCTCTCACTCGCTCTTAATAAGAGCGTATGAGAGCGAGTGAGAGACAGGTACAAGCCCGAAGCATCTTCTAAGAGCTATCGCACTGTATGTGTGTGTATGGGGGGGGGGGGTAACAAAACCCCTTAATGAACGTTATGAATTCATCAACATATCTTCGCCGAGGAGCTAGCAAGCCGGTTATAACCGAATAACAAGGCAGGTATTTGTCAACACCAGGGGCGCAGGCGCAGGAAGCCGCTGTATACACACGTTCGCATACAGTACTGCTTCTTGAAAAGCGTCGCCGAGGTTATATTACTAACCGACTATCTAGGAAGATTGGTTATGTATATCGGGTGTTGTTTTTAATCCGCGACAGTAATAGTAGTTTACGTTACACCTGGCCATAATGTGAGTTTTATCGCACGCTGCGCGCACGGTAAAACTCGCATTGTGGCCAGGTGAAGACGTAAAATTGTGTACTCATCACGGGCAGTAAAAAAGAAAGCCCTCTATCGCATATTTACAACCCTCGCCTACGGCTCGGGTCTCAAATACCTGCGATTTCGGGCTTTCTTTCTTTTACAGCCCTTGTTAAGTAATGTACTATTATGTGACTGGTGCATAATGCACTCATTAAAACACGAGTGTGGTTTTATGAAACGAGCCGAAGCGAGTTTTATAATAAGACTAGAGGACGCCCGCGACTTCGTACGCGTAGAATTAGTTTCCCGCTACTCCCCCCATTTCTTCCCGTTGGGGGTCGATTTTCGGAAAATCCTTTCTTAGTGCCCACTTACATCATGAAAGGAACCCCTGTACCAAATTTCAAGTTTCTAGGTACAGTAGTTTCGGCTGTGCGTTGATATATAAGTCAGTCAGGTTTGCCTTTTATATATATAGATAGATCACACGATATTTTAATGCCAAATTATGTGAGCAGTCGCATACATAACTTAAGTTTTCTACAATATGTGAAATACCTGTATCTGTGAATGCCCTATCATAATGTGAACATTAAGATTCACTTTAAGTTTAATGAAATGACATGCAATACTTTAATATTAACATTAAAATACAACCACAGATACAGTTTTCTTAATATAAGTAGGTCATTTGCTTATCGTTTGTGAACATATTGTGGGGAAGTTATGATATGGATGTAGATAAAATTAGTTTGCCGTGTTTATGTGTATGTCTGTCTGTGCCGTCGTAGCTCCCAAATGAAATAATGAATGAACAAATTTTTAATTTAAAGATATTTGATGAAGGTCTGCAATTTTTTTTTTCAATATTTTATTTTACAACTTTGTCGGCGTAATTTAAATGTACAACTATGTCAAATTACAGCTTTGTAGTACCCAGAGTCTTTGAGTTAAACCGCGTACAGACAGACGGCCATGGCACAGTATATAAATAAACCAGTAATGAAACTACGAACAAACGCTCGAAACGACGCACTCACACAGACGCACGCCTCTACGAGACCGCTAAGAGGATTTGGCGGTGCTGTCAGTCGCGAGTGTCGCGTCGAGACGAATGGGCTCCTTCACATTTTACGTTCGTTTTTTAAAACGATGCCACAAAAGTATTCCTTACAAAACCGAAATCTGGGGATCTGTGTGGTCTCTGACAATGATTTCGTTGGCAGCATAAGAAAAAGTAGCCGCCATCTTGAACTTCTTAGTTATTCAACCGATTGCTTCCAAAATCGATATCTGGGGATGTGTATGGTCTCCGACAACTAATCTGTTGGCAGAATGAGAAAAAGTAGCCGCCATCTTGAACTTCTTAGTTATTCAACCGATTGCTTCCAAAATCGATATCTGGGGATGTGTATGGTCTCCGACAACTAATCTGTTGGCAGAATGAGAAAAAGTAGCCGCCATCTTGAACTTCTTAGTTATTCAACCGATTGCTTCCAAAATCGATATCTGGGGATGTGTATGGTCTCCGACAACTAATCTGTTGGCAGAATGAGAAAAAGTTGCCGCCATCTTGAACTTTTTAGTTATTCAACCGATTGCTTCCAAAATCGATATCTGTGGATGTATATGGTCTCCGACAACTAATCTGTTGGCAGGATGAGAAAAAGTAGCCGCCATCTTGAACTTTTTAGTTATTCTTGAAATGCTAAAGTTATGTTTATTACCCAATTTTATTTGCAGGGGCTACTTTTACTAATTATGTTAACGGATTCGTTACCGGACATCACACAGATCTCCAGATATCGATTTTGGAAGCAGCCTGTCGAATAATAAAAAAGTTCAAGATGGTGGCTACTTTTTCTCATTCTGCCAACAAATTCGTTGTCGGAGACCACGCACATCCCCAGATATCGATTTTGGAAGCAATCGGTAGAATAACTAAAAAGTTCAAGATGGCGGCTACTTTTTCTCATTCTACCAACAGATTCGTTGTCGGAGACCATACACATCCCCAGATATCAATTTTGGAAGCAATCGGTTGAATAACTAAAAAGTTCAAGATGGCGGCTACTTTTTCTCATTCTGCCAACAGATTAGTTGTCGGAGACCATACACATCCCCAGATTTCGATTTTGGAAGCAATCGGGTCAATAACTAAAAAATTAAAGATGGCGGCAACTTTTTCTCAATCTGTCAACGGATTTGTTGTCGCAGATCACACGTATCGATTTTGCACTAACTAGCTGAGATACAATAAACGAGAACTTTTTTCAATTTTACAAAATGTTAGTGGACAACCCTTACGCTCAATTGGAGCGTAGGTATTTATCTTGAAAAGTAGGCCTAGTTTCATTACTGGTTTATTTATATACTGTGGCCATGGTAAAACTATAAGGGCTCCTAATTATTATTTATTTATTTAATGGCGTCTACATAATAACGTAATTTTGCCAATGTCAAGTAAAAAGGGCTCCTTGTTGACTACGGAACCCTAAAAAATATATATTGACTGTAGTTCATCATTGTGTTTCTTGTGTATTGGTTGGAACGAATGTGTATCGGAAATTGGTTAGGTGGGGCTTTTAAATGTGGTCCATTTACAGCCGTGGGCACATAATTAGGAATGCTTGCGTTTTTTCCATACAATAGACCAATTCATGATACTCAAGAAATGAAAAATAAAATTTGTTAGAGCCTTTTAATTTCAATCTGTGCAGGGTCCGTCAGAATCGTAGGTAGGCTTAGGTTATGTTAGATTTACAGTAGGCCCGGAGGGCCAGATTACCCAGAAATAGGAGCTCCGCCACTCTCCGACACTGTCTAATTCATGTCTTAATAATAATGATGTTTTGCTAATGTAATGTTTTGCTACTGTTATGATTTGCGAATGTCATGTTTTGCAAATATGACGTTTTGCTTTTATGATATTTTTGAGAATAACATGTTTTGCGAATAATGATATCCAACGCCGGTTATCCTATTCTACTGCCAAGCAGCAGTGTTCGCATTGTTGTTCTGGTGCGGGCATAAGACAACCAGTGAAATCACTAGAATAAAGACATTCCATCTTAGACCGCCGAGTTGACAACGCATTTGCAGTCTCAGGATTGCAGTCTTCAGATTGTAGTTTTGAGTATCTAAATGTCTAACTATATATATAAAAGGCAAAACTGACTGACTTATATATCAACGCACAGCCGAAACTACTGTACCTAGAAACTTGAAATTTGGTACAGGGGTTCCTTTCATGATGTAAGTGAGCACTAAGAAAGGATTTTCCAAAAATCGACCCCCAACGGGAAGAAATGGGGGGAGTAGCGGGAAACTAATTCTACGCGTACGAAGTCGCGGGCGTCCTCTAGTGTCTTATATGCCTCTTCCTTGTCATATAATAAAAAAAAAACAACTCTAACGTGGCATAACATACGTTGGTTCTGTTAATATCTCTATGACGTTTCTATTAACATATATACTCTAAACGAAGGCTTCTGGAAAATACCTATATATGTGATCCTTATGCCTATAATTATAAAGTTTACTATGTTTCTTTAGTAAAAAGGAAACTGGAAGGATGCGAGGGATTGTTCAGTAACACGCGATAGTTCGGAGCGCTGCGATGTGTTTGAAAAAACAGTTAAAATTCAGTGGAAGACAGTGGTTATAGTTTAGGGTGTTAAGCGTGTCGTTGTGAAGAAATATTTTTAAAATTTACGTGTGAGGTACCCCTCACTGATAGAATTACAAAGGATTGTGAGGTGACGCCTAAATCGCGTAGCTGTAAAAAAAACCACATACAACCATACAAGTTTAGCCCCAACGGCCGAACCCTATATTCAAACCGCGGATAGATAAGGCTTACTTCGGGTTAAAATTTGACATTTGTCCATACAAAATGTGTAATATTTTAATCCAAAATAAGTCTATCTGTCCGCGGTTTAAATGTAGGGTTTGGACATAAATCAAGTCCGATTTTCACGATTTTTGAATATCTTGTAATTGTTATGAAAATCTAGGTTTGTACGATTCCGTTTTTAGGGTTCCGTACCAAAATGGTACAAAAGGAACCCTTATGATGAGACTTCGTTGTCTGTCTGTCTGTCTGTCTGTCTGTATGTCACAGCAGGTTTTCTCAGCAACTACAAATGCTATCAACTTGAAATTTGGCATAGTTGTACAACTTGCTTGCCCGCATCTATTTGTAGTAAAAAAAAAATGAAATTAATTTTATTAATAATTGAAAAGGGGTCTAGAATGGGGGGTTCAAAAATGAAAGTGGTTCGATTATAGCAAATGGGGTGTCACATAAAAGGTCTTAATCTGCACATTTCAAAACTATTTTTTTAAAAAAAATCTGTGATGTGCTTTTTGATTTATAGCCAAAAATGTAAAAAAAATGACCGTTCGCCCCCTTTATCTCCGAAGTTTATTTATCAAAAATTCTGAAAAAAATCCTGACGTATAGATAATTATAGCAGGACACAATTAATATGGCGTGCGTCAAACCTCTTACGCCGGTGACCAAGAGTTTATTATTGCTTAATCCGCGCGCCATATGAATTGTGTCTTGCTGTACTTATATTTTCTGGGAAAAATAAAATGAAGTGTTCATTATTTACAGTTTTTGAGAAATAACAAAAAAACTAAGAAAATCTGTATAAAAATTTAGGCTAGTCAAAATCGACCTTATTGCCTGGAAAATAAAGCTTATAACAAAATGAGTATTTTCTTTTGCGGTTACCAAGTATATTACCTTTAATACGGAACCCTCGGTGCGCGAGTCCGACTCGCACTTAACCGGTTTTTTTCAAGAAATATTTGTTGGAAAGGAAAACGTACAGATCTAACTTTTCATAATAACTGCATCATATTCAAAAATCTAAAAAGTACAACAAAATTTATGGGGAAAGAAATGTTACCTATCGCATTTTGCATGGAAAATTTTTAGCTTCACAATCCTCTTATATTGACGAATTGGTTTCACAGATAGTGTTGTTATTTATTAACGCACGGAAAGTACATCTCTAGTGACCTTAGTATCAAAGTTCTGGTTACACTTGTACATTTATGCCGTTACTTATAAACGTGGAATAACCTTGGAGTAGCTATGCAATATTTTGTCCTTACCTATCGTTGTGACATTTGAATTCGACGGATAAGGACAAAGCATGGCTTAGCTACTACATGGTTACTCCACGTTTATAACTAAGGGCATTAGAGTTGTCAAATTAAGGACAGCTATAGTAAATTTATCGTTGATAGGTTATGATAAAATGCGTCTGAAATTCCAAAAGATATTTGGCTTTTTTACTCACGGCAAAGATGTGGAAGAGTCGACAGAGAAAGAAGGTAAATATAAGAGTTGAGCTACCATGATTTCCGTTTTACGTGCATGGGAGGTACATTCAAAGTCATAAATATATATACGTTTTCAAGGCGTCAAAAATATCTACGCACCCCTATGCCATTGGTAATAAGGTAGGTACATATATTTGGCATGATGGCCGTATAGGTATTAGTGCTTTTGACTGTACCCAAAAAACTGGTATAATTTCATGAATTTATTTTACTACTTTGTCGCCATGATGGATGAAGCATCTTCGAGTTAAACCGCAGACAGACAAACGGACAGAGGGACATGGCAAAACGTGGCAAAACTATAAGGGGTCCTTGTTGACTACAGAACCTTATAAAATTACACGCGTTGCCGAATGTAGTTAATTAAAGTTATTAACTGCCGCACTCAGAGACGTCAATTTAATTTAATGCTTGATTAAAGTTGCTGCTGTCACTTTCTTTGCTACAGCAATAGAATAAGACAATACGTCACTAAACAAGCATTAAATTTAATGGACGTCTCTGAATGCGGCAGTAAGTATCATTAAGGTTAATTCGCCATTAAAAGGCAAGTCAAACATTTCCAAAATCGATAGACCATTTCGGAGTTCCTATAGCCATCTTGCATCTCTATCGTCATATCAGCCGTATTCGAATCTTACTATCCATTTGCTTAAGCAAAAGCGTTAAACTTACATACATACGTTCACGCCTGTCTCCCAACGGGTAGGCAGAGAGTATGGAACGCTTAGAACATAAACATAGAACTTTCGCTTCCTCTACATTAATCAACCTCTTCATTCACGTACTATCAGCCCGGTGGAACCCTGACCCACCATAGAACTGTGTCACAGTGACGTTATGATTCAAGTCGTAAAAAGTGTCAACAATTGTTTTATAATGTCACTATGACACCGTTGTATAGTACGTCGGTTTCTGGTGCTTTTAGCGTTAAACTTGTAGCTCCTAAAACGGTTAAATAGTTCAAAATGTCAGGCATACCTAACTCATGGCCAGCATATTCTCCAGGTCTGGACTCGAGCCAAATTTATAAATAACTTAACAGCAAAGCGAGAGTTAAGGCTTTGGCACAACAAAAGCGGGTCAGGGGCAGCGCGGGGCGTGAGAAGTGCGGGACGCGGCACGCTGCCGGCAGTTGGGCGGTTGCAAACCGTTTTGATTGCGGGCTTGCAAGGAAAAATTCGTAGTTAAGTTACGCTGTATATACTTCGAGTCGTACTCTATAACGAAGGACTCCGTACGACGCCGAAAAAAACACGTTTCTGGTCATACCTACCCCTTTAATTTTGCGGAGAAGCCTAAAAGGAAAAGGAGGGTTATTTTATTCTTCTTATTATACGTAGGGTTAGTGATATACGCTCGGAAATTTCAAGAGTCTAGCTATAACGGTTTATGAGATACAACCCGCTGGCAGACAGACGGACAGCCGGCGGCTTAGAAATAGGCTCCCATTGGCACCCGTAGGTATTATTATAACTATTCCGATTTGAATTTAATTTCGAAACGAATCAGCGCGAGCCCAACTCACACTTGGCCCTGATCTGCTTTTAATTTGACGCGTTCCCAGACTAAAAAGCGTGCCCAAAGCGTGGCGGAGGCGTTTTTATTGTGAGAACAAGCCGCACCGAGCCGCTGCCGCTCTCAGTGGGTTTGCGGCTTTAAGGCTTCCTCACACCAAAAGCAGATTTATGAAAGCAGAAGTATGAATGCACTTGACACGTTTAAAACGGCTGCGCTGACCCACTGTTCATTGGCGTTATCTGTTAGACTATCAGTTTACTTAAGTATTTTTCTTTACTTATTGTTCCCCTCTTTCTTTGTCGGAGGTTAAAAATATCTCCGTACAAAGAAATCCTTTCATCCCTTCAATACATAGTATAAAACAAAGTCGCTTCCCGCTGTCTGTCTGTCTGTCCCTATGTATGCTTATATTTTAAAAAGTACGCAACAGATTTTGATGCGGTTTTTTTTAATAGATAGTGTGACTCAAGAGGAAGGTTTTTATGTATAATAAATGCTGGTTTATTGTACGGGTGTTACAGAAAACTCAAATAAACCGAAGCAAAGCGAGGGCGGGTCGCTAGTTTATTTATAATGTAATATGACGCCGCGCGTTTGCTGTAGGGGCTGTTCTTTGTTTAGACGGTGGGTGTGAAGTGCGTACTCAGTATCGATTCGTTTCGAGTAGGTACTTAAGCTTGGCTAGTGGTTCCTGCACGAGAAAAAGCGATCAGTATACTATTTCAACATCCAGAAGGCTAGACAAGATGCATAAATTCTCAGTTTCGTGGTTCCCGCATGCTTGAGCAATCCATTGACGGGTTGTTTTTTGAGGTTCCGTACCTACAAGCGGTCTTCTGCAGGAACCAGGACATGATGTATCTATCTATATATATAAAAGGCTAACCTGACTGACTTATATATGAACGCACAGCCGACACTACTGTTCAGTCAACCAATTTGATTCCTAGGCCACTATTGACTTTGTCAATGTGACGTTGTAAACCAAATCATAAGAAGTCTGTAACGTTTGGTTGTCAACGTTACTTTAACATAGTCCAAAGTGGCCTAGAAATCAAATTGGTTGACTGTACCTAGAAACTTGAAATTTGGTATAGTGGTTCCTTTCATGATGTAAGTGAGCACTAAGAAAGGATTTTCCGAAAAGCGCGCGCGCGCGCTTATATTTGTTTTGTTCGCTCTGACGGGACTACTTGTGTCACTGACGTCATTTCATGCGTAGGAGTGTCTACATACATTTTGATACAAAGCGAATTTATACCCACGTGCGTAGCGCGCCGGTTGTGGAATTTCAACTTTAAGCTCCTAAAGAAATGGACTATAGTTACGTAAAAACCCCTGCGAATGAGGCTGCGGCTCTACTGAGGCGGAGATGAGCGGAGTGGAGCGGAGCTGTGCCAAAATTAACCAATAGAATCTAAACTAACGTGCACAAGGCGCGCTCGACGTGACCGCATGCGCCTTCTATTGGTTAATATTGGCACAGCTCCGCTCCGCTCGTCTCCGCCTCAGTGGAGCCGCAGCCTTATCCTGCTCATGTTTAAACTTAAATATCCCTTATTAATAGACATGGAGTAACCGTGGAGTAGATAAGCCATGCTTTGTCCTTATCTGTCGCATTCAAGTGTCATAATGAATGATAAGGACAAAGTATGGCTTGTGTACTCTACGGTTATTCCACGTTTATTAATAAGGGCGAAAAATTTTAGTTTTCTCAATTAATAATGTACCAATCTTCATAAAGATCGGCAGGTGCCTAAATCACTCGCAATTGCAATCGTTTTAATTTTGACAGTCCAAAGGCGAGTCTACATACAAAATGAAAACAATTGTTCCGCTTTGAAGTCGATTGCGATTGCGAGTGCGTTAGGCAATAGGCCAGCTGATCCACATACTCGCTATCGTCGTCGAACATACGATTGAGTTGCCCACTGAGTTGACTCTTAAGCAGCCATTACACGTTCAATCCAGTGCAGCAGTGGCCCGTTTTATAAAGCTACAAATTACAATTTACAAGTTACAAGTTTCCATTTGACACAACCTCGACCAATGACGACCAGCCATTTGAGCAGTGTTGCCAGTTTAGACCTGTAAAATTGTAACTTGTAGCTTTATAAAACGTGCCCCGGATCGTCGCCGATAGCAGATTTCAAAAATTATAGATCAATAGCTTCTGCCCGCGACTTCGCCTGTGTAGATTTCGATTATCGTTATTCCCTCAGGAACTTTTAAAATTTCCGGGATGAAAAGTAGCCTATGTGTTAATCCAGGTTTTAAGCTATCTCGATTTCAAATTGCATCCAAATCCCTCCAGCCGTTGCAGCGTGGAGGAGTAGCAAACAAACACAAAAAAAAATGCGTTTATATAATACTAGCTTTTGCCCGCGACTTCGTCCGCGTAGAAGTCGTTTATCGCTGCTCCCTCGGGATCTGTCTAATTTTGCGGGATAAAAAGAAGCCTATGTCCTTCCCCGGGACTCAAGCTATCTCCATACCAAATTTCATCTAAATCGATTCAGCGGTTTAAGCGTGAAGAGGTAACAGATAGATAGACAGACAGACAGACAGACAGACAGACAGACACACTTTCACATTTATAATATTAGTATGGATTAGAAGGATATTCAATGTCGCGACTCGTCCAATCAACACGTTAATCTGAAACGAGATCAGCTGATCACAATAACGGATCGCGATCTAAATTGACCGTGTAATGACTGCCTAATAGCACTTCGTTCGGTCAAAATAGATATTTAATTACCATATTGACTTTAATTTGAGTGTTTTCTACCGATATTTACCTAACTACTTAATACAAGTAGAACACAATAAGCATCGCCAGAGATGCATGAAGCAACAAAGTAAGATATATATAACAATGAATCGTTAAGCCTTTATTTGTGTGATGGATGATACACATGCTATATCTCAGCCATTGAGTGCCAAGCGCTGTAACTAACATAAGATACGGAGCCACAATAGTTCTTAGCACTTATTATCTATCTATCTATCTATCTATGGTACGGAACCCTTCGTGCGCGACACCGACTCGCACTTGGCCGGTTTTTTTGATATCTGTAATAGTTACGGAATAATCACTTGGACACACTTACATCATGAAAGGAACCCCTGTACCAAATTTCAAGTTTCTAGGTACAGTAGTTTCGGCTGTGCGTTGATATGTCAGTCAGTCAGTTTTGCCTTTTATATATATATATATATATATATATGATGTAAGTGAGCACTAAGAAAGGATTTTCCGAAAATCGACCCCCAACGGGAAGAAATGGGGGGAGTAGCGGGAAACTAATTCTACGCGTACGAAGTCGCGGGCGTCCTCTATTATACCAATATAGCCATATACTCAAGGTCCTAATAGAATAGAATACACAGGGTGTAATCGTTAAGTGTGTCCAAGTGATTATTCCGTAACTATTACAGATATCAAAAAAACCGGCCAAGTGCGAGTCGGTGTCGCGCACGAAGGGTTCCGTACCATTATCTATACAACATTAGCAAAAAACGGCAAAAAAACACGTTTTGTTGTATGGGAATTAAATATTTATTTTATTCTGTTTTTAGTATTTGTTGTTATAGCGGCAACAGAAATACATCTGTGAAAATTTCAAGTGTCTAGCTATCACGGTTCATGAGATACAGCCTGGCGACAGACAGACAGACGGACAGCGAATAGGGTACGGAACCCTAAAAAATTAAACTGATATCGAAAGAACGTTACGTAATCAGTAAAATGACATCAATAACTTTACAACAAAATATGTTGTTTTACGCTATTATCTGATAGGATGACCATAATTTGTATAGTATAATTTCAATGTTGTTAAATAGACTATTAGAATAGCCCTGCTGTTAGATTCTTTCTATGCAAAATACCAGGAATGAAATATTGTGTATTATTCAGAATAACCTCCAGCCATAATGTATGGTGACGTTAGACCATTGTACGTGCCTTAATGCCTCCCTGTCTAGGCACTTGGCCAAGTCTGGAGTGGCCTTGGCATTTTACAGCTATGTTGGCATTGACTGCAACTTGACTACGCGTTGGCCTAGTTGGTACCCCTGCCTACGACGCTAGCGGTCCTGAGGGGCTAGACAATGTGCATTACGCTAGCTAGCGTTTCTATTCGTTACGTTTTTAAACCAATCGCGTCACTTGTAGATGACGTGATACGAAAAGTCACGTGATCTACCAGTGACGCGATTGGTTTACAAACGAAACGAATAGAAACGCTGGTTAGCGTAATGCATCTTGTCTAGCCCCTATGGGTTCAAATCCCGGTATGATGATATTTGTGTGATCAGCGCGAATATTTGTTCGTGCGTCTTGGATATTTTCTATGTATTTCTAAGTATGATGATTATCGTTGTCTAGTACCGATTAGTAAAAAATTCGCTCTAACCTAGTGTGCTTCTATTCTACGTTCATTATAGAATGGTTTTCCTGCTTCGGTTACGCTATAGTTGGTATTCTAATACCATTAACGGTTTATAGTACACGAGTAGAAAAAATCATTTTTTGAATAGCTATAAAAATAACCAAGATATAAGCCAACAAAGATTTGTTCCTATCTATATTTCTAGCAAAACATAATTTAACATGGAGTTTATATGGCCGACCTGTTGCATGACGTCACAGTGTATAATCCGATCTTTCTATATAATCGCTGTCTTAATAGCAGTTTATAATGCTTGTATCGTCCGTATTTCTTGGCCGATTTTAATTTTAATTTCACGTATGGTGATCTGAGGCCCGTTTCACGAAGCTACAAGTTACAAATTACAAGCGGAACTCTCTTTCTAGCAAAAGGAGTTAGAAAGGGACTTCCGCTTGTAAACGAACCTCTGAGGCTCTACTTTGAAATCCGTAATACGAACTTCGTCTATTGCTATCCCTTTTGCTCTCGACGCGTCACTAATTCGCAAGAAAGTGATGGGGCGATCCGAAGTTCGAATTACTGATTTCAAAGTAGAGCCCCTGATCTCTTTTACGGTATTTTCATATTTTGTTGAGAAATACGATTTAAAATATCCCACATTCAGAGCCGACTTTGGCGTTTAAAAGTTCAAACTGTCACTTGTCAAAATTTTAACACTATAATGAATCCTACTCCTTTGTTACAGTAAAGCTCCCAGCCGATGAGAGCCCAGCGGTGGGCGCCGGACGGTTTACCATCGGTCCGGCGCCGGAGCGGGACTGGGAGATGGCGCCGCCGGACGGAAAGTGGGGATGGTTCGTTCTCGTAGGTAAACCCGGACACACTGTATAAACAGGTTAACATCCTGTAGCTAAAGTTTTTTTTTTATTGGACGAACTAAATTGATAGGTGGAAAAAGTGTTGCCAGATTACTATAGTGCCCGGCCGCTAGGAAGTCAATCCTGACAGCTGTCATCGCAGTACAATTTATAACCTCAAACCCAAGAATAGGTTATAAATTGTACTGCGATGACAGCTGTCAGGATTGACTTCCTAACGGCCGGGCACTATAGTCAACTTTACAGCGTGATGACACGTTCAACAGGGGCACGTTTTATAAAGCTACAAGTAACAATTTTACAGGTCTAAATTGGCAACACTGCCCAAATGGCTGGTCGTCATTGGTCGAGGTTGTGTCAAATGGAAACTTGTAACCTGTAAATTGTAATTTAGTAGCTTTATAAAACAGGCCACTGTTGGTAGTAAGTACACCTGTCCTGGGTTCAAATTAAGGTTGCCAGATATAGGTTTATCATTTCCGGCAAGCGGAGTAAAGGGGGAGGGGGGACTATGAGGTAGTCATGCATGCAGAGCAAGAACTCCGATAAAGCTAAAGCTTGATAGAGATAAAGCTTGATAGCCTGTTTAATGTTTTGTGAACTTCTGTGGCGTCAACAGAAAGCGCGAAATTCCGGTACAATCCCGAATTTCCCGGCCGTTTGGCAACCCTAGTTCAAATCGTGACGTGTAAATGTGCCCGTGCGGCCTACTTACTGAATAAAATGTCTTTTATCTTTTTTTTTTTAATCCCGATAAGGCCAGATACTTGTGTGATGAGCACGAGCGGCCTATTTTATTTTAAACTGCATTTTACTTGTCAAGCTTGTTCGTCTAATTAAATATTATATTATAGATGCCCTTTACTGCCGAAAGCCGTGTGCGGCGCATTCTACGCACACACGCTACACACGTGAAACACGTTGACCTATTGGTCTAGCTGTGGGCGTCATCATTCATTAGGGTTAGAAAAGATGTATATAGTGGTTCTAGAGTTCATGGAGTCGCTATTTCCTAATTATCACAAACATTCCACATTGATTTGACCTTCAATATTGTCAAAATTCACATTATTTAAGTCGCTTTTTTTGTACAGACGATATTATCTCCGCTTTGATACTGTTACAAACAAACAAATATAACAGAACTAAAAAAGTATTTAGTTTAATTTGAAATATGATAATACTGAAGGCCAAAATCAAACTGGTATGTTTGTAGTAGGAAATAGCGACTCCATGGATTCTAGAACAACGATATGCCACCGAAAGTTCTAACCCTCGTCATCATTTTCAAAGCAACCGACGCATTAACACATATTCGGTATACTGCCTTTTGGCCGAAATATGTTTGGCAAAATATATCATTTGCCAACCCGCTTTTTTTTCTGTAACTATAAATATTCCCACCGTCTGCCTGTCTGTCTGTCTGTCTGTCTGTCACCAGGCTGTATCTCATGAACCGTGATAGCTACACAGTTGAATTTTTCACAGATTATGTATTTCTGTTGCCGCTATAACAACAAATACATACAACAAACGTTTTTTTTTTTGCGGTTTTTTGCTCGATTTTAATAACGGCAACAGGTAGACGCTTGATATATTCACAGAATATTTACTTGTATAATTCACTTTAAAAATGAATAATAAAATTAAAATAAAATAAATAACCTTTATTTATTACTAGCTTTTGCCCGCAACTCCGTCCGCGTAGAAGTCGTTTATCGTTGCTCCCTCGGGATCTGTCAAATTTTCCGGGATAAAAATTAGCCTATGTCCTTCCTCGGGATTCAAGCTATCTCCATACCAAATTTCATCTAAATCGGTTCAGCGGTTTAAGTGTGAAGAGGTAACAGACAGACAGACACACTTTCACATTTATAATATTAGTATGGATAGGTAATGGTACCTACGGAACCCTTCGTGCACAAGTCCGACTAGCACTTGACCATTTTTAGGGTTCCGTACCAAAATGGTACAAAAGGAACCCTTATGGTGAGACTTCTTTGTCTGTCTGTCTGTCTGTATGTCACAGCAGGTTTTCTCAGCAACTACAAATGCTATCAACTTGAAATTTGGCATAGTTGTACAACTTGCTTGCCCGCATCTATTTGTAGTAAAAAAAAAATATGAAATTAAATTTATTAATAATTGAAAAGGGGTTTAGAATGGGGGGTTCAAAAATGAAAGTGGTTCGATTATAGCAAATGGGGTGTCATATGAAAGGTCTTAATCTGCACATTTCAAAACTATTTTTTTTAAATTTACTGTGATGTACTTTTTGATTTATAGCCAAAAATGTACCTACAAAAAATGACCGTTCCCCCCCCCCCCCCCCCCTTATCTCCGAAGTTTATTAATCAAAAATTCTGAAAAAAATCCTGCCGTATAGATAATTACTTATATTTTCTGGGAAAAATAAAATAAAGTGTTCATTATTTACAGTTTTTGAGAAATAGCAAAAAAACTAAGAAAATCTGTATTAAAATTTACGCTAGTCAAAATCGACCTTATTGCCTGGAAAATAAAGCATATAACAAAATGAGTATTTTCTTTTGCGGTTACCAAGCATATTATCTTCAATACGGAACCCTCGGTGCGCGAGTCCGACTCGCACTTGACCATTTTTTTCGAGTGTGTATGACCCACATCGCCTCTACACAAGCTACTCCTGTTTCCAGGCGCGACGCTGGTGAACATCCTGATCCCGGGCACTATCAAGTCGTTCGGCGTGCTCCTGGTTGAGTTCAAGGACGTGTTCCAGGCCAGCGCCTCCACCTCCAGCGGCATCGTGGCGCTCTGCTACTTCCTCTACAGCAGTTTAGGTAGGTAACGTTCATTTGTTTACTACAAATTATAGTCTGTGCCAATTGAAATTGGGAAAGATGTAAACACAACCAAACGAACCAATTTATAATTACTCGATAATCATGTGCTTTTAAAGATCAAGTTTTTTAGCAATAATTTATACACTTGATCTTTACTTTCACATTAAGTTTAATTTTAAATAACTATTCACTATACTTTATCTATATATCTATAAAAGGCAAACCTGACTGACTTATATATCAACGCACAGCCGAAACTACTGTACCTAGAAACTTGAAATTTGGTACAGGGGTTCCTTTCATGATGTAAGTGAGCACTAAGAAAGGATTTTCCGAAAATCGACCCCCAACGGGAAGAAGTAGGGGGAGTAGCGGGAAACTAATTCTACGCGTACGAAGTCGCGGGCGTCCTCTAGTTTTAAATAAAAACACGGACAATGGGATTGGTATGTGGACGAGATGGGAATGTGGCCGAGATGAGAATGTGGACGAGATGGGAATATGGACAAAGTGAACTTTTGGTAGCCTTGGCCTATTTTTAACATAATTTATGTTTTGATGGAATCCCACTTAGGTACTGGCTGGCCACAAGTGGCCTTTGTGCTCGTTTGCCTTCTCCTTGCCATAATTAAAAAAACCTCAAGTATCCCTTACCGTTTCCAGGGCCGGTCTCCTCGATCCTGTCGGTGAAGTGGTCGTATAGAACGGTGACCCTCATCGGCGGCACACTGGCGGCTTTTGGCATGATCTTCAGCAGTTTAGCGTTTAACATCGCCTATTTATACTTTAGGTAAGCATCACCATCTCAATATTGGATGACAATATTTAGTTCATTACTGCAGAGGCCGAAAAAAAGACCGTTGCGGAAGTTTATATTAGCGCGGCCGACCGGATTTTCTCGATTACTATAACCTTACTTACTCAATATAAATAAGAGCTAATGGCTCGGGGTCTTATCTTATCTTATCTTATATTACAGATGGGCCCTTTCGGATACACTTTGACCCTTTAGCATCTTTTGTGCAATTACCCTCTTACACACTCAGCTGTTCGAATGTGCAGGTTTCCTCACGATGTTTTACCTTCACCGTAAGAGCGTCGGGTAATGCACTTAAGTTAGAAAAACTCATTGGTACATGGTGACCGCGGGGGTTCGAACTCGGTACCTTACGATCACGAGTCGACCCCCTAAGCCACTAGGCCACCGACGCTCTACACATACATGCTCAGGGTTCTGATGATGGAGTCGGAAGGTGGCAACGGGATCTCCACTGGCCTTAACGTAAATCGGTGACTCTGCAATGCAAATAGCAAATAATTTCTAATTTTTTAATAAAACTTTTTTCCAGTTTCGGCGCTCTCGTAGGCGCGGGGGCAGGCCTGGCGTTCCCCCCCACGGTGTACATAGTGACGTCATACTTTGTGCGCCTGCGCGGCCTTGCCAACGGGATCTGCATGTCCGGATCCGCGTTTGGGAGCATCATACTGCCGCCCGTGCTGAGATATCTGCTGGAAACTTATGGATACAAGTACGTAGAGTAGAAAGTAATGGGGTCAATTATCTTTTGTTACTTATATTTTTTTAGGGTATTAAACAACAACTTCCATCTTCAACAAAGTCCATTTAAAATCTTTTACTCAAAAATGCTATGTATTCTTGCCATAACACCAGTAAAAAGGAGCCAGTAGGTTGACGTTCCTGGACAACGGGAAAAGTGTCCAGTAAAGTTGAGGAATTTCGAATTTGGAATCAAAAAGTGTCCAGTAAGTAAGTATGGAAATTCCATAACATATCATATTATTTGAATTTGGAACTATCTGTAAAGACTGTGAGAGCCTTCAAAAAGGCTACTTATACTACATGAAAAGCTGATCATTCAGCTCCAAAAGTACCAGGGCATCAGAAACCAAAAGCGTTATCTCGTTCAGACCAGACATCGCGCGATTTCTCTTCATTTCAGCATCGCTTGCTCCGCACCATCTCAGTTTTATGTGCGCCTAGTACATCTCGGCCGGTATGACGAGTTGTGAATCGTTAAAAAAAAAAAACGGGTAAGCGACCGGCTAAGAGTCGGACTAGCGCCCTGAGGGTTGTGCACATGTGGTGATCAATTTTTTTTTTTTAAATCATTCTTCTTGTTCTATTTTTGAGTAAAGCACTATACATGCTTCGACCATTAAGAGCCATCCTGGACTCGTATGTATAAAAGCCCTCGCCTGGCGGCTCGCGCTTCTACCTCATACTCGTCCAGGAAGGCTCACTTACTGGTCTTTGCAGTAATGTACTATATCCGAACTGTATATCTGTTAACTTCCTCCATACCATAAAAATAACTACACTCCTCAAAAATACAAGCCCGAAATAACTTTAAAAAACTTATTTGTTTTTTCAGAGGCGCTGTTCTGATCTTGGGCGGAATAATGCTAAACGTGTGGGCCGCCGCGCTCCTCTTCCAGCCAGTCGAGGAGCACATGGTGAAGAAATACAAGGAGCCCGAGGAGGAGGAAGACAACCCGCAGGTAAGCGATCCTTGATCTATATGGCTATCGGCTGGCAACGGGCTTTTGGTGCTCTATACTTCATTTACTTTAACGACCTAGTATAGGCTTCTCTCACGCACAGTGTCATACAAATGACAAGGATAATAGATACAGGCAGGTAGCCAAGTGGGCGGCAACAAATAATCTTCTAGGACTCGTTCACAATGGTATTTGAAAATAAAAATTAAGGAGAAATCGGTCGGTTTTACTAGCCAAGTCGCAAGTAAACGGTAAACAATAAGTCGCAAGAAGGGAAACAAACGCGTCCGCACCGTACAGATGTAAAAGCCGACTGATTACCTGCTCCATTGTGAGTGCGGCTTTAGCGGATTCTCATTAGCCAATTAAGGTGGGTCCAGACTGGTGAAACGTAACATGCAATGTGTCATGAATTCACCGTACACATTGCTGCAATGTATCATGAAAGGTAACAACTTTGTACGGTGAATTCTTTCATTGCATGACACATTGCATGTTACGTTTCACCAGTCTGTACCTACCTTAACGTGCAACTGCACTTTTCCAGTACTAGGTCGTTAATGTCAAAGAAGTATAGGTGGTTAATCCTTGGAGGGCTTGAGAGGCTCGCACATTTGTTCCCGTCGACCGCCGAATGACGTCATCGTGGTCACGTGACCGAGTCGCTCCTAGCTGCCAAGTAGTTTCACGTGTCGAAAAAACAAATTTTGTCTGTGGAAGATGGTTTTATTTATGTAATCAAATTAGAACCATGTCTTTAACGTAGTTAAGATCAATTTTAAATAACAAGATTAAATGCCTTGTGGACGGATATGTCACAAGGCGTGCGAGGGGTTAAGTACAGATGCGGAACCAAGCTTCCCGAGGGTTAAACATATTGCCTCTGAGGTGTTATGGGTATTGTTTTTAACTCGGCCGCCATTACAGCAATACAAATAAAACTCCTCTACAATAGCAATCACAACCTCATTACTAAGGGGAGAGGATTGAATTTACTTTGGCAATTAAATCTGATACTGTTTATTGACTCAGGAAAGTACTAAGCTATCAAAACGCTAACAATACGATAACGCGTCAAAAACAATAAGGATTTACCGCGTAGAATTGATATGCTGAGTTGATTGTTTTTAAATAAGATGAAATTATAGCTACAGATCGATATTTATAATTCCTTTGTTCATGTTCAATGCTATGGAAGAGGGCTTTGTATTTGATTTTGACTATTATAATATTATAAGCTTGTAGATGCTTACGGATTTCACATTTTGCTTTTTAAAATAGGGACTTACGTCGTTGAATCAGATGAATATTTACGACAACGTCATATCTCCGTGAAGCCCATTTGAATCTACCAGCATGGACATTAAAGTCCAATTACCTTTGCTCATAAATGCCATTTTCAATTTTGAAACAAATTAAAGTAAACTTTGCACTCGTTACAATAAAGTTGAGAATAAATTGCCTTAACATAGGGTGTTACGAGGATATGATAAAACAGTACTGTAAAGGTCAATGTACGAAATTCTTCGTCATTGGCGTCCGCGCTTTAGCATAGAGGCATTCCATCTCAGTCCTAAGGGTTGGCAACGCATATCCATTCTTATGATTGCAAATTTATATGGTTCTCCGATCCCACTTAACATCAGGGCCCTGTTTTATAAAGCTACAAATGACAATTTACAGGTGACAAGTTTCTATTTGACACAATCTCGACCAATGACGAGCAACCATTTGAGCAGTGTTGCCAGTTTAGATCCGTAAAATTGTAACTTGTAGCATTATAAAACGTGCCCCAGCTATTTAAGCAGTGTTGCCAATTTAGACCTGTAAAATTGTTAGGCCTCAGGTGGCCTGTGTGCTCGTTTGCCTTCTCCTTGGTATTAAAAAAAACATAACTCGAGTATTCTATGCATTTGTTTTCGATGCGATTTCGTGGTCAGGCCTGTAATATTTTTCGCTTTTTTATACTTTTATTGCGTTACATTAAATTTCTTACTATTAAATATAAAATATTATTATTAAATATTTTCAGTATTATTTATTTTTTACCCGTGTTTTTTCCTGCGGCGAAACAAAGGTTTTTTTAAAAGTGTTTTTGAAAATGAAACGTGCCTTAAAGGGATCCATCGACATTAAAAGTAAGCAATCCATTTATTATCTATATGTATGTTCTATGTTTGTTTGTATTTTTGGGTGTTGTGTCTTTGCATGTTTTTTTTTAATGTTATTGTCCGAAAACTGATTGGTCTTACTCCTGCGTCGCTAGATGGCGTTGAAATAAACTCCTAAATTATAGTTTTGTAAGTCCTGTCCCTTTTTCTCGATTACGTTATAAATGAAGAGTGAAAACGACAGAGCTTTCAATTTTTTTGTATTGTTATAGTATTTGACACGGTTGGGAGTTTCACAAGTGAGGTCACGAATGGATTGAATTTGAAAGATAGTCAACATGACATCGTTTTTGCTCGGAAAAGTTCGTAATTATCTTGCTTTCTCAGTCTCTTTTAGAACACATTAATAAGCTAATAGAGAAAGAAGACGAATACGCAATTACCCAACAAATTTCGATATCATATGAATTTAGTACATCAGGGGCTCTATACAGCTCTGTAAAATAATATTGCTATTGAAATGCTATCGTATTGTTACTCCATTACTGTCAAGAACATAAGAGTTATCATAACTTTGACAATACGATGACATTTCATAAGCAATTTTTTTACAGCGAGTAGAATATCAACGTGTAGTTTACAATTAATATTATACAGGGGCTCTTCCTGTATAATTACAAGTTTTTATTTAACTTGCAATGTATGTACGGGTCAATTCCTTCAAGTTAAATTTGACCCACTTCCCAGTTTTCGACGGAGCTGAAAATTTGCATACATGTGTAAATTGAATGACAATGCAATAATATTGTATTTAAGAGCTGATCTGATGATGGGGTCGGAAGGTGGTGACAGGATCTCCGCTATTCTTCACGTAGACCCACCGTGTTGGAACTCATTATTTTGGTCTTGATAAGCACATGACTTTATAAAAAAGTACAGTCGTCAAAAAAGCGTGTCCCAAAAATTATTTTTTTGACAGAAACTTATATGAATTGTTGACTACAGGCTGATTAAAAATCAAGATAGCAGCCTCTGATTAAAGTTGGCACCTGTTTTAATAAATTTATCACGAGATGCTCACCTATCGATGCGTCAGAGATGAGTTTACTATGACTTGACATTTTCGTTGATGGGTTTAAAACGAGCATATCACCTAAGATCAGTAGTAACGCGGTTTCACACAGCAAATATAAAGGGGCTTCTAAACGGGCCATATTTTCACTGCAATATGTGGCCGGCAGCTATTTGTGTCCCTCTCTTACTCGTATGTTAGAGAAAGACATCAATAGTTGCCGGCCACATATTGCAGTGAAAATATGGCCCGTTTAGAAGCCCCTTATGACATCGGTCTCGTTTATTCCATTCGTGCAAGCTCTTGTGAAATAACACATACCGTATTGTCGTTAACGTTAGAATGCAACCTGTCCAGGGCATCTATTCTTGGCGATAAAAACCATATCGTTTTTGACCTGTGGTATTGTTCAGCCCGGCCACCATTACTGTCAAGTAAATAAGAGCTATCAAAACGTTGACAATACTATAACAGGTCAAAGACGATATGGCTTTTACTGCCTAGAATAGAGGCCCAGGCTTTCTGATGGTACGATTGGTCTCTGGCTATACAGGATGCTTTTTATTACCTCGTAAGGTCTACATTTGTGGCGTTATCTATGAAAATGGACCTTACTGTCGATGGCGCTTCCGCCATTATTAACGATGCTCCGATATAAATACAACGTCGCGTGACGCAGTGCGGCGTAAGCGCCATCGACAATAAGGTCCCTTTTCATAGATAACGCCACATTTAGGAAACTTGTGAAAGTTATAACTTTAGTTGTTTTTTTTTAATGAACAATATTTGCCAAGCCTTACGAGGTTAATGGATTCATGTGTTATAGTGCCCGTTAGATTTCCAAACGTCCGAAAAACAGTTGCATGATCTTTAAAAGTATTAGTATTATAATATTTATATTCAGTGATTTATCCAACACTGAATATTGTCTAATTGTCCAATTGACATGATTAGAAGTTTGGTTTGAATATAAACAAATGTAAACTTTGTCAGTTTCTTGCGGCTCTTCTCCGCAATGATGGTCTTGTCCGAAGCGCTAGTAGCTTAACTCAATATTACCGACGTGTAAAAGAGCCCTCATGTGGCCAATTTACTGAATAAATATTTTGAATTTTGAATTTGAATTTTGACAAATTCAAGCGCGACACTGTCTATTGATATATCAATAGAAAAATATTTGTGTCTGATAAGGATTTAGAAATCGGCTTCGCTAAGGGACTAGCAACGCGATGCGCGCAGCGTCAGGCGGTGCGATGAGGTGGTAAGAATGTTTATGGAGAAGCATAACATAACGATCTATGAACGCCATTATGTTTGATTTGCCTGCGCCGCATCGATTTACTGGCATTTAACCAATCATGAAGGAAAATTGTCTCTTGAATATCGTCGAAAATAGAAAATTGACAAATTTGCCCGAAAGAATTACCACCCACCACAATTTATGTAGACTCAGATGAAGAGTTCTCTCAATTCCTCACGGATCAGATTCAGATTTGGTGACAATGGGACCACCTCGGAAGTATGACTATATTCTGCCTTTTTAGGACTCCCCCCACTCGTGCGTCTGTCTCTCTGTCCGTCTGTCACAGCCAATTTGCTCCGAAACTACTGGACCGATTGAGTTAAAATTTGGTACACACATATTATGTAAATTGATGACCCTCACACAGATGTGCAAAGTAAACAATTATTTTTTAAAGTGTCGTTTTTGGGGGACAAATTAGGAAATTAAAAAAAAAGTTTTGCAAACCTTACTGTGTCATATATCAAATGAAAGGCCTCGTTATGAGGATTTCAAATATATTTTTGTTATTATTGTAAAATAAATAGTTCTGATTTTATTAATGAAGGAAGACGAAAATTGACCATTCCCCGCCTGATCTCCGAAACTACTGAGCCTAAATTTTGAAAAAAAAACATAGTTCTTGCTAGTGATTACAGCTAAACCTATAAAAATTCAATTTAAAAAAAAAACGCATGTACGGAACCCTCCCCACGCGAGTTCAACTCGCACTTGGCCGGTTTTTTTAATGAATTTCAAATCGGCATGTTTCTGATTCGATATCTAGTTGTCATGTTCCATGTGTACTCTAAATGACGGTAAAACCGCACATCGCAATGCTGGTGCCTTAGCGAGGCCTTATGCTGACTGATTTCTCCTTACATAGGATGTTCAAACCACTTTTTTTTCTAAACTATATTAAAGCGAAAAAAAAAAACTCAGTCTTAGGCAGGATTCGAACCTTCAGCATACCCTCCGAGTCTGAAAAAGTAAGCAATCACTAATTTCGTGGATCTTTAGTAGGGTCTTGGTGGCATTATTGGTAATGCGCCTGCATTTGCCCGGATTGCCAGAGGAGATGTAGGTTCGAATTTTTTTCGCTTTAATATAGTTTGAATTTCATAACTTTCTGTTGAAATTAAAAAAGCACACTTCTTTCTAATTCTGTGATCATAATATATAATATATATATGAATATATGATGAACCCTTGCTGAATGTGTTTGTTGACATGTTAGATTATTATTATGGCCGCAGGGGACCTGGCTTAACTGCTGCGTTTATAAAAACAACTGTAACACTGCTAATAACTAAAGGGTGTTCCGGAGCTGATGACTTTTACGCTAGTGTGTTAGGTTTTGAGGAATTTGGACACGACTAAGTACTATAACTTTATACTTTTTGGAATTATAAAGAAGGCTACAAGATTCGGATTCGGATCATTTGATAATGATTAAAAATGTATTTCGTTTATTTTGTAAAAAAAACTTCACAAATAAAAACTTTTTCAGGTTTTTTTTTACTTTAGTCTTATATCATTTTAGACTCTAAAATAAAAGACTAAGAAAATTTAGAGGATTGCAGCGAACAAAGAAGCAAAAATTCTGAACAAACTGAACGTTTTAGTCACTAGTTAGTGACCTACTACTAAATTCAAAAGATTATGCTATGCGAGTTTTTTGTCCATTATATTTGTGGCTTGGCTAATTTTCTTTTTAATTTAAGTGCTTGTTAAAAAAAACTGGTTCCGCCGCTTGCTTCTTTGTTACCGTGATTTTTAATGCTATTTTAAGTGTAGTACTTTATATGAGCACTAATAAAATAGTTTCACCAATCATCTAGCGCAAAAGTCATTAGTTTTGAACACCCTGTATATGCTATAACCACTAACCAACTCATATGCGGACGGTAGTTTCATTTTCAAAACCACTAAATGGTATGCTCACGGAATAGAAAAAACAGTGGAAGTGGCAGGAACTTCGCTTAGTATCAGACCTGTTGTCGCCAATACTCAAACTGTCATAAAAACAACACGCCACCAAATGAAAATGGAAAATGTTTTTGGTGCGGCTACCGGTTTTACAATCCAAAATAGCACAATACGGCATGCTTCTGGATTTATTTCCTATTTTAGAAATATCGAAATATCGAAATGAGCGATCGCGGCAAAAGTATGGTAGGTTATGCGGAACTCCGCATAACTATGCCACACGTTACACGCCCACTTGGCACTTCTACTGTTTTTTCTATTCTGTGGGTATGCTAATGTGTTTAAATAATTAATCGTAGTTAGGTGTTGGCAAATAATTTGATGTGAAAAATTAAACTTATACGTACTTAGAACGTTTCTAATTATAAATTGATCCATAATTAGACGAACCTGTTTGGCAGATAGCGTTGCCAGATATGTATGAAAAATAGTGATGATTAATTTTCGATGTTTTAGTATCGACTTGGCCTATAGGCACTGGTACCCAATTCTCGTGACTTCGAGATGATTTTTCATGCGAGATTATGTCGAAAAAATGTATGCAGTTGACAGTTGATCTCGCATGAAAAATTATCTCGAAGTCACGAGAATTGGGTCCCTGTGGCCTGTTTTATAAAGCTGCAATTAAAATTTACAGGCTACAAGTTTCCATTTGACACAACCTCGACCAATGACGACCAGCCATTTGAGCAGTGTTGCCAGTTTAGACCTGTAAAATTGTAACTTGTAGCTTTACAAAACGTGCCACTGGTCCCACCAAGGGCGAGAAAGCGATTAGCTATCGACAATTTTCTCGCTAAAGAAACGAACAAAAGACACAGATCCCGTGTCAATAAAAGAGACACGTATATTAATAGTTGGTCGCTGGCTGTTCACACTGCCGGCGAGAACTCTTTCCACTAGATTGTCGAAACAACAAATATAGATCGCGTATCAATAAAAGAGACACAAATATTAATAGTAAATCGCTCGCTGTACTCGCTTCTCTCATCGTCGGCGTTGGGACCAGAGGCTCTACTTTGAAATCCGTAATTCGAACTTCGTCTATTGCTGTCCCTTTTGCTCTCGACGCGTCACTAATTCCCAAGAAAGTGATGGGGCGATCCGAAGTTCGAATTACTGATTTCAAAGTAGAGCCCCAGTGCCTTAAGGTCAGGCGGAGTGGGGGAGGGAGGGTTAAATGAGTTTTTTTAAATCAATGTTTACGTACTTATATATAATAGTTGTTTAAGTATCTAAATTTCTATAGAAGGTAGCAAAAATAGTTTTAAAACGTTGTAGCCCTCTGTCGAAATAGCTTTGCCCGATGATACTATACGTTATTTGGGCGTTTTCCAAAAAAGTGTACATGAACCTTTTTTTTCCAGAATTCGTTTTTTTTCGTTTTTCTTACTCAGAATCGTTGATACTATCGATCCTCTTACAAGAAAAAAAGTGTCCCAGATTTTACTTTGTAAGTTTTTTCTTCCAGTGCGTCACGACCATATAAATAAAAAAGACTGCATACAAAAATGTGACGATCTGGAATGGAATATTTGGGACATTTTTTTTCTTGTATTAGGATCGATAATATCAACGATTCTGAGTAAAAAAAAAAGGAATTCTGAAAAAAGTTCATGTACACTTTTTTTTGGAAAACGCCCATTTGCTCACGTTTTCTCTTCAAACGAAGTCAAATGAATAAATTGGATCTATGTATATAAAAGGAGAAACTGACTGGCTGATCGATCAACGCATAGCCAAAAACGCTCTACTTAGGGACTTGAAATTTGCAGGGAATGTTGCTTGGATATCCTAGGGGTGCACTAAGAAGGATGTTTTAGAAATTCATACCTAAGGGATTAAAATAGGTGGAGTAGCCGGAAACTATTTCTACGCATACAAAGTCGCCAGTGTCCTCTAGAATTTACATAACGAACAGGTACATTTTTCTGCTAATTTCAAAATTATGCTTTTATAATTTGTAGTGACGAATTTTTTAATTTATAGCCAGAAATACACAAATCAAATTTTACAGTTTTGGAAAAAATATCAAATAACAGTAGTCAAAATGGACATTATTGTATAGAAAGTAAAGTTCATAACAAATTGAGTATTTTCTTTTGCGTTTTCCAACCATTTGATCTTAAATACGGGTGGTGCGCGAGTTCGACTCGCTCTTGATCGGTTTTTTTTAAATATCTATACAAACATTTTGAGTTGTCGAACAGATTCATCTAATTATGGATTGTATTATAGTATTCGACGCTAGCATCAGCCTTAGCTGTCTGCCACGACTTGCAACATCTTGTACAATCTGTACAAGGTTAGCCTATTTTTACCTGACTGCGTCAGAGGGTTATTAAATAGGGCAAACCTATTTGGCTTAGGAAAACAGCTGTTGGACAACTATACTATACCGACTAAAAATAAGTGTATGTTAAGCCAATGCTTTATTTTATTACCTAGAAGGGGTAAAATCATAAGGTCAAAATTTCGTTCCAAACTGATGCATTTGTCCAAAAGTTCGTGAAAAAGAAATGCATTTTTTTATCCCTTAAGACTACACCGAGTTTTTGAAGAAATGCGCTCGGTGCGGTCTTAACTTTTAAAAATATTTAAAGATATTATATACTTATATTAGAGGACGCCCGCGACTTCGTACGCGTAGAATTAGTTTCCCGCTACTCCCCCCATTTTTTCCCGTTGGGGGTCGATTTTCGGAAAATCCTTTCTTTGTGCTCACTTACATCATGAAAGGAACCCCTGTACCAAATTTCAAGTTTCTAGGTACAGTAGTTTCGGCTGTGTGTTGATATATAAGTCAGTCAGTTTTGCCTTTTACATATATAGATAAAAAGGTTAGGTTAGGGTTTTTTATAACAATTCGGGAAAGTTAAACAGTTTCAGAAAAGAATGCATTTCTTACTTATGAAAATTCTGACAGATGAAATAATTTTTAACGAAAATTCGACCCTATGATAGTGACCGTTAGAAGGGTATCTATATTTTTATTTTTTGTCTCGTAATTTTGAAATTATTTGTAGTTAGGAACAGCTAGAGATAGTAATCCTAACGGTGTGGCCACTTGTTTGGACTTACAGCGTTGCGTTGCGCAGAGCGGCGACCGGGAAAAACAAATGCATATGTCGCATTGTCCATACGTTTCTATGCATTTGATTTTTTAGGGTTCCGTACCCAAAGGGTAAAAACGGGACCCTATTACTAAGACTCCGCTGTCCGTCTGTCTGTCTGTCACCAGGCTGTATCTCATGAACCATAATAGCTAGACAGTTGAAATTTTCACAGATGATGTATTTCTGTTGCCGCTATAACAACAAATACTAAAAACAGAATAAATCCCATACAACAAACGTGTTTATTTGCCGATTTTGGCTAATGTTATACAGATAATAGTACGGAACCCTTCGTGCGCGAGTCCGACTCGCACTTGGCCGGTTTTTTATAATAAGCTCTTGGGATATTCGCGCCTGTTATTAGGGTATGAGGCGTAGCCGAATGTCACTCAAGAGCTTTTATTATGAGTTTCCTGCAGCGCTTCATCACAATGATAGTCTTGTCCGTAGCACTAGTAGATTCATTCTATACTAGCTTTTTTGTAGAAGTCGTTTATCGCTGCTCCCTCGGGATTTGTCTAATTTCCGGGATATAAAGTAGCCTATGTCCTTCCCCGGGACTCAAGCTATCTCCATACCAAATTTCATCTAAATCGGTTCAGCGGTTTAAGCGTGAAGAGGTAACAGACAGACAGACAGACAAACTTTCACATTTATAATATTAGTATGGATGGATTACCGACGTGCAAAAGAGCCCCCATGTGGCCAAGTTTACTGAATAAATATTTTGAATTTTGAGTATACGTTTAAAAAAAAGGGTGGCTAAATAATAAGAAAAACTAAGAATGTCGTTTAAGATCAATATAAACATGCGATCTACTGGCAAACTCAAAAATATATTGCTATTTCTATTAATTTGGTAATTATATTTGAGTACGGAACCTTCGGTGAGACTGACTCTCATCTATTATTATTTTATCTTTTTTTCATAAATATTAGACATGTTACAGGCAGAAGTGACAGATGTCTTATTCTTATACAGCATGTAACAAATCTCCGCGTTACAACGTTTCTGGTGATCAAAAATACGATGCTTGTGGAAAAATATTAGAATTCGTAGAAGAAAAGATTTAATAAAATAATCTAATGGAATTAAAAAAATACTTGGTTTTTTTCCCAATGGAATTATACTCGTATTAGTGATCACTGATCAGCAAGCAATACTCGAATTGGTTTTGCCAATGAGGAGATTTTGTTACAACCTGTATTTTTTTATACCAGGGGCCCGTTTCAATAAAGCTTGTAAGTTGTAATACAAGTGGAAGTCTCTTTTTAATACATACTGTTGGAAAGAGAGTTCCGCTTATAATATAAGGTATTATTTTATATTCAATACGCCCCAGGGTGTGTTACTTGTTCTGCAACTGATTTTCTCAAGGCCTTTGTAGAACTATAATTTTCTATGTGCTTTAAAACTAACAAATAATTATTTTTGTAAAGGAATGTGACGGGTTTATAGAATAGAAATAGCTTATTTCAATAGTTTTATTAGCCTAATGTATTAATGTAAATTAATTAGACTAAATATAGAAACAATAATATTGGTCTTATATAGGGTGATGACTTTTATGCTAGGTGATGACAGGGTTGAAAAAAACAGATCTATGCGCTTTTTTTAATAACAGTCTCTACCTGGCCATTTAATGTTTGTATCTTGCACACTTCCATATGGAAAGCTTAAACGTTGTTTATTCAGAATATCTGCTATGAGTCTTTATAGTGAAATAGTTTAAAGATAATGTCTAAATTATCGTACAAAATAATTAAAAACGCATTTTTATTGAATAAACTTTACGAACTCATTTATTTATCTGTTAAGATTAGCGTAAAGGGGAGTGTAAAGTTAAAAATGTCCATACAAAATGTGATAACGTTTCTATCCCCTTAAACCTAGTTCGATTTTGACGATTTTTTGAATATGTTGTAGATATTATGGAAAACTAGGTCTGGTTCCTTTCCAAAAAATATTGCCTTGGAAAGGGAAAAAAAAGTAAAAAAAAACTGAAAAGTACAAACTTAGTTGTTTATAATAACAATAACATATTGAATTCGTGGAATTTGACCTTGATTTTAGGGGAGAAAATGTGCAGCTAAGTTTGTATGGATTTTTTGACAGCTAAGCGATTATTCGGTTCATGCATAATCCTCTTAAACATTTCGTACTAAATAAATAAATCAAGTTTTTAATTGATTATGCGCGCAATTTATTTATAACCTCAGTTTTGTTACCACCTTTTATTAGCTATTAAATGGTCTGATATTTTTAGACCAACATAAAACCCCGCTTGGTGGTTTTGTAAGTATTTTAATAATAAAGTAAAAAGACATTTTTAATTGTCAATCAGAAAAAAATCACCTCGATCTGTTTAGTTTCACCAGCGTAGTTCAGTATTAGCGTAAAAGTCATTTACTTTCTTTGAAACAACCTGTATATGTTGGTTAAGGTTAGCAAGGTAGTGTTTCCCTCTCGCTCACGTATCGTCAATAACCACAATACTGACAAGTCTTTTTTTATTACAGGAAGACATAATTATAGAAGAGGAGAAAGAAATGGAATCGTTTAGATTGACGCCAACCACCAAAATAGAAAATGGCCACCCAGAAGGAAAGATCATCAAAGAAAACTCCGAGAAAAATCTATCTTCCATCCGCGTACATAGCAACCAAAACTCCTCGAATAACCTCAAACCGACCTTGTCCAAACGAAAGCTGAGCTACACTAAGCCCATTACTAAAACGAACTACAGCTCAGTTTCCATGGCACAGGACAGTTCTGAAGTTAAAAAGTTAGGCTCACAAGAAGCGTTTGGACGCAGATTAAGTACTGCAGGCCCGAAAAGAAACGTATCTACTTCCAGCTTCGCATACGTTCACACTCCATTCCACGGTTCCACTCTTTCTACATTCGATCAACCAAACGAATTCGCTTCCCAATTCTCTCTAAAATCAGTCACCAACAGCGTCACCGATGCAGCGTATTACTGCTTCTGTTGTAAAAAGAACGTCGACAGCGAACCTAACAAATTCTTCGATATAACTCTCCTGTCAGATCCAACGTATTTGATTATATTGTTGTCTAGTAGCACGGTCGCAATTTCGTGTACAAACTTCATAATTTTACTCCCATCGCATGCTGAAAACATTGGCTTCGATAAGGCGAGAGGCGCGTATCTACTCAGCACGGTTTCTGCATTGGATTTAGTAGGTAGAATAGGTGGGTCAGCGCTTTGCGATTTAGATTTTATGCCTAAAACTTTTTACTTTGTCGGCGGTCTGTTCTTCTCAGGTATTACTCTAGGTATTTTACCGTTTGTGGAAACGTACACGTCGATAAGCATAGTATGCGCTTTGTTTGGTCTTGCTTCTGGTGTCAATAACGCTACGACGACATTAGTGATGGCGGAAATCTTAGGCGTCGATCGACTCATGTCTACTTACGGCATTAGTCTGTTTGTCAATGGCTTGCTACAGCTGGTCGGACCGCCTATCTGTGGTCTATGGTTCGAACATGATCAGAATTTCACCCTCATGTTTATTACTTTTGGCATTATTTATATAGCGGGGTCAGCGCTTTGGTTGCTTATGCCGTTGGTTAGGAAGAAGAAGCGAAGCCATTCTTAGTATCTCGTTGTAGGTTCGGGACGTTTACTTAAACGAAAGTAGAATTAGACGATTTTTATGCTATGGTAGTTAATTGGTTTGATTCAAAATATAAGTTTCCTCGTATACTTTAGTACTTTAGTAGCGCGATTAATGACCTTGGCTTTCTCGCTATCGCTGTCACATTCTCTCTGGCATATCAAATATACTGACTGATGTTAGAGAGAATGTGACAGCGATAGACAAGACAGTCGAGTACTATGACGCTGATTTTACTGTACTTAATTTTATGGGCTCAGTACCCAATCGTCTATGTAGCAAAATGTCCAGCGACCCAAATTGACCAAGAAGCGAAATGTCAAACGTCCTATTAGCATTTTGCCTCATTAGCATAACATCCGTAACGCAGAACGACAACAAATTAGTCCACGTAGCATAATGTCCAAATTACATATTTTCAAAAACGCTATCACCCTAAAAAAACAGTTAGCCGGAATAGCACAATGACCAAAAAGCAAAGCGTCCAAAAATCAGAGGGTAAAGGATCTTATTGAAATTCAAAAAATGACAAGCAGAATCAAAGTCAATTGTTGTCATTATTGAAAAATAAGAGGTATTTGTGTTTCAAGTGGCCAGTTATATATATTATTAAGTTAGGTTTTACCTATTAAAATCAATTTCTTTACATCGTGATATACGTGACATTATATATTTTGGACGTTTTGCGATTTTGGCGTTCAGTTTCATGGGCAACATTAGGGAATTTACGTTTTGGACGATTTAAACATTGGACATTTTACATAGGTACTTAGACTTGTTGCTATCTGGCCGTGGTTCTGCATGGACGTTATGCGAATTGGGTATTTTACGATTAAGATATCTTCACACAATGGACAATTTACATAATTGGACACGTGCTTTTAGACCATCTGAAGTCGTGGTCAAATTTATTCATAGACTATTTAGTACTGACGGGTTTTATGTAGGTGTATTGAGTTGTTGGGCGCCATCTTGAATTGGAAACACTATTATATCATAATAGAGAATTTCGGGCTAAAATTGGTTGCCATGCCAACGTCTGAGCGCCATTTAGACAGACATTTTATTAATTAGGTAGTGTGACGTCAGACTTATGGGATACTTAGTAAGCTCTTATAAATAATGTAATGTAAATTATTTACGTTAGTTTGGTCAAGAATAATGGAACGAGAATTGACGAGCGAATTTATTTTTTGAGTAAAACTTTACGAGATGAATTTTAAGTTTATTTTTAAGTACTACTTAAAATGTCGTTGGAGTATGTCGTGTGTAAATTAAAGTTTTCGACGGAAATTACTATTTCAAGTATTGTTTCTGAACTGAAGTTGGAATAGTCGGGAATAGTCGTAGTAAAAAAACACATGGCGAGAGGTTATGGGCCCTAGTCTTTACGTGGGTAGGTGTGAATTGAGGACGTGTCAAACAGGATGAAAAAAAAATGAACGCCAATTACAAGAATTTATTCTTCCTCTCTATGACCTTAGTTTTAAGTTTAAAAAAAAGTTACCCAATACGAGGCTTCCGGTAGCAAAGTTTTTTATTATAAATAATATTTAAAATTATTTTTACTTACAGTAATTGTTATTAGACATTGTACAAGATTTTAATTAAGTTTTTTTTTAATTTAAGTAAGTAACTCGTGTAATCGAGTGTTTTCTTAATAATGACCTTTTTATTACAAATATGTTTATTTATAATAAAAGTGCATAAGAAGTTACAAAATATATTACAACGATGCTGCCGTTTAAAAAAGTGACATATTTATGTACAAAACTGCAAGTAATTTTTATCTAAAAAAAAATTGTCCTTCATAATATCGAATTAATATTTAAATCTTATACATTCAGTATTTAAGCAAAAATCAGTCTATTTAAATCTTGTACGCAACGATATTATGTGCAGAGCAATATCTTTAAACAATCTTCGAATTTAAACTCATACATACTTTATTCCAAATCCGAAAGTCTTTAAAGACTCTTTCCACTGTAATCCACCTACAATTTTATATACTACGTAGAAAAACTATTGTATCTGTGCGGTTGTATTCACTAATCAAGTGCTTGGTACTCAGGCTGTGATTGGCTGTTATAATTTGACAGTTAACAACGCCATCTCTTGAGCTGCTTCGTAAGATCAAGGTATTTTTTATAGACAACTTTTCTATGTAGTGTTTATTTTATTTGTGCAGTATAGTGTTGTATAGTATGCTGTTTGCAGATAGATTCCGTTGCTCTGATTTCACGTTTTCACAAACAACATTTTTAATCTTAAGTAACCAAATCTATCTGCGGTTTGAATATTGGGGACGGGCTTTAGAAATTTCGTCGCTTACTTCTTGATTTTTCCAGCGAGTCTTACTTTGTTGTCAGTGCTTATAAACTGTGTGCTCGGACGTGTCTCGGCCTTGGTTGTATTTCAATGAAGCTCCACCAAGGTCGTGGCTAGGGATCCTATAGTCACTTTTTTCTAATTTATAATGTATTGGTGTACATAATTATTGAAAAAAAAAATCTTTATATAACTAAATCCGTAAAATTCGTAGAACTTCATTTTACTTGTAAAGAAAAATATTAGGTGAGGTTAAAATATAACGGTTTCATCGAAAAAATACTTTATGACTTGCGATAATTATGATATAAACACATTTATGACTGAATATCGTTATGGCAGAAAATGTAAACGTCATTTAAAGTTATGCCTTATGATTTTAGCACAAAATTTCAGACGGAAGTGAACGACGAAGTTTCTAAAAAAAATACCACTTGACGATGCTCTAAGTAGCTATTTTCATACTTTTCCTTAGCTATATAAGTACATTTTATATTTTAGACTTGAATGAATTTATTAATTTATATTTTATAAGCAATTTTAAATGAAATTATACAAATAATGACGCAGTCTAAAGTCAACATTTTTAGTTTGACTAAGTATACTTTTTTTGCACAAATCTTTGATCGATCTATATACAAAAGAGTTTGAACCTAAACATAATGACTTAAGTTGGATTAGGGAATGCAATTTAACCGGTTATAAGACGGTTTTGTATGAAAATAACCGGTTATAACTGGTTATTTGCACTCCTTAAGTTGGATATTAAAACAACTCGAAAAGTAAGATTTAATTTTAAAGAGAGTGACGCCGATAGACCATGTGTGTCGTGTCATAATATGTCAATGTCACTTTCATTCTTTAGTCTTCCATATTTTAATATTATTCGATGACTGACTCTATAATTCGATATTTGTAACAAAACTATGATCGTCCCACAAAATTTAGATTTCTTGCCAATATTGTTTTTTTATAGTTCTTTTTTATGTTATGCAACATTTTCAAAGCCAATGACATTATAAAGCTTTGTATTGAGCTATCAATTATTAAAATGGTTATTTTTAAAATGGTCTTCATAGTTCGTTTTAACTTACTCAGTCAATGTTTGCAATTTCTTGTTTAAATCACAGTCAGAAGGGTTAAAAATTATTAAACTATATGTCATATATGCCGGGATCTTGAAAGTTAAGTGCTAAAACGATGGACTTGTTAAATAAGTTACGTTAGGTTA
Source organism: Acleris cristana (assembly GCA_948252455.1). NCBI lineage: Eukaryota > Metazoa > Arthropoda > Insecta > Lepidoptera > Tortricidae > Acleris > Acleris cristana. Next base: position 5,601,327 of record OX411800.1, on the reverse strand, counting down.
GACATTTGACCACAAAAAATGTAAAATTATGTGGTGGGATATACATCTTTGCGAAATGAAAGTTTGTAAAATGATGATTTGGTATAACATTTGTGAACCCATATATGCCATATATTTTGTATTCATTTGTACAACAAAAAACTACTTTTCGATTTCAAGTCTTGTTTTAGTTTATTAAAAAACACAATAATATTAATGAGGGCGCCACTGGACCCTCTTTGCAGCCTTAAGTTAAAACATAAAATATATTACTTAGGATTACCATTTTAACATCAACCTGTATGTAGATTGGCTTTGAAAAGGTATAGGCATATATTTTTATATTTTTAATACATATTGTTTCATAGAATATTTCCTTGTGATTTTATATTTTTGTATTGAATCTTTTTTTTCTACCATTCCCTGTTTTTTAAGATTAAGTAATACTTACGTAAAAAAGCGATTCCTTCCTGTATATTATATATGAGTGGTAGTGTGGTAATCAATTGTCCACTTTAAACTGTCATCCATTACTGATAATGTAAAATTAATCACAGCAACAAATGGGTACAAAGGGTTGTCAAAAAAAGAGTTGGGAAAGCAAGAGGGCGCTGTTTGGAGCGGTAACATGATCCAATTTTAATCAAGATATTTGGTATCCTCAGCCGTTGTTTTTAAATATTGATGCAAATAGCTATACTTTTACAGTGGCAACATTTATGCGTTTTGAGTAATGGATTTTAGTTTATTGTGCGCGACTATTTTGCAAACATTTAGCAATTTTAGCTATGCAATGAATTTTCCTATTGATAATTATTATAATGTTATTCAATTTACTTCTTAAAATGTTAATCATTAATTGATCAGAAATATATAAATTTAATATCGTTATTATTTGCTTTGTAAATTATATTACTAGTATTTGAATTTAAATTTGTATATTTCTGGCACCCATGTTAGATTAAAATGTGTTTTGTACATAATAAATGATGTATTTTTGAATATGTTTAATTTTTTTACCTGTATCACCTTCATTTGTGGATAGTGTGCCATCAGTTAATATATACCTATATCTCTTTATAGATAAGAATCCAAACCCAATAATAATGACGACACATATTTATAGAGCTAAAACGGCCGAACCGATTTCTGTGAAACCTAGATACGCACCATAGCGATTAAATTAGCAGTCTTTAAAAAAAACAGCGTATGAATCGGTCCACCCACGTTCGGTCCAGTCACGACATAAACACACGTTAAATTTATACTTAACTCCCCGCTTTTTGCGTCAGCGGGCCTAGTATTGTTGTGTTGGGTGCTTACCCACCGTCCACGTCCCGAAACCACCTATACATGTTAGCAGACCTTAACGAAGTCGACGGAGCTCGGCTTTTGCGGAGCTCCTATTTCTGGGTTGTTTTGGCCCTTCAGGCCCTCTGAAGAATTAACATAACCAAAACCTTGTTCATATCGCGTGTCAAATGTGGATAAAGCATCCGTCACTCTCGTACTTATTTACGTGTCAGAAGGTGACGGATGCCTTATCCAAACTTTGTCACGCGATAAACGCAGCCATGTTAGGGCCCCAGGGGTCTCTTTTTTTGTCGGCGCTTGATGACTAGGCACGAGTTGAAGATGTTTTTATTCCATTTAGGTAAACTAGGTAGTTCTGAAATTCAACGACGTAGCGTAACAATAGCGACGATTAAAAAGAAATGGCATTAATCCGCAATAATTTAAGTTTCAACCTTTTTTCTTTCTACATAAGGTGCAGTTCAGTTTTGTGAGATAATCGACTAAGCATTTTTAAGGATAATCTTAGTGTGATTGATATATGGAGCATAGCCCAAAAAAGCAATGTATCGATTGCGCCCTTCTGGTAACAACGCTACTCGCTAGATGGCGTAGCGCTGCAATGTATGGAATATTCATGAGTTGTCCGCCTCTCGACAGCAGATGGCGAGTGTGTCATTCCAGAAAGTTGCGAATGTTCTAGACGCTCGAACTAAATGGCGAAAGGAAGCATTTCCGCCCCACTTCGGATTCTAGGGGATTGGTAAAACCGGTAATGGCAGTGAGTTTAAGCTCCGCTGCGCATGGGATTTGTGTTGTACACACTTTTGTATCTGCCCCCTTTTTCATCATCCTGACAATGATAGGTGACAGGTGACAACTCAGCATACGTTGCAATTTTAACAAGTTTTCACGTTATTGGGATTCATATAAACTGCGCCATGTGCATTGAAATGTCACCTGTCACCTGTCATTGACATGATTGTGAAATAGGGGGTTGTACGTTTTACAGCCACCAGTGGCTCTACATATTTTACTCTATAAAACCATATCGCTTTTGACATGTTGAACTTAGAAACAAGTGTAATAGAGTCTAAAATGTTTTTTTGTCAATACCAATTAACCATAGACATGCATCATTCGTTAGATGAAACGTATAAAACAGTAATTAATTTAAAATTGACATTTGACGCGCCATTTTGCAAGTGTGCGTCCCCGTGCTAGAGTTTTACGCCGGCCGCATACATTAGTTTTCCGTATTCGGGCATCCGTGCCGGCCGCATACATACACCCTTAGGCTATGGAGCAGAGCTGTGAAAAAAGCGAAGTGATTCCACTGTGGCGGAGACGAGCGGAGCTGAGTGGAGTGATTACAATGTAGTAACGCAGTTAGGTCTCCTCTCCGCTCCGCTCGTCTCCGCTTGACTGTTTCCAGTGAAGCGGAGCGGGGATGAGGTGTGGATTTCAACTAATATGATTAATCGATTCCTACACATCTCCTCTTCGCTTGACTGTTTCCATTGAAGTGAAGTGGAGTGGAGACAAGATGTGGATTTCAACTAATACGATTGGTCAATCCCTACACATCTCTCCGCTCCGCTCATCTCCGCTTGACTGTTTCCATTGAAGCGGAGTGGAGACGAGATGTGGATTTCAACTAATATGATTGTTCAATCCCTACACATCTCCTCTCCGCTCCGCTCGTCTCCGCCTCAGTGGAGCCGCACCCTTACTTTCTCAACCTCATATCCGATCGAATAGCTAGATAGGAAAGTAATCTTTATTAAGTATTAAGGGAACATGAGTGCCTTTCCTATCTAACTATTCAATCAGATACGAGGTTGAGCAAGTAAAGGGACGAAACATCCATGCGCCCAGAGCCCACTCACTAAAGCGCGGACGTCGACGAGGAATTTCGTACTTGCCCCGTAAACGCACTTAACCCAAGATGGGGCAAGAGCGTCAACGGGGTATGTGCGACGAAAATATATTTTTTAAGCCGCGTATCGACTGCGGGCGGCATACCATCGAACATTGGCTCGCGCGGCGGCCGCGCAATATGGGGACGGCTCCGCCGCGCGCGGCAGCTCGAACATTGGCGCGCTCGAACGTGCCGCGCGGCGAACCAGTTCGTGTCGGTTTTTTGGTGGCGCGGCAAAGGAGCGTCAGTGTGTTGTGCGCGCGCAATTGGGACGGACCTTTTACTTAGAGACGCGCGGATCGCCTGCCGCGCGCGGCTGCCGCGCTATATGAAAATGTGCGCTTAAAATTGGCTCGCGCACCAAAACGCAGGTTTGCCGCGGTCGAACATGGCTCGCGCGGCAGCCGCGCGTAGTCGATACGCGGCTTTAGGAGATATTGTTGGTTTGGCGCACTTGCCCCATAGACGCACTTACACCACCTTACATAGCTCTTTAAAGTTAGGACGGAGAGCGTAAGCATATTAATAGGGTCCCTTTAAGATAAAAATACAAGATAAATAACATTTATTCAGAAAGTAGGTCGCACGGGCAATTTTACTCGTCAGGACGGAACCTTTGGGTACGGAATCTAACTATGTCTTATCTGTTTTCATATTTCTCTTTACAGTTGGAGCCTTTTGTCGAAGAGGAGCAGGGCGACTTAGAAACTGCTGAGAACGGAGACCACATGACCAACGGTTTACCTCCTGTCTTCAAGAACCCATCCCACGTGACCCTGGACGAGCGCGAACACTTCAACAGATCGGCAAGCGCCGCTTTATTTAACAAAAACCAAGAATACGAGCGCTATAGAAAGATATCTACCCCAGTTAACTCAAAACATGGTTTGCAGCATATCCCTAGCAAAGTTTCAAACTTACCTAGCAACCCTTCGCTGTTAGAATCTGTGCCAGAAGGCAAAGCCAGCAGGGTAAACTCAATAGAAGCTTTCAGCAAAAAACTGACCGTTCCCAAAACACCAAAACGCAGTCCGTCTACTTCAAGCTTCCAATATATGTCCACGCCATTCCACGGTTCAACACTATCAGCCTTCGAAAAGCCCAGCGAATTCGCCAGTCAATTCAGCCTCAAATCTGTCACGGAAAGTTTAGCACCCATAACTTACTTTTGTTGCTGCAAGAAGAAACCAAAAGATGACCTAAAGAAGGAACCTAACAAGTATTTCGACATACAGTTGTTGAAAGATCCAATATACTTAGTGATATTATTTTCTAATTGCACGTCAGCTATCTCGTATACGAATTTTATTATTTTAGTACCTTCATACGCGGAAGAATGTGGGTTTGATAAGCAGTTAGGAGCGTATTTATTGTCAATTATATCAGCCTTAGATTTAGTTGGTAGAATAGGTGGTTCAGCTATATCAGATGTAGTATCGACTCCTAAACGATACTTCTTCATTTTTGGCTTGCTATTATCAGGGATGAGTCTTGCAGCGTTACCTTTATTTACAACCTATGGAGCTATAAGCTTCTTCTGTTCTGTGTTTGGTCTCGCGTCTGGTATCAACACGGGTGTCACCGCTTTGGTTATGACGGAGATGCTAGGAACAGAACGGCTTATGTCTTCATATGGTATTAGCTTGTTTATGAACGGTATACTTCAATTGATTGGTCCGCCGATTTGCGGGCTTTGGTCGGAGTATACGCAATCTTACAAGTCCTTGTTTGTTACTCTTGGATTTATATTAGTGGGGGGAGGGTGTTTATGGGGTTTCGTACCGCTTATACACAGGAGAAGAAGGCAGAAAGAGAAAGAGTTAAATGCGTAAGTTTGTGTTCGTTCTGCTACCTATTTTGAAAAGAGGTATCGCTAGCTGAAATCGATGGGTTCCTAGTATAATCATTTAGTTTAATTAGGGCTAAAAGTACAATATCAAAATGTTGATTTAAAACTTTTGCCTGTTCGTCCAATAGGACTTAATAATAATAATGAATTTTTAACAATCATGATTCGTTACAATTTTTGAGAACCACAATCAAGCGCATACGTCGATCGTTAGACTTGTATCCGGAGACTTCGCTGCCGAGGGTTTACCAAAATTTGCTAAAAAAATGTTTCACAAACATATCATTTTGCAAAACGCTTTTTTTTCCGAAACTGTTAATATTTTAGGATTTTAAAAGAGCTAACCTAACCTTTAGGGTTCTACACGATGGTCCTGAAATAAATCCTCACATATTTACAGTTTCGGACAAAAAGCGTTTTGCAAAATTATATAAGTATTTGTGAAATTTTGTTTAGCAAGTGATTGGATACCACTGCCGAGAGCTTTCGTAAACGCAAACGTTTCGTAATGTCTTGGAAACGAAAACGAAGAAAGCAGAAGATCACGTTTCTTTAGAGTGGATAATCATTCGAGATCTTCGTCAGCAAAATTAAAGGGAAATTTTAACGTTTTGCGCAAGAAAGGACTGGGCTTTTAAGTAACACTTCGATATTTGGAATGTCGTGGTTTTAACTACGCAAAACTGCGTCACGTGAATCATATTGCCCACTTGTAGGAAATCGAATTTAACTAGTTAAGGGTAACAAAAACTATAGGTATAGGCAAGAAGGAGTCCATTTTAAACAATGCTCGAGTTCATGCCTTTGTAAAGATTGAAAACCGATTTAAATTTTTGAAAAAATTGTGGTAGTAATTTGCTTTCGATTTTTTTGCGCGTAGCTAACTTAATTACTGTACGCTACCAACGATACTACCGACGTATTGTCTACAGACGGACTATGGACGCACTAATTTAAAAAATTCAGAAGCTCCTTTCAGTCTTTCTAAACCAAATCGGGAAAAAGATATCGTGATAACGTAACGTAACTTCCATTATCAAAGTAGGTAGTAACAGCATTCGCGTTGTTGTGACGGTTTCGGGGAAAGACGACCGGTGAATGAACTAGCATACAGTCTGTATCGAATTCGAGATCAAAACCTCAACGGGCGCACATTCGCTGTGATTACTGCATTTTGGTTTAAGTGTAGGTATTTTTATCAATAAAACTTACCCTAATATTACTGGTTACACGAGTTCTCATTCATGTTTTTATGAAATAATGTTGAAAATAACTAAATAATCAAGATGGGAACTGTTAGATTTTGATCTCGATAACAGACTAGATGCATTCCATCTTAGTCCTCAGGGTTGGCGACGCATTTCCGCTAGGGCCTGCGCAATAATTTAAAATGTATCACAGTAAGCTTTAGAACGCGGACCTTAGTCTTTTTTAATATTATTAATGCCGAAGGATGTTTGTTTCTTCTATATTCACGTTCATACGTCAACCGACCGATACGAAATTTGGAACACAAATATACGCTAGGTAACGGATTTACGGTACTTTTTATCCCACAGATTCAACAGATCCTAAGAGAATAGAAATAAAAATGCGCGGACGGAGTCATGGGTAAAAGCGTAGTATAAATAGGAAAATATTTCGTCTTCGTATTGCCGCTCGGGCGCTAGGGTTGTCGATGCGCGTCGCTCGATACTTAGCGCGAAACCAAACGCGGCGACGGCGCGGTACCGATTAAACCGGCTTGGTCCGTCCTGTTGAGCTTGCTTGTGGTGACTCGCGGCACGTACGGTCGAGGCACGCTCACATGCAAGCAAGCGATATACCTTTGAAGACGAACTGCTGTTTATACTGTGGCAAGTCAGTGGTACTATATACGCGAGTATACTGGATTCTTCCCTGATATAATGTATTTCTAGCATTAAGATACTTTTAATATCATATATGAAAGGGATAAAAGCTTTAGGTCCAAATCTCGACGGCTTTGCGACTACATTTCGATCTGACTACATAGATTTATGCCTAGATCGCTATACGACCAGATCGCTTTGCGACCAAATCTCAAAAAGTCCGTGTTGCCAAATGACGACTTTGTTTTTTCATCTCATGTCGTAGCTATTTCGATGGAGCCCCGCATGGCGGGGCTTCCATTCCTGGGCAATTTGCCCTTCGGGCATTTGAAGTTACCTAACAAACCTAACCTACCTAGTAACCCAAACGAAGTGTTCATTTTGGATCTCGGACTTTTTGACATGTAGTCGCAAAGCGATTTGGTCGTATTGCGATCTAGGCACTAAGCTATGTAGTCAGATCGAGACTTGTCATATTTAGTACCTATTCCCAACAGGATGTGGACTTAAAGCTTCTATACCATATGAAACTGTTACACAAACATTAATACTTAATGCATTGTAAATGAAACGCTTATTACGTCAATTGGAGACCAGTGCTATTTAAAAAACTAAATACAATTTGAAACATGCCTTATTATCTACTATAGGTGGATAGTGATTCCATTATAGTATTATTTTATCGTAATAGCTTAAGGATTTTTACAAGTCTAAGCACTTTTCAATGGTTTCATATTTGTTTTGTCTCAGGTCATTAATTTCTTATAATAATTTTAATTAATAACTTACAGTCCTGTTTTTTGCCAATGTCTTTATATTTATAGACAATTCCCCCATGGACTTATAAGAGAAATAAAGTCCATGGATATCTCATGCGAAGACAATTGTTCGGGAGTACTTAATTTCTCTTGTGGACATGACAGAAGCACATGAAGTTATATACACGCACTTCTGTCAAGTCTGGTCATTGGTTTTAACTACATATTACGTAAAACACATAACCTTAAAAATAGAAAACAAATGAAACGCATTCTCTGCGGTTTTTTTAATTACTTAGATTTAGAATTTAGATTGGGAATTCCCAATACAGGAGTATTTACCTACGGGTATTTGCTATTTACCTCGTTAGTCGATCTTTGTTAGAAACACAGTACCTAAGGTGGGTAAATTAATAATAAACTCTTCATATTTGCGCATATTGCGATTGAAAAGTGCTCAGAATGACTAAAAACTTTATTTTCGAATTCATTGGTTTTTTTTTTCATTAAGTGCCTGTGTTCTTAGTACCCAAGTTCCTAAATAAGTTCATTTGTCTGCTTACATAGTAATAATGTTGCAATAGTAAAAAAATACCAAACGCTTAGGCCGCTAACAGATACTTAAAGGACGGAAAGGATGTACCTTTAAACATTATTTCCTCCAAACGGCCCGCAACGGATCGGAACGGATTTTTTTTATGGTCTATAAACGATATTAAATCATGTTCACAGTATTTAAAGTCATTACCAAGCCGCGCACAGCAACTTGACCGCGGGCGTCTTCCGCGACACGCGATCGTAGCCGAAAGTATGCTGCGACGCGCGATCGGCTCCGTCATAAATAGACAATAATAATTTTAATAGACGCAATCGGCTGTCGCCGCATCCGTTCGTATCCTTTCCGATCCGATGCGATGCGAGCCGTTTGGTGGAAATCATCCTTTATAGTTTTTTAAATAATTCGAAAATTATGAAGTCTGGATGTATACCCAACTAGCCGAGGAGAATAAAATTGTTTATCGGGGTTTTTTCACCGCAGTTGAACCTATGTCCTATAAACCTGCAAATATAGGCTCAAATCACAATGATTTTTCGCTATAAATCCAAACACCAAAAATGAATAAAAAATATATTTGGTCTTGTATTTTCGGGTTTAACGTTTTGTCTCTAGCTTGAGTTGTTAACCGGCAACATTAAATTAATTCTAATGACATTAACAATAATATTAACCGACTTAGCTTGCATTTAGTTTAGCAATTTATTAATTTAGGCAAGTATAGTGTTATCATTAAATTTACAATTGTTTTTAGTGTATTTGGGTTATTTTTAAATTTAGTTTAATAGCCAATCGGATGAGAAATGGCGGTGTTGCTGACCAATATAATTAAGTCGGTGTCAGCGTCATCTAGTGAATTTGTTCCGAGTTAAGCGCGTTTATTCCGTATGATTAGATGATTACGTAAAGCTGGCAATGTCTGAAATACCGGTCAATTTACAACTGAATTGTATAGTGGGATAAATGTTTTCAAATAAGTCGTTTAATTATATTAAAGCGAAAAAAAATCGTCGGTCGTAGGCAGGATTCGAACCTAAATAATATTTTTTCGCTTTAATATAATTTGAATTACGTACAGACGTTTCTGTTAAAATTAAAAAATGTTTAGAATAAGATGGCGCATTGTACTCATGCTAATTTCAACGAATTTGAAAACATGGGTGTCGTTTGTTAATAAAAAACAGCGATAGATGGCGTCAGCATACTCTCCGAGTATGAAAAAGTAAGCGATCACTAATTTCGTGGATCTTAAGTAGTGTCTTGGTGGTATAATTGGTAATGCGCCTGCATTGGCCCGGATTGCCAGAGGAGGTGTAGGTTCGAATAGTGCCTAAGACCGACGAAATTTTTTCGCTTTAATATAATTTGAATTACGTACCTACAGACGTTTCTGTTAAATTTAAAAAATAAAAGACGTTTAATATTTATTGTAGGGCCACTAGTATGCCTTTTCAATTCGAAATTACAAGTAAAATATGGTTATAGCTTGCCAAAAAATAGTTTGACGTGAGGGCAGGTAGAGGTACAATATTCGCATGTGGCAACTCATATTGCGATATTTTTGGGTAAAAGTCGGATCATGTAACCAATTTGATTACGAAATGCGCGTTTTTTTAAGCTTTTATTTCGAAGTTGTTGCCAGCTTGACAGCATCATACGCAATCAACGTTTATAACCCTTCGAGCGGCAAGCAGCCGTATGACGGCTGATGTCAAAAAACAATGAATACTTTACGACATTCACTCAAAATTCATATTTAAACTAACTATAGTTTACTTGCCGCTTGAAGGGTTAATAGATTGTTTACATTATGAATTATTTTATAATAATGTATATGTCTTTGTGCTACGTTTATTTTGTGATGTTTAATGTAATTTTATAGTAGAACTCTTTTCGTACGACGTTAAGGGTCAAATTATATAAATAATTATCAATAACTGTACCTAATCATACCATTTTATTGTAAGTCATTTATAATTATATACAATGTATGTGATGAAAAGATCAAGAATGTTCAATGTACATTGATACTTGAGGACTAAATTATTATTTTATACGTACAAGTTTTATACGCGTATCTTTAAAGTATTCAATATTGGGCTATACCTTACTTTTTTTTAACATTAGTATAATAACGGTCCAATTTTAACTTCGTGAAAGGCGAAAACTAAAGGTTTTTCACCCATCTTGTATTTCAACGAGTTTTAGATCAAAATAAATGTCTTAGGGTGGGTTTAGACCAAGCGAGCAAATGCTCTAGAACATATTTTGTCTTTATTTTACAAAGTAAACGTAAGAGATAATGCCATAGAATTCTTGTTCCTTCGCTTGGTCTAAACCCACCCTTAAGACTGCGCCGAGCAAACGTCGACCGTCCAGTGGCGCCCTCATCACTATTATTGTGTTTTCTAATTCACTAAAGAATTTCCTTGCAATCGGACGATGTTTTTTTGTAGCGCAAGTAAAAACACAATTTATGGGATACGTAACAAACTTTGATAACAATTACCCTATGAGTAGTCAGCTTAACGGGAAAAGGTGGCCACTTTTTTCCGTTAAGTTGATAACTCAAAGGTCAATTGTTATTAAACTATGTGATATGTCCTATAAGTTGTGTTTTCATTTGTAGTACAAAAATGCACCGTCCGATTTCAAGAAAATACTTTATTTTATTAGAAAACAATAATAGTGATGAGGGCGCCACTGTACATCCGGCGTACGCTCGGCGTAGTCTTAAACGATAACAAATTAACAACAAATTTTTCTACGACGTGTTTTTAAAATCTGACTATTGATTGATTTATAAATCCACCTATTTCGTTTTGTAGACATTGTAATTATTTGATATATTTTAATGGCAGTTTGTATGTCCTCATCCCACGTCAAAACGAAACAATAGATCTTAAATGCCGCTTGTTTTGATGTCACAGGGTTTTGTGTTTGAAGTTCTTGATCATTCATCAATTATGATTTGTAACAAATTACAACCATTTTTATTATAATTTAATAATTCTAATGTGTAACTCGTTTACCTCTGAAGTGTATTGATACATAAATGTGTAAAATATACTATTTTTATTGCGATGTTATTTTTTTTCATTTAACTATAAATTAGTGTTGCCCATAATTTCCGAAAATCAAATTTTATTGGCAGAATTTCCATTCCCATTTTTTCCAAATCTTATTTTTTCCTAGTCGCATTTTTTCCTATCCGAATTTCCCCCAATTGCAATTTTTTCCACTTATAATTAGATCGAAAAAGGAAGGTATTTAGGTTATGTTAGTTTTGCATGAGGGCCAAACCACACAGAAATAGGAGCTCCGCTACTAGCGGAGCTCCGTCGACACTCAAATTAATTTCTGGAATGAAAAAAATGCGTCAGGGAAAAACGAGCCATTGAAAAAACATGACTGAAAAATTAAGATCAGGAAAAAATGGGAATAGAAATTCTGCAACCAATCAAATTTGATTTTCGGAAATTATGAACCACACTCCTATAAATGGGAGCATGAAATGTTATAACGGTAGGTAGCTTGCGGTTATATACTGTATATGAGAGTATTTAACCCTTTATAAGGCATAACGATCTATTAATGAAAAGGAAAACTATTTATGTTTCTCTAGATAGGTTTTTATTATTTTTTACAAATCCAATAAAATTACAAGAAATATTTTAAAAAAATATGGTGGTAAAAATATTCCCTTTGCCTGTACAGATACAGTATTAAGCAGCTTATTTCTTGTGGAATGCACTAAAGCATGGTGTAATGCAGAGCGGAGCCAATAGGTCAAAATACTGAAGAATCTTTCACCCCATAATTATGATAATCCCTAAGAAGGCTCTTTAGTCTTTTTTCGTCTAAGTTTGTCCATTTTTCAGCTCTGCCATTCTTTGGTTTGCTCGGCCTATAAGTTTGTTGAAATATTATGGTATTCATAGATTCTAGGCAGGCAAAGGGAATATATTTCCCACCATAAATAAACAATATATTTAAAATATACTAAGGCCCAGATTAAAAAAATGCATGATATTACATATTCTATACATTAGGAAGCAAATATAATAAAAACTTGGAATTTTCAAGTTGCAGAAATCGGAAATATATAAAGATGTATCAACAGGTACAGAAACTCACCTGTTTTCATACTGGCAACCATTACAGATCAAAAAAGTAATATGGCAACCTGTCCCCACTCTCAGGGAAAAATCTTGATGGGACTTCCGCGTACAATGTTGCCATAGACAAAAATCCGATAACTTTATTTATTTCAGAAAAATATATACAATGGTATGGTGGGAAAAATGTTCCCTCTGCCTTATAAAGGGTTAAAGCTCACATTTGATTGTCTAGCGATACTAGCGACATCTAGTGACAAGATATAAACCCCCGGGCGTAGCTGATCGAAAAGTAGTTTCTTTTCAATAACTGCTACCTATTTACTCAGTTTTGCGGAAAGTAAACGAGTCTCTTAAGCTTCTTTTTTAATTAACCTTGAGTGGTCTCTGGTTGAGTATAAAATAACATCACTAGGGTAGGGTGATATCATACCAATAGATCGATGTCGATCTATCATAAATCGATTAATATCCCAAGGTCGATGGACGTCAATCAAGCGTAGATCGATCATTTAATATTGCAAGGTCTTCTCATAAAAGAAACGTCATTAAGGTATTGGTGTGATAGAATAGCATTCTAAAATAACCTAAAAAAAAAACAAGGTAGGCAAACCAACAAGCTATAAATAAAACAACTGCGTATATTTTAACATATATTTATCCGTAATGTAAACTGATCACAAACAGATATGTATAAACGTATTATGTAGAATCACATACACTTATAAACTAAATGGGTAAATAAAAAAATCTAATAATAAATACCAATTCGTCAGATCTATCTATTAAGTCTATAATTTTGGATTTTGCCTAATATGAGAGCCGTGCGGTCATTAACCTCAATTTTATATTTTCATGCTACAACCACACGTGATATAGTCAAGGAGTTTAATTGTTATGCCACTATGGAACCCTGCCATAATGACAGCGTCAAACCACATGTAAGAAATTACGGCAAAATTAATGTTTAACGTTATGCAACAGGGTTCCATAGTGGCATAACAATTAAAGTCCTTGACTGTACCAACGACGAGTAGTCGAATTAGATAATGTAAAAGATACCTTCATTAGTTAACGTTAAGATTTCAATTCGCGCTACTTTTTAGCTGTCATACCGTAGGAAAGTTTACATGTTGACCTTGAAATTAAAGGTCAAGGTCAAAAACATTTCCGAGTGTCATTAAATTAAAAAGTATGATTAATAGATATCTTCTAAATTATCTCGCTTCATCCTCAACTTTATCTGGTCTCGACTAGAGCCAAAACCAAACCACGTTTTGTTTTAATGTCGTTACAGCCAACTGAATAAGTGACCTTTCATTATAAATATAGTTAAATTGGACACTTCGAATTGACGTCGATTGCGTCATGTGCGTGTTCATATTGTTATGATTTATTGCTGCGGTGACTTTGCCTTAAACACTAAACCACTCTTAATTTTTTTTCATTAAATACAAACAGTACAGTCGACTACTTAAGAGATGCATCCACTATTGGTCCTTAATACAATACAATATGGTAAAATAGTAGACACATCTCTTTTTAGTCGATTGTACAAGAGCCTCTATGCAAACATAGAAGTTACAATAGTTCCGTCTCTATTTTAAATATAAAAAGTTTTAGGGACGTGGTACCAATAAAGGAAAAATATATAAATAAATTGAAAAAGATAAAAATATTTTTTTTATTAATAAACCGCACGGTACTCTTCTAGATATATAATAAGCTTAAAAATATATATACTATATCACAATAACGAATTGCTAACATAATTAAAAAATGGTCGGTGAACTCTCATTTTAAGAGCCGTTATACAAAACGTCATAAAAAACTGCGCTGTTATATCGAATTATAACTTATAACCCTCAACGCAAAACGAGGGTAGTTATAACGTGTGTGTCTGTCTTGGGGATTGTAGCTCCCAAACGGATGGACCGATTTGGACGCGGTTTCTTTTTAAAGTAAACTAGTTTAATCGGGAGGGTCGTGAGCTATACTCCGTTTGTTTAGGTACTTAAAAAAATGTAAACAAAACAACCACGTGATATAGTTCGTCACTCAAAAGAAGCAGAGCACTGAGGGCCCTGCCAAGGTGCACTACGCTAACTAGCGTTTCTATTCGTTTCGTTTTTAAACCAATCGCGTCACTGGTAGATCACGTGACTTTTCGTATCACGTCATCTGCCAGTGACGCGATTGGTTTAAACACGAAACGAATAGAAACGCTAGTTAGCGTAGTGCATCTTGGCAGGGCCCTCTGATACGTTATAGTTAGATGAAACAGATTTGATTGGCTATTGGATAATGCCACGTGGTTTGGATTGTTTACCTTTTTTGTAAGTACCTAAAAAACGGAGTATAGGTTTTGTTTTGTTGGGCCGTTTATGAGATGTTTGGGTTGACAGATAAGGACAAAACATTGTATAGCTATACCACTGTTACTCAACGTTTATTAGTAAGGGGGTTAATAGTTATTAATATATATAATAACTTTAAAATAAGAGCACACTCGACCATTATAGCGCCTTAGCGCGGGACAAAAAGAAATATTACAAAATACAATTCATCGGGAAAACCATATCACCTTTGACATGCTATCGTATTGTCAACGTGTTGATAGCTCTAATTTACATGACAGTAATGGCGGAGGAGTTAAATACATAATAACATGTCAAATGCAATATGGTATAACCGCGTACAATAGGGCTTAGTTCATTCTATTTAGCTGTATAAAAATATGAATGGATGGTTGCAGATGGAAGTACAAGTGGCAACACCATATATGGCTCCAGTGAAAATGGATATAAGCCCACTTAGCTCGTTTTAAAAAGGCATAAATAATATAGAGTAAGCTGGACTTACACTATTTTTCACTAGAATCCCACAAGACTTGTACCCTTTTTCACTAGAACCACTGATATTAAGCTTAACTTAACGGTTCTAAAGTTTTCAGCCATAGACCAAAACGCAGCGCAAATAACAATGTTTTGGTGTTACTATATTTGTAAATGGTGTTAAAAACGTAACGTTAACCTTTTGTCAAATACAATACGTGGCACTCACACGCCAAACTTGTTTGCTATGGTAAATTACAACGTAATTCATACGAAACAAAGTATCTTTTAATCTTCAACGTGTGGCTATGACCGACGGTCAGTTTCAATTGATGGCCAGAACCGTCTTAAGTTATGCCCACACCGGTGCTTAAAATACTGTGACGGTACGGAATCGCAGTGACTCGTCGTATAAGCACCGTTTTTGACGCAAGCTCCACACACCAATGCTTAAAAAACGGTGAAGGTACGGAATCGCAGTGACACGCGTCGTATCAGCACCGTTTTTGACGCACGCTCCCCACACCGCTGCTTTAACGGTGCGTATATTACGGTACGTCAAAAACGGCGCCATGTTGTTACTATGACCCCGTCTTTTGTTTAAGCAACGAAACCGTTTTTTAAGCAGCGGTGTGGGGAGCGTGCGTCAAAAACGGTACTGATACGACGCGTGTCACTGCGATTCCGTACTGTCACCGTTTTTTAAGCATTGGTGTGTGGAGCTTGCGTCAAAAACGGTGCTGATACGACGCGTCACTGCGATTCCGTACCGTCACCGTATTTTAAGCACCGGTGTGGGCGTAACTTTAAGCGTTCAAAAGGTTTATCCGTACTGTTTCGTTAAATTAAAACGTTGATATAAACGTTTAAGATGCACCGAGGATCCGTGTAGATGTGGACATAGGTTGGTCAAAAAACAAGCGTTTTTCTAATATTGTTGCTCCACAAGTTTTTTTTTGGTACCGGGAGATCTAAAGTACATACCAACTGCCTTGTCTTATTTAGTAATCAGTTTTATAACCTCAAAATGCATCGGTTTTGGCTAAAACGGCCGTTTTCTGGTGGCAACTAGAGGCCACATTTTGCACACTAATTTCCTGATTTTACATCATGGATGGTTTTTTTATGACAAAGTTGTAATTATAGGCGAGAAGGGAGCATTTTGAGGTTATAAGAGTGTTTACTAAATAAGACACACAGTTGAACATGAATAAATATAAAAAATCGGCCAAGTACGAGTCGGACTCGCGCACGAAGGGTTCCGTACCATTATCTATACAACATTAGCAAAAAACGGCGAAAAAGTCACGTTTTTTGTATGGGAGCCCGCCCCCCTTAAATATTTATTTTATTCTGTTTTTAGTATTTGTTGTTATAGCGGCAACAGAAATACATTTTCTGTGAAAATTTCAACTGTCTAGCTATCACGGTTCATGAGTTACAGCCTGGTGACAGACAGACAGACGGACAGCGGAGTCTTAGTAATAGGGTCCCGTTTTTACCCTTTGGGTACGGAACCCTAAAAACGTTCCATCCTTCCCATTTTGGATACAGAATTTAAAAACGGCACGGTACGCTATGACAATATACGCACATTTTAAACGTAAAAGTTTTATTTTTATAAAAATGTAGTGAATACACCAACATAGCACTAACCTTAATATAATGTGAAATACATTGGTAAGTAAACAACTTTTCAATAGTTAAATTATATTAAAACACAAGTATATAATCACTGACTATACTCAAACTATGGGTGACTTGAGCCGTATTATAAAATTGATCTTAGCTGAGATGCACCAAGCAGTGTCCGAATGTTATGTTTTATGATTGGAAAAAAGTACCTTCTGCTGGAGTTTCTTGCGGCGCTTCTCCGCAATGATGGTCTTGTCCGAAGCGCTGGTAGATTCACTCAATGTTAACGACGTGTAAAAGACCCGTCATGTGGCAAATTTACTGAATAAATATATTGAATTTTTTAAATTTTATACTTTTAATCTCAGAAACTTGCACTTGACTTGAAGTTAAAGCGATAAACAACTTCTACGCGAACGAAGTCGCGTGCAAGAGCCAGTAAACTAAAAACTATAGTTTAAAGGGTATAATTTATTAATCTTGAAAGCATCTCAGCCAACATGAGTTTATAATCCGGCCCTTAAAACTTAGAGACGTATGAAAACTTAAAAGCTGCTAGAATTACTTAAAACTTAATTGACTTAAAATCAGAGTATTATGTATTAACAAATGTATGTGCTGCAGATTTAGCTGAGCGGAGAAGATGGACGAAAATAGATTGTTTAACAAGATACAATTTTTTCAGTAAAGTATGAATTATTATAAAAGTACGAATCCTTAAAACTTGTTGATAATTCAGTAACCACAATTTGCACAAATAGGCTAAGATGTTTACCAGCGTATTAGTGACAGGTTTCAAGACCATCGCATATAATAGCATTATTTAAAAAAAAAGATAAAAAAGAATAAATAAATAAATTTATTTCTATTATTATTAAGTCTTACCGCAAATGACCAGTGCAAAATGATACGAAATAAATAACAAATAAATTAATTCGAATACCGTCTTAGCCGCCTAAGTAAGAAGGTTCAAATTGTAATGACAACACATTCGACATAAGGTGAAGTCTTGTAATTGCAACTATCTGGTTATTGCAACTAACTTAAATAACTCCTTCTAGGATCACTGTTTTGAACAATGACAAGCGAGATATTGTATTTCTTAGTAAGGAAGAACGATATCACGCCTGTCGTTGTTCAAAACAGTGATCCTAGAAGGAGTTATTTAAGTTAGTTGCAATAACCAGATAGTTGCAATTACAAGACTTCACCTTATTACTTTTTGAAATTGAAACCATCCAGGTACTCTGCTTGTGTTAACTTAAGTTGCTATCATTGCAATTTGAACCTTCCAACATTGGTGGGAATGTCGATTTCTGAATGAATTCACCTGTTATTTATTTCGTTCCACTATGTCTGGCAATTCGTAGTTGGACTTAATAGAAACAATATTATTGTTTGAAATATAAGCTCTCTGGTTCCTACGTTTAAAATAATCCCTACGTTTGAATGAGAAAGGTTATACATTATACCTGTTGCTATTTCACTCTTTCGTGTATGGTGTGTGTTTAAAGTTATAGATGCAACTACAATCATTTAGTCGTCTAAACCTGAATGTATAAAAACCCCGAATGCAAAAGTGCATATAAAAATTGTTTAGTGCGTTTTTATAAAAAGACCGTGATTTAAAATAATAGAACACTTACACCCGTATTCACAAGGTCACTATGAGGTCTCACAGTGCTCACGAACGCACAGGGTGGTTCAAATCGTCTCATAAACAGGTCGGTCAAAAAGGACCAATCTCAAAGCTGTTTTGAACGCAGTGCGTTTACGCAGTTACGGATCCCTTAAGTATTGTTTGTGAATACGGGTATTATTCACTATAACAATACAAATATTGCACTCAGTCCTTCTTTTAAATACAATAGTATATTACTTAACAAGGGCTGTAAAAGAAAGAAAGCCCGAAATCGCAGGTATTTGAGACCCGAGCCGTAGGCGAGGGTTGTAAATATGCGATAGAGGGCTTTCTTTTTTACTGCCCGTGATGAGTACACAATTTTACGTCTTCACCTGGCCACAATGCGAGTTTTACCGTGCGCGCAGCGTGCGATAAAACTCACATTACGGCCAGGTGTTACGTAAAAGATATTAAGTGCTTTTTAATCTACAGTTACCAAAGGAAAGCGATTAGTTTTAATTTTATTTAGGGTTTGGAAAAATCGGCCCCAAGTGATACTTACACTAAGTTATCTAAAATTCACAAACCGTCCGAAAACTTGGCATTATCAAAATTTGGTCAATTTTTAAATTACTACAATACAAAAGTGTACTCAAAAAGGTCCTCACATATTTATTACGTATGGTCAAATATCAGATATCAAATATTCTAAAAATCACTAACCCTGATTTATTTACTAATTACCTGGCTATCCACCAAGAAAAAAAATGAGGGGGAGGGGGACGAGTAAAACGTCCACCTATAGGATTGCTTCATTTCCTTATAATTTATGCATAACGGAATGATGGAGAACTTATAGGTCATTCAAGTATTAACGCCTAACGCGAAGAATAACGCCTAAACAGAACTTGTTTGTGTAAAAAGAAATAAGTTTCATTTTCTATAATGTCATCACAAATTATGACAACAGTTTTTTTTTATTAATAAATGTTTTTAATTTGATTTGACAAGCATAAAACATAAATGTTACAGTTTATGAGACACAATACAACGGGAACACCTCATAATTCCGAATATTTATTTGTCCGAATTTTTTTTCCAAAAGTTATGTTATGTAAGAGGTATTTTAGATTGAATGCATAATTTAATTGCTATATCTTGGTTAGGATAGATTTTATTTATAAACAAAGTCTTCTATAAAAATATTGCATTCGGAATTATGTAGTTTACCACAATTTAAATGCCATAAAAGTTTAATTGATATTTAAAAAAAATAGCTTGTGTAAAACAAAAGTTAAGTATACCAACTAGCCAGTATGTGAAAAAGATTTATAATACAAAGTTATGCTTATAAAGAAATCTTATCAACTATTTGCCATCACAAGATTATTAAGGTGTTTATTTATTACTTCTTATAATAATTTAGTGCATTATATTGATGCTTGACATAATCGATATGACTTCAATCACTCAAAGTTACAAAATTTACAGTTATTCACAAATAATTAATTACATAAAAAAAAGTGTTTAAATTGACGAAAACGCGGCGAAAACTTTACTTTACGTGGTGTAAATGTATGTAAAATGAAGTAGTGAAGCGCCGTCGTTAATAAAATAATAAAAAACACTGTAAACCGTTAATAAGAGATTTCAGAACGAAATATTCCTACACGCGTTTTGACAGGACTAATTTATAAATTTAGTTTCGCATAAAATTCGGTTGACATAAAAAAATATGCAAGTATTGCAACATACAAAACCGAAAGTAACCAGTATCATTGGTTAATTAAAAAAAAAACTATCGTTATGCTACTGTTACTTACCAGGCGAGTTCGAATTTCATCTCAAGCCCAGTAGATTTTTGTTCGCCTTTATAGCTGCTCGAATTTTCTTTACCAAAGCGGCTGGTTGAATGAGTATTGACACCTCCGTACCGTGATTTCCTATTCTATTCATTTCTTCTTCGGTGCCCTGAAAAAAAAAACATGTTTATAATATAAATGTTTACATTATGAAACTGTCACATAATGAAGTCTTAAGATACTAGTGACGAAGTTAGGAGAGGAGTGTCCTAAAAACAAGCACAAGTATCACAAGTGCCTTGATTATGTTTGTTGTGTTGTAAACTTGTAAGTAACAAGTTCCAATTATTCACTATAAATTCTGCTAATTTGATTTCGATAACGGAAGCAGAAAGACCAATAAAGTGCAACCAAAGCGTGTCAATGTTGTCATGGTGATAACAGTTCTGTTAATGGAAATATCTGTACTATAATAAAAAAAAAGATTTTATTTATTATCTAAACATTACATCAACAAAAAACTGGTTGGGTCTTTGTACACATGGTACTGAGGCTCTACTTTGAAATCCGTAATTCGAACTTCGTCTATTGCTATCCCTTTTGCTCTCGACGCGTCACTAACTCGCAAGAAAGTGACGGAGCGATCCGAAGTTCGAATTACTGATTTCAAAGTAGAGCCCCTGGTGATAAAAGAAACACCGCTTTTCTATGTTGCCATATTTCAATAAACTGTTTTATTATTATTTAAAAAAGTTTAAGTGTGTGTCTGTGTGTGTATGGTTGCGTGTGTGTGTGTGTGTGTGTGTGTGTGTGTGTGTGTGTGTGTGTGTGTGTGTGTGTTTGCATTTATTACATCATAGAATGTCAGATTGAGTTTGTACCTTGACGAGGTTGAGCGGCCGGTTGTTGACCTCGGTGACGGCCCAGCGGCCCGGCGGCGGCAGCGCCGCGCGCCCCGCCGGGGACTGGGGCTCGACGCTCGTTATGCAACACTCGCTATCTAGCTTTATGCCTGACAAATTAAAACAAAAATACAATCTAAATATTTTTGAACTCACGTTGTATAAACCTCTAATACGGTATCATAATAGAACTTATAGCGTAACCGAAGCGTGAAAACAGTTCTATAATGAGCGTTGCCATGGTAATAACAGTTCTTTTATAGTTATTATAGCATTGTTATATACCATAATACCATCACTACACCACATACATCACCACAACCATGGTAATGGTTACGCGCATGAACAATGTCAGTGATGGTATTTCGTGATCAATTGACATCTCAATGTCCATATTATACTTTTCAAAAACCGTTTTCACAACAATTTAAATGCGTAAAAATAAGAAAAATATTAAATTATCATAACAGAAGCTATGGAAGAAATCATAATTAAGAAAAGATCAATAAATTGATGACCGGGGTGATTCTTAGATAGGATACATAAAAATCAGGTATCAACTCTGAAAGTAGGGTGGCTATATCGGGATTTTTTATCGATTATTAAGTTATTTCATATGTTTTTCATGTATATATCAATGATAAATATATTGTTGATTGCTTGTAAGTTCAAATGTGTGGAATTACCTAAACTTTCATGATCCCTTTTACTTAATACGTAGATCTTCCCAAGAGGCACTCGATGAAACAATATGTCCACCTGCAAACAATGGCATAGTACAGTTTTACACAAAATATAAGTCCGTTCAAATCAATATGGTTATTAAACGTACGTTAAAATCTACTTTAAAGATTTGTTAACATACAGTTAATAAAATTACGAAATAAGGTTTTACGAATGCTATTTGTACGAATATTGACAATCACGTTTTTTTTCCTTCGAAATTTACAATTCCGGAATATTCATAATTCGTATCGGTAGTACGAAAATTCGGAACTACAGGGTGTTCTCGCGAAAAAAAAACAGCTGTTCCATACAAACTTTGAGAGCTAAACAGCCGTTTTTTTCGCGATTTGGATGTTGGTCCCATAATAAAAGCAGATTAGTATAACCTACAGAGTTAGTCCCTGAAGTTTGTCCAACCTTCGAAGTTGTGACTTCAACAGTCAGAACCAAACTAATTTTGTTTAAATTAGGTGCGATCAAAAAACTTAAGCATCCATATACCTAAACTAAAGCTAAATGGGCCTTTTTTGTAAATGAAAAATTCAATGTCGTATTTTTAAAATATTATTATAATATAAAATGATTTTAATAAGTCTGACATAAAATTAATCGGAAATAAAACAATCTTAATTGTGGTGTTTCAAAAACTCAAATCCTAGGAGGTGATTCAGAGTTTTTAGAATCAGAATTCAGAAATTTGTGTTTATAAAAATCTACATATTTGAAGAAACTGACTTGCTGATCCACGCACAGCCGAAACCGCTGGACCTAGGTGTTTGAAATTTGGGGGAACATTCCTTAGATAACCTAGGGGTGCACTAAGAAAGGATTTTAAAAAATCATCCCCTAAGGAGTTAAAATAGGGAGAGTAGTGGGAAACTAATTCTAAGCGTATTAAGTCGTGGTCGTCGTCAAGTTCTGAATAAAATATTGTGTGTGTGTGTGTGTGTGTGTGTGTGTGTGTGTGTGTGTGTGTGTGTGTATATATACGTACCGTTCCGCGCGCGGCCCTAGCTAGCGCGCGCGCATGCGCGGCGTCCCTCGGCGGCGTGCCGCGCAGCGCCGCCACGCGGTCGCCGGCCCGCCCGCCGCACCACGCGCCGCCGCGGCCCCACCACGCCACCCTGGGGGGTACCATCACCATCATCATCACCATCGTCATCATCATCATCGTCACCATCATCATCATCGTCGTCGTCGTCGTCGTCGTCATCATCGTCATCTTCATCATCATCATCATCATCATCATCATCATCATCATCATCATCATCATCATCATCATCATCACCATCATCATCATCATCATCATCATCAGTGACGCTCTGACTCGGCTCTGACGGTGCAACACAGGGTCAATCACCTCAATCATTAATTATTTTGCTAAAATGGGGATACGTATTATTTTATCGAAACACCTTTCAACAAACATATCAATACGCAGAATTTCCATTCCATCGAAAGACATTTCACACCGCATGGGTTTTTTTTTTGGTAGTCACAAGTCTAACCCAACCCAATCTTCGTAATTAATGTTTAAAATATGCTGAAATTATTATGGTTTCCGCAGAAAATAGCTTTTGATGAAATGATACAATTGATGAAATGAAATTCTATAAAATTACAGGTTATCCTAATATGGATATGCTCCGGGATTCCAGCATTCGAAGGGAATCAATCAATCAATGTTTCTGATTTTAGTCCAATTAGAATAAATCATCGAGCTGGCATAACTAGCCAAATTCTTAAAATAAACACTGAGCAAATAGCTTCCGTCAAGTCTGGCAACTTTGCAATTGGATAGTAACTTTGCCACCTGCTGTGTGCTATTACAATAACGCCTATATTTTAAATACGGCAATATTTTTTCATCGTTGGACACCCTGAGTAGAAAATCGGATTATTAACTGACAATACTGTTTAATGTATGGTGTCCCTACGGATAGTTTAAACTTTTAGTTGACATCCAAAGTTCGCCGGTAAGTTAACCTAACTTTTTAGTGGTCTGGAACTTTCAACGAATTTGTGCTTATGGACTGGATATAGCTGTGTACACTTTTTTGTCAACGTGTTTAATATCCCAGTGATTCAAATACTGCCATTGATTTTGATCCATTCTTTGTTAAACCCTTCAAAAATTGCATTGGCAATGTTACTATACCGGTGCAGAAAGGATGGGAAGTCAACTTTGCCACGTTTTGAAATGACCTAGGGTTGTCAAAGTTTTTCAGAAGAGCAACGATTTAATTTTGTGAAAAGTTTTTTCTTTAAGTAGGTTTTATTTTTGACCTATTTTTGTTATAACCTACTTTCATCATTTAATTAAAACGGAGAATTAAGATTGGTGTGCAATAAAAAATGCTGATAAAATAACATTAAATGTTTCAATTAGTGACAACCCTGACGACAATCTTTAACATTGTATGAAAATTGCATATAATGGTGTTCAACATTGCCACTTATTTGTTTTTCATAGTACTTTAAAAGAAAAATATTTTACAAGATGTTAGGTCTATTGTATACGAAACAAGTAACATTACATTTATGGACAGCAAGAAGAAACACTGTCGTTTTATAAACACAAATCTAGTTGGCAAAGTTACCACAGGGTAGTGCCTTCTTTGCCACAATTTGTTTTGATCTTTTTAGTTAATAAATCATTTGTATATTTCATTTCCAATGGTATTGAAATAATTTTTGACATATTTATATAACGACAAGTCGACTTGAAACTGTTTGAAGTAGTATTTGTCTGTAGAATATGCATCTTGAACTTTGGATAGACCTTGACGTTGGCAAAGTTGCCAGACTTGACGGTTTAAATGACAACGTACAAACATAATTTTAAGTTTAAAAAAACGGCCTTCTGCTGGAGTTTCTTGCAGCGTTTCTTCTCCGCAATGATGGTCTTGTCCGAAGCGCTAGTAGATTCACTCCATATTACCGACGTGTAAAAGAGTCATCATGTGGCCAATTTACTGAATAAATGACTCACCAGACGGCGTTGTTGTAATCTGCTAGCGCGGGCGGGCATGCGGCGGCCACGTGCCCAGCGGCGGCGGCGCCGCGGCGCTGGTCTGCGCGCAGGGCCGCCGCCTGCCTCTGTCGTAAAGGCCGGAGCCCTGGCGGCGCGCCTGGAGGGGACGGCTCTGGGGACGAAGGAAGCTTCAATCATCAAGGACTGAATAGAGACTGGAATTTTTTGGAAGTTATGGCAAGTCTGCTAAAGCGAGGTTAAGGAAGAAAGTGAGGACACTGTCACACCAATTGACCTAGTCCCAAACTAAGCTCTACGCTTGTACTATGGGTACTAGACAACGATATAAATACTTATATAGAGAAATATATACTTTACTTAAATACATAGAAAACATCCATGACTCAGGAACAAATATTCGCACTATCCCACAAATATCTGACCATACCGGGATTTGAATTTGAACCCAGGACCGCTAGCTTCGTGGCCAGGTCACTACCAACTATGTCAACGCGTCGTTAAAACACAATTGTAGAAGTCGGTATTCCATGTATTTATCTATCTATATATATAAAAGGCTAAACTGACTGACTTATATATCAACGCACAGCCGAAACTACTGTACCTAGAAACTTGAAATTTGGTACATGGGTTCCTTTCATGATGTAAGTGAGCACTAAGAAAGGATTTTCCGAAAATCGACCCCCAACGGGAAGAAATGGGGGGGAGTAGCGGGAAACTAATTCTACGCGTACGAAGTCGCGGGCGTCCTCTAGTTGTACATAATTACCTTTAAAATTAACTTTATCCTATAATAAACGCTTGTAGTGACACTTTGATTTGAGAAAAGAGAAACTTTAAAAGACCTTATTGTGTACTTGCAACTTGTAACTTACCATTGCTAAGCGAGCTGCTTCTCCGGCGCGTGCTGTCAATGCGACCCTCGGGGCGCGAGCGCCGCACCACTTTGACACCCACCGTCGCACTTCTGCATAGTACATTAGTTATTAATGGTACCTCTATTTGACCCGTCCCAACAAAATACATATAAGACTCGTGACTGGATGACTTACAACCTTAACCGCTGGACCTAAAGACTTGCAGGACAGGAGTGTAATGAGAAATGCATATCGACATATAGTTTTTTATGCAATATGCTTGCCGACCATACATACATACAATAACATACAGTATCTATCGAAGTATAATTAAGAGTGCAACAGAATCCATTGATGGATCCCAGCTTATTACAAAGTGTAAACGACTCCAAATGGATTTAAGGATACATTAAAGCCCATTCTACTCCATTAATGGATTTGAATAAGTCCACTTGACCCCTCTAATGGATCCTATCAATGGATCCTAGTGGATGGGGGACATACAATATGTAGTTTTTATATTATTACCTGTCATTGTCGTCATGCCTCGTAGGGCTGTCTTGCCGTCGCCCCTGCCCCAGGCCCCGCAACCGACTCAGCAGGGACAGCTCAGTCAGACCTCGCTTCCAAATAGGTTTGGCCGGGTTTGATTCTTGCTTCTCTGTTGAAAGATATTTTAAATAAATAAATATAACAATAAATATCAGGGGCTAAGCATTTTATACAAGTCAATGATACGTTTACAACTCTAACACGGTTGGTCATAAACTACTATAACATAATCTCAAATAATATTAAGGCTTCTCTACGTTATGCGACCGCCGTGTCAGGCGGACGGACTAGTGTAAACACGAGGTAAGTCGGTCTGATCCGTTAGAGACTGATGCAACCACCGTATTAGACGGACGGACTAGTGTAAACAAGAGGTAAGTCGGTCTGATCCGTTTGAGACTGATGCAACCACCGTATCAGGCGGATGGACTAGTGTAAACAAGAGGTAAGTCGGTCTGATCCGTTTGAGACTGAAGCAACCACCGTATCAGGCGGATGGACTAGTGTAAACAAGAGATAAGTCGATCTGATCCGTTTGAGACTGATGCAACCACCGTATCAGGCGGACGGACTAGTGTAAACAAGAGGTAAGTCGATCTGATCCATTTGAGACAGATGCAACCACCGTATCAGGCGGACGGACTAGTGTAAACAAGAGGTAAGTCGGTCTGATCCGTTTGAGACTGATGCAACCACTGTATCAGGCGGATGGACTAGTGTAAACAAGAGGTAAGTCGGTCTGATCCGTTTGAGACTGATGCAACCACTGTATCAGGCGGATGGACTAGTGTAAACAAGAGGTAAGTCGGTCTGATCCGATTGAGACTGATGCAACCACCGTATCAGGCGGACGGACTAGTGTAAACAAGAGGTAAGTCGGTCTGATCCGTTTGAGACTGATGCAACCACCGTATCAGGCGGACGGACTAGTGTAAACACGGGGTAACTCGGTCGGATCCGTTTGAGACTGATGCGACCACCGTATCAGGCGGACGGACTAGTGTAAATAAGAGATAAGTCGGTCTGATCCGTTTGAGACTGATGCGACTGCCGTATCAGGCGAACGGACTAGTGTAAACAAGAGGTAAGTTGGTCTAATCCGTTTGAGACTGATGCAACCACCTTATAAGGCGGATGGACTAGTGTAAACACGGGATAACTCGGACGGATCCGTTTGAGACTGATGCGAGCGCCGTATCAGGCGGACGGACTAGTATAAACACATGGTAAGTCGGTCGGATCCGTTTGACACTGATGCGACTGCCGTTATCGTCTAACGCACTCGCATTCGCAATCGTTTTCATTTTGAAAATCGAAGGCTTGTATGCATACAAAATGAAAACAATTGTTCCGATTTGAAGTCGATTGTGAGTGCGTTAGGCAATAGGCCAGCTGGTTGAGACTGATGCAACCGCCGTATCAGGCGGACACAATAGTGTAAAAACCATGTAAGTCGGTGGGAGCCGGTTCAGACTGATGCGACCGCCGTATTATGCATATCATCTTAACAACTTCTTAGAAAAGGATGGAACTCTATTATTATTGAAATTGCTCTAACACTTTATTTCTTCAATCATGATAAATCTTGCAAGTGTGATAAGGGTAAAATAATTGAAACAATATTAAACGTAGAAGCGTACCTCGAGTTTGTACAAAAAAAGCCTGCAACCCGCTTCTTTCCCCGGATTTCTTTATAAAAAATCCGTGTAATTGTATCTTAATGTATAACTCGAGATCCGCTGGGTGCGTATTACTGAAATGAACTTACTTATAGTGCGTTTTGTTTATGCTGCATATTAATTTCAAGCACTGATACACTGTAGCAATTACAGCACTTACAATATTTTTAAAGAAGCCATGAAGGGTTTGGATTATTTTAAGCATAATTGTGTTATATACACCAAGCAGGAATATTTAATTGAAAAAAAAAAATTAAGTTGTATTAAAATTTTTAGTTTTAGCTTTTTTGTGATGATTGCACAAGAAATTAGTGAAAGATGTTTTTTATATTGAATGTAATTAAATATACAGTCCAGGTAAAGCTTAGCAAAAAAAACTCACTGCAAAATTGGCAAAATGATCCAATTTTCAACAAATTTTACTATTGAATATCCAACTTGTTTTTTTTGGGCCAAGCTGTACGTTGACTTATTTTTTTTTCAATTTTCATGCGCATTGTACTGATCTATAAAGAGACTGTGAAGTTAGCGACCAGTAGACTCTTGTGTTATTGAAAACAGTAGCATAAGCGTTAGTAATAATATAAGAACTTACCACCCTTCTCCCTCTTCGGACTTTGATTCCTAATCTCCCTATCACACACAGTCTGACTACCGGACCGTTCCACTATAGGCCTTATGGGCCTCACACTAGATTCCACATTAACCGTCACTGTCACTTCCCTAGACGTATCACCGTTACTGTTCACTTGTATCATATTATTTGAATTATTTGAATTAATATGAGTAACGTTATTATTATTTGGATTCGAACTAGAATGTCCTGGGTACAAGTATTCGTACGTTTCATCAAAATCCATGTTTGGTAGTGATGATTTTCTCACTTTTTCTAATGCTTTTATCCTTCTTACGGGTAGAGGTGACCGTTCTGTTGATGTTGATGCTTGACAGAGTCTTTCGTATAAACCTTTTTCTCCCGGTAAGCTTACTGTGGTAGTCAAGCTGATATGTCCGTAGTCTGATTCTTTGTAGACTGTTCCGTAACCGTTATGGTTAGATTCTGTATTGACTATGTTGATGTAGTTTTCTTTTGGCTCTATGTTTAGCTGCTGCAGGTCGAAGTTGAAGATGTCTGTCTCAGGTCCCATGACTGGTATTGCGGTGTGCGGTGGATCCTTGTTTGACACTTCGATAACGGTGATGTTGGTGCTTTGGTAGTCACTGGAATGAAAATTTATTATTAATGTGTATAATGGGTGTGTAACGTTTAGTATAAAAAGAATTGGTCTAATGATCATTTTGCATAACACTAATTGCATAATTTCAATCTGCATAATAAACCATCGATATAATAGTCATGATGCATAAAACGATATGCATAATTTCAAAAACTATAATGGTTATAAATTGAAAAATAAATATTTCTAACTGCTTTCATTACTATTAATGTGGTCACAGTTCTAACCTAACCTAACCTAGTTAGAAGAAATTGACTCAAAATGCATAATAACAAGACAATAACAGTTATGCTAAATGAGTGTTATGTTCTTCGATGGTATGCCAGTTAAAATTATACAATTGGTTTTTATGCTAAACGTTCATTATGCTTTTCGTGGTTAGTTAAATGAAATTATGCAAAATGTTTTTATACTGATTGAAGCGCACCCGTGTATAACAGGCGTCAATACTGCTAAGATAGACCTTCGAACGAGAGGTGGAACTGAGCTGGACACATTTGTCCTATGCATCCGGAATGGTGGGCCAGAATTGTCACTAAATCAGTTCTACAGGAAGACTATCAGAGCAAAGGCAGACCGAAAAGGAGGTAGCGGAATGGTTTGGACGTGTTACAAAGTGACAGTTGGGAGCATGCAATCAATAGGAATAAATGGTAAAAACAGGAGAGGCTTTGCAGGGGGACAAATAGCCAGGCGAAAAAATATTACTCATAGTCAGTCATGTAGTTTTCTGTCTGTATCTGTTCGTTTGTCTGTTATCATCTTGTGTGAATGGATTTAAATGCGTTGTTTATATCCTAACTAGCGGACGCCCGCGGCTTCGTACGCGTAGAATTAGTTTCCTGCTCCTCTCCCTATTTCTTCCTGTTGGGAGCTGATTTTCGGAAAATCTTTTCTTATTGCACGCCTAGGAAGGAATACTGTCTCCAAATTTCAAATCCCTAGGTCGAGCGGTTTTGGCTGTGCGTTAATTAGTAACTCAGTCACAAATACAAATAGAAATTTTTTATATATGTCGACGTTTTTCTACGACTTAACAGAAATGCATATATAATTCCCTCCTTCCCTCGCAAAGTTATCTATTCGATTAATGGTTAATTTTATTTTATCACTGTGATGCTTAAAATTTGATTTGAAAATTGCAACTTACCCCTGACTACTCTCCGCAGTGGCCTCCACCACCATCCTCTGCTTATGCTCCTCCACCTCCTCCTCCCGTTCCTCCTTAACCTCAACCTCATCACTAATCCTATCAATCTCCGTGAAGAACTCCTCATCGCTGTCCGTAGCATTCCTTCTCAACACCGAATCATCTAAGCATATGTTCTGGCCACAAATTTTTGTGGTCTTTGGTATATCTTGACTAGTGCTTGGTTGGGCCGTGAACGGTTCTTCCCAGTTGGAGATGTCTATGGGTTCCGGTTGAGGATTGTCCGTGGGTGTTTCTGTTGTCTGTGGCTCTATCGCTCTGGAGGGTGTCGTTAGCTCTATGCCTGGTACTCTGAAAATAATGTCTCAATAATAATAAAATCCATAATTTGACTGACTAGTTAGACTGACTATTTGTATTAATCTCACGTTTTTTTCAAAGTATTTTTACGTCAAATTTGGTATGATTATATTGAAACACTCAAGAAAATCAGCAAATATAAATAAAAAGGATCAAGTGAGTTGGGCTCGCGCTGATTCGATTACAAATCGAATTCAAATTGGAATATAATAATACCAACTTTTTTTTTTAGGTATTTAAGTTAGTTTTTTAAGTCAGGGTCCCTCTGAAAACCAGCGCCGCGGCTTGCTGCGGCACAAAGCTGAGAGTTTCAACGCCATGTTAAATGTTTTTTCTTTTTTAGTTTCTGTTTCTTTTCAAATGTGTGTATGCATTGAATAAATTATTTCTATTCTATTCTATTCTACTGTGCGGCGGTAGGGAATCTCGGTGCGCGAATCCCACTCACACTTGCCCGGTTTTTACCTCCGCCTCCGACTACGAATACGACTTCCCGATAAACCAAATTTAAAAAGTCCGACTCCAACTTCTATTTCGAGAAAACCATCCCTTATACAAATGTCACAGACAATGATTTAAGCCGAGTATTATTTGCCAAAATGCGCGGAGCCAGGCCTAAGGCTGCAGCCCTACTGAGGCGGAGATGAGCGGAGTGAAGCGGAGCTGTGCCAATATTAACCGAATGTAAACTAACGTACGTAAGCCGCGCTCACCGTGACCGCATGCGTCTTCTATTGGTTAATATTGGCACAGCTCCGCTCCGCTCCGCACGTCTCCGCCTCAGTGGAGCCGCAGTCTGATAGCCTGATAATTTCGATTGAAAAGCAAGGGTATCGTGAGCGAACTATACCTGTCAGGAGGCACCGGCGGGGTAGGCGGCAGCGGCGACGTCGGGTCCCTGGTACCAGCGCGCGGCGCAGGCGCGGCAGGCGGAGCCATGTACACGTTCTCGCCCTTGGAGAGGATCTTTAGCTCGTGGAGCTTGCAGCGGAGCGTTGACACCCAGTCTTGCATGGAGTCCCTGAAACGATTGAGAAAATTTCTTAAAAAAGGACTTACGGTCAGGTGGTCAGGTATTTTCAGGGTTCATGTATGTATGTACGATTCTTTATTCCACCATAACTTCTAAACGCCTGAGCCAATTTTGATGTGTGTGGTATTCTTAGAATCCTTTCACCATCCCGGGTGACAAGGGATACCTAAACTGTTAAAATTTAAATAACAACAATGGCAAAATGTTAATTATTAACAAAGGTATATGACGACATTAAAACGGAGTCAAGTCATTAAAAGGCAGACAAGAGCACGTATTATGTCTCTTTTGTACAAACCTCCCTGTCGCAAGGATATGTACAAAAGAAATATATTTAACATGAGCATTGTAGTTTTTAATCACTTATCGGATGAATTAAGAAAGTTGTCGGGAAAAATGTTTAAACGTAACTTGACAAAATGGCTAATGGAGAGATGTTTTAACAGTGTCAAGGAATATTTAGACGTTTGAATTTGTATTATTATTGACTAGAATTTATAAAATGTGAAAGTAATTTTGAAAATAGAATATTTACAATATTTGTTCGCTTGCTTGCATGCTGAATACAAGTGCTTAAATTTTATAACTAAGACCGTGTATTACTGTATTCTGACAAATAAATGAATTTGATTTGAATTTGATTTGATTTGACAGAATATAAAATGCAGTTGGGTTTTTAAAGCTTGTTTCATTTAGTTAATCATATTCCCTTCTTAGGATGGTAATATAAATGCGCATGTAAGGCTTAGTTCAGTGCAATTAACGGGTTTAACACGAGCGCACGTCACTGTTAAATTCATTTGTGGTAAATGTTCCTGTATGTGATTTAATGTCAAAAATCGAGTGCCTCATGTTTTTAGGGTTCTCAAAAGGAAAAAGCTGAACCCTTATAGTATCACTTTGTTGTCCCTCTGTCTGTCTGTCAAGACCCTTTATCTCGGGAACGCGTGGAGGTATCGAGTTGAAATTAAAACCAAAATTTTGAATCGAGTTAACCGTGTAGTGCGGAACCCTCGGTGGGCGAGTCCGACTCGCACTTGTCCGGTTTTTTTTAAATAGTGATATCCTAGGGACCATCATAGAAATGTTTGTGGACTTATGAACTGCATAAAATAAAATAGAGACAACTAAAAGGTAATGTTTCTATTTAGTCTTAGGACTATTAAGAAGTTGGATGTCTGTGTCTGTCTGCTACGTTCTCACGTTAAACCACTGAAAGCATTTTACTGCATGTTAAACAGTTGAGTTGAACCCATTTTACTGATATTTGGCATGAAGATACCTTGAAGCCTGGGTAAATCATTATCTATATAATCTATATAATAAAAATGAATTGCCAAATGTGTTGCTAAGCGCAAAACTCGAGAACGGCAACCGATTTGGCTGATTTCCTTTTTGTTGTGTTCATCATTGCCAGGTCAAGGTTTTTATGAAAGAAAATAATTTAAAAATCCATGGGGAAAGTCAGAACTTTGTAGCGGGGCGAAGCCGCTAGTCTATATAGATAGATCTTTGTTTAGTGGCATATGACATTAGTGTTGCCACTATGATTCCGCCAATGTCAGGTTAAGGAAGGCACACGTTTTAACGGAGAGAGTAAACAAATTTTGAAAAGGGGAATAAATAAATAATGAATGTATAATAAAAATGAATCGCTAAATGTGTTGCTAAGCGCAAAACTCGAGAACGGCTGAACCGATTTGGCTGATTTCTTTTTTGTTGTGTTCATCATTGTCAGGTCAAGGTTTTTATGAAAGAAAATAATTGACAAATCCACAGGGAAAGTCAGAACTTTGCAGCAGGGTGAAGCCGCTGGCGGGCCGCTAGTATTATTATAGAAATATGTAAGTTTTGTGCCACTTTTTTTTCATTTCCTAAGCAAACATGTTGTATGCAGAACACATAATAGCTGTTTGGGTAAAACTCACCAATCAGGCGCCAACATCCTGACGGGGCCCTGGTCTGTATCTACCAGGAAGTCATACTCCTCGCCGGTATGAGGTTTGACACTGGCAGTCACATGTCTAGCAGTCCTCAGACAGGCCCTCCAAGTTGGTTTATGGGCCAGGGTGGCAGGGGCCTCAGGGGCTGGGTATTGCTCGAGGAATGGAGTGCGGCCGTTGTGGACACAGAACAGGGTCCACATCGGTTTGAGGGGTGGCTTCTGAAAAAAAAATAGGCACACTTTAATATCTATTTCAACGCACAGATGAAACCGCTGGACCTAGGGACTTGAGACTCGAAGGGAATATTCCTCATATATTCAAGAGTTGCACTGAAAAGGGTTTTTTGGATATTCATATTGTGAAGGGTCAAAATACATGAGGGAGACTCTAGTCAGCTTATAATAATCACACTAAGTGAGATGAGTCTTGGCTTCCATGTTCAAAATCATTGAAATATAAATGTCAAACAAATCAAAGATTTTGGGTATTTAGAAAAATGTGTCCTTAGTAAATGGAAATCACATAAAAAATGCACTATACCTTATCCAGGTAGATATTTAAGTAAAGGTAAATCAAACCATGTGGTTCTGTTCAACAGCTAATCAAAACTGTTTGGTCGAGCTTTGACATATCAGTGCTCTGCTCCTATTGGCTGGCCAACTATGTCACGTGGTTTGTTTGTTTACATTTAGTTAAATACCTATCTGAACAAGGTATACATAAAGTGTAATAACTTCATACCTTGTGCCCGAGTGGTCTGAGCTTGCTGCTGCTGTCAGTTGGTATACGCTTGAGATACGCATTCTTCTGTATCTCCCTGTAGTACACTGGGCCCTCTTCTCGGGCTGACATCATCGTAGCTCATGGATGATCTGAAATGTGTTAAATTGCCAAATAAAGCACAATTTTTTATATTTCAAGGTAACATCAAGGTTGGTTGTGTTTTTAACCGACTTCAAAAAAGGAGGAGGTTCTCAATTCGACTGTATGTTCTTTTTTTTTTTTTTTTATGTTTGTTACCTCAGAACTTTCGACTGGGTGAACCGATTTTGAAGATTCTTTTTTTGTTTGAAAGCTGGTGCTTTCCATTTGGTCCCATTTTTATCATAATGAAGATTTGATGATGGAGTCTATGAGGAATCGACGGAACTCTTCAAAATTTATAGGCACACCTATAGCGATTTTGGTATTTTTAATTGTAACTCGTATATTTGCTCTTGGAAAACACTATTTGGTAAAGTCGAACTGATGATGAAAACCACAGATGGCCACCGGAACTCCTAAACGGTATATATTTCAAGGGTGGCGACAAGATATTTCGATTAAGATAGTTGAGCGACTATGACGAAGCATATGTATGTTTAAGTATTTGACTATGACTTTCCCACGGCGTTGCTTGCGGCGAGATTGAATTTCAATGTTCTATAGTTTCTAATTAATTCTTATTAATTAAAGTGGGACTACATAACATAACAGTATAATTATGATCACTAAAAAGTATAAAATAAAATAAAAGTTTAAAAAAACAAAAAAACCGCCTTCAAAAAGCAAAAAATAACTTCATTTAAAATGGTAGGTAATAGGTCAGTCCAACTGAAGTCGGCGTCCAACAATATTTTAAATGAAGTTATTTTTTGCTGTTTGAAGGCGGTTTTTTTGTTTTTTTAAACTTTTATTTTTTAAGTTTAAATAGTTTTATAACAGTTTTAAATGCATTTAATTATTTATTATTTATTACTTTATTTTAGACAGGCAATTGACACTGATATGCCTAAATCTTTGTTCACTACACTGAATGTCACACTAATTTAGAATGTTTGTCAAAAGTATTTTTGAACTGGTTAATACTTTTAGAGTTCACAACATTTGAGGGTAATTTGTTCCACATTTTTATTATTCTATTACCTATAAAGTTACATACATACATACATTAAATCACGCCTGTTTCCCAGAGGGGTAGGCAGAGACCACTTCTTTCCACCTGTTACGATCTTGACAAATCTCTTTCGCTTCTTCCACATTCATACATCGAGTCATGCACGCACATCGGTTTCGGGTACTTAAAATACCTATAAAGTTTTTGCCAATACATATTTGCATTGTGTTTTTTGGTAGCAAGTTTGGAGTTATGTCCTCTTGTGCGTGTGTTGGTGTTACGAATAAACAGGTCGCTAAGTTCAGGACAGTCGTAAAAGCCGTTTAAAATTTTAAAAGTTTCTATCATGTCTCTGCACTCTCATCTCTTTTGAAGTGATGTCAAGTTCAGTTTCTTTAACCTTTCCTCATATGGCAACGATTAGCTAAACTAATTCGTTTTTAACTACCGTATATAGGTCCGAGAACGAACAGTTCTCAGTAGCAGTGATATAATCTTACTTTCAATTTATATATATACATTTTAATTACCTATGACAGACAGATAAAAAGTTTATCTTCTACACTTAAATGTCCATTGCACTATCTAAAGGACTTAGGCTATTTAAAACCACAAAATGGTCAGTCAAGAACGACTTACAATCATAAATATTTCATACAAGTCTTGTTACAATTTCCAAGTAACGCCTGAATTAATTAGCGTCGACGGGGACATCAAAACTGTGTGAGTCAATGGTAAAGTATGCGACGGACATCCTTTTTAAACACGAAATTCAAACGTATATGGCAACGTGAAAGTATATGCTAATAATACAAGAAAATGCTGCGCTTTTCGTAATAAACTCGATGTTGTGCAAGATGTACACGCTAAACTGAATATTTAACAACATCTGTTTGCATAACAATAGCAATTAATAACCGGAAAAGTGAAATTAAGTTGCAAAAACTTTACCTTCTGTGTTGTCAATGAAACTGACTTTCTTTTACTAGAGTACTTTGCATTATCGAAGTTTGACCTTCACATTGCACTCTTATCGTTACAGTCGTATAAATTTTACTATTCTTATGGAATTAAATGCAGTCTTTCTATTTATTGCACTAAAGTTTGACAGCAACTAGTACACAAAGCACCGACGCCATATTTATTATTAATGACGTTTCTCTGCGTTTATTGCCATGCATCTAAATGCATAAAATACGAAAAGCATGCTGCCATTTTTGAAATTAAGTAGAAATCAAGACAGATTATAACGGAGACGAAGAAAATAACTGAACTGTATTATGGTTCTTTGCTTACGTATTTTGCTGAGTAAAATTTTCATTTTTATTTTTAATGTTTATGAATGAATTAATAAATAAGATTCAGATACTATCAAACTTGGCCGGCCGCCATCAAGGTATATGTGGAATGCAATAAATGTATTGAGTATTGAGTATAAATACCAAGCCGATCACTACGTTTCATAATTAAATAAAGAAGAGAAATATATACCATAGAGTAAATTGTATAATAATTATAGAAATTAATTGGCTTGGCAGCTGGCAGTACTGTAATCAGTTTGTTTGTGGCTTGTCTTGACGTTTCGCGATAGTGATAACCCGGATGAAATAGGCGAAGGAAATCAGACAAACGTAAGTAATTTGAATATAATTACTAATTCTTCTTATGTTAAACTTCACCCGGCATGTAATTAAGCAAATATTCTTGGTTTTCACTTAATATATTCCTGTTGTTTAGTAACGTCGTCATACCTGTCAAAAGTTTTTATTTTTTCTTTTAGTTCTCCATTCCGCCACCAACAGCGCTGTAATCGCAACTTATTTTGGTCACGTGACCTTTTGAACCGCCAAAATAATTGTCATAATTTCACCGTTGCCACAATTTATCGTTAGTTTCGTTGTATAATTATCGTTGAAAACGCAGAATTCCCGTGTTTAATTGTTAACAAAGCCTTTTTAGTAAAATTCAAACTCAAATTAAACAAAAATCTTACCGGTGCAGACTGAACAATGGCGAAAGTGCACATAACCAATGTCGTCGTTCTCGACAATCCGAGTCCGTTTCTCAACCCGTTTCAGTTTGAATTGACCTTCGAATGCATAGAAGAGTTGAAGGAAGACCTAGAATGGAGGATGATCTACGTGGGATCGGCAGAAACTGAGGAGCACGATCAAGTATTAGACACAATCTACGTAGGTCCAATACCGGAGGGCCGACACATGTTTGTTTTTCAAGCGCCACCGCCAGACGTCACCCGTATACCTGAAAATGACGCTTTAGGCGTCACAGTGGTTCTCCTAACATGCTCATACCGAGGTCAGGAGTTCGTCAGAGTCGGTTATTTCATTAACAACGAGTACACGGAAAGTGAGCCGGAATTACGAGAGTACCCACCAGCAAAGCCTCAATTTGACAAGGTAGTCAGAAATATACTAGGCTCAGAGCCCAGAGTGACCAGATTTAAAATTAATTGGGCTGAGCCTGATGCAGCTGCCGCTGCAGACTCAGGAGATGGTAACTTGGAGACGTCCCATGCTCCTAGTAATGATTCTTACGGAGCATCTTTTAATGCTGATAGCCAGATAAGCGGGATGGAGTTCCAAGGTAGCTTGAGTGGGTACGGAGATAATTCTAATTCAATAGCTCCTATGGAATGCTGAGGTGAGTTCAACTTGTTTTGACAAGTCTGTGCTTGTTTATTTTATAGCTGTTTTGGCTGTAGTTAGTGCATACTCTTAAGTAGCATGAATATGGATCTATTGTGAAACTTATTTCTATAGGTACTATCACAAATGTTAATTTGTGACACATCAAAAAAAAAAAGCTTGAAGTCGTCAATGTCATTAGAGATGTCAAGTCATTTGTAACTTTTAGGAAACTCAACCTTATTGTTGTAGAATGTCAGATTGACTTTGGACCTAAGGTGGGTACCAAATTAAAGTTTGCGACTGTACCTATTTATATTTATTCTCTATGCCAAGATTGCCAAGTATTGGTGAAATTTGTGAATGTTTGTTATCACTAACAAATATTTTATTATTTTAGCAAAAGCTTTATAGATTTTACTATGTTTTATGATTGTTTGGCTCCAAATAGATAGAGTATATTATTATATATTAGCAGGAATAAGACAATACATACTTTTAAGAGCTGCTTTACATTAGTTGTGTCAGCATATAACATTTTTTCTCTGGTAGAGCGAGATTCGGAGACAGTCTGTTAGCATACTTAATTATTGTCGCTTGCCATCATGCCTATGCCTAGACCAAATCCTCCTTTTGCTCTTACCAGTGCCAGTGACGCATAAAGGTTATATTTATAAGTTTTTATTAAGTACTATTTCTGTTTCAGATTACCAAATTCTAGTGTAATGGATGAAATGAAGAATGAAGACTAATTAACAATATTATGTTAAAGATACTGACTGTTTTACACATACTTGAGTAAGAACTAAATTGTGTCTAGTGAAGATCTCTAAAAATACCCATCCATTTATAACCTTGCGACAAATTACACTGGCAATAAAAATTGCAGATGTTGATTGCTGTCTCACTTTAACTTCAGTTCTAGAGGAAGAAGCACAATTTTGCTTTATTTTTCTAACTTAACCCTTGAATGCATGGTGTAGGTTGCATCCTACATAACAAAACACAAAAAATATTACCTACAATATGCACACTACTACGAGTAACAGAACCTTTAGGGACATTTTTTTTTTAAATCTTGCATTTTTAGGGTAAAAAGTTAGATTAAAACAGGAGACAACATCTGCAGTTTTTATTGCTTGTCTAAACCTCGCTTTTTGTGACTGAAATGAGGTTTTTCAACAACCCATCTGTTAAAGTTCAAAATTTAATTTATAATATTATTTACCTTCAAAACTGGATAATATTGACATTTGCATGTTTCAAGGTTCCTATTTCATAGGATTGACATTTACTTGTGCATTCATATGTTAAAAGATATTAACCAGAATCCATAATTTAGCATACTCGTTTGACAAATACTGTGATGTTCACACTTAAAGGAGTTTACGGACTAGAGGCTATTCCAGATGCACAACAAACATACGTAACTGCAACCTCCTTAACTGGGGTCCCACTGAAAAAGAGTACCAGGCATCTTAACTCGTAAAAAAAAATTTATACACATGAACGAAGTATACTAGAGTTATACCCTTTTTCACTGTGACCCCAGCTTTTAGGACCAGCAACTAATTAAAAATAAAAACTGGTCAAACGCTATACACCATGCTGCTGTCAAATGTCATTGGCAGTAATGGTTGCTAATCTAAAGCGACCGGTTGCCAAAAATAAATAAATAGAATAGACTAGAAGCAGCCTTGGTAGAACAATTGAAACCGCAGGCTAAAGCACATGCCTCTGGCCATACCATGAAACAAAATGGCGCCGATGGTTTTAAGCAGCTGGTAGATGTCACTCCACAGTTTTGACATCCGTAGCCATTGAATTGATCAAAGAAACTTACCTGTTAGTGTCCTTTGATCAAAATTATGTGAAGTTGATGACAATGTTTTTTTAATCCCTTTGTCTCTATGGCAATGTTTTTCACTGCCTCAGTTAAATCCGTCTCCAAATTGAATTTTGATTTTTAAAGTAGCGCAGCACTGTACTGTGGCAAAATTTCATTGAAATTATGGATTTTGGTTTTATATATAACTCTTTGAAACTGAAGGGTATAGTCAACAGCATCAAGCAACAGCAATGATCATTTATGTACCTTGTCACTTTAACTTCGTGTTTGAAATGT
The DNA here is from genome assembly GCA_948252455.1 of Acleris cristana. Lineage (NCBI taxonomy): Eukaryota > Metazoa > Arthropoda > Insecta > Lepidoptera > Tortricidae > Acleris > Acleris cristana. The sequence goes on along the minus strand of OX411800.1, from coordinate 5,561,024 downwards.
TATACAAAATTGTGAAACGATTGAAAGCGACAAGGTACATAAATTATCACTTATTTATGCTGTTGACTGTACACAGAAAGAACATGTCTGTTGTTACTCTTTTTTTGAAATGCGATTTCAAAATGTGTGAACTTATTAGTTATTATGGCTCAGTTACAGTATAGAAATGAATGTTTAAGTAACTTTAATTTTTTCACTTTTATAAAGACCCGTTTATGAAAATAATGTACCAAATAACATGGTTCCTAATTTTCAAAACTTTCAGACACGTTTTCTCTGTGTACCCTTCAACTATTAATTTATTTTTCTAAGTATGGTGAATGTGTAATAGCTAAAAAATGCATCTGAAACAAGAATAGGACATATTAACATATTACTTGACTAAAATTTGGCTGTGCCAGATTCCTCCATCGAGCAGAACATTTTTATATGTGTGATTTGTAAAAAAAATATTAGTTCTGAGGATATGAAGGTTACTTATTCAAAATATAGTCAGAACTAATAGAGTAGATAGCTTTTAAATATTTTTGTAACATAAGTATAACAAAGACAGTTCAAATTGTAAGATAAACTTTAAAACCCGTTTCATTTGTTAAAAGTTCAAGGGTTATTGCATCAGTAGCGGTCAATCACTTTAGGGATGCGGTTTTTGTGAATAATATTGAGTGTGGCGATCATTCTCAGAAAATCTAATTTATTGGTAGGACAATTCCATTCGCATTTTTTCTCGTATTACATAATTTAGTCGTGTTTTTTTACTGAGTAGTTTTTCCCATTCCAGAAATGAATTTAATAGTGTCCACGGAGCTCCGCCAGCGGAGCTCCTATTTCTGGGCGGCTGGGCCCTTCGGGCCTGCTGCAAAACTTACATAAACTAGACCTACATTACTACATTAGATTTTTGGAAATTATGAGCTACTCGTGGTGAAGTCAACACAACAATCAGAACAAAAAAAAAACACACATAACACACATTTTACACGCCAGTCGTCTGTTAGAGACGACATTCACGGTTAGTCCATCGCATTGGTTGGCGCGTCGTTCTGCCAAATTTGATCGTGATTGATTCTTTAGAATTAGATCAAAGTAGCGACCCGCCCTCGCTTCGCTTCCCTTTATCTGAGTATTCCGTAACCTGTACATAATTCAAAAATTGTTACACATAAAAAGCTTCCTCTTGAATCACTATCTATTGATGAAAACCGCATTAAAGTCCGTTGCGTAGTTTGAAAGATCTAAGCGTACAGAGGGACGGACGGCGGGAAGCGACTTGTGTTTTGTACTAGTAAAGATTTTAGACTGATGACACGACTACACGGTAAAATTAAGGAATGTTTTTTCATGTTATGCCTGTGTATCGAAATAAATCACCGGTATTGTTACGTTGTTTTTTAACATAAACCTAATTTACATAAAAAATGCAATGATCTTAATTTGTCTACTATAATTATTTTACGAAATATCAAGGTTTGACAATAAAGCATGATTACGTGACGTCACGCAAAGTCGTTAAGTGTATCAAAACAGTTTGCGTTTAGATTATAAAAACTGTTTATCTAGTATTAAATGAAAATATATCTTTGTAACTTTAGTAATCGTATTTTGTAATATTTTCTATTATGTTCTATTGTGCAAAATGTGGTTTCAGAATTATCAACAAATTTTTAAAATTGTTGGCATTTCTGTTGCCTACCCCACCCTGGGAATGAAGGCGTGAGTTTATGTATGTATGTATGTTCTATTAAATATTACCGTTCATTTCTTGGTACTGGGTTTTTTGCAAATGGCGGCTATCCGTGTCCACACGTACAGTCAGCGTCATATATAAGATAACATTCAAAGTGCTCAAATAGTTCGGTATACCATACAATTAATATGGTGTATCGAACTATTTGAGCACTTTGAATGTTACCTTGTATATGACGCTGACTGTACTATCACGAACGTTAATTTGTGACCCATTTCAAGAAAAATATGCTTGAAGTCGTCAATGTCATTAGAGATGTCAAGTCATTTGTAACTTTTAGGAAACTCAACCTTATTGTTGTACATGTGACTTTGGACCTAAGGTGGGTACCAAATTAAAGTTCGCGACGGTACCTCGTCTGTGCGACTTGCACTTGATTCTGATTGTTTGTATTGGCTACATTGATACTCGCAAAGATGCATACCTAGACTGATTTCTGGAAACTTTATTCAGCTCCAGGGTGGATCCAGGAATTCATTTGAGGGGGGAAACCAAGCGCTCCTCAGGTTAGGAGCCCTATTTTGAAGTTAGCTCCATCCCTTTCTCTCGATTTGGTTATGTATGACGAGTGAAATAGGTGGAGCGTCCGAAGATTTGGGATTAGTGCTTCCAGGTCTAGGTTTAACCTTCCCCCGCTGGATCCAACCGTGCTCAAGCTAGAATACCTACATTGTTTAAATTGTTTTTTTCGTGTTGTGCTTACATATACAAATGTGGTTTTAAATTATGCAAACTAAACTAAAAGTATTAATGTATAGCTTGACAAAAAAGTTTGGAAACATTAACCTCTCGTCTTTGTCGCCTCGCATATTTTGTACCCGTCGTCTGTGGGACTATGACGTCATCGGTGTCACGTGACCGAGTTTAAACGCTCCTGGCTCTCAATTGGTTCCATGTTTATCTATTTTATCTAAGGTAGATTGAATTTATTCGATTTTGTTACAAGAAAATTAAAACCCTATCTTCAAGCCAGTAAAGTCCATATTTATATAAAACGATTAAACCACTTCTATACTGATCCATATCATACACAGACGACGGGTACATTTAGGAAACTGCTCAAGTATCGAGCGACGCAAAAATGTCACATAAATGTCATCTATGGACAACCCTAGCGTCTGAACAGTAATATGTAACAGTAATACCTATATAAAGGGCAGGACATGACCTACTTTTATATTTATATTATGTTAATGTCAGGGTTGTCACTAAAAATATAGTTTACGTCACACCTGGCCATAATGTGAGTTTTATCGCACGCTGCGCGCACGGTAAAACTCGCATTGTGGCCAGGTGAAGACGTAAAATTGTGTACTCATCACGGGCAGTAAAAAAGAAAGCCCTCTATCGCATATTTACGACCCTCATACCTGCGATTTCGGGCTTTCTTTCTTTTACAGCCCTTGTTAAGTAATGTACTATTAAATTGCTACCACGCCAAACTCTTTTTTCACGCTATACGTTTTGTTGACATATCCGGAAAGCATTATGTATGTAACATGTAAAACTGTGATTGTATTTGAACAGTCTGCTGTAGCGTATGAACTAATTTAATTTGTAACATAATTGTACTGATTTAGAAACTTTTTGTCTTTTTATTTACTTACCTTATTTTTAGCGCCCCGTAACCGAAGGCTGTCGTACTGAGGCCCTATTTGAAGATCGACATTCGAAGTTACATTTAGCCCCATTCTATTCTCTCGATTTAGTTTCGAGTGACAAGTGACGGACTAAACCCAAAGTTTAGAATTTAGTGGTTCGCCGAAACCATCCTGAGCCTACGCTGTCTGTCCGTCCGTCTGTTCATCCGTCTTTAGAGAGCACTTTACGCTACAAAGAACTGTATCAGATAGGTTTTTTTTTAGATATTATATTGATTATAATAAACTAACCCAAACCAACCCAACCGATACTAGTTTATGCGACCGAAACGGAAACCGAATTTCGTCTTCGGTTCCTCGTTTTCGTTGAAACTATTTATTAAGCGTTACCTTTGTATTTTTTAAACAAACATATTGTTTAAAAGATAAAGGGGGGTCACAAGTTATGCAACTTTCGAAGCGATTATTTCCGAAAATGTTCACTTAGTCAAAAAAAAATGCTTTGAAACAGTGTTTTTAAAAGAACTGTCGAAATATGTGCGTCGAAAAACGTTGATGTTCTTATATGTATGGGGTACCCCCCCCCCCGAAATATTTACTTTTGTTATTTAGCTACCAAACTAAGTATCGGAGTAGGTACGAGATACTTATACTTAATGAATAGGTATCTTGAAGTTTTTGAGTAAAATGCCTATAACATACGGACGGACATGACGAAACTATAAGGATCCATTTTTGCCATTTTGGCTACGCAACCCTAAAAACTTTCGCATTCGACATCCAATTTATCGATTGTAATTCGATCAATACTTTTATTTTTCTTTCATATTGTGGTTAATGTGATTTCTCCACGCTACATTGTTAACAATAGATCTAATTGCATTGCACACATTTTTTACGAGTCCAATTAAAAGATTAGGTAAATTGTCCAACATAATGGCGACCCCTTTCGGAGCAGATATCTCTTAAACGGCGCAACCGATTTTCATGAAACCTAGTTAAGAACAAGAACCACTTCGTACGCGTAGAATTAGTTTCCCGCTACTCCCCCCATTTTTTCCCGTTGGGGGTCGATTTTCGGAAAATCCTTTCTTAGTGCTCACTTACATCATGAAAGAAACCCCTATACCAAATTTCAAGTTTCTAGGTACAGTAGTTTCGGCTGTGCGTTGATATATGTATAAGTCAGTCAGGGTTGCCTTTTATATATATATATAGATTACGGAACCCTCGGTGCGCGAGTCCGCCTCGCACTTGGCCGGTTTTTAGGGTTCCGTAGTCAAACTAGGAACCCTTATAGTTTCGCCATGTCCGTCCGTCCGTCCGTCCGTCCGTCCGCAGTCTAGCTCAGAGACTCTTAGTACTAGAAAGCTGTAATTTGGCATGAATATACATATTAGTCACGCCAACAAAGTGGTAAAATAAAATCTTGAAAAATATTTTTTTTTAGTGCACCTCCCCTACACGTTTCGTGGGGATTTTTTTTTCTTTCTTGTCTACCCCATAGTGTGAGGTGTCGTTGGATAGGTCTTTCAAAAATATTGCGGGTTTATTAAAACCATTTTTCTATTAAGGGATTCGTTTATGAAATATTAAGCTTTAAAGCGCTATTTTTTGTTAGAGTCAAGTGTCCCCCCCCCCCCTACAGCCAAAACTACAAATACTAAAAATCAGAAAAATATCTTCAACGAAAGCGCATATAACGAATTTTAAAGGAAAACTATCACGGCTAAGTAGACATGATTGGTTCCTGAGATACAGGCGACTAAAGTGTTTATACCTACCAAAATCGCCTATGATATGATAACTTTGAATAGAACAGTCGTTATTAACCGTCAAACGTTATTCTCGTAGTGGTAGTCCCCTACGTACTCAGAAGACGCACATTGTGACGGGCAACTACGGAACCCTACACTGCGCGTGGCCCGACACGCTCTTGGCCGGTTTTTATAATATTACCTACTAGTTTCTGGCAGCGACTCGTCCGCGTAGAATTCATGTTTTTGTCATCACACGGGAACCATTCATTTTTCCGGGATGAAAAGCAGCCTATGTAACTCAGGCATAATGTAGCATTCTAATGGTGAAAGAATTTTTGAGATCGGTCCAATAGTTTTTAGGGTTCCGTACCCAAATTGTAAAATCGGGACCCTATTACTAAGACGCTGTCCGTCTGTCTGTCTGTTTGTCTGTCTGTCACCAGGCTGTATCTCACGAACCGTGATAGCTAGACAATTGAAATTTTTACCGAAGATGTATTTCTGTTCCCGCTATAACAACAAATACTAAAAACAGAATAAAATAAATATTTAAGGGAGGCTCTACTGCAACAAACGTGTTTTTTTTTGCCGTTTTTTGCTAATTTTATATAGATACGGAACCCTTCGTGCGAGAGTCCGACTCTCACTTGGCCGGTTTTTTTTTTTAGTTTAACCATTACAAACATACAAAACTTTCCTCTTTATAATATTAGTGTAGATTGATGTGTATAAACTCCATGGTACGTTTCCATGGAGCTATTGTTTCTGTTAATGTCATTTGTGTCATTATAATGCTAAGCTGAATAAATAAACACGTACTGAAAGAGAAACCATGTAGAAAACTTGGCTAAATTCAGCTAAAATACAGCTTATGAGTGAATGACACAATAAAATTGACAAGAAATAATCGCTCTATGGAAATTAACGCACCATGGAGTTATACCACAGCGTTAAGGGGCTTCTAAACGGGCCATATTTTCACTGCAATATGTGGCCGGCAATTATTGGTGTCCCTTTCTTACTCGTATGTTAGAGAAAGACACCAATAGTTGCCGGCCACATTGCAGTGAAAACATGGCCCGTTATACACATCAAATATGATCGTATATCTTACTGTGAGTGTGATTTGGAACGGTGTCAGTCGATTGGTAATTGAAGTTGAAGGATGATTGGCAATGCTCGGTGCGTAGGTACCTAATAATCGTAGTTGGCACTATGTTAACAGCGCGGACAGTTGTCTATTTCGTTACTACGTAAGTGTCGTGTGTATATTTTGTGTTTTTAGGGTATCGTAGTAAGGAAGCCTTATATTTTCGCCATGCCCGTCTGTCCGTCTGTCCGTCGGTTTAACTCTGAGACTCTTGGTAACTTGCAAAGGTATAATTTGGCATACTCGTAGTTATACTTTTGAATTACGCCGACAAAGCTGTAAAATGCAAAATACTCTTATTTTTCGTGTGCTAAACTTTCTAAAAATAACTACCGATGTCAGAGACAGACATACAGATACACACGTGAATCTATTTTTAGTGTGTTAAAAATGGGATCCCTTGGAATATCGACAAACATTTCACCGATTTTTTTTAGGTTGTCTTAAGCTTTCGTTAGTTGGGTAGGTTAGGTTAGGAATGTGACCACAAAAAATTGCTCCTGGGCCCGTATTATGGTCGCCTTTATCGCGGTGGATAAAGCATCCGTCACTTTCGCACTTACATACAGGTCAGAAAGTGACAGATGCTTTATCCACTCTTATCTACGTCGATAAACACGACCATAATCGGCCCGCTGCATGTGGAAATGCCTGTCGATGAAATGAAAATTCGGCAAAGTGAAACGTGCTATGAAAAGAGTTTCGACATTTCAAGGGTAAACCGTTAAAAATGAATCCAAAGAATTCTCGAATTTAAGCACTTTAGTGCACTGTCATGATAAACTTCAAACGACAAGTATGACAATAACAATGACAGTCACAATGACAAGGTTCTAAGTATGCTCAACATTTTTATTGGGTGAGTGTACATCAATAAACAGACATGAATACATACATATTTACCCTTTAAAGTTAGCAATGTCAGAATGTCAATCAAAACAATTTTAACTTGCTATTCTAATTTTTAAGGATCGAAATCAGACCATATTATAAATAGAAAAGTAGGACATCTCCGACCCTTTTGTAGTTTCTCTAACTATTACCTCTTGGGCACTAGGACGACATTTTTTGCGTCGATCTCGCTCGATACTTCATTCGCACGCAACCAATACGCGGCGATGGCGCGGCCCCCGACTAAACCGGCTCGGTCCGTCCTGTTGAGCTTGCTTGGCTCGCGGCGCGTACGGTCGAGGCACGCACACATGCAAGCAAGCGATATACCTTTGCTTGAAGATGAACTACTGTTTCTACTGTGACCAGACAGCTGTGCATTGCATAGTTGCTTACGCAATAGATATAAATAATGCAATTTATTCAATGCGCTGTCTTTATTTACTACCTAAGTGTTGTAAACTGTGAGGAGAATGGAGATATTTCCAAGGTTATATATGTATATTGTCATTTATATTTATGGCTTTGAAAAATTGGTAGATTTGTTTGTTGGTATAAATAAAAGATAGAAACAAGTTTTGCTGTTTTCGCTTTAGGCCTTGGTCTCCTGATTTCGGCGATTACAGCGTCGTGTCTAGCCCTAGCCTAGATGCAAACACTACTAGCGTTTCTCTTTTCTATCGCTCCAAATATACGAGATGACAGTTGGCCAAGTGGTTTCTCGTAACGCAAGAGAATTTCATCCCATACATTTTGAGTGATAGAAAGAAAAACTTTAGTAGCGTGGCAAGGGCCTCTGGTCATCGAACATTAGATTTACACCTCTTAGAGTAGCTGTCTCCTAAGTGAATCCATGCGCAAAGTCAGTAGCGAGCACTAGTATATAGTGCATTGTAGTAACACAAAGCCAGTGCACCGGGTGCATTTATGAAATTCAAATCTCGACTATTTTTGTCCCGAGCGAGGGGATAAATACGCCAGAGTTTTTTTTTCTTTTTGTTATTGGCTGTTGAGAAGCTGAAAGGTATGTGTTTTCGGTCCTTTTATTTGTAAATTATATATGAGAATTTTCAGATTCATGTTTCATGTTTCGGGCTTTTGTAGTTAAAACCTGATAGATCTTATTGGCCGATGTCCGTTCTAATGTGAAAGTCATATTTGTAGAAAAAAACTGATGGCAAAAACATAAAGGGCTTCAGGACCTCTATTCAACACGGTAAAATTCGTATCGTTTTTACCTATCGTATTGTCAACGTTTTATAGCAACGTATTTATTTACTTGAAATTCTTAGTTCTAGAAAGCTGTATTAATTAGTCACGCCGACAAACTGGTAAAACAAAATCTCAAAAATATATTTTAGGGTAAGTACCTACCTCGCCTACACTAGACGTAGGTAACGTGGGGATGTATTTTTTTCTCGTCTACCCCTTGGTATGGGGTACCTATCGTTGGAAAGGTTTTTCAAAAATGTTGCGGGTTTGTGGAAACAATTATCGGATTAAGGAATCAGATTGTGAAATATTAGGATTGAAAGTGCTAATATTTGTTAAAGTCAAGTTATATTATTACCAACTACTTTAAAAACTTGTTGATAATACTGTAACCACATTGAGCACAATCAGGCTAAGATTTAAGTATAATCCTCTTTAAGTATAATAAATGTATAATTGCGTTGTATTTGTTCTCAGAGTTGCGGTTGCCGCGTTTGCAAGAACAAATGATCACATCAGGGAATCGTTAAACACATGTAAGTTTGTTATGGCCTACTATAAGCTTAGGCGAGGCGGAGACGAGCGGAGCTGAGTGGAGCAGAGCTGTGAAAAGAGCTAAGTGATTCCACTGAGGCGGAGACGAGCGTAGCTGAGTGGAGTGATTATAATGTAGTAATGCAGTTACGTCTCCACTCCGCTCGTCTCCGCTTGACTGTTTCCACTGAAGCGGAACGGGGACGAGATGTGGATTTCAACTAATATGATTAGTCGATTCCTACACGTCTCCTCTCCGCTCCACTCATCTCCACTTGACTGTTTCCACTGAAACGGAGTGGGGACGAGATGTGGATTTCTACTAATATGATTGGTCAATCCTCGTCTCCTCTTCTCTCCGCTCCGCTCGTCTCCGCCTCCGTGGAGCCGCACCCTAATGGCGATATCTTAGACAAAATACCTGTAGAAATTACAACCTAGTTACAAACTTAACAGAGTTAAATCTGCTTTGTCTATTGAATTTAGATATTGCATTTTTGCTTAGAAGGGCAGTATTATTTGGCACGGAGTTACGAACGAGTACACAAGATACTAATAAGTTGGCTATGAGTAACTAGAGGACGCCCGCGACTTCGTACGCGTAGAATTAGTTTCCCGCTACTCCCCCCATTTCTTCCCGTTGGGGGTCGATTTTCGGAAAATCCTTTCTTAGTGCTCACTTACATCATGAAAGGAACCCATGTACCAAATTTCAAGTTTATAGGTACAGTAGTTTCGGCTGTGCGTTGATATGTCAGTCAGTCAGTTTTGCCTTTTATATATATAGATGTGCCTATACTTTGAAGACTCAGTTAGCATAGTTGTTAGTGACCCTGCCCACGAAGGGCAGGGTGGGGTTCGATTCCCGGTCAGGGCAAATATTTGTGTGATCAGCGCGAGAATTGTTCCTGAGTCTTGGTATTATTTCTCTATATAAGTATGTTTATCGTTGCCTAGTACCCATAGTACAAGCCTAGGGCTTAGTTTGGGATTAGGTTATATGTGTGAGATTGTCCCCCCATAGTTTTGCACCGTCGTAGGTTAGTATAATTTTTTATTTATTTTTTATATTTTCTATTTTACGAGTTCTTGTAGAAATTTTGATTTTTGACACATTTTCCTACTCAACTACGTATGATATATATATAGACATATTTTTGTTACATTCATCTATATATCTATATATATAAAAGGCAATGTCCCGGGTGACATATCAACGCCCAGCCTAAACCGATAAAGATAAAAAGTTGGAATTTTGAGGGGAAGTTGGTTTTGTAATGGAGGCGTCGTTTAAGAAGGGATTTTTCGAAATTCAACCCCTAAAGGTATGAAAGGGGGTTGCAAAGTTTGTATGGGAAAAACATTTTTATGGTCCAATTTACTTGAAACTTGGTAGAAATGTTCTTCAATGCAAATAATAAAACACGTATTTCAGCGATTACTAAAATTCAACCCCTAGAGGGATGAAAGGAGGTTGCAAAGTTTGTATGGGAAAAAATACTTTTATGGTCAAATTTACTTGAAACTTGGTAGAAATGCTCTTCAATGCAAATAATGAGACACCTATTTCAGCGATTACTAAAATTCAACCCCTAGAGGGATGAAAGGGGGATGCAAAGTGTGTATAGATAAAATATTTTTATGATCAAATTTACTTGAAACTTCGTAGGAATGCTCTTCAATGCAAATAATGAGACACGTATTTCAGCTATTACTAAAATTCAACCCCTAGAGGGATGAAAAGGGATTGCAAAGTGTGTATAGATAAAATATTTTTATGATCAAATTTAATTGAAACTTGGTAGGAATACTCTTAAATGCAAATAATAAGACACGTATTTCGGCGATTACTAAAATTCAACTCCTAGGGATAAAAGGGGGTTGCAAAGTTTGTTTAGGAAAAAATATTTGGTATGCTTAAATTTACTTTAAACTTGGTAGAAATGCTCTTCAATGCAAGTAATGAGACACCTATTTCAGCGATTACTAAAATTCAACCCCTAGAGGGATGAAAAGGGGTTGCAAAGTGTTTAAAGATATAATATTTTTATGATCAAATTTACTTGAAACTTGATAGGAATGCTCTTCAATGCAAATAATGAGACACATATTTCAGCTATTACTAAAATTCGACCCCTAGAGGGATGAAAGGGGGTTGCAAAGTGTGTATAGATAAAATATTTTTATGATCAAATTTACTTGAAACTTCGTAGGAATACTCTTAAATGCAAATTATGAGACACGTAATTCAGCGATTACTAAAATTCAACCCCTAGAGGGATGAAAAGGGGTTGCAAAGTGAGTATAGATAAAATATTTTTATGATCAAATTTACTTGAAACTTGGTAGGAATACTCTTAAATGCAAATAATAAGACACGTATTTCGGCGATTACTAAAATTCAACTCCTAGGGATAAAAGGGGGTTGCAAAGTTTGTTTAGGAAAAAATATTTGGTATGCTTAAATTTACTTTAAACTTGGTAGAAATGCTCTTCAATGCAAATAATGAGACACCTATTTCAGCGATTACTAAAATTCAACCCCTAGAGGGATGAAAAGGGGTTGCAAAGTGTTTAAAGATAAAATATTTTTATGATCAAATTTACTTGAAACTTCGTAGGAATACTCTTAAATGCAAATTATGAGACACGTAATTCAGCGATTAGTAAAATTCAACCCCTAGAGGGATGAAAGGGGATTGCAAAATGTGAATGGAAAAAAATATTTTTGGTCAAATTTACTTGAAACTTGGTATAAATGCTCTTCAATGCAAATAATGGGGGTCCGTTCATTTGACCGAAATAAGTTTGGCCGAATGAGTCGTTTGGCAACTGTTTCATTTCCCAACCTGCTTATATTTCTGTAACTGCAAATATTTCAGGATTTATTTTTGTACCATTGTGTAGACCCTATAGGTTAGGTTAGGTTAGTTTTTATAAAAAATCTGAAATATTTACAGTTACAGAAATATAAGCGGGTTGGGAAATAAAGCAGTTGCCAAACGACTCATTCGGTCAAACGTATTTGGGTGAAACATTAGTGAACCCAAATAATTAGACATATATTTGAGCGATTACTAAAATTCAATCCCTAGAGGGATGAAAGGGGGTTGCAGTTTGAATAGAAAAATACTTTTATGGACAAATTTACTTGAAACTTGGTAGAAACGCTCTTCAATGCAAATAATGAGACACGTATTTCAGCGATTACTAAAATTTAACCCCTTGAGGGATAAAAGGGGGTTGCAAAGTTTGTTTAGGAAAAAATATTTGGTATGCTTAAATTTACTTTAAACTTGGTAGAAATGCTTGCTCTGCAATGAAAACAATGAGTCACGTGATAACTAAAATTCAAACCCTTGGGGGATGAAAGGGGGTTGCAAAGTTTCTACAGGAACGAATACCTACTTTTATGTTCTGATTTACTTGAAACTCGGTAGAAATGCTCGATTCAGGAAAAACTACCTCTAAGGAGGTAAAACGGGGGGTAGAAAATTGTATGGTATATTTTTGAAGTGAGAAACGTGGATAAAAGCTGGTAATAGTTAGTTAAGGGCAAATCCAAGAAAACTAGGGATCTAAGACGACTGTAAAGTTTGTATCGAAATTATGTAATAAATATTCAAAGTTACGTACCTTCAAGATATAAAAATGGGTATTATTTATTACATACAGAAAATATTCAGATTCGGTATTCTTCGAAAATCTTCTGCTAAGTGGGTTAATTGTTTGTATAGAAATGTTGTTGTTAAAGCTGTTTATGTGGACTGCTTACTTAAAATTCACGCTCTAGACTTTTTCTTTAAAAGCCTTAGAATGTGATGTAAACTATAACTGTACTTTCAACAGAAGTTCTGACTCTCCGCAGACGAAGTCGCGGGCGGAAAGCTAGTATATATATAAAAGGCAATGTCCCGGGTGACATATCAACGCCCAGCCCAAACCGATAAAGATAAAAAGTTGTAATTTTGAGGGGAAGTTGGTTTTGTAATGGAGGCGTCGTTTAAAAAGGGATTTTTCGAAATTCAACCCCTAAAGGTATGAAAGGGGGTTGCAAAGTTTGTATGGGAAAAAACATTTTTATGGTCCAATTTACTTGAAACTTGGTAGAATTGCTTTTCAATGCAAATAATGAGACACGTATTTCAGCGATTACTAAAATTCAACCCCTAGAGGGATGAAAGGGGGTTGCAAAGTTTGTATGGGAAAAAACATTTTTATGGTCCAATTTACTTGAAACTTGGTAGAATTGCTTTTCAATGCAAATAATGAGACACGTATTTCAGCGATTACTAAAATTCAACCCCTAGAGGGATGAAAGGGGGTTGCAAAGTTTGTATGGGAAAAAACATTTTTATGGTCCAATTTACTTGAAACTTGGTAGAATTGCTCTTCAATGCAAATAATGAGATACGTATTTCAGCGATTACTAAAATTCAACCCCTTGGGGGATGAAAGGGGGTGGCAAAGTTTGTATAGATCAAATATTTTTATGATCAAATTTACTTGAAACTTGGTAGGAATACTCTTCAAAGCAAATAATGCGATACGTATTTCAGCGATTACTAAAATTCAACCTCTAGAGGGATGAAAGGGGGTTGCAAAGTTTGTATGGGAAAAAATACTTTTATGGTCAAATTTACTTGAAACTTGGTAGAAAAGCTCTTCAATGCAAAAAGTTAGACACGTATTTCAGCGATTACTAAAATTAAACCCCTTGGGGGATGAAAGGGGGTGGCAAAGTTTGTATAGATCAAATATTTTTATGATCAAATTTACTTGAAACTTAGTAGGAATACTCATATATGCAAATAATGAGAGTCGTATTTCAGCGATTACTAAAATTCAACCCCTAGACGGATGAAAGGGGGTTGCAAAGTTTGTATGGGAAAAATACTTTTATGGTCAAATTTACTTGAAACTTGGTAAAAATGCTCTTCAATGCAAATAATGAGACAAGTATTTCAGCGATTACTAAAATTCTATCCCTAGAGGGATGAAAGGGGGGGTTGCAGAGTGTGTATTGATAAAATATTTTTATGATCAAATTTACTTGAAACTTAGTAGAAGTACTCTTCAATGCAAATAATGAAACATGTATTTCATCGATTACTAAAATTCAACCCCTAGAGGGATAAAAGGGGGTTGAAAAGTTTGTTGAGGAAAAAATATTTGGTATGCTCAAATTTACTTGAAACTTGGTAGAAATACTCTTCAATGCAAATAATGAGACAGGTTTTTCAATGATTACTAAAAGTCACCCCCCAGAGGGATGAAAGGGGGTTGCAAAGTTTGAATGGAAAAAAATACTTTTATGCTCAAATTTTCTTGAAACTTGGTAGAAACGCTCTTTAATGCAAATAATGTGACACGTATTTCAGCGATTACTAAAATTAAACCCCTAGATGGATGAAAGGGGGTTGCATAATGTGTATAGATAAAATATTTTTACGATCAAATTAACAGGTTTTTCAATGATTACTAAAAGTCACCCCCCAGAGGGATGAAAGGGGGTTGCAAAGTTTGAATGGAAAAAAATACTTTTATGCTCAAATTTACTTGAAACTTGGTAGAAATGCTCTTCAATGCAAATAATGAGACACGTATTTCAGCGATTACTAAAATTCAACCCCTAGAGGGATAAAACGGAGTTGCAAAGTTTGGTATGCTTAAATTTACTTTAAACTTGGTAGAAATGCTTGCTCTGCAATGAAAATAATGAGTCACGTGATAACTAAAATTCAACCCCTTGGGGGATGAAGGGGGGTTGCAAAGTTTCTATAGGAACGAATACTTTTATGTTCTGATTTACTTGAAACTTGGTAGAAATGCTTCTAGGCTCGATTAAGGAAAAACTACCTCTGAGGAGGTAAAACGGGGTGTAGAAAAGTGGAAAATGATGTAACGGCTACTGTAGTTTTAAATTAAAAATATTGCTTTCGGCGATTTTGGAAACAATTAGGGGTAAATTGGCGGTAAAAGTTTGTAAGGGATTATGATAATTTTTGAAGGAAAAAATGTGGAAATGCATATTTACGCTACTGTTTTTATAAACAAAAAAAGTTACTTTCGACGATTTAGAAAAAACTATCCCAAAGGTGGTTAAATGGGGGGTAGAAGTTTGGTAGAAATTTGGTCATTTTTGACGTGAGAAATGTGGAAATTGATATTAAGATAACCTAATGTTTACCTTCCTATAACAAACCTACCTACCTACAAATTAAAATTATGACTGAAGTTAGATACATGAAACTCGGTGTCAACACCAATATAAATTAAATAATAACCATTTTTTAGAACAATTCCTGAACAGTGTGAAAAGCGGGTGAAAGGGTGAAGAGGTTTTTTTTTAGCCAGGGACATGAATTATAGCATCTAAAACAATATTTGCACCTTAAAGGAATGGTCACTTAAGAGCAAATCCATTATCAATAAAAAATAACTAAAGGGAAAAACTTGGGATCTAAGACTACTACTGATTGTAAAGTTTGTATCGAAATTATGTAATATTCAAATTACTATTACATACAGAAAATATTCAGCTTCGGTGTTTTTCGAAAATTTTCTGCTAAGTGGGTTAATTTTTTGTATAGAAATATGGCAAATTTATCTAGAATCGTATTAAAAAAACGTAATGGTGAAAGAGAGGCAGTGAATTTATTTTGTATGTCAATTTTGTTGTTTTAAAGGTTAGAGCCATGAAATTAAAGTTGTTCATGTGGACCGCTTACTTAAAATTCCATTCTAGACTTTTTTTTTAAAGCCTTTGAAGGTGATGTAAATTATAACTGTACATTTAACAGAAGTTCTGACTCTCCGCAGACGAAGTCGCGGGCGGAAAGCTAGTTGTTTTATATAAAGCTAGGTTAAGTGTTTTTTTTCGTTGTATAATATCATATCATAAGCAATGTTTAAAAAACGACTGACTGTTGAGTTTCTTGCGGCGTTTCTTCTCAGCAGTGGTCTCTTGCGAAGCGCTGGTAGATTTTTGACGTGTAAAAGTGCCCGTGCGGCCTACTTACTGAATAAACATCTTTTATCTTTTATCTTTTATCTTTTACCGACCACCTTAGTCCTATGACGGATAAATTCGTTGCGAATCTTATCCATCAATGTTGTTTAACGTGTGTTTCCAGCCTCCATCATGACGCTTCCACGGCTGAAGGCTCTGAGAGCCATCATGGCCTCCCAGCCGACCGCTCTCGCCGCCTACATCGTGCCGACGGCTGACGCTCACAACGTAAGCATAATCTATCTTCTATACACCAACCATTTTTATAGGAACCATTCTGCTCCGTCTGGCACTAGTTCAAATATATGGTTATGTTTTTGTTCTTTCTTTCTGACTATATATAAAAACTAGCTGTCCGCGCCCGGCGTCGCCCGGGTGTATTTTTTTTTCATACAAGCCTTATGAAAAATAGTTTACGACCTATTCTCAGACCTACTGAATATACACACTAAATTTCATAAGAATCGGTCGAGCCGTTTCGGAGAATTTTATATATTAGAGAAGAAAGAAGATGAATCCCTGTTTCCCTTGGTCACGCCATAACTAGAGAATTGCTCGACCGATTTTAATAAAAAAAATGTTGTGTTCGTAAAAATAAGGACAAGGATTTTATGAAAAAAAAATACACCTGGGCGGCGCCGCCGGACATGGACAGATAAATAAAATTCAAGTGTCTTTCTGTAATTTCAAAATGAATGTTAAATTTGAAGTGAAAACTGCTATTTACTCGATACTATAGGACGCCCGCGACTTCGTACGCGTAGAATGAATTTCCAAAACCCTTCTTAGTGCACCCCCTGGATATCCAATGAAATATTCTCCCTTTCAAGCAGTCAAGCGATTTGGGACTTTGGGCGGTGGCTGGACTCGTATAGGCCGCTCTATAAAGGCCGAGCCACACCGGATGCGTGCGAGAAGACGTGCACGTGCGCGTGCGCGTTCCACTGCGTTGTACAGTATGAATCCTCATACAATACGTCACACCGCTTGCGTGACTCGTGCACGCGTACGCATCCGGTGTAGCTCGGCCTTTACGTCCATACATATTCATAGTCATCCTGCAACGGACGTTTTTCCGGTATCTGCAGTAATCTATTGTTCCCCAGTCAGAGTACATAGCACCGGTGGACGCCCGCCGCGAGTGGCTCTCTGGCTTCACCGGCTCCGCTGGCACCGCCCTGGTGACCCTCACCCAGGCGCTGGTCTGGACTGATGGGCGTTATTACACGCAGTTCCAGCGGGAGACGGATCCTGCGGTGTGGACGCTCATGAAGCAATGTAAGTTAATAAGATTTACTGTCATTAGGTTCAAATGGAAAATCGTCCACTTGAAATTATAAGGTGAAGTCTTGTAATTGCAACTATCTGGTTATTGCAACTAACTTAAATAACTCCTTCTAGGATCACTGTTTTGAACAACGACAGGCGTGATATTGTATTTCTTAGTAAGGAAGAACGATATCACGCCTGTCGTTGTTCAAAACAGTGATCCTAGAAGGAGTTATTTAAGTTAGTTGCAATTACAAGACTTCACCTTACGTCAGTTCAGAAAAATGACCATTTGAAATACAACAAAAAGGAAAATTGTCCATCTTGAAAAACGTCTAAAATGGAATCATGTCCCATGGTAAAATTGTCCAATATGATATTGGTCGAAAAATATATGTCTATTTGTATTTACGTACACTCAGAAATATGACCAATTGTAAATACGTCCTACCTGAAATTTGTACAATTTATATTATATTATATGGTCTTAATTCATATTACACTACATTCACTTGTGCGTATTTCATTTTGGTCATAATTTATAATGGACAAAATTCCATTGGGACTTAATTAATTTACAACGAAAATAAATTTGGTTGTAAATACTTTTCAGCACAATTACATTTTGACTGAATTCACTTTGGACACTATTACTTTTGACCCGTTTTTAGAATGGTTATTTCACGTGGACGATTTTCCATTTGTACCTAATGACAGTAAATCGTTAATAAATAAGTCAGGAGACAACCTAACACATTCATCGGTTACAAGATCAAAACCAATCGTCTCGGAGATCTTAGCGGTGCAGCAGTGGACGTCCTTTGACTTATAAATTGATTGAGTCCCTAGATAAACATATGACTATGGCACAGATTATATACTAGTTACTTTGTAACAGATACTTCACTCGCCGCCGCCTGCCGTTATAATTACCTACCGGCCGGTGGATCCCCGGGGATACAAATATCATTCGAGTGTCAAAATTTTCAAATTGCCTTTCTAATCAATTTAATATTTAGTTGGCAACCCACGCTTATGACTGAAGTTAATGACGTCATGCGATGCGACGGACAAACAAATAGTACTTTACGCGCGCGCGAATAGGCACATTTTGGCGCGTAGCATGCGAGTAACACTTATGGTGGAGCAAGTAAAGAACGACGTAAGTAACAAAAACACCCGAGATGTACTCTGTTGTATTGAGTGACGGAGCCCTGAGGCTCTACTTTGAAATCCGTAATTCGAACTTCGTCTATTGCTATCCCTTTTGCTCTCGACGCGTCACTAATTCGCAAGAAAGTGACGGAGCGATCCGAAGTTCGAATTACTGATTTCAAAGTAGAGCCCCTGCTATGGGGTAATAGATAAAGATTAACAGAACAAGATTACATACAAAGAAAAACATCCAAGACTCATCAGTTTCATCACTAGTCATCACATACATAAACTGTTTAACCCCCAACAAAAAAAAGTTTTAACGTTTGTTTATGGCATCGTAGCTGCCAAACGGATTGACCGATTGGGACACTTTTTTTTTCAATAGATAGCTATTTTAACTGGGGTGGTTCTTAGCTAGGTTGAAAGTTGCATGAAAATCGGTTGGGCCGTTTAGGAGATATCAGCTATGAAAGTAGGGTCACAATTATATCGAAAATCTTACGCCAGCTTCGTAGGCAGCATTCCAACTGGACTAACCATGTCACCTCATTAGTCTCATTAGAATATTGTCCGCAGCACTCCCAGACACGTTGTCGATGGAGAAATGGCTGGTGAAGAATCTGGTGGAGGGTGCCGTGGTGGGCGCTGACCCTCACACCATGACCCGTGAGGAGTGGACACCTCTGCAGGTAAGATGAGGATTCGGGCTACCACCTGATCCTTAACCTGACTTCTCAAGGGGGAGGATCTGAGTCTCATGGACAGTTCTAAGCACTTCCATTTTGAACTTTTAATATTTATATTTTTTAATTTATTAGTACGATATATTACCAAATTAATACATTTAATATAATACAATTAAAAGTTAAAACTAAACTTATTTAAATAAAAATAAAAACTAAGCTACTCAAATATTAAAGACGTAAATAATACCACTATAAAAAGAACACCCCCTCTAGCAGTTTCGCTCGCGGCATTGTCCCTATGACACTGGCTGCGTTACCTCTCTGGATAGCTAGCCCAATCCTTTGGGAGAG
This sequence comes from Acleris cristana, assembly GCA_948252455.1. Lineage (NCBI taxonomy): Eukaryota > Metazoa > Arthropoda > Insecta > Lepidoptera > Tortricidae > Acleris > Acleris cristana. The sequence continues at coordinate 5,541,653 of OX411800.1, read as the reverse complement.
GTAAGCACCAGCTCTAGGATCTCCGGAGGTGTCTATGAGCCGGGATGACAGGGCCTTAATAAAGCTTTTCATATCAGCTGACCAAGGTCCCATGGTCTCCACTGCAAGCGCCAAAAATTCATAATTATTTAATAATGATGAATGTTTGCGGCGCTTGATGGTTTGGGCCTGATCAGCTGCTGCACCGGCCCGATTACGGGTTGACTGTAATGTGTCAACACACGTCGCGTCCCACACCAGTGCCCTACCCAGTTTTCACGGCACCAATGTAGCTCCGTCTGGTCGCTTGCCATCGTCTCTATGTAAACCTGCTGGTTCAACTATTTTCTCGCTCAAGAAAGGTACAAGTTCGTGTGTATGGAATAATTTCCGGAAGCAATGCACACCGATTTGAAAAATTATGTCACCATATGAAAGTTACATTATTCCAGATGGATATAGGCTGGTTTTGCCTTGTTTTGTAGATATTAATTTAACAGAACGTATCACTTTGTAGAATTTTCGTTTTGTAGAAAGCAATTTTTTGCTGAACCCGTGTTGATTTCAAGTTGTCTTGTGATGGTAACAAGTCTACCCTAACCTAACCTATGTGAAATGCACGGGCTCAGGAAAATAGTGAAAAAGAGAAAAGCTTAGAAACGATAAATCGTCAAATCGAAATTGAGGTTTAATAACCAATACCATATAATTCTAGATTACGTTTTGTCGATTGTACATATTTCGGCCACAAGTATTTAGATCCAGCGAATATTCATTACAATAACAGTCGAGCCAATGCATTTTCGATACACCACTGATCGAAACTATACAATTCTAGATTACGTTTTGTCAATTGAACATGTTTCGGCCACAAGTATTTCGATCTAGCGAATATTCATTACAATAACAGTCGAGCCAACGAACATTCTATAGCATGATATTCCGAGAGTACGTAGTCGAAACTATGATATACACTCTATGTTATCATGTATCGATAATTGAAACGCGCTATCGCTTCGTATGAGGGAAGCTCAAAGCAAACAGTCTTTCAAGTACATGTTACGCAAACATTTATTTGATAGTGTACAGGATTAAGACTGCATGTTTATACAGGGTGTCCCAGAAACCGACGTCAACCCGCCCAGGGCTGATAGAGCAGCTAAAAAGCTATCGATTTAACGCCTATTTATGTTAAGCGATTTTTGCTAGTTTCGGAGATATTGATCATTTTAATCTGAATTTTCGTAATTGTCCATATCCATGTTTCGAAAAATTATTAATTTCATGTTTTATTTTATAAGTTTTTCAGGGGTAATGAATCAGCGAAATTTTTAAACTTATTTGCCCGTTTTTTTTCAGTATTTTTTTAAGTAATTACGTACACAGACAAACGAGCATCTGAAGAGATAATTTTTACCGTCGCTTTGTATCCTTCATTGTTGGCAGACGGCTTTGTCCAAAGCCAACATGCAGCTGGTGGCTGTGTCCAAGAACTTGATCGACGAGGCGCGCACGCAGCTCGGCGACCCGCCGCCTCCGCGCCCCCGAAACAACATCATGCCGCTCTCTGTCAAGTTCACTGGTCAGTACGCACGAATCATTACAAATATCATCATTATCAGAATCATTAGAAGCATTAAAAGCATTGGAAGCATTATTAACAGATTTATTAGTACTATCATCATTATCACCAAAATCATTAAACGTATCATTATTATCATCAGAATTATAATTATTATTATTAAAGGCTCAGTTTCACTTCGCGATAGCCAGCATGCTTTTCGTGATACATTACGTCGCTGCAATAGCTCTCGACTCAAAAATGTTACATTAACCCGCAATGGATTGCTACAAGCAAGCGGTCTATCGACCAATAAAACTGAGCCTTAACAAATTTATTAGTACCATCCTCATTATCACCAGAATCATTCGAAGTATCATCATTATAATCAGATTCGTTAGTATCATCATTATCTCTATAGTCACAATTATCATCACCATCATTTTCATCATCGCCATAATCATAAATACTATCGAAACGAACACTGCTTCAATTAAATGCTGTTTATATCTATGGTTCTTGTACTGGGCGTAATATTTACAATATTGTGAAATAGAAATAGAAATAGAAATAGAAAAAGATTTATTGCCCTCTCAGTACAGTAGTTTTACATATTATTCCTTAAAATAGATAGCAAGAACTACAAAAACTACAGCAGTCTTAACAATGTCTACCAAAGTTACGGCAAAAGGTTCAGAACTCAGCATATGCTGTGAGACAGGTCTGCACAGCGCTGTTTTTCAGCCTGTACCTGTCTCTCAATGTGTGAATAAGCCTTAAGGGCACACCACATATATCACGACGTAACACATATTATTAAAAAAAAAAAAAAAACTTAACACAGAACAAAGATATACTACGAGACCCACATTCAGTCGGCGACTTTTAAGTACAAAACGGAGTACTACTAACACAAAAACTTAATACAAAAAGATGTTTTAGTTCAAATAATCAGACGGAGCATTCCTAAAAACCAGAATTTAATTTTAATTTTAATTTTACCTTTTGTAGGATTATTTTTGATGAACATTTTTAACAATAAATACTTAAAAAAAAAAAAAAAAAAACAACAACAACAAAAAAAAAAAAACGCAACACACACGCATGACTTTCTTCCTCAGCCGTCTCTTAGCTGTTTTTCGAATAGAGTTCTCCGAATTTTAAGTTTGAATGTTGGTATTGACATTTTAGTGCGTAGTGGGGGCGGAAGGTCGTTCCATATTTTCGATGCTCGATATCGGAAGCTACCTCTAAAACCCATATATTTGTGTTTAGGCACAATGACTTTATTGGCGTGCATGCTTCTTACGCCTCGATCTCTTTCAGTTTTATTACTAGGCCAAATAAATTTATCAAATAAGTACTGGGGTCTTCGCGTTTGAACCACTTTGTACACTTGCAACATTAAATGAAGGTCTCTTCGCGCTGCCATTTTAAGTGAACCATTTTCATTTAGAAAGGGGGTAATGTGCGCTCGCTACACACACACACACACACTATACACACACTATATGGAAAAAATAAAAAATCTAATCTAATCTAATTCATTTATTTCATTACATTTAGACATTTTCCATAGATAGGTTACATACCTATAGGTTGAGTATTGAGTGTTATTTTACAGGCAAAACCGCGGGGCAGAAGATAGAAGAACTTAGAGCCAAGATGGTTGAGAAGAAAGCCGCCGCTCTGGTCATCACAGCTCTGGACGAGGTTGCTTGTACGTATATGTATAGACTAGAGGACGCCCGCGACTTCGTACGCGTAGAATTAGTTTCCCGCTACTCCCCCCATTTCTTCCCGTTGGGGGTCGATTTTCGGAAAATCCTTTCTTAGTGCTCACTTACATCATGAAAGGAACCCCTGTACCTTTCAAGTTCCTAGGTACAGTAGTTTCGGCTGTGCGTTGATATGTCAGTCAGTCAGTTTTGCCTTTTATATATATAGATATAGTTTAGAGGACGCCCGCGACTTCGTACGCGTAGAATGAGTTTCCCACTACTCCCCCCGTTTCTTCCCGTTGGGGGTCGATTTTCGGAAAATCCTTTCTTAGTGCTCACTTACATCATGAAAGGAACCCCTGTACCAAATTTCAAGTTTCTAGGTACAGTAGTTTCGGCTGTGAGTATAAGTCAGTCAGGTTTGCCTTTTATAGAGATATATATAGATTAGAGAACGCGTAGAATTAGTTTCCCGCTACTCCCCCTATTATAACGCCTTAGGGGATGAATTTTCAAAAATCCCTACTTAGTGCACCCCTAGGATATCCAAGGAATATTCCCACCAAATTTCAAGTCCCTAGGTCCAGCGGTTTCTGCTGCGCGTTGATCGATCAGCCAGTCAGTTTCTTCTTTTATATGTCCTATACTACTTAGGGCTGATTTTTCAATCCCCAAATAAAGCTATCCGGAAGGTAAATTTTAGCTATGTCCTTTTCTTTCATATGACTTCAGAAAAGGATAGTAATACATTTAACTGACGGATAGTTTTATCTGGGGATTGAAAAATCAGCCCTTAATATTACAAATGAGAAAGTTATTATACTTACACCTTCACACTGCAATGGCAATAAGTGTCAAAAATGATTTACTTGAGAGAATTGGACGGTATACTCCAAAACATACCACAACATGAGCTTATTTTGTATATAGGGGATATAAATATCGATTTGAATAGCAAGGGCATGTGTTCTACCACGAGGATGTACGAGGATCTGTTATGTAAATATGGGCTTAGTTTACACGTGAAGAAATAACAAAGGGCAAATTAACGCAGATCTGAGGGCTTATTGTCTAACGCACTCGCAATCACAACCGGCTTCAAATTGGAGCAATTGTTTTCATTTTGTATGCAGACAAGCCTTCGATTTTCAAAATGGTAACGATCGTGATTGCGAGTGCGTTAGACAATAAGCCCTCTGCATCGATCATTTGTACGCGTAAAATATCTGATCATTATTTAACCAGTGCGGTGTTGTCGGTTTTACTCGCAGTACGCGGCGACGAACAGCTGACTGTAACTAGGCTATGCAATAAACAGGTATTTGATAAGTTAAACCAATACGAGTGGAGCAAACTAATGGACATTCAATGCCCTAATCTATATATAAAAAAGGCAAAACTGACTGACTTTATATATCAACGCACAGCCGAAACTACTGTACCTAGAAACTTGAAATTTGGTACAGAGGTTCCTTTCATGATGTAAGTGAGCACTAAGAAAGGATTTTCCGAAAATCGACCCCCAACGGGAAGAAAAGGGGGGAGTAGCGGGAAACTAATTCTATGCGTGCGAAGTCGCGGGCGTCCTCTAGTGAATTATATACTGTTATCTGTAAAGTTTTCAGTGATGTTTATAATAGTAGTTTCATAACGGTTGTCAATAAACACGATAGAGCGCAGGAGCCACTCGAACTATAGCCACTCTCGCTCGCTGGCTCGCTCGCGTGGCTAAACATCTCGTATTATTATGGTTGTTTAGTCTCGCGTTAAACACTACTTTTCACTTTGAATGCGAGGAAAAAATACGACGTTTCAATATTTAGCAAATATGTAACAAAGTTTCTGACTAATTTAATTTGTTTCGCGGTTGTTAGACTTGTTAGTTTTTTGTAAAGTGACACTTTACAAAGTGACACAAATGCTTGCATATTTAGCCAACAGATATAAACTTGAAAACTATTTGGACCATGCCTAATAAAATAAATCTATCCTTAATAATCCTTAATAATCATTAATCGTGTTTAACGAAATTAAATCGTTTTTTTTTTAATGCGCCGTTGTCATTTTGAGGTTATTTCCACAGCCTAAAAATGGTTCATACACAATCACTGAAAATGGCGATAATCCTCCATTCATAAACATAAGGAGTTTTAGTCCCGATGTGCAGAGACTAAAGAAACATTTTAAGAGCATGAGAAGTGAAAAAACTATTTAATAAAAAACATCCGTTATAATGCCGATCCCTTCGTTCAGAGATGATATCTCTTAAACGGCCCGACCGATTTTCATAAAACTTAGCTAAGATCCATCCCAATTAAACTAGCTTTCTTTTAAAACAATTTGCGTCAAAATCGGTCTATTGTTTTTTGGCTACGATGTGACAGACAGACACACAGTTTGCGTCGAGTGTTAAAAACTATATCCTTGATTCCAGACACTTTGAATCTTCGCGGTTCCGACATCGAATACAACCCAGTCTTCTTCTCGTATCTGGTGCTCACGAACACAGTAGCCAGCCTATTCTGGGGGGACGGGACCCTGACGGAGGAGGTGAAGGGGCACCTGAAGTGGGAGGGGGTGGAGCTCACGGGGAAGGGGTACGGGGAAGTGGTGGCGCACTTGACCTCTATGGCGGTGAGTTGCGGTAGTTTTTTAGGGAGTCCAACTGTCCCTATCGATATGTTTACGCTGTCCGTCCGTCTGTGCTACCTTTTTGAGCACCTTTTGAACCGTTTTAGATCGCGGGTTGATTATAAGAAAGTTTCTTTTGCACGGCTTCTATGCCTTTAGTCTTTATTCTGTGATCTATACAAAATGTTTTGTAAATAATGGCAAAAATGGCAATAATCCTCCATTCACAAACACCGTGATTGGGTGTTTAGGGGATTCCAAATAATTTAAAAAAAAAATACTTTTTTCCCTAGAGATTAAAAAGGAACTTTAGTCCCAAAGTACAGAGACTAAAGTAACATTTTAAGAGCATGAGAAGTGAAAAAATATTCAAAGGCAGAATCCGGTCAATGTTATAAAATGTCTGTGTTTTTCCCCAGCTACCCAATGCATTTTTAACCGACTTCAAAAAAAAGGAGGAGGTTCTCAATTCGTCGGAATATTTTTTTTTTTTTTTATGTATGTTCCCCGATTACTCGAAGACTACTGGACCGATTTGAAATTTTTTTGCAGTGTTCGAATGGGTATACTTTCTAGTTGGTCCCATTGTCAGCAAATCTGAATCTGATGAAGGGATCAGTGAGGAATTGAGGGAACTCCTCAATTATTGTATGCAAACATATAGCGATTTTAGTATTTTTAGTAACAAGTGTAGCATTTGCATTCAGAAAGTGTCACTTGGTGAAGCGGAACTGATGATGAAGACCACAGATGGCCACCGGAACTCCTCAACGGTACCGATTTCAAGGGTGGCGATAAGATATCTCGATTAAGATAGTTGAGCGACTACAACGAAGAACATTTAATTGTTTTAAAATGACTATGATTTTCCCGCGGCGTTGCTTGCGGCGAGCTTGAAATGTCTTAAAGTTTCATATATCAACTAAGAAGTGGGACTACATAAGCTTATTATGATCACTAAAAACTGTAAAATAAAATAAATGTTTAAAAAAACAAAAAACCGCCTTCAAAAATGCAAAAAATAACTTCTACTAGGTACTAGGTACTTAGTAGTAGGTACCTATCCTATTAGGTTAGTCCAACTGAAGTCGGCGACCACAATATTTTCAACAAAAAGCCGACTTCAGTTGGACTAACCTAATAGGATAGGTACCTACTACTAAGTACCTAGTACCTAGTAGAAGTTATTTTTTGCATTTTTGAAGGCGGTTTTTTGTTTTTTTAAACATTTATTAACAACTATTATTTATTGCAGCGTGAGCTATCCGAGAGTGGCGATTGCTCGAATTCGGTTTGGCTCTCGAGCGAAGCGAGCGAGGCAATTCACCGCGCGGCCGCCGGGGTACGTATACACATGTAATGAACATGTTAATTTAAAAACCGGTAAATTTCCTTATTGGCTCTGTCAAAACGAAACTGAAAAGAAAAAAAGAAAAGTAAAAATTGTTCTGAAACCTCAAACTCACATACGAACACGGAATAGAAAAAAAAATCAAAAACAGTGGAAGTGGCATGAGCTTCGCTTAGTATCAGACCTGTTGTCGCCAATACTCGAACTGTCATAAAAACAACACGCCTCCATGGAAAATGTTCTTGGTGCGGCTATCGTTTTTACACTCCAAAATAGCACAATAAGACATGCTTCTGGATTTATTCCCTATTTTAGAAATATCGAAATAAGCGATCGCGGCAAAAGTATGGTAGGTTATGCGGAACTCCGCATAACTATGCCACACGTTACACGCCCACTTGACACTTCTACTGTTTTTTCTGTTCTGTGCATACGAATGACAGCTTCAAACCAGGGCTAATGTCAACCTTGCCTCCTAGATACTCAGGTCTGTTTTGCGCTGGCAACGATGACGGATATATCTGTGGTTAGCTCATGAACAAGTGGTGCGTTAAAAAAAATCGCTTGGCTTTAAAAATGACTTTAATGAAGTATCACTATGAAAATAATATTGTAAATGTCATTAAAATAATAGAAAACTGATATCATTCTTTGGTGCTTGTATTTTTTAACACCCGACGCAAAAAAGGGGTGTTATAAGTTTGACGTCATTGAGTGGCATTGTAGCTTCTAAATGTATAGACCGATTTTGATTTAGTTTTTACAAGCTTTTATTTAACTTGCACTGTTCGTATGTATGTTTGTAGGTTGTCCGTCAAAATTCGCAAGTCAATTTCGAACCAGTTGCCTTTAATAGAATGGGCCAGATATGTAAACCCGATGACAATGCAATATTAGGGTATCTAAGAGCTGATCTGATGATGGAGTCCGAAGGTGGCGACAGGATCTCCGCTATACTTGACGTAGACCCACCGTGTTGGGGCTCATTAGTTTGGTCTAGATAAGCAGATAAACACCCGTATTCACAAACAATACTTAAGGGACCGTTCACTGAGTAAACGCGTTGCGTTCAATACAGCTTTGTGATTGGTCCTTTTAGACTGACCTTTTGTTTATGATTATGAGACGAACCACCCTGTGCGTTCGAGAGCACTGTGAGACCTCATAGTGACGTATGTAAATACTTTACAAAAGAAGTACAGTCGGCAATAAAAGTTTGCCTCAAAAAATAAAATTTTGACGGAAACTTATTTTTTAATGTATTTGTTTTATTTCAGGGCGACAGTATTAAGAATCCGTTGTGTTTGATATCGGAAGTGTCCCCGGTTGCTTTGGCAAAGATGATCAAAAACGAAGTCGAGTTAGAGGTAAATATAATATAATGTCGAAATAATATACTTGGTTCATTTTGTACTTATTTTGAATTGTAAACAATTAACTTAGCTTTTTACAAGGTTATTGATATTCAGATAGATTGAAAAGGGGATGCTTCGATGGTTCGGTCACATCAAGATTGACGAAAGAGATATACAGAGCGAAAGTGAGTGGAAGGGTCGGAAGGGGCCGCCCTAGGCGTACTTTCAGGGTTCCGTACGGTACCTCAAAAGGAAAAAAAGGAACCCTTATAAGCTCACTTTGTTGTCTGTCCGTCTGTCAAGACCCTTTATCTCGGGAACGCGTAAAGGTATCGAGTTGAAATTTAAACTTTATACTCTAATCTACAGTCCCTTGAAGCTGTGAAAAAACAACCTTTACATTTACGTAAAAAAAAGATACGGCCGTTTATGTCGCAAAAAACATGTATTTCGACACTCTCGAGGGAATCAAAATGTATAGGGTATTTCCCATTGACCTAGAACTATGAAATTTGGCAAGTAACACCGTCTTTTACTACAAGTATAGGAAAAAATCTGAAATCTGTACATTTTTAATTAAATCCCAACAAAACAGGGTCTTTATGCAAAGAAAGGCGGCGGTGCAAATTTTGTATTGAGTTAACCGTGTCATGTGCGGAACCCTCGGTGGGCGAGTCCGACTCGCCTTGTCCGGTTTTTTCGAATCAAATCGGAGGAACACTGGAAAGGGGCCAAATCCCCCAGCCTACCCCTGTGGAAAACAGGCGTGATTTAATATATGTATGTATGTAGGTCTGTCCGTTTACGTCGTACGTTTCATTTAGGGGGTGAGACACGAACTTTGGTTTCTCGTGCTTTTAACTTCTACACAACATCTAGTAAATAATAGTATTTTATGTAACTGATACATAAAAAGGGTCCTTAAAATACGAGTGTGGTTTTATGAAACGAGCTGAAGGCGAGTTTCATAATAAGATCACACGAGTGTTTTAAGGCCTAATTATGTACAGTTGCATACATTACTTTATCTACACACATATTATAAGTACTCTTAGATGCGTTCAGTAGGCGGCAAAACAAACAAAATGGCGGCAAAGCTATTAACCTGTGTCACGAATATGAATGTATTTTTTTTTAAATCATAGACAAACTAACAAAGTCTCTATTCTAATGTCATTCGAAATCAAAATGGCGTACGACACTTTACTTAAATTAAAATATACAGAGTCGACGTTTAATTGATACAAGAATTGGCCCCCTGTTTGAATTTAATTTTATTTAATTTAATTTGGTTTTAGAAGATGTTCCAAATTTGAACATTACTTTATCAAAAGTTGTATCGTAATTTTAACTTTTCATTACAGCTACAGATAAGAAAACATATCATATTAAAATTGTATCTTGTAATGCTGGTCATTGTCTACGGATTCTGAACGCATTATAGAGGACTTATGATATGAGTGTAGATAAATAAACATATAAGTTAGCTTTCGGTAAAATAAAATATAATCCCCAGGGTTTCCGCAACTGTCACGTGCGAGACGGTGTAGCTGTGTCTCGCTTCCTCCGCTGGCTGCACGTCACGCTTGACGCCGGGGCGAAGGTCACCGAGATACAAGCCGCTGATAAATTGCTGGAGTTCCGCAAGTAATAAAAAAACCCGATATAAAGTCGCCGTCAATAGAATTTGCTAACTTTGTAAACAAAACCAAACGAACATATTCACCATGATTACTCGATAAGCCCGTAGTCTGTAAGCATGCATGCGTCAGGATTCCCACTCCGCGACTCACATAGATATAAGTCTACCCCCATCCCAACCCCCACTCCTATCCCCCCTTTTTGGAAAAACCCCGCGGATAAATAAACGGAGGAAGGACTTTCTCCTCCGGCCTTTCAGCACTGGCTGGGGTAGTATCCGCGGGAGTCTAAATTCTATTTGGTAATAGGGGCATTGGTGTTTTTAGCCGGTGCGACCCCGGCAGTACCTGGGCCCTCCATTCCCAGGTCTCCGGAAGGGATTTTCACCTCTGCCCTTTTTCTTTTTGTCAAAGTAATGAATTAAAAACAGTTAATAAAAGCAAGGACTTTTGTCTTTGGCCCTTCAGGCGATTACCAAAAATAAAGAATCACGTACTTTTAAAGATCAAGTGAGGTCTTTGCAACGATTTATACACAAAATCATTAGTTTCATATTAAGTTTAAGATAATAACTATTCCTTATACGTTATTTTTAATAAAAACACGCTTATTGAATATTTGAGGTTATGTGTCAAACAGTACTAATTTGTTTACATAGTTCGCAAATTCTATTGACGGCGACTTTAATTGTGACCCCTTTCAGAGTTGATATCTCTTATAGCTCCTCTACACTATCGGCGAATACAGACGATTACGGGCGAGCACGATAGTTTAGAGGGCATACTCGGCTGTATTCGCCGATCATCGTCTATGATCGCCGGTGATCGCCTGTGACCCGTGATTTGTCGGTTTTTCCAGCACGCATCAAAAGGAATCGCCTTGTTTTTCGTTGAGCTGCCCACACTATCGCCGAACATTGATTCCCCAGTGGCCAATTAATTAAAAACTCAATCGTATTATACAGTTATTGTATCTAAATACTTCGTTTTATTATTATTAATGATCAAGCACCACCGTCTTCTTTTCCTCGACTTATCTATATATATAAAAGGCAAAACTGACTGACTGACATATCAACGCACAGCCGAAACTGCTGTACCTAGAAACTTGAAATTTGGTACAGGGGTTCCTTTCATGATGTAAGTGAGCATTAAGAAAGGATTTTTCGAAAATCGACCCCCAGCGGGAAGAAATGAGGGGAATACCGGGAAACTAATTCCACGCGTACGAAGTCGCGGGCGTCCTCTAGTTAAACAATAAAGCAGCAACACAATCCACGTCCATCTTGTACGCTTGCCGTTCGAAAACTATTACGGGCGCTAATGTGGATGCTTGCACGATCATCGTGCCGATTATAGACGAGCAGACCGTCAACGATCATCGCCGATAGTGTAGTAGGGCCATTAAATGCCCTGACCGATATTCATAAAACCTAGCTAAAAACCACTGCTAGAAAACTTGCTTTTAAATGAAAACCCGCATCCAAATTGGTTCACCTAACTCTAATGCCTATTTCAGAGAGGAAGAAGACTTCATGGGACCTTCGTTTGAGACCATCGCCGGCGCGGGGCCAAACGGAGCCATCATTCACTACAGCCCTTCAAGGGACTCTCCAGCTGTCATCAAGAGAGACGAAATGTTTCTGTTGGACTCTGGGGGACAGTACAGGTGACTATACTCAGTCATACTTATTTCATTATACATACAAATCTTTTCTTTTACAAGACAATATAGGTGAGTATAGACGCGGTCGGAGAACTATATAGGTAGTACAGCATGGCTAGCACATGTTGTCCGCGAATTGTTTGTCGCTCGGATCTCCCTTTCAATCTAGTCAGTAACGATAGAGACGCACTGAGCGACAAGCGAGAAAATACAACTTGTGCTACCCGTGCAGGGGACTATAGGCAGTACAGATGACAAAAGGTGTAGTACAGTCGACTACAAAGAGGTGAATCAACTTTTGGACCTTATTACAATGCAATAAAGTATACATCTGGAACCAAACGGGGCCATCATCCACTATAGTCCTTCGAAGGACTCTCCAGCTGTCATCAAGAGAGACGAAATGTTTCTGTTGGACTCTGAGGGACAGTACAGGTGACTATGTCACATACATACACTCACGCCTTCATTCCCAGAGTGGGGTAGTCAGAGCTATAGGATTACCAACAACTCTAAACACTTGTTAAACATGTTACCACATTTTGCTCAAACAGGCTAAGATGTTACATAATCACTATTAATGTATATATGTAAAGAAGTCGGTTAAAATGAAACTGACTGACCTAGGGATTTGAAATTTGGACGGAATATTCCATGGATACTCTAGGGGTGCACTAAGAAGGGATTTTAATGATGATATTACGTGACTACAGACAGTTTGCTCTAAAATACTGTATTTATTAAAGAAGAAAGGTTTCTTTCTGTATTCGGGAGACACCTTATTACCTCCTCATAAATAAATGAAAATAAATAGTAAAAGCAATAAGCTTTTTTTCTCTAGGGATGGCACAACCGACATCACCCGCACGCGTCACATGAGCAGCAGCCCTACTCCTGCCCAGAAGGACGCCTTCACCAGGGTGCTGAAAGGGCAGATCAGTCTTGGAAGCGCCCTCTTTCCTCAGGGAGTTAAGGTGAGTACGGCACCTAAACCTTTGTTAGATGCTTCAGTTTAAATATCTACATAGCACCTGAAGGCACCCTTATTCCTCATGGAGTTGGGAGTGAATCTTGCACCTAAACCCTTGTTAGATGCGTCAGTGCAAATATCTACATAGCGCATGAAAGCACCCGATTTTCTCACGGATTTGGGATGAGTCTTGCACCTAAACCTTTGTTAGATGCGTCAGTGTTAATATCTACATAGCGCGTAAAAGCACCCTTATTCCTCACCTAGCTGGGATGAGACTTGCACCTAAACCTTTGTTAGATGCGTCAATGTTAATATGTACATAGCGCACGAAAGCAGCCTTATTCCTCACGGAGTTTGAGTGAGTCTTGTACCTAAACCTTTGTTAGATGCGTCAGTGTAGACTACATTTTATTAACAGTGTTAGAAATATAGTCGCAAAAAGTGTGTATGTTTTTTAACTTATTTAAATGTTAAACTATTCCCCCAGGGCAATGTCCTAGACAGTTTCGCCCGCAAGTCCCTCTGGGACGTAGGGCTGGACTACGCCCACGGCACGGGGCACGGCGTGGGGCACTTCCTCAACGTGCACGAGGGCCCGGCCGGCGTGTCGTGGCGGCCCTACCCGCACGACCCGGGCCTGCAGCCGCGCCAGATACTCAGCAACGGTAGGTAACCTTTAACGTGATGCCGAGCAGCAGTTCCAGCAGTGCCGTGTTGGCTACGAGTGTGTAAGAAAATCGGTAAGAATACTAGCAAAGGGGCATTCCAACTTATTGTTAGTCTTTGGGATTGACAGCGCATTTGCAATTTTACCCAGTGTTACCTAAGCGAACTGCACGCGAAACACGAAACGACGCGATGCAATTTTTTAACAGCTTAAAGCGAAGCGACGCGACGCAACAGCTTTCGTACATGATATCGCGTCGTGTCCACTTTCTCCCACGCACGAAGTAATAACAACCTGTTATGGTATATTTGTATTAGTTGAAAATCCAATCGCTGACAAAAATCGCAACAAAGTTCGCGCGAAAAAATCAAGCTTCGCGTCGCGGTGCATCGCACGCATGCTAGATTGGTTACGTAGGACACTTCTGAGACGTGCAGCTGTTTGTTGCGTGCGTTGCTTCACGCGAATCGGCGTAGGTGCATTAAGGGTCGTATTAAAGTATCGTGAAGTCATACAAAAAATACTCTCTTTTACTTGTAATATTTTTTGCATGTTCCGTCTACGAAGTCCCATTACGTGTGACCTTCATCCTAAGATATCATTCGTTTCTTTTGGTCGACTCCGTGGCGATCCCACGATATTATTGGTGTGTTTCCAGAGCCTGGCTACTACAAGGTCGGGGAGTACGGCATTCGGCACGAGGACCTGGTGGAGACGATCGCCGTCACCAAGGACACTGACCACCCTCGGGTAAGATTGACATTGTTTTTAACACGTTAAGCTGCGACCACACCGGTGCTTAAAATACGATGACGTTACGGAATCGCAGTGACGCGACGTATCAGCACCGTTTTTGACGCAAGCTCCACACACCAATGCTTTAAAAACGGTGACGGTACAGAATCGCAGTGACGCGTCGTATCAGCACCGTTTTTGACGCACGCTCCCCACACCGCTGCTTAAAAAACGGTGTCGTTGCTTAAACAAACGACGGGGTCATAGTAACAACATGGCGCCGTTTTTGACGTACCGTAATATACGCACCGTTAAGCATTGGTGTGGAGGGCATGCGTCAAAAACGGTACGGATACGACGCGTCACTGCGATTCCGTACCGTCACCGTTTTTTAAGCATTGGTGTGTGGAGCTTGCGTCAAAAACGGTACGGATACGACGCGTCACTGCGATTCCGTACCGTCACCGTATTTTAAGCACCGGTGTGGGCGTAACTTTATATCATACCCTTACAAAAACATTCAAAAATCTTCCCCATAGCCGTCTAGGGAGGTCAAAAGGTTGTACCAAAGGTATGTTTGCAGGCGGCTGGCTTGGTGGGCGACTACGAGGGCCGCGGCGTGCTGGGCTTCCACACGCTGACCGTGGTGCCGCACCAACGGACCTCCATCGACGTCGCTCTGCTGGATGACTTCGAGGTAATCATCCAACATTCACCATCAGTATCGTCATCATCAGACCTAGGAATTTACGGGGCAAAATTAAATGACAGCTAGGGATTGCCTATATCGATAAACTCAATTATCGATGCTTTTCCCAGATACTAATGATCGCTCTAAGTTTTGTTTGTAAAAATATTTTTTTATTAGATGTATGCAAATGAAACAAAATAGCAACATAATTCTGGTATTTTTTTATTTTAAAAGGATTTTTTAATCTTCAATCATCATATCATTTTTTTCCTTATTGTTTATTTCAGAATGACTACCATTTACTATTAAAATAAACGATCAGAATTTGTTCGGAGTAAAAATAAAATGATGATAATGAGTGAAGGTTAAAAAATCCTTTTAAAATAAAGAACGACCAAAATAAAGTTACTATTTTGTTTCATTTGCATAATTTCAATAAAATTTTATGTTTACAAATAAAACTTGGAGCGATCATTAGTATATGGGAAAAGCATCGATAATTGAGTTTATCGATGTAGGCAATCCCTAGCTGTCATTTAATTTTGCCCGTATATTCCTAGGTCTGGTCATCATTGTAGCGAATAGCGACATCTTGTGACAAGTAGACGACCATCGACGACTTGTGTATGTATGGAAAGTAACGGGTTCTTTTTCCCCGACTGAACCAGAAGAAGGGTAATGTTTTTCGCGGGTATACGTATGTATGTATGTATTTATGTATGTATGTATGTATGTATGTATGTATGTATGTAGGTATGTCCGTTCCATTGTGACCTGAAGCCGAACGATTTTGAAGAGTGAGATGTCGTTAGATTCGTCTTGGTTGTGGGAGTGACACAGGCTATAATATTTTAATAAAAGTAATGAAGATGAAAAGAATAATGACATTAAAAATATAGATTATGTTGACGATAATATCATTACTATACCTAGATATTTTTCTAGCAGGAACAACATGTGGTTAGTGCTTGACATAATTATAATATCGACAAACCTGTTATCGATTCACTCAACCACTTCAACGTCGTAGAGGAAATACTCGTACATCAATATATTTGTTAAGAAAATATTCACGATGTCCTGGAACTCATTGAAGTACCAAATAAGAAAATAGCGAAATAATTTCATCAAGGAAAAAAATGACAATCATATATGTCATATGATTTATATAACAATGTGGTAAGTTATATTTTAAAAAAAGAACTATCAATTTATCAATATGTTATACAAGGTGTTACAAAAATACCCGTAAACCCGAAAGGGGTTTAAATGGTGCCTTATAACAAGTCCATTTACAATATTTGAGAACCGTACTATCACCGTATGACTTACCGGCAAAAAAAAAAAACATTATTTTTTTCATTGATGTGCCAAACCTATTTCAGAAAAATTAAAGAGTAAACTACGCAGAATGTTTATGTAAATTTTTACCTAATTCGTGAAACGATCAAGAGACATATTAACAAAATGTACGGAATTCGATTAGATAGATATTACAAGTCGAGTTTTGGAGTCGTAATATTCTGAGTTAGAAAACATCGTCATTTTGGAAAAAAACACGAAACAATTGTAGAGTATCGATAAGAAGATTTGAAATTGACAACATAAAAATTTTCCGTCTTGACGTTTTTTGAAGCCAGTACTTAAGCATAATGACATCATAGTATTGAACCTTTGTGGATGAAAACCAGAAACACCATAAAAGCTGACAATTATTAAATTGGTAGGTTGGCCAATATAAAATGTCACAAATGTGGGCCCTTTAGGGTTCCTTGTAACAACAATATTATTATTGTATTGCTTTGCTTTTTTATTGAGCTTCATTACCCATCGATAAGTTATCTGAGTAAGCAAGATTATGAAACTAACTTATGAGACAAAATACGTCGTCTTTTATCTATCACTATATCTTTACAGCCGGTATAAAGAAGATATAGGAAACTTTTACTAAATCAACTTAAATTATCCTATATCTATATATATAAAAGGCAAACCTGACTGACTTATATATCAACGCACAGCCGAAACTACTGTACCTAGAAACTTGAAATTTGGTACAGGGGTTCCTTTCATGATGTAAGTGAGCACTAAGAAAGGATTTTCCGAAAATCGACCCCCAACGGGAAGAAATGGAGGGAGTAGCGGGAAACTAATTCTACGCGTATGAAGTCGCGGGCGTCCTCTAGTCCTATATACAGGGTGTTACAAAAATACCCGTAAAGCCGAAAGGGGGTTAAATGGTGCCTTCTAACAAGTCCATTTACAATATTTGAGAACCGTACTATCACCGTATGACATACCGGCAAAAAAAATAAAATCATTATTTTTTTCATTGATGTGCCAACCCTAATTCATAAAAATTAAAGAGTAAACTACGCAGAATGTTTATGTACATTTTTACCTAATTCGTGAAACGATCAAGAGACATACTAACAAAATGTACAGAATTAGATTAGAGAGATATTACAAGTCGAGTTTTGGAGTCGTAATATTCTGAGTTAGAAAACATCGTCATTTTGGAAAAAAACACGAAACAATTTGTAGAGTATCGATAAGATTTGAAATTGACAACAAAACATTTTTTCCGTCTTGACGTTTTTTGAAGCCAGTACTTAAGCATAATGACATCATAGTATTGAACCTTTGTGGATGAAAACCAGAAACACCATTAAAGTTGAAAATTATTAAATTGGTAGGTTGGCCTCTCTGTTAAATAATCTATGCTAACTCCGGTTCCCTGACATGACAGCTTACTAGGGTTGACAATATTTTTGGCTTTTATAATTTATTCGATTTTTTACGGGGTATTTTGTAACACGTTGTATATCTATACTAATATTATAAAGAGGTAAAGTTTTTGACGTTGTAGGGGGTACTCTCTGGATCTACTGAACCGATTTTGAAAATTATTTTCCCAATAGAAAGCCACGTTATTTGTGAGTGTCATAGGCTATACATTAAACAAAAAAAAATATTTTTATTGCCCAACAAAGGAACAGCTAGTATATTATATTATGTATGTAGGTGGTCACATACAATGCATGCAATTCCATACTTAACCATTAGATAGATAAAAACCTCGATATAATGGCGACCCCTTCTTTCAGAGCTGATATCTCTTAAACGGCACAACCGATTTTCATGAAATCAAGCTAAGACCCACCGCTAGAAAACCTACTTTCAAATAAAAACGCATCCATATCGGTTCACCTGCTTAAGAGCTATGGTGCCACAAACAGACACACACACACACAAAGCGGTCAAACTTATACACCCCTCTTTTTGCGTCGGGGGTTAAAAATATCGCTTAAATTGGTTAGGGACATCATGATTGGTTGTCAAAATTGAAAAGTCATATTTGTAAGCAATTGTATAGGAAAAACGTAACTTCTTCTTATAATGTGACGACCTATGTAAATGATTCTCATAAGCACTTCATACTTGACAAAAATGTACCAATATTCAATATTATTTTTATGCGATAGCAAACTACCTTAGGCAAGAAG
Source organism: Acleris cristana (assembly GCA_948252455.1). Classification (NCBI taxonomy): domain Eukaryota; kingdom Metazoa; phylum Arthropoda; class Insecta; order Lepidoptera; family Tortricidae; genus Acleris; species Acleris cristana. The sequence continues at coordinate 5,523,177 of OX411800.1, read as the reverse complement.
GGCGTATCAAAAACACAGTAGTCCTGGTACGTTCAACCTTACGCTCTTTAATATAAGGAGATATTTGAATCAGAATATAGTATATTTTGTCTATCAGGAGCCATATCAAACACTTGACATTTAGATAAAAGGGAAGCTTACAAGTATGATAAAAAGCTACCGAATTGGGTGACACAAGCTTTCAAGGGCTCTATCGATCTTTGAAAAGTCTAGGGGAAAACTATTTAGAGTCCATTTAACCACATTAAGAGACCTATTTAAACTTAAACGTTACAGGAACTGAATAACCCAATAACCCAACTACAAACAGGGGCAAAAAAAACGGGTCAGAGTGCGTTTTTCATACTAAAGAGGCTATTTTGAAGCCTTGGTTACTCGCCAGGGGATGCTTTTAGTGAAATCTGATGATGGATACCCCGAGCATCGGTACACGACTTCCAGAGTGCCTAGGATACCCAACTGTGGTTAACGCCGGAATTGTGCATGTTCAGAAAAAACATCTAAAATGGCAATAAAATGTAAGAAAATCCAAATGCTGACCCAAACTATCTCGCTGTGGTGTTAACTGATTGTGCGATAGGTTAGGTGTCTTAAGAACTTTTGACCTCCTCTATTGAACGATATCTAAAATGAATAAAATGATTGTTTCCACATACTTTAATTCATGTGGAAACAATTCATTTTAGATATCGTGTTTCATAGTAACATTTACTGCTGAAGACCTACACAATCGATATCTAAATAGAAAAAGTGTAAGTTTTATTTTTCAAAACGACCGGGTCGATTCCCGAACGGAGTACAGATGTTTTTTAAAATGTATGAATGCAGTTTTTCTTGTTATTAAAATCGATGACATGGTTTCTCAGAACAGATCTTCGTATGTCTTATAGTTTCAGACTTTCCCATACTGACCGATTTGAATGAGACACCCTGTATAGTCGGGACCTTTTCGTTCCGTCACTCATATAAACAAATAATTTTACCATTGTTACTCCATAATCACGTACTTTTGATGTTTGAGCACGGTCATATTATTTATTTATAGACTTAATCATTGTCTTCATGTCCATTTTGTGGTAGTATCTCTATTTAATATCGAGGTTTTTGATGAAAAGCACTTTAGGTGAAAATACAATTAGACTGACAGATTCTTGTCATAAAGATTTTTTATTCGAACTATTTTTGACCTTGAAAATGTAGTGATGTGATAGATTCGATTGATAAGAGAGAGGTTTTCGTCTCTATCGCACCCACATAATAATACGATGATAATGATGAATATAAATTCAACCTTTTTAATAAACTAATAAGAGGTAACATTATTTTTATCATCATCACTATTTCATCCTCTATCTAAAGTCGCCGTCAATAGAACTTGTGAACGATGTAAACAAATTAGTACTGTTTGACACATAACCTCAAATATTGACCAAGCGAGTTTTTATTAAAAATAACGTATAATTAATAGTTATTTCATCTTAAACTTAATGTGTAAATAAATCTAGTGAATAAATCATTGCAAAGAAATCACTTGATCTTCAAAAGTACGTGATTATCGAGTAGTCACGGTGAATTGGGTCGTTTGGATTTGTTTACATCTTTTGCCAGTTGTATTGACGGCGACTTTAAAGACAATTACAGTCAGGTATACTTGTTATTGTCATTGTCAGTCTGAATCAGGGACCGGAAAACCCGTTCGTTTGCTTAAGCCGTTCGAATCGATATCCCCTTCATACGATAACCCAAACGTTTCGGTAAGCCTTTCATCGGCTTAGCCGTTCATTACGATAGCCCGTTCAAGCCGGGTAACCCGATCCGTAACAACCGGTAACCGATTACCGAATCAGATAGGTTTTCGAACTAACCGCTTATCGTTCGAGTTACGGTAACCCGTTCCATCCCCTCTTTTCTCGCACCGCACGCGACGTGGTATGTGTAAGAACTAAAATATCTTGACAGGTTCAATCAGCGCAACAAGGGGTAACCCGTTCGCGGCTTATTGATACCGGTAAGCGGTAAGCCGAATTAATTCAATCGAAGCGATAGCCTTTATAGCGGGTAAGCTGATTAGAGGGTTACCGAAACAGGGGGGTTTTTAAAAACCAGCTTAATAAAAACCCGTTCAAAAACCCAGGTTACGGTAAGCGGGTTCGGTCCCTGGTCTGAATAGGAACCGACTTTAGTTAGTCAAATTGTTTCAGTTGGCGTACATCAACTCTTACCACCAGCGCGTGCTGACCACCCTGGCTCCCATCTTGGAAAAACGTGGCTTCAACGAGGACAAGCTCTGGCTCCAGAAGGAATGCGCCCCAATTGCAAGGGGATAGGTAAGTTTCAGATTATCACTATAGTTGAGTAGTTATAAAGGCCAGATTTGACAGCTGTCAAAATAGGACAAAATGTAACCTCAAACACATTTTAGACATACATACATACATACATACATTAAATCGGACTTGACAGAAGCTCGTGGAGCTAACCCCATGTGCTTCTGTTTAGTCCATTAGAGAAATACTCTTTTACCGAACAATACTCCTCACGTGTGATATCCATGGACTTATTTTTCTAATAAGTCCATGGGAATGTCTATAAATAATTGACATTGGCGAAATACACCTTAACAGGAGTGAAAACCATTAATTAAAATTAGAATTAGAACATACATTAAATCACACCTGTTTCCCAGAGAGATAGGCAGAGACCACTTCTTTCCACCTGCATCTTGACAAATCTCTTTCGCTTCTTCCACATTCATACATCGAGTCATGCATGCTCGTCGGTTTCGGGAACTTAAGATTCGGCTCTTTTCCAGTATTTCTCCGGTTTGATTTGAAAAAGTACACATTTTAGAGCTTCCATAAAACCTCAACTAGAATGGAAAAAAAAATCAAATTTATGGCAATTATCCCGTCAGAGCAAAGGCAAACATTATGGAGACCTGCGGCCTGCTCTTTCATCCAGACCGTGTTTTTTTATAAACAGATATTATACAAAATTAAACACTTCCACCATTATTCGATTACATTATCAGGTACATAATTTTTCACGGAAGATTTTTCTGTATTATAAATTCTGGGTTATGTACGGATGTTACAGAAAAATCTCATAAACCGAAGTGAAGCGAGGGCGGGTCGCTAGTTGAACATAGATAAAAATATAAAACTATTCGCCCCCCCCACTCATTTCCTAACAAGATCTATACTTATTACGTTTTTCTTTTCAGATCGATGAAGCCGTAGTTGTGACTAGATTTTTCTACGAAGATTTTAAAGAATCAAACCTTTTAGTCCTATAACTGTTTTGTAACACGATGTATACTTATTATAAAACTGCAATAAAAAAATATTTAACATATTCTTTTTTAATAGTATATACTTGGGTTGTGGGTATTCATTGGGGAAAGGTGAACTGCGTTCTCAGACAAAAATAATAGATGTAGCTCAGAAGGCGGCCCAACTAAAGTGGGACTGGGCCGGCCACGTTGCTCGAATGCACCCTAGTTGCTGGGCCAGGTGAGCCACAGACTGGCTCCCGGAAAATGCTAAGAGAAAGCGGGGCCGCCCCAGGAAGAGATGGAGTGATGAGTTGGGATCATGGGACAAGAACTGGAGGGAAACCGCTCAAGATCGGATAGAGTGGAAGAGGGGGAGAGAGGCCTTTGCCCAGCAGTGGGACATTATGGGCTCATAATAATAATAATAATAGTATATACTTCTCTTCCCAGGCCTTCAACTTTGTATGAAATTCCTTTATAGTTCTCTAGATTTGTTCCGCCCGAAACGTGATACCTACTTTGAAGCATAAAAAAACCTCACCATTTCATTGCATGTTTGAGAAAACGCTTTTTTCATAGTAAATAACGAATCCTTAGTACAAAATAATGTAAACGCCCCGTAAAGGTTAAAATGATGATCGAAGGTTATTTCGTAAAAACCGCATGAAGCTTATTTTATCTCGTGTGATTTTGAAAATGCTTTTAGTGGATAAGCTCTCGACTCGAGAGTTAATCGATATATTTACTAACAAAATGGAAGTTTTTTCGTTTATGCTCGTCCAGTGGCCCTTATTGATGCGTTTTGTGTCAACACACGCGCTTTTTACATTACCGCGCTAGCGTATTTTGCTTTTTTTTTACCAGCAAAGAGTTTTAATGTCCTAAAAACCGGTAAATTTTGTCGAATAATATAATTACCTACATACATACATTAAATCACGCCTGTTTTCCAGAGGGGTAGGCAGAGACCACTTCTTTCCACCTGCTACGATCTTGACAAATCTCTTTCAATTTAACCTAACCTAACCTAACCTAACTTATAATATCATCAAGTCCGAGTACCACTCGCTCAACGAGAGATCCGTACCGGGCTTGATTTTAATTAAAATTTGAATAGAAAATAATTAAGGAGGATAAGACTCGTCTTTTTTTCGACGTATTTTTATTTTTTATATCTTAGAAACGGTAAAATAGTCAAGTTCTAAAAAGCGCTCAAGTGTAATTTGAGCGCGCGCTATTTTTTATTTGGTAAAAACATAACATTAAAATTGAAATATAATAAAACGTCGTACTGTGCCGCGGTACGGAACCCTCGGCGAGCGAACGACTTGCACATGGCCGGTTTTTTTTAATTTTCGTGTAAACTGGTTTTATTTTAAACATTAATCTGATAAAAATCGTGCTAGGGGCACACAAACTAAAAACCGAGTTAGGTAGAGTTGTGGAACCAGTAATGGACAAGAACCCAATGATTGACACTTGATTCTTATTTTACAGAAAATAAGGGATATTCATTTGTTTGCAACAATCAATTTAGGACCGTATGAAATTTGAATTAAGAGTGAAGTGTCCATTTCTGGTGCCTGTCAGCTAAAAGTGTCTATCATTGGTGCCGTCACTCTATAACCAGACTAACACCCGTATTCACAAACAATACTTAAAGGATCCTTCACTGAGTAAACGCACTGCGTTCAATACAGCTTTGTGATTGGTCCTTTTTGACTGACCTTATGTTTATGAGACTATTTGTTACACCTGTATTCATAAACGTCACTATGAGGTCTTACTCCCATATTCACAAACAATAGGTACTTAAGGGATCATTCACTGAGTAAACGCACTGCGTTCAATACAGCTTTCTGATTGGTCCTTTTTGACCGACCTTTTGTTTATAAGACGATTTGAACCACTCTGTGCGTGCGTGAGCACTGTGAGACCTCAAAGTGACGTTTGTGAATACGGGTGTCATAGTGCTCAGGAACGCACAGGGTGGTTCAAATCGTCTCATAAACAAAAGGTCGGTCAAAAAGGACCAATCACAAAGCTGTATTGAACGCAGTGCGTTTACTCAGTGAAGGATCCCTTAAGTATTGTTTGTGAATATGGGTGTTAGTTTAAATGAAAAATAGTGCCAATGGCACGAATTTTGATGGAGTTAGCGAGCAATACCGAAGTGTACGCTTGTATTCAATAAATCAATATGTTAATCTAGTATCTTAATCTGTTTTATCGCTATAGTGTTTGGAGATAGTGAAGCTAATTGATAGAAGGATTTAGTGAGCGAAATGATGGCGAGGTGGACTGTGTTTGCAATTTGTTGGTAAGTTTTTTACTATTATATTCTGGCTTGGGTAAAATATCAATGTAGGGTCGTGGAACCAGTAATGGACAAGGCACCAATAATGGACACTTGATTTTTATTTTACAAAAGATAAGGGTTATTCATTTGTATGAAATTTGAAATAAGAGTCAAGTGTCCATTACTGGTGCTTATCAGCTAAAAGTGTCAATCATTGGTACCGTAACCCTACTTATCGTAGTTCTAAATCTTTGTGAATCAGTCTGTTTATTGGTTAAAATCGAATAAAAACATCTATCGATGTTTCGAAAAACTCTTGTCCGCTGTTTCTTTTGTCCGAAATTTTCATTTGACCGAAAATCATTTTTCTTTGAACCCATTAACGTTTCAAAATGTTTAAAGAGACATACCTACAGAACCTGTAGGTTAGGTTATTATTACTATTATAGCATTTTTTTTTCCTTATCCCTTAAATATTTACATGTCATATGTGTTAGTATTTTTGTTTACATGCTAATAGGTATGTTAGTTTAGTTTTATTCGTTGTTGTGGCCCCAGAACAATCCAGTAAAGTTTCGGTTTCACAGAAAAAGGATTTTCGGACAATTGAAAATTTCGGACAAACAAAACAGGGCACAAAAGTTTTTCGAACTTGAGATAGGTAAACCAAATATATGTATCGAAAGAATCCTCTCATAAATATGTTACGAAGTTCTCATTACACTGGAATAAGGTACGTTGGGATATATTTTTGAGATGTGGCATCTACATATTTTTACACTTGACTATGCAATACCCATAGTACTTAGTTTTTAAGATTAGTTAACGCGAAAATTCATACCTAGACTTAGCCAATAATTTTAGCTACCCAACACGGCCTGTGAATGAGGGTATTCAGAAACTTGACTAAGGGCTGCCACAGAGGATCAGTTGGACTGACAGGCCGAGAGGGACGCAGTTATTTGTTAGAATGAGAGACGTGTATAACTTTCTCATTCTATCAAATAGCTGCGTCCCTCCCGGCCTGTCAGTTCAACTGATCGTCTGTGGCGACCCTAACTAACTTGCCTTTGAACGCCTCACGTCGATTACAAAATGTGTCACTCACACGCCAAACATGTTTGCTATGCTATGCAAATTACACCTTATTGATACGAAACAAAAGTCTCTTTTACTCTTGAACTTGTGACGGCTATAGCCGTCGCGGCGTGGCACGACTTTCATTTGACGGCCATAGCCGTCTGTGGCATTCAAAAGGTTGAATGTGATTCTTGCATGCTAATATCCTAATGGAACCAGTAATCGACAAGGACCAATGATCGACACAGATTCTTATTTCACAGAAGATAATGGTTATTGATTTCATTCATTTGTTTTGTAACACTCAATTTATGACCGTATGATCTTTGAATTAAGAGTTAAGTGTCGATCATTGGTTCATGTCCGCTTAAGGTGTCGAACACTGGTGCCGTCACGTTATCTACTTTGGCGACTAAGGGTCTCCCCAGACCTATCGACGCGGAATCAGCTTGAGCGGGTAAGAAAAAGTTTAATGTCTGTGCAGTAAGAGTGAAAAAGACGTCGCTCGGCTCGGCTCGGCTCGATTCGGCGTTGCGAACGGAACGACGTCGTTTTTGCTCCTATTGCATGGACATAATTTTCTTTCAAGCCGATTCCGCGTCTACAGGTCTGAGGAGATCCTAAGAATAAAAGAATTAAGATTTTTAGTACAAAATGCAGTGGATTCGGTCGGAAAAATCTTATCATTTATAATTTTCAGCTTTGCAACAAATGGTGTGTTGGGACACATTCCGAAGACTGACTATTATGATTCCGCCGAACCGGACGGGGCGGTTTACGGTAAGTTGTAATAGTCTTAATACGTTAGCTCATGTCATACCAAACGCGGACTAAAGCAAAGGGACAATTTAAAAAAAAAACATTAACAAAAATGGTTCACCCGGATTAAGAAGTTATACGTACTCAACTATTAAATCAAAAATCATCGTTAAATACCGTGGGGTTTCGAAGATTCAACCAACAACTTACGAAAAAGGTGATGTTTGAAAAATAAAACTATCGAGGATTTTGTTCCTAATCGTGTTTTCACGTTTTATGTCTCAAACAGTCTCACGGATATATAATCAAGTTTATTATATCTAATAAATATTAGATAGATATAAACACCCCCGATATAATGGCGATCTCTTCTTTCAGAGCTTATATTTCTTAAACGGCACTGCCGATTTTCATGAAACCTAGCTAAGAATCACCGCTAGAAAACATGCTTTCAAATAAAATCGGTTAACCCGTTTAAGAGCTGCGGTGCCACAGACACACACAGCGGTGAAACTAATAACACACCTCTTTTTGCATCGGGAGTTAAAAATCAGACTTATAGGCGTTATGATTATTGAGATCCAGATCGCGGAACAATACCGACTTTATTATATGTGGCCTCTTAACCTTTAATAAGGCCCCGTTAAATTTAAAATACTGAACAAAATGAAATATAGTCATGGAATCGCAAGTCTCTAAAGAGTAATAATAGATGATGTTATATTTCAGGACAATACAATTAAAATAGTATCATAAAATGTTAGGTAGTAGTTCAATTTCAGCTTATTATAATGAGGTCAATATTAAGCCTCTGCCTTATCCCGTGAGGGTTTTAACAGAGTTAGCCTAGATTTGGCGCCGTTAGGCCCAACCCAACTCTGCCAGCGCACTCACGCTGTAAAACGATAATCTTTGACAAATTTTACTTTCCAAAAGGCACTAGTTCATTTAAATCGAATTTCCCACTTAATTTAGTAGACCCGCCATACACGGACTACTTTAAGCAATCGGGAAACGACTGCACTTCTTTGCTATTGGTCGATTTGCAGTTTCAATGAAAGTGCAAACCGACCAATAGCAACGAAGTGCAGTCGGTTTCCGACTGCTTAAAGCAGTCCGTGTATGGAGGGTCTAAGGATTAAACACCAGTGGTATGGACAGTGACGTAGCTAGCATGAGTGGCACCCGGTACGGATAATGTAGGTGTCACCCCAAAACTCAATTACCTACATTATTTTATTGGCGGCGGTTATGCAATCTGCCACAGTTTTATGAATTGTTATAAATGGCGCTCACTGCTGATGACCACGGTCGAGTCGGGTGTCACTCCTAAGCGGGTGACACCAGGAGCGGGCCGCCCCTGTCGCCCCCCCCTAGCTACGCCACTGGGCATGGAACATTTAACAAACCTACAACTGTCATACTGTTACAGTCGACGACGGCACCGGTCGCACTACAAGTCGTCTCACCGCCGAGGCGCGTCTCACGGCCCTCCGTGACGTCATGGCCGAGCTAGGAGTGCAGGCTTACATTGTACCCACCGCGGACGCACACAACGTAAGTTTACCTCGTCGGAATCAATTGACAAAAGGATAAAGCTGCGACCACACCGGTGCTTAAAATACGGTGACGGTACGGAATCGCACTGACGCGTCGTATCAGCACCGTTTTTGACGCACGCTCCCCACACCGCTGCTTGCCAAGCTTATTATTACTATGGGCCACTGGTTTACAGCTTATCCCTAACAAAACCTTCTTCAGTCCCAATACATAGCAGCATGCGACGCTCGACGCGAGTGGCTCTCCGGCCTCTCAGGCTCGTCGGGAACTGCGGTGGTGACCGCTGACCACGCCCTCGTCTGGACTGACGCGCGTTACTTCACGCAGTTCTTCGTACAAGTGGACACCACGCAGTGGGAGCTCATGCGGCAAGGTAAGGCTTCCTATTTTATAAACCTAAGGCCGCGGCCGCACTGGTCGGGCGATTGGCGACGCGACAGCGACGCGAATATTTGGTTTCCGCATTAACACGGACACGTTACTGCATTACTAAAAATTTGAATACTGTGAGAGAAATAATCAAAATCTTGTCGCAATTCGCTTAATCAATGCGGTTGCCAACATAGCTTGAAAGTTGTTTGTTTTAGTAACGTCGCTGTCGCGTCGCCATCGCCTGACCAGTGCGGCCGCGGCCTTACACCTGTTAGGTTAGGTTAGGTTAGGTTAGGTTAGGTTAGAGTGCTAATTCGGTAGACATACATTGCAAAGTTAAGTTCATACGTAAATGGGATTTATGTAGACTGCGAAATGTAGTATCAGCCCAATGGAACCCTGACCCATCATAGAACGGTGTCACAGTGGCATTATAAAACAATTTTCTCAAGCATGCTCGGAAATGTATGTGTTAATATCACGAAATGAAGACGAATTGTTTATTGGCGTCTTTCTCTAACATACGAGTAAGAGAGGGTCACCAATAGTTGCCGGAGTCCGACTCGCACTTGACCGGTTTTTTTCATTGTTTTATCGTATAGTAATGTTGTGAAAATAACTGAAGCCACGACCGACCTGCCTGCTCTGGAGGGTGATTCTTTGAGCGTTTCATCCGCCTCATTAACGTGGACATAGGTATTTTTAAACAATCGGGCGTATATTTTGATGCCGTTTTCGGTTATTTGTTAGATGTCCGGTAAATTTAGATACCTAACCAGAGGCGCTAGACAAGATGCATTACGCTAACCAGCGTTTCTATTCGTTTCGTTTTTAAAAAACGAAATCGGAATCTGCAGTCACTTCTACAAAAATGTTTCCCGAAAAATGAGGCGGTTGAAACGCTCGAAGAATCAGCCGGGTCTCCACCTCAGGATGGGTGACACATCATCATTATCATCATCATCATCATCATCATCATCATCATCATCATCATCATCATCATCATCATCATCATCATCATCATCATCATCATCATCATCATCATCATCATCATCATCATCATCATCATCATCATCATCTGGATTTTGTTCTTTCAGGCACAGACCTCAGCATCCAGGCATGGTTGGCTTCTAACCTGACTGCGAACGCCGTGGTGGGGGTGGACCCTACCACTTACACCAGACAAGAGTGGACTGCTTTAGAGGTTGGTGTATCAGTGATGTCTTAGATCCACGACGTTCCATTTCATTTGTACCCAAAACCCTTATGAAATGTCTGTCTGTCTGTCAAACGCAATACACTGTCGAGGGACATGGAAATAACTAAATAACCGGACAAGTGCGAGTCGGAATCGCCCACCGAGGGTTCCGCACATGACACGTTTGACTTAATTCAAAATTTAGACCGTCGTTCTTTGCATAAAGATTCTGTTTTTTTTTGTGATTTAATTAAACATGTACAGATTTCTGATTTTTCCCTATACTTGTAGTAAAAGACGGTGTTACTTGCCAAATTTCATAGTTCTAAGTCAACGGAAAATTCCCTCGAGAGTGTCGAAATCGAAATACACATTTTTTGCGGCATAAACGGCCGTGTCCACAGCTTCAAGGGACTGTAGACCGGAGTTATGGTTTTAATTTCAATTCGATACCTCCACGCGTTCCTCCGACAGACAGACGGACAGACAGACAACAAAGTGATCCTATAAGGGTTCCGTTTTTTTCGTTTGAGGTACGGAACCCTAAAAATATATAAATCGCAAACACTTCCAAAAAATCACCCGCCCGTTGAGGTTAGGATTTTGATCTCGGATTCGATTACCGACTGTAACTCCAACTTTCGCATCTATAATATTGTGAGATTGTAATGCTGGGTAGATCTAGCGTCAGTTTAACTGGAGTTTCTTACGGCGCTTCTTCTCCGCAATAATGGTCTTGTCCGAAGCGCTAGTAGATTCACTCCATATTGCCGACGTGTAAAAGAGCCCTCATGTGGCCAATTTACTGAATAAATATTTTGAATTTTGATTTTTACGTCAGTTTAACCTCGATTTTTCCCAGAACGCTCTAGCCCCAGCCAGTATAGTCGTCCGCGCGACCTCCGAGAACCTTGTCGACCTGGCGAGAGTCAACGTCTCGGAGCCGGCACCGGAGCGCCCCAACGAGCCGGTGTTTGGGCTGTCTCTTGAGTTCACTGGTAAGCTTGAGTTCGATGTCATGATCATGAGACCTCTCTTGTTAACCAACTTTAAATCGTTATAAATCCTAAATGATTATTCATAATGAAAAATAATGATTAATTCAATGATATTTTATATTAAGATACGTCATCTGCGCTCAAAAGCGTTCCTCAAAAAGGAAGGCAATTGCTTTACTACCGTTTGACTACCGTTCAGTTGCGCCGCGGCCGTTGACACGCACGCATCAAAAACAGTAAAGTTAGATTAGATATCGCAGGAGTGCGATAAGGACGGCCGCAATGGCGGGAATGGCGAGCTATTTTAAACAACTATTTATCTCTTTCTGACAATAGCGTTCGCTACGGATTGCCGTCTTTGTCTGTAGGAATATGGTGACCATGGTAACGTAGCAATTGTCATTAATTGGTGACGAGTTTTGAATGCGCTTAGTATGAGCATAACGTATCTAAATATAAAATATCATTGGTTTAATTAACATTCAATATGGCGGCAGCTAGACACCATACTGTAAAGAAGATTTTTCTTGTCGACGAACTATAACAAATGGGGTATTATTCAATATTTAATTAAAAATCATCTTTAGGTTTCTTTCATCATTTTTCATTTTGAATGATCATTTAGTATTACAACGATTTAAAGTTGGTTAGCAACAACAGTCGGATTTTTTAAAGCTTGTTTTTTTTTGTTTCTGTATTTATCCACGTCTGTTGTGGAGTAAACCCGTTGACGTATCTCCAAATACGAGAAATCATTAGATTGCACTTTGCCCGGAGTATACTTACGGGTTTTTATAACTTTTGTTATTTTCACTTCGCAGGTAGACCGTCAAATCAGAAAATCGCCGACATCCTCCCTCAAATTACTGCGCGCGGGGCGTCGATGCTTGTGCTCTCAGCGTTAGATGATATCGCTTGTAAGTCGCTTTCATTTACGCTTGTTTCAATTTTTAACCCCCGGCGCAAAAAAGAGGGGTGTTATAAGTTTGACGTGTAAATGTGTGTGTGTGTGTGTGTGTGTGTGTCTGTCTGTCTGTGACACCGTAGCTCTTAAACGGATGAATCGATTTGGATGCGGTGTTTTTTATTTTAAAGCAGGTTTTCTAGCGGTGGTTCTTAGACATGTTTTATCAAAATCAGTTCAGCCGTTTTTGAGATATTGAACTTTTAGGGGGTTAAAACACGCCGATATAACGGCGGCACCTACTTTCAGAGCTGATATCTCTTAAAAAGCTCAACCAATTTTCATGAAACCTAGCTAAGAACCATCCCGATTAATGTAGCATTATTTAAAAAAATCGTATTGTTAATTCGGAGAAGAATAAAAAGCGTGAAAAAAAATTTTAAGAACCCCCGACTCCACGTCGACACGTCGGGGGACCGCTAGGTTAAATTAAATAATATAAAATACCGTCGGTAAAATATGAGTCGGGGGTTCTTTATTTTTACAAGCAATTAACTTGCAATGTATGTATGTATGTCCGGGTCACATCTTGCAAGTTAAATTTGACCCACTTCCCGGTTTCCGATGAAGCTGAAAATGTGTATACATGTGTGAATTGGATGGCAATGCAATATTATTATGACATGGAGCTGATCTGATGATGGAGTCAGAAGGTGGCGACAGGATCTCCGCTATACTTGACGTAGACCCACCGTGTTTGGGCTCATTAGTTTGGTCTTGATAAGCAGATAATGACTTTGCAATAAAAAAGTGCAGTCGGCAACAAAAGCTTGTCCCAAAAAATATTTTTTTGACAGAAACTTATTTATGGTGCGTAAGATATGGCAACAAGATGGACTTATATACATGTACTAGAGGACGCCCGCGACTTCGTATGCGTAGAATTAGTTTCACGCTACTCCCCCCATTTCTTCCCGTTGGGGGTCGATTTTTGGAAAATCCTTTCTTAGTGCTCACTTACATCATGAAAAGAACCCTTGTACCAAATTTCAAGTTTCTAGGGACAGTAGTTTCGGCTGTGCGTTGATATGTCAGTCAGTCAGTTTAGCCTTTTATATATATAGATATAGATATTATTCTCTCTTTCAGACACTCTAAACCTGCGTGGCTCTGACATCCCTTACAACCCGGTGTTCTTCGCGTATCTCATCCTAAGAGTTGACGTGGTAAGAAAAATTATATTTCATTGACTAATATTATTTTATATTAGCTTTGCTTCGGTTTATGTGAGTTTTCTGTAACACACGTACATAAATCAGAATTTATTATACATACAAAACTTCCTCTTGAATCACTCTATCTATTGATGAAAACAGCATTATTCCGTTGCGTAGTTTGAAAAATCTAAGCGTACATACAGAGGGACAGACGGCGGAAACGCCTTTATTGTTATTTACTACTAGAGGACGCCCGCAACTTCGTACGCGTAGAATTAGTTCCCCGCACTTCCCCTATTTTTTCCCGTTGGGGGTCAATTTTCGGAAAATCCTTTCTTAGTGCTCACTTAGATCATGAAGGGAACCCCTGTGCCAAATTTCAAGTTTCTACGTACAGTAGTTTCGGCTGTGCGTTGATATATAAGTCAGTCAGTTTTGCATTTTATATATATTATATAGATAAAGATAAATATAGAGATCATCTTGCACAGAAATACCAGAACCCAAATTTAAAATCAAATATGTTTTATTGTATGGATATGGGTTCTACAGAGGATCTAATAATGAATATGCAACAGTTCACCATATCCTACCTCACATAGGCGTACAATATTATCATCAGTCTTAAGTCAAATAAAATTCTAGTTTTGATTTAAGGGCCGTTTTCACAAAAAATGTACATAGTTAAGAACAGTTAAAGCCTCAATTAAAATCCTTAACTTTTTTCCATTTCGTAACGAAAGTTAACCATAATCGAAGCTAAAATGCCAATCGGCGGAAAGGACAACTAAATTGTACTGTAAAATTGTCCTATACGACAATTGCCATTTTAACCATCGAATTATTTATGCTTTCACTTGTTTAGAAATAACGTGGAAAGAGAAAGAATAAAAGAAAATATTATTTTTCACAACACTGCTCGGAAATATGGTCTTGTTTGGGGTCACAAAACGTCACTTATAAGGACACACCAAGAATGTTTTTGTCGGCATGTTTGCTGATTGGTCGAGAACACTGTTGTCCAACTTTAAGAACCAATGAAAATCAATCAATCAATTTTGTGTCATAGCTCCTTAAAATGAAAAATTTTAATTCGACCAATCAGAACACACCATTTTGTGTCGTATTTTTGCTAAAAGATACACAGACTAAAACCTATGTCGCTGCTTCTTTTTTAAATGTAATTCAAACTTGGCCCCTAATCTCGAACCACTAGAGATGAAATTACATGGGAGATATGGCGAAACAACTACAATTTTATATAGAGTTGACATCTTCATCTCGAATGTTAGTTTATTAATCTCGAGTGCCACGAGAATAGGGGTCCAGATTAAAAAAACTTATCTATGGTAAAATTGGCGGTGATACAGCTTCTATACTACCTTTGGAAAACCGACGCGACGCCAATTGACTAACACTATTGAAAGTGAATTGAAAGTTTTGAATATGTATTTTATTTTATTTCCTCTCAGTAGTTGTGAAAAGCACTATGTCTGCCTCGGTAGAAAGTGCAATTTATGGACTCGTACACTAGAGGGCCTCAACTACGTTTCGGCCCTCTATATGACTCTTCTAAAAATTGCGTACTTTCTATCCGCTGCAACAATGTACTATTTCAGCCAACAGACAACATTCTCCTCTTTTGGGGCGACGGTATTCTGCCAGCCAACGTGTCTTCTTTCTTGACGGGAGAGGGCGTCACCGTTTCAGCTCGGCCTTACAGCGAGATCTTCGACTATTTGGACGGCATTGCGGTAAGTTATAATCGCAGTACGGTCAAAATTATTGAATTAAAAATCTTCACAGAATGCACCGAGCGCCAATTGTAGACCGATTTAAAAAAATCGTTCTGCCTACCCTATTTTGGGATTACAGGCGTGAAGATATGTATGTATATATCTCTTTGTAGTCGAGTGTACAAGCCTAGAGCTTAGTTTAGGATAAAGCCATTTTTTGTGACATTGTCTCCATAGGTATTTTTTTATTTTTTAGACTGTGCTACCAGAGGGCAGCACGATATGGCTGTCTCAAGAGGGAAGTCACGCTCTCCACTTGGCTGCAGAAGTTGTGAGTATTTCAAACTTCAGCACACAATATCGTATAGCTTCAAAATATATCAATTTGGAACTGATATGTTTCCACTCTGTAGTACACTGGGGCTCCATTCTAATAGAGTTAAACTTAATCGCTTTTGAAATGTTATTGTATGGTCAATGTTATGGTTATAATAGAATAGAGGCCCTGGTTGGCGTATACATACAGTCAAAATCCCTAATATCTACACGGCCTCGCGCCAAATATATGTAAATATAGACCTTATTATCAGTGGCATAGGGGCGTGTAGATATTTTTGACGCCAAGAACGTGTATATATTTATTACTTTGACTGTACATACGCTATTAAGCCGGGTACGCATTAGCGAACCGTAACTGTAACTGTTGCACGTAACATGATGTAGACCCCGTTATATTGTCGCATTTACGTCGCTCTGTTGTAGGGATTGAATGTTTATTCTATCGACCCTCTCTATATCGATGTTTGTAGTTTATATAATAATGCAACAATGCGACTGATTTTTTGCCTTTTAAATCCCTGCTAAATTTCAATATGGCGTAGGTATTAGAACTTCTTGATTAAAAATTAGAAGATAACTTCATTATTCTAACAAGATGCGATAAACTGATATAAATAATTCACCATTTACCTATTATTTATTTATTATTGAACCCATTCTTTTTATCACATTCTTAATAGTGATTGTCTTTGACTCATTGTCAGTGACATGACATATACTTCTAAGTACAATACCATCGACATTTAAATAGTCGATAAAATAAACATTCAATCCCTATAAAAAAGTGACGTCAGTGCGACAAGATAACGGGGTCTAAATTGATGTGTACGCGGCTCGCGAGCCTGTTCTTGTTACAACGCGCTGGCCTAGTTGGTAGTGACCCTGCCAACGAAGCTAGCGGTCCTGGGTTCAAATCCCGGTAAGGGCAGATATTTGTGTGATGAGCGAAAATATTTGTTGCTGAGTCATGAATGTTTTCTATGTATTTAAGTATATATTTCTCTATATAAGTATTTATATCGTTGTCTAGTATCCATAGTACAAGCCTAGAGCTTAGTTTGGGATTAGGTCAATTGGTGTGACTGTGACATCGGCCCCTGATATTTATTCTCCACTAGAAGCTCGTTGCTGTAACTGATACACGGCTTTATATTATTAAATTTTCTCCTACTAACATATATTGTGATTTTTAATTTTAACAGAAACGTCTGTACGTAATTCAAATTATATAAGAGCGAAAAAAATTCGTCGGTCTTAGGCAGGATTCGAACCTACATCTCCTCTGGCAATCCGGGCCAATGCCGCCGCATTACCCTACTTAAGATCCACGAAATTAGTGTTCGCTTACTTTTTCATACATTTCGTGGATCTTAAGTAGGGTCTTGGTGGCATAATTGGTAATGCGCCTGCATCGGCCCGGAGAGCCAGAGGAGATGTAGGTTCGAATCCTGCCTAAGACCGACGAAATTTTTTCGCTTTAATATAATAGTGTTATTTTTTGTTTTAACTTACAATGTGTATGTCTATTTATTTGTCTAGGCAGGCAGAGTGACAACGGTTTCCACTTTATCTCCCGTGGCTCTTATGAAATGCGTGAAAAATGAAGTGGAATTGGAGGTACGTGCATTTTAACGATGATTGCATTCGACTTTTTTATATCTCGGTCATATAGTCAAGGATGGCTGAGTCATACACCTTGTTATTTTGTTAATTATTATATTTATGGCTTTTGACGGCGGGCGGCCTTAGGGCGGGGCTCCTATTTCTGGTTGGTTCGCCCTTCGGGCATATGAAGATACCTAACGAACCTAAACTACCTACTTTTACAACCACAATTAGTATTTGGTGATCAAATCTAGCTGCATTTTTTGTGCAATAGGACAAATATAGCAGGACTAAGAGAAAACGTGTCTTTTGACGTAGAGACCTCGTCGTGTTGTTCTCCTAGGTAGTCATTATTTTTTAGTTTCATATCACCTTACATTTGTTATGTTTTTATTTTTGCTTATTATAATAATTATTATTTATTACTTTACTAGTGACCCGCCCTCGCTTCGCTTCGGTTTGTGTGAGTTTTCTGTAATACCCGTACATAATCCAAAATGTTTTATACATAAAAACCTTTCTCTTGAATTACTCTATCTATTAAAAAAAACCGCATCAAAATCCGTTGCGTAGTTTTAAAGATGTAAGCATATATAGGGACAGACAGCGGGAAGCGACTTTGTTTTATACTATGTAGTGATTAACTAGGCGTAACAAAAACAAATGAAATGGAAAATGTATAGCCCTTGCTAAATAATCAAGTCCTCGACTGTACTTATACGCCAGTGGTCTTTAAAGCCCGCTTTACATTTGGCTAAATTCTGTGTGCTGAATGAAAAAAGACTAAAAAAAGACTAGTGTAAAGGCAGTTAGCATGTTAGTCAAGCTAATTAGACAGCGAGACCTTATCCCCTCCACGCCGCCTGTCTAAATTTAGCACACTGAATTTAGCCAAATGTAAAGCGGGCTTAAATTTGAGTCAATTTTTGCCCTTTTACAGGGATTCCGCACAGCTCACGTGAAGGATGGCATAGCGGTGGTTAGATTCCTTCGCTGGGTGCACGAGCAGGTTGACGCAGGGTACAACGTGACTGAGGTCGACGTGGGGGACAAACTGGAGAAGCTCAGAGGGTTCGGCCTTTTACAAGCTTTTTATTAACTTATTGCAACATTACTTTATTTACCGTGTGGTGCCGGGTTTAGAATGTTGCCATGTGGATGACGTAAGAGACGACTAAGGGACTAAAGGCTGTGTAAGTGCAGTTAGGCGATGGGTTTGCAACCTGTCACTAATACAGTGGATGACATCTTAGCCTGGTTGTGCAAAATGTGGTCACAGAATTATCAACAAGTTTTTGGAGTTGTTGGTGAGTCTGTGGCTCTGCCTACCCCACTATGGGAGTGAAGGCGTGAGTTTATGATTGATTGATGATATTTTAACAAACTGAGAGAGACGTAAGATGTTTGACTGGACCGCATAAAGCAGAAAGCATCATGTAAATAAATAAATAAATAAATAAATAAATGTGTGTACAGTAACTAAATTATTAACGGTCACTTAAAGTTACGCCCACACCGGTGCTTAAAATACGGTGACGGTACGGAATCGCAGTGACGCGTCGTATCAGCACCGTTTTTGACGCAAGCTCCACACACCAATGCTTAAAAAACGGTGACGGTACGGAATCGCAGTGACGCGTCGTATCAGCACCGTTTTTGACGCACGCTCCCCACACCGCTGCTTAAAAAACGGTGTCGTTGCTTAAACAAACGACGGGGTCATAGTAACAACATGGCGCCGTTTTTGACGTACCGTAATATACGCACCGTTAAGCATTGGTGTGGAGGGCATGCGTCAAAAACGGTACGGATACGACGTGTCACTGCGATTCCGTACCGTCATCGTATTTTAAGCACCGGTGTGGTCGCAGCTTAATTACGAATAATGGTTAAGCCAACTAGGCTTCTGTTAGTAGCTTTGACAACACACACACACTTTATTTATCAACACCATCCACCTTCTTGATGGTCGGAAATTCACTACCGTGCGTTTTTCGAGGGTCTTCTTGCAACGCCGCAAGTAGGCGACTCACAATTTTTTTTTCCAAAAGCCGACTTCAGTTGGACTGACCTATATCTACCATTATAAAAGAAGTAGTATTATTATAGAAGAAGAAGAGCGTAAGTGAGTGGAAGGGTCGGAAGGGGCCGCCCTAGGCGTACTTTTTCCGGCCGTAAAAGGGCCGAATTTTAAGTATCCGAAACCGACGTGCGTGCATGACTCGATGTATGAATGTGGAAGAAGCGAAAGAGATTTGTCAAGATCGTAGCAGGTGGAAAGAAGTTGTCTCTGCCTACCCCTCTGGGAAACAGCCGTGATTTAATGTGTATGTATGTAAAAGAAGTTATTTTTTACGTTTTTGAATTTAATTCAATCTATAAAATGCCAGGGAAGAACTAGACGCCATGGGCGACTCGTTCGCCACCATCGCGGGCGCTGGGGAGAACGGCGCCATCATCCATTACAAAGCGTCGAGGGAGGGCGAGCAGAGAGTCATCACCAAGGGCGATATGCTGCTGGTGGACTCCGGCGGGCAGTACCGGTGAGACCAGCTCATGAACAATCACGTCGTCATCACGCAAATATTACAAAATACGACTTAAAAATGGAGGAGGTTCCCAATTCGTCGGGTTCTTTTTTTAAACATGCAAATGGTATTCCCCACTCTGGGAATGAAGGCGTGAAGGTATGTACCTATGTATGTATGTAAAATGGTATTGTTAAACTCAGTCACCTTACTGACTAAAACCATAGGGTCCACGTGTTATGTTGTACGTGTTAAAGTGGTTAAGTATGACAATCCAAAAAAAAACAACTAAAAACCCATCCGAATTGTTAAAAACTTGAAAACCTTCAAATTTTCGATATTTTTTCAGTTTTTGTAAATTTTTACCATACGTATCGAAGTAATTTTTTAAGCGTTTTACTACGGCACAGATCAAAAACTTCAACTTTATCATTAGCTCTATGAATCTGCCCCTGAGCAAAGCCTCGGCCAACGATAGCTATAATTAAATATACCGGTGGAATTACTAGCATAGAGGCATTTCATCTTAGGGTGAATATCCACCAGAGCTATGCGAGGTAAAGGAGCGTTGTGTGAGGAAAAAACCACCAATACTACTGCATTTTGTTAGCGCCGCTTGGCTATTGATGGATTTTTTCCTCGCACACCGGTCTGCTACCTCATACAGCTCTGGTGGACACTCACCCTTAGCCCTACGGTTGGCAACGCATTTGCCGTCTTACGATTACAGTCGTGAACGAATCCCTACGAGTATCTGCCCTTTTTGCGGAAGTTGCTAGCACAGTCGCATTGAGGTCGAGCGTGGACTAGAACCTTTAAAATCGATCCGTGAGACTGAAGCCCGCTTTACATTTGGCTAAATTCAGTGTGCTGAATGAAAAAAACTCTAAAAAAAAGACAAGTGTAAAGGCAGTTAGCATGTTAGTCAAGAGGACGCGCTTACCCCTCCACGCCGCCTGTCTAAATTTAGCACACTGAATTTAGCCAAATGTACAGCGGACTTTAAAACTTAGCTTCATATATATGTATGTATGTGGGTATGTCCGTTCTATTGTGACCTCCTGAAACCTAAACGGCTTGACCGATTTTAAAGAGTGAGGTGTGGTTAGATTCGTGTTGGTTGTTGGAGTGACTTATATTTTAATCAAAGTAAGGAGGATAAAAACAATAATGTTACTAAAAAAATAACATTATGTTAACGACAATGTCAAAATATGCAGTCGGGATTTTTTAAACTCCTTTCCACTAAGCGAAAGCGAGTCGGCGTCACTTGTGTTGTAATGCGTATAGACACACACACACTACCAACCGAATCGGCGTCGCTTAGCGACGACAGCTTACACACGCAGAGATTAAACATGCATGTGTGATGCCCATATATCCAATAAAACAACTCTCAAATGGGTAGCCCTGGCCGGTAGGTAGGCAATGATATTTTATATTTAGATACGTTATGCTCAAACTAAGCGCATTCAAAACCCGTCACCAATTACTGACAGTTGCTACGTTACCATGGTTACCATATTGCTACAGATAAAGACGGCAATCCGTAGCGAACGCTATTTTTAGAAAGAGATAAATAGTTGTTTCAAATTGCTCGCCATTCCCGCCAAGACAAGTGCTCGCCCGCTCACGGCCGTCCTTATCGCACTTGATGCGTGCGTGTCAACGGCCGCGGCGCAACTGAACGGTAGTCAAACGGTAGTAAGGCAATTGCCTTCCTTTTTGAGGAACGCTTTTGAGCGCAGATGACGTATCTTAATATAAAATATCATTGTAGGTATAATTGGCAAGTTTTTTTTAGCGATGGCACAACAGACATCACCCGCACTCGACACATGAGCGGGAGCCCTACGGAGGCCCAGCGGCGGGCCTTCACCCGTGTTCTGAAGGGGCAGATTCTTTTGGGCAACGCAGTCTTCCCGCGAGGAATCACCGTAAGTAATCGACCGAGCGAAATGAGGTCTTAGACTGGAATAAGGTCTTGTATTACCTAGATTAAACGCCGAATTTGTATGGACTAATCTCGGATTAAGTCTTATTCCAGTTTGGTCAAATCGGTCCTTAGAGTCAACTGAGCTGGCATTCATAACATAATGTTTTCACTGTATACGCTATTATTTTCAACGAACGAATTTTCGTTTCGTCGAAAGGTATTTCTCGGCGCATGAGTTTTTTTTTTTGGTAGTCACAAGTCTAACCAAACCTACGTAATTAATGTTTAAGATATCCTAAAAACATAGAAAATAGCGTTCGATGAAATGATACGATGTAGTGAAATTCAATAAACCTCCACGGTGGTTCCTCAGCACTATTTTCAATGCGGTTTAAATAGGACACGAGATGTTTAGCCTCCCGAGCATAGCGCGCGATGGTGCGCCACAAATAGCCAGCTACATGTCGCTAATGTCGTCAAAGGGACGGTGGAAAATGCCACCGCTCTCTTCGACAGCATAGTTACTTTAGTCCCTGGAGTCAAAAAGAATCACTTTAGTCTTTACTAAAAAGTAGCTACTTTTTCTTTCCATCCAGATGATATCTTTGTCAAATTGCCATTACATCGAGGGTTATTATCTTTTAAATGGTTATTTATCAGCTCGCTTTCTTATTCCCTCTGTCATTTTACGCATAAACAATATAAATACAATGTAATCAACGTCAAACTAACATCCAAGAACTATGTCCACAGGGCAACGTTTTAGAGACCCTAGCCCGCAAGGCCCTGTGGGACGTCGGTCTCAACTATGGCCACGGCACCGGACACGGCGTGGGCCACTTCCTGAACGTGCACGAGGGGCCGGCCTGGATCCTGTCATCAGCCACAGCTGGGGACCCTGGCATCTCCCCCGGCATGATCTTTAGTAACGGTGAGTAACACAGCTGTCACTGATAGGTCAGTGTGTTGCTCCGATGAATTGAAGCTTTTGTGTCGAATGAAACATGTGTAGGGTCCGTTCGGATCGTTACCAACATTCTCCTACAGCATTACGCATTGTTGTGTTCGCGTGGGAATAAGACAATCGGTGAAATACTAGCATAGAGGCATTCCATCTTAGTCCTCAGTCTTTGCAGTCTAAGAGTGCAGTATTTAGAAGGGAAAGCTCTCATATTCGGATAACCATCAGTGGCCTGTTTTATAAAGCTACAAATTACAATTTACAGGTTACAAGTTTCCATTTGACATAACCACGACCAATGAAGACAAGATATTTGAGCAGTAGGTAAAATAGGGCATTATGCGTCTGACCTAGGCTAACGCGTAAGTAAGTCATGCATGATGAATATGATTATTGTCTTCACAGAACCTGGGTACTACGAAGTTGGAGAGTACGGCATTCGGCATGAGGACTTGGTGGAAGTCATCGAACTGAACAACAACTCTGATCATTTACTCGTAAGTTTAGTGATAGACAATACAATAGTAGATTGTCAACCGAGGGATGAAAGTGAACAATAGCATCCCGAGAAAATTAGGCCGCACGAGCGTTAACGAGTAAAAAAATCTACTTGTCATTAACCGACTTCAAAAAAGGAGGAGGTTCTCAATTCGAATGTATGTTATTTTTTTTTTTTTTTAATGTTTGTTACCTCAGAACTTTCGACTGGGTGAACCGATTTTGAAGATTCTTTTTTTGTTTGAAAGCTGGTGCTTCCCATTTGGTCCCATTCTTATCATAATGAAGATTTGATGATGGAGTCCATGAGGAATCGACGGAACTCTTCAAAATTTATAGGCACACCTATAGCGATTTTGGTATTTTTCATTGTAACTCGTGTATTTGCTCTTGGAAAACACTATTTGGTAAAGTGGAACTGATGATGAAAACCACAGATGGCCACCGGAACTCCTAAACGGTATATATTTCAAGGGTGGCGACAAGATATTTCGATTAAGATAGTTGAGCGACTATGACGAAGCATATGTATGTTTAAGTATTTGACTATGACTTTCCCACGGCGTTGCTTGCGGCGAGATTGAATTTCAATGTTCTATAGTTTCTTATTAATTCTTATTAATTAAAGTGGGACTACATAACATAACAGTATAATTATGATCACTAAAAAGTATAAAATAAAATAAAAGTTTAAAAAAACAAAAAAACCGCCTTCAAAAAGCAAAAAATAACTTCATTTAAAATGGTAGGTAATAGGTCAGTCCAACTGAAGTCGGCGTCCAACAATATTTTAACCAAAAGCAGACTTCAGTTGGACTGACCTATTACCTACCATTTTAAATGAAGTTATTTTTTGCTTTTTGAAGGCGGTTTTTTTGTTTTTTTAAACTTTTATTTTTTTCGACTCAAGGAATTGTCACGAACTTTTTCTTTAGGTAGTTCTTAAAATTATGAGTTTTTGTGTTTTAGCACAATTTCAGGAAGGAAGGAAGTCCTATTTATTTCGTAATGACTGTATAAGATTCTTTCATGGTCTAGAAACCAGTTCAAAACGGTTAAGTGTTTGACCAATTCATTTTTAAAATCATTTTCTGCCCTAGGGATGGAAATGCCATTTTCAGCCCACTAATGAGATATGAACATCCTTATTTTCCGAACAGGAGAGATGAAAAAGGACATTTTATGTGCTACTTCTTTGTCAACATTCCATTATGTTTTAGGCTTCAGGCCTGGTAGGCAACTTCGAAGGACGCGGAGCTCTGGCCTTCTACACCATATCCTTGGCGCCCCATCAGACAGCATGCTTGGATATCAGCATCCTCACCGACTTAGAGGTAAGAGAGATAAATCTTACGAGTACAGGTATATGTTTTGAGACGCAAATTAGGGTGCCAGTGACTACCGTACAGCACTTCAGACCGTTTAGACCAAGGGTTCCCAACGTGGTCCAGGTGGACCCCCAGGGGTCCTCAGGAGACTCGACGGGGGTCTACGTAATCTTCATATTGTTTTCCGACTATTGGGATTATGGTAGAAATGTGGTGTAGGGGGTCTACCAGAACTAGTTAACTTTTGAAAGTGGTCTATGAGAAAAAAAGTTTGGGAAGGGTTTTAGACAATGAATATTTTCAGCCGCCTAAATCTCGACGAGAAGGAGAAGAGGAAGGGTCGGAAGGGGCCACCCTAGGCGTACTTTTTCGAATCAAATCTGAGAAATACTGGAAAAGGGTCGAATTTTAAGTACCCGAAACCGACGTGCGTGCATGACTCGATGTATGAATGTGGAAGAAGCGAAAGAGATTTGTCAAGATCGTAGCAGGTGGAAAGAAGTGGTCTCAAAGGCTCTGCCCGTCGACCCATGATTTTGTTGATTTCAGAGAATTGCCAGAGCTAGCGAGGCACTTTGTGATCCGGCTGCTGTTCGTGGAGCAGCCGGTCCCGCAGGCGGTCGTCGCCTCCTGGGTCTCCCAGGCTCATGCCAAGTAATCACCCTTGCCTACCCCTCTGGGAAACAGGTGTGATTTAATGTATGTATGTATGTATGTAAATCTCGCCGCCAGTGACCAGCAAGCCGACACTAGTCGTTTACTCTGTTTTTATCAGTACCAGTCATTAGCATGTAGCCACAGCCAACGGTGCTAGTTTTTGCGCCAGTCATGCTGGTCCTGGGTGATTATTCGGCGTTTTAACCGCCGTCATTATTGTCTTCGCATATTATTCAAGATAAACTCTCTAAATTTCTTGTTCTCTTAATTGGAATGGATACTACCCCCGGGTCCGTTGATTTCGACATCAAAAGTTGCTGGTAAATATTATTTTCGTCAATATATCGAAGACAACAATGACGGCGGTTGAAACGCCCGAATATTCACCTTCCTACACATCGTTCAACACCCGAACTCGCGGCCAAACCAGAGGCCAAACTTTAGCAATCTATGGCACAGTACATAAATAAACCAGTAATGAAACTACGAACAAACGCTCGAAACGACGCACTCACACATACGCACGCCTCTACGAGACCGCTAAGAGGATTTGGCGGTGCTGTCAGTCACGAGTGTCGCGTCGAGACGAATGGGCACCTTCGCATTTTACGTTCTTTCTTTAGAAAGATGCCACAAAAGTATTCCTTACAAAATCGAAATCTGGGGATCTGTGTGGTCTCCATGGGTGGTATCTGACAATGATTTCGTTGGCAGCATGAGAAAAAGTAGCCGCCATCTTGAACTTCTTAGTTATTCAACCGATTGCTTCCAAAATCGATATCTGGGGATGTGTATGGTCTCCGACAACTAATCTGTTGGCAGAATGAGAAAAAGTAGCCGCCATCTTGATCTTTTTAGTTATTCAACCGATTGCTTCCAAAATCGATATCTGGGGATGTGTATGGTCTCCGACAACTAATCTGTTGGTAGAATGAGAAAAAGTAACCGCCATCTTGAACTTCTTAGTTATTCAACCGATTGCTTCCAAAATCGATACCTGGGGATGTGTATGGTCTCCGACAACTAATCTGTTGGCAGAATGAGAAAAAGTAGCCGCCATCTTGAACTTCTTAGTTATTCATCCGATTGCTTCTAAAATCGATATCTGGGGATGTGTATGGTCTCCGACAACTAATCTCTTGGCAGAATGAGAAAAAGTAGCCGCCATCTTGAACTTCTTAGTTATTAATCCGATTGCTTCCAAAATCGATATTTGCGGATGTGCGTGGTCTCCGACAACGAATTTGTTGGCAGAATGAGAAAAAGTAGCCCACATCTTGAACTTTTTTATTATTCGACAGGCTGCTTCCAAAATCGATATCTGGAGATCTGTGTGATGTCCGATAACGACCATAGATATCGATTATGGAAGCAATCGGATGAATAACTAAGAAGTTCAAGATGTGGGCTACTTTTTCTCATTCTGCCAACAAATTCGTTGTCGGAGACCACGCACATCCCCAAATATCGATTTTGGAAGCAATCGGATGAATAACTAAGAAGTTCAAGATGGCGGCTACTTTTTCTCATTCTGCCAACAGATTAGTTGTCGGAGTAACACATCCCCAGATATCGATTTTGGAAGCAATCGGTTGAATAAGGAAAAAGTTAAAGATGGCGGCTACTTTTTCTCATTCTGCCAACAGATTAGTTGTCGGAGACCATACACATCCCCAGATATCGATTTTGGAAGCAATCGGTTGAATAACTAAGAAGTTCAAGATGGCGGCTACTTTTTCTCATTCTGCCAACAGATTAGTTGTCGGAGTCCATACACATCCCCAGATATCGATTTTGGAAGCAATCGGTTGAATAACTAAGAAGTTCAAGATGGCGGCTACTTTTTCTCATTCTGCCAAGAGATTAGTTGTCGGAGTCCATACACATCCCCAGATATCGATTTTGGAAGCAATCGGTTGAATAACTAAGAAGTTCAAGATGGCGGCTACTTTTTCTCACTCTGCCAACAGATTAGTTGTCGGAGACCATACACATCCCCAGATATCGATTTTAGAAGCAATCGGTTGAATAACTAAGAAGTTCAAGATGGCGGCTACTTTTTCTCATTCTGCCAACAGATTAGTTGTCGGAGTCCATACACATCCCCAGATATCGATTTTGGAAGCAATCGGATGAATAACTAAGAAGTTCAAGATGGCGGCTACTTTTTCTCAATCTGTCAACGGATTTGTTGTCGCAGATCACACATATCGATTTTGCATTAACTAGCTGAGATACAATAAACAAGAACTTTTTTCAATTTTACAAAATGTTAGTGGACAACCCTTACGCGGGCTTACGCTCAATTGGAGCGTAGGTATTTATCTTGAAAAGTAGGCCTAGTTTCATTACTGGTTTATTTATATACTGTGTCTATGGCGATTGCTAAAACCAAACCCCCCCCCCCCCCCCAACCACCCCTTTTACACATCGATGGTTGGACGATCACTTCGGAATGTTCGGATGTGGGATGATAGTATAGTGCCGGCATTAGAAGGGCCAATGAAGTAATACAAACGATACTAATTGTCACCAACTGGCATTATAAGTGTACTGAGGGTCAAAAGTTTTGTGGTGGGCCTTAAATTGTAAATTTGTCTCTGCCCCGCTCTATGTTTGTTTATGGCATAGAAAAAATGGAGATGTACATTATTAAAAGTGTTCATGGAAAATCATAAATCCCATAACTAGTAAATGCTACGAGCTATCGAAGAAGTGATACTAATTAATTTTTCAATTTACAGATTGAATACATCAATAACTACCACGAGCGCGTCCTAGCGACTCTCGGCCCAATTTTGAAGGAACGCAACCTAACCGAAGACTACGATTGGCTGGAGAGAGAATGCGCGCCAATTCAGCGTAGCTCCGCCATCTTGCTTTCTGCAACACCGCTATTGGCCCTTCTCAGTGTTGCCAGGATTTTTGCATAGGAGCATTTCTCTATTTTTTTGCCACTAAATTTCAAAATTAACCAAGAACTATATAGTTAAATACAAAGTTTTTTAATGAAATACAATTTTTTTACACGAACTATTTCTTTTATAAATGCAAAGTCAAGGGACACTGCTAAATGTAAAAGTGGCAAAAAAAAGAAGAAATGCTCTAATAAGTCTTATCTATAGATAAGACTATTGTACATCTGGGTTTTTCTTGAGGCATGTCAATAAAACATGTTGTTGGAAAGTGAATATTTAAGTAAAGTTGTAAAGGATCCAGAATAAGAATTAAAATCGTTTTGTAATTTGGTGTGGTTTTATTTGCGTGTGTCAAAAATGAGTTTTTGGACAAAGTGCACATAAATATTTAAACATAAAACTTCCGTGAGACTCAGACATATTAAGGAGATCAGACCGGGTTACTCACGTAAAATTTGTCGTAAAACGCTCGACATGTTTCGGGCTCGTCCGGAGTCCCTATTCATGAGCAGACGCGGCCGCAGCACGACGGAACACTATTACTATTATTTTTTTATTTTACGTAAGTAACCCGGTGTGATCTCCTTAATATGCACATAAATATGTCTCTAGCTCAGTAAGAATTCAAAAACTAGGGCGTTGGCTCGGGGATCACACCCCAAACTGCAAGAACAGATTTACCAATTCGACAACTAATAATGCACTTTGCTGACGATGATAGACATAGTACTTTACAGCCCTCCTGTTCACTATTATATATTTTACATGGCAACACTTTCTGCCAAAGTAGTCCATCCAAAAATCTATCATAGCTTCATACTTCATAGGTTGTTCATACATAGGCAATGGCATTATTCTCTTAGGGTCTCCCCAGACCTATCGACACAGAATCGGCTTGAGCCAATATTTATGTCCATGCGACTGAATGTGTTATCCGTATTCATTTTAACCAGAGGGGCTATTGCCTAACGCACTCGCAATCTGAATCGTTTTCATTTTGAAAATCAAAGGCTTGTCTGCATACAAAATGAAAACAATGTTCCGATTTAAAGTCGATTGCGATTGCAAGTGCGTTAGACAATAACCCCTCAGATCCATCAATCTTCATTCTTCAATAGCAAGAGTTAGTCATGAGCAAACCAATAATCAATAAAAAAACGGCCACGAGGCGCACAAAGGGTTCTGTACGATTATCGAGCAAAAAACGGATAAAATCACGTTTGTTGTATGGGAGCCTCACTTAAATATTTATGTTATTCTGTTTTTAGTATTTTTGTTGTTATCGGCGCAACAGAAATACATCATCTGTGAAAATTTCAACTGTCTAACTATCACGGTTCATGAGATACAGTCTGATGACAGACAGACAGACAGACGGTCACTCGTTTTTATCCTTTGGGTATGGTACCCTAAAAACGCACTAGTCAGTACCTAATCAAATAGAAATAAAACAACAAATTCTAACTGATAATTTACGTTTACTTAAAACTTAATCATATCACACGATACATTTGCTAATGATTTTACGTGTGCATAGTTACTCCAGATGGCGGTAGTGCTTGATGTTGTACAGGACCCATGCGGGGACAAAAGACCAGCCAATCACCATAGCCGAGGCCAAAGCCACCAGCTCCTGAAATGTCAACAAGATTACGTTAAGATTATGATTTTTATAAGGCATAGTTATAACAGTCGGTTATCCTCCTAAGGTCGGCCATACAACGAAATTTGTCTATGGAATAAGAATATGAAATTATGAATGAAATAAAGTCAATTTTCTAATTCGATCATGAGTCATATATACAAAATATTCCACTTTACTTCCTTGGCACTAGATCTTTATTTCAATGGCCATATTATTAGGCGTACTTTTTTGAATCAAATCGGAGAAATACTGGAGAAGGGCCGAATTTTAAGTACCCGAAACCGACGTGCGTGCATGACTCGATGTATGAATGTGGAAGAAGCGAAAGAGATTTGTCAAGATCGTAGCAGGTGGAAAGAAGTGGTCTCTGCCTACCCCTCTGGGAAACAGGCGTGATTTAATGTACATGTATGTATGTAACCGACTTCAAAAAAAGGAAGAGGTTCTCAATTTGCCACATTTTTTTTAAATGTGTTTTCTCTGATTACTCGAAGATCCTCAGGAGGCCTAATCAAATATTAGTGCTAGTAGGACCATGCGCACCTGAAACTAATTATCCTGCCAAGCATCAGTGTTTGCATTGTGTTTCGGTGCGGGAGTAAGACAGCTAGTGGAATGACTAGAAGAGGCTTTCCATGTGTGGTTTGTATGCTAGTTTGCCTTGACTATGCCATAAAAAATATAACAAACATAGACAGGAGGTAAAGGGCCATTTGAGCAATTCATCCCGTTCAGACCATCAGATACTGTCAAAATACTTTTTTTAATTGTAATAGCTAATAATAGAAAAACATAGCCCTCTAATCGTTATCTAAGATCTACCCTAACTAAGGTATTCAAGTAGAATAAATATTGGTTAAAAAAGAAAACTAAAGAATTCTTTTAAAAGTATTACCACAAAACTTGTAGAAATATCTTATGATCGGATTCATGACACCCTGTACCGCTAATTCACTCGTATATGGACATGGTTATTAATGGAGTAAGCTATTATCTATACAGAGTAAAATAACCTACAAATTTTCCTTAAAATTACGTAATGAATAAATATGAAAATCAACTGAACTAAGATTTAAGAACTAAATAATTACTGTTCATAAGTAATTAAGAATGTTAAAAAAACATTTGCAAAGGTTTTTAGTGCGCTAGTCAAGAATCTGGATAAGGTATTGAAGTGTCTAAAAACTTACACCAGTCGTAACCTTCTCCCTAGCGGGAGTGACGATAACGGTCATATTTCTCTTCTGGATGACATTCTTGGCGATTTGAGCGTTGCTCCTGAGAAGGCTCCTTACGGCAAGCATTTTGTTTTATTATTTATTTCACTTCACAAAGTTGGACACAGCAAGTGCGCAAGAAATATAAGAAATATTTGGAAATATTGACTGCGGGATACCATGTATAAAACATCATCTGCCAAATTTTGTTGCCAATAAAAAATAAATGTAAGTCGTTCTTTTTTGTGTCTTGAATAGCGCTGTTGCTGTGCAACTAAATTATAGTTTTTGAACGCGTTGCGTTTCGCGACTGTCAAATTATTTGTTTGGAAGTACGGGCGCAACGCCGTATTATTTCGATTATTCGTGTTAATTCTGAAATTAGAGCTCTATACTAGTGTACAACATGGCTGTAAGTATTTTTCTTATAATAATTGAATTTAAGTTGTAGATAAACCTGATACATTAGACCGTTTGATTGCTGTTAAACAGTTCAACTTTATTTTAGGTTATGTATCGTCTTATTGCGACTTAAAATATTGAAAAATCTCCACAAGTACTCTATAAATTTATGAAAATTTCTCGTTTTCCAGTCACTAGCAGCAGCGCAAGTGCAAGAAGTGCGCTCGATAACGCGTATCGAGCGCATTGGGGCTCATTCGCATATTCGAGGTCTAGGTCTCGATGACTCGTTGGAGCCTAGAGCCGTGTCACAGGGCATGGTGGGGCAGAAGATGGCTAGGAAGGCGGCCGGCGTTATCCTGCAGATGATTCGAGAAGGTATTGAGCTAACAGCAGTTACTATGGCAACCAATAAAATGGCATTGAGTTTTTATGGTTCCAAATTAAAAGGGTTTTTATGGGACCCTATTATTAAACTTTCTTATAAAGGGTGCATATTTTGATCTATAATAAGTAACTATTTGAAATCTCATAATATGTCACTAGCGATAAGCCCTTGGTTTGTTTTGTTTTATGTAAGTTTCCCGTTACACCCGTACATACATTTTATTATACATAAAAACCTTTGGTGAAAAACTATCTAACTGATGGTGATGGTGATGACCACATTTCGAAGAAGTTAGCGGAATCCGGAAAGCGACTTTGTTTTATTTTATGTAATAATGATAAAAAAGTGTGATAACTTCTATACAATAGAATTTAAGAACGTAATAATAGCCCAATGATTGTTCTTTTACTTTAATTAGGTAAAATAGCTGGACGAGCAGTACTGTTAGCGGGACAGCCTGGTACAGGCAAGACAGCCATTGCCATGGGGCTGGCACAGGCTTTGGGACCCGACACTCCGTTTACTAGCATGGCTGGTAAGTTGATGTTTATTTATTAATTTATTTCGTCTGAAATTCTCAGTGATGTGCAATAAATATTGTATCCCACCAACAACGTTAATGTAAAAAATAGGCCAAGCTCTTGGTTATAAAAAGGTGCCAAGTTTGGTACTAGATTTTTTACAGTCAGACCAACTTTTTGCCACTAAATGCATTTCAATGCATTTTAATGAGAGATTTTTTTCTATTTTCTGATCTAGGGTAGATATATTATTAGTGTTTGAATTTTACTTTAACTTAGCTGTAAGACCTTCCTTAAAGCCAAATTTCAAGGCTCTAAGTCATCGAGAAGTACCGTAAGGTTTTGGAGTTACACCTTTCCTTTTTTTGACATTATTTATAAGCTGATAGAACCTTGATTTTTTGACTTAGCTTGGTGGGAAAAAGGGCCTGAAAGGGTTCATGTAAATACATGTTCATGTATATGAGTACACACTACAGTCACTGCCGTGATATATCTATAATGCCGTTATCCGACATGAGATCGATTTTCAACTTCTGATGCTACATAAATGAGAATAAAAATCTCTTTCGATCTGTATTAGCGAGTTAAAAAACAAGTATTTGATAGATAACGGCATTATACATATATCACGGCAGAGTGTTGCTCAGCTTTTTCTTCAAACTTGTCCGGACACTTCCATATGTCTAGATCTAGATTGTAATAAGTATACAAATACTTACGTAGTACTCTATTTATTTAAGAATTTAGACTTAATTATAGAAAAACCAGCACTGAATTTTTTATATTCGTACTGATTGGTATTCTTGTTCAAGGTTCGGAAATTTATTCCCTTGAGATGAGCAAGACGGAGGCTCTTACACAGGCCATCAGAAAGTCTATCGGCATCAGAATCAAGTAAGTACTTAACTAAAGTAATAATTAGAGATGCGCCGAATATACGTTTGGTATTTATATTTTGGGTTTTGTTATGGCATGTTTTTCACTATTTGTATTCGGCAGAATTATTCAGTTTTGGTTCGAGTATTTCTATTTTCTAGGCTACACAACACAGTATAGAACTAAAAGACAAAACTTCTTATGTAAGATTTATGTTATTTTTGTAATAATAAGCATAATAATTGTTTTTATTTGTAACGTAATTGTGCGATGTTTTGAAGCAAAGTGACAGCGCGGTGTGCTCGGGTGAGGTACGGCTCGCTTGTCATCTAGCCAGCAGCGACACGTAGCGTACATGTTAGAACCTGTTTACGCGGCAAAACAATGAAATGGTAAACCGAATAATTCGGCCGAATATCCGGTTCGGTAAAGGTTAAACCAAATAGTATTTGGTATTCGGCTATTCGGTGAAACCACTATTCGGCGCATCTCTAGTATTAATCCATTTAGCAAACTGAACATTAATAGAGGTGGACAAGGAAATAGGGTGGTAAGACAGGTAAGTAGGGAATTGTTCTTCTCACAGTCTTTTAACTAGTCTAGCAGTAGCAATTAATTTTGGAACAGTTCCTGTAAATTCATAGGGCTGAAATTGGATCTGATAATGGAGTTGGAAGGCAGTAATGTAAACCCACCGAAATCCGCTATGCTAGTTTTGGAGCCCATTGTGATGTCGAAGCAATCCATCTTTTTGCATTCAAAATGCTCCATTGCTCTTTGGTAATTGGTTAAATAATCAATCAATCAATCAATAGCCTTTTTATTCGGAATTAAGAATCTTTACATTGTGTTTTAATTAGATAAGTTTGTATTAAATTATATCTCTTAATTCAGCGTGCCTCATGGCAAAGGCCTCCTCTAACGATTTCCATTGCTGTCTATCCTTAGCGACTCTCCTCCAGTTGGGGCCAGCCGTCAGTTTGATTTCATCCTCCCATCTTTTGTTTTGTCTTCCCTTGCTCCTTTCTCCTTTCCTCGGGTACCATCCTATGACTATTTTGCTCCACTTGTCTTGTTTGCTCCGCAACATGTGCCCAGTCCATCTCCACTATATAATAATCTTTGGCAATTATTTCAGGGAGGAGTCTGAGATCATCGAAGGTGAGGTTGTGGAGGTGGTCGTGGACCGGTCAGCGGGCGGGTCGACGCGCGTCGGCCGCCTCACGCTCAAAACCACCGACATGGAGACCAACTACGATATGGGTGCCAAGATGATAGACTCCATGCTCAAGGAAAAGGTACGAGTCTGATCATCACTGGCACACTAGTGGTGCCAGATGAACGCCCTAGAATTTCACCAAAAAGGGTGGATAACTACGGTAGGCTTAAGGTCGGATTTTTATTCCCACAGAAAAAATTTAAACAAACTTACGTCACTGTCAAAGTGACATTTCAGGGGATCTCAAAGTTTGGGCCAGCAAGAAATATAATATTAAGTTATCATTTCGCTCGTACCGTGATATAAAAATAAATTTGAGAAATATTTGAACTTGAAATCGCACAAATGAGTCACTGAAAAGCTATTACGACGGAACCACGAATTGTGAAGCGAAGCGAGTGAAGTGACGTCTCACATTAATCAAGCAACCCTCAACTTGTTGACACAGGTGTATCGAGTCAATGATACCAGTGCAATAAATAAATTATGCATACAAAAACAGTTTTCTCGTTTTAAATCAGTACAACAAAGAATTATCAAAATAAAGATTGCCATCAACAAATTAAATTCTTCAATCTTGATTACAATATATAGTTTTTTTTATAGAAAGTAGATTTCTTATAAATGTGGAAAGTATAAATATTTTGAATACGGCAAATGTTTTTCGTTAACGGCAGCACCTTTGTTTACATTTTTTCTGTGGGAATAAAAATCCGACCTTAGATAGGGTTGACCAGAGCTGGACCAAAAAGCTTTGGAATCTCAGCAGAAGACAACTCCGATATATTATTGGAGTGTTTACCGGGCACTTTGGGGTTAAACATCTCCTAGCAAAGATGGGCCTCTATGACAACACAGATTGTAGAATGTGCGGCGAAGAGGTGGAGACAATGAAACACTGTGTGAATGTGATGCCCTCGCCGGAGTAAGAATGAAAATCCTCGGTTATGGCTACCCAGAACCGAACGATTTCAAGGCACTGCCAGTGCACTCCACTATCCGCTTTTTGGAAGGAGTGGAGGCTGCATTGGATTAAGCGCTAAAAGAGGGGTAATTACACAAAAGATCCCATAGGGTCGAAGTGTATCCGTAAGGACCCCACCAACAAGATAAGATAAGATAAGGTGCTGGATGAGTCTGTTCATCACTGAGACCCTAGTGGTGCTGGACGAGTCTGTTCATCACCGACACGAGTGGTGCCGAATGAGTGTTCATCACTTACACACGAATGGTGCCGGATAAGTCTGTCCATAACCGACACTAGTGGCAGACAATTTCTTTAAAATAGAATTTGATGGCGTTAACATTATGAATAAACTCAAATTATTAAGTTATTAAAATGCTTTACTTATTCAATGAGAACAATAACTATCGGTACTTATATGTATAAGTCACAAAACCCTATGTCATCGTTATCAAATTGCATCCGTCAGCCACCCATTACTTATGTGCAGACCTAGGAATATACGGGGCAAAATTAAATGATAGCTAGGGATTGCCTATATCGATAAACTCAATTATCGATGCTTTTCCCAGATACTAATGATCACTCTTAGTTTTGTTTGTAAAAATATGTTTTTATTAAAAGTATGCAAATAAAACAAAATAGCAACATAATTCTGGTTATTTTTCTATTTTAAAAGGATTTTTTAATCTTCAATCATCATCATCAATTTTTTTTCCTTATTGTTTATTACAGAATTACTGTACCATTTACTATTGTTAAAATAAACGATCAGAATTTGTTCGGAGTAAAAATAAAATGATAATAATGAGTGAAGGTTAAAAAATCCTTTAAAAATAAAAAACGACCAGAATAAAGTTACTATTTTATTTCATTTGCATACTTTCAATAAAAAAATATTTTTACAAATAAAACTTAGAGCGATCATTAGTATATGGGAAAAGCATCGATAATTGAGTCCCTAGCTGTCATTTAATTTTGCCCCGCATATTCCTAGGTCTGGTTATGTGAGATCTTTTGTAATGTCCAGGTGCAAGCCGGCGACGTGATAACCATCGACAAAGCGACAGGGAAGATCAACAAACTGGGCCGCAGCTTCGCTAGGGCTCGCGACTACGATGCCACAGGTTATATATTGCGTATTTATTTCTTATCTGTACTAATATCAGTGTCCATCCGGAAATGGGCGAAAATCCTGCCTGAAAATGTACCTGTATCCGACCACACACACACTCACACATTGGTTATATAACCGATACTTTAATGACATGTAATACTTTAATGCTTACATTAAAATACAAGCACAGATACAGGCTTCTTAATTTGGCCATTTGATCATTTCTGAACATATTGTAGGGAAATTATAAATATGGATATAGATAAATAAATTTCGATGTCACAGAATCACCAATGGCAACATTATCTTACAATTGTTTTTTTTTTCCTTTATGGTTTTTTTAAAATTTGTGTTGAAATGAAGAACTCAGAGAAATGTGGACTAAGAGAAGATGTAGTGACTAAGATTGAAAAGGGCATGCTTCGATGGTTCGGTCATTTGGAAAGGATGGATGAAGGAAGATTGACGAAAGAGATATACAGAGCTAAAGTGAGAGGAAGGGACGGAAGGGGCCGCCGTAGGCGTACTTTTTCGAATCAAATCGGAGAAATACTGGAAAAGGGCCGAATTTTAAGTACCCGAAACCGACGTGCGTGCATGACTCGATGTATGAATGTGGAAGAAGCGAAAGAGATTTGTCAAGATCGTAGCAGGTGGAAAGAAGTGGTGTCTGCCTACCCCTCTGGGAAACAGGCGTGATTTAATGTATGTATGTATGTGTTGCCATTGTCGTTTTTATAATGTTTTTCTGTTCTGTTTTTTTTGTGCTCGTCGAATAAATGTTTCTATTCTATTCTATAAAAATATGTTTTATCTCTCTTTATCTTTTATCTCTCCAGGCCAGCAAGCCCGCTTCGTGCAGTGCCCCGAAGGCGAGCTGCAGAAGCGCAAGGAGGTGGTGCACACCGTCACGCTGCATGAAGTAGACGTCATCAACTCGCGCACCCACGGCTTTCTGGCGCTGTTCTCCGGTTAGTCATGCTTCCTCTACACATTTTTGGGGTTCCGAAGTCAAACTTTAGTTATAATTATAATTATAGTTTCGCCGTGTCCGTCTGTCCGCGATCTTGCTCAAAGTAGTAAGATTTTGTAATACAAAGTAGTAATTTGGCATAGTTAAAAATTTTAATTACGCCGACAAGGTTGCAAAATATAACTTTGAAAAAACATTGTTTTTCGGGTATCTCCCAAAACACCATATACAGTCAAGGAGTTTAATTGTTAAGCCACTATGGAGCCTTGTCATAGCGACAGCGTCAAACCACAAAATTAATGATTAATGTTATGCGACAGGGTTCTATAGTGGCATAACAAATAGTCCTTGGCTGTACATGATACATGTAAAACAAAGGTTTTTTTTTACATTAAAACATAGATTAAGGTGTCGTTGGATAGCTCTGTTTTTTTTGGATTCATTTAAAAAAACACTACTTATCTCTCGGCGGAAAGGGTCTCGTCCATAAATTGCGTACTTTCCACCTCTGCAACTATGAACCATTTTTCAAATAAATATCAAGGGACGATCTCACACACATTGACCTAGTCCCAAACTAAGCTCTAGGCTTGTACTATGGGTACTTGACAACGATATAAATACTTATATAGAGAAATAAATACTTAAATACATAGAAATCATCCAAGAGTCAGAAACAAATATTCTCGCTCATCACACAAATATCTGCCCTTACCGGGATTTGAACCCAGGACCGCTAGCTTCGTAGGCAGGGTCTTATCTTATCTTATCTTACAGATGGGCCCTTTCGGATACACTTTGACCCTTTAGGATCTTTTGTGCAATTACCCTCTTACACACTCAGCTGTTCCAATGTGCAGGTTTCCTCACGATGTTTTTCCTTCACCGTAAGAGCGTCGGGTAATGCACTTAAGTTAGAAAAACTCATTGGTACTGGTGACCGCGGGGGTTCGAACTCGGTACCTTACGATCACGAGTCGACCCCCTAAGCCACTAGGCCACCGACGCTCTCGTAGGCAGGGTCACTACCAACTAGGCTAGCGCGTCGTCAACAAAATAGTACATTACTTAACAAGGGCTGTAAAAGAAAGAAAGCCCGAAATCGCAGGTATTTGAGACCCGAGCCGTAGGTGAGGGTTGTAAATATGCGATAGAGGGCTTTCTTTTTTACTGCCCGTGATGAGTACACAATTTTACGTCTTCACCTGGCCACAATGCGAGTTTTACCGTGCGCGCAGCGTGCGATCAAACTCACATTATGGCCAGGTGTTACGTAAAATAACTTATTGCTAAACACTAATATTTGTAGGTGACACCGGTGAAATAAAGTCCGAGGTCCGTGAGCAGATCAACAGCAAGGTGGCGGAGTGGCGCGAGGAGGGCAAGGCGGAGATGATCCCCGGGGTGCTGTTCATTGACGAGGTTAGTGCGGTGGTTTGATAGGTATTCCTGAACTCTTTTCTGTTTTTTTTTAATTTAGGCATAGTCTTTTTTTGTTTTTTGGAGATTTTCGCCTAGAGTGATCGAATCAGTAATGGACAGGGCACCAACAATCAATTTAGGACCGTATGAATTTTGAATTAAGAGTGAAGCGTCCATTACCGGTGCCTGTCAGCTAAAAGCGTCCATCATTGGTGCCATCACCCTATTTTCCTAAATTTTTTCAAAATGATTTATCTTAAAATATAATATAAAAACTATTTGTCGTTCTTTCAGAAAGCACTTTCATTTGATATGTCACACGATAAAGCTTGCAATTTTCATTTATTTTTATTCAAAGTTGCCCCTATGTTTTAAATTCATTTATTTACATTACACGTCCGTCTTTGGGTCACCGACTTACATACTGGATTTAAGTCGGGTGAACGGGCTGGCCATGAAATAGTGCCAACCCGTCCTATCCACCTGCCGGGGTATTCTCGGTCGAGGAGCACTCGTACCGTGCGAGCATTTTTTTTCTCAATCATTAGACAATCTAGCAAGTGCCATACCATTTTGGAATACACATTAAATACGCCAACTTTTAAAGCTACTTACCAAAACACAGTACATTTTTTTCCCTCTTCCAGGCGCACATGCTAGACATCGAATGCTTCTCCTTCCTCAACCGCGCCCTGGAGTCGGAGACCGCGCCCGTGGTGATCATGGCGACCAACCGCGGCATCACGCGCATCCGCGGCACGACGTACCGCTCGCCGCACGGCATCCCGCTCGACCTGCTCGACCGCGCCATCATCGTGCCCACCGCGCCCTACCCGCTCAACGAGCTGCAAGAGA
This sequence comes from Acleris cristana, assembly GCA_948252455.1. NCBI lineage: Eukaryota > Metazoa > Arthropoda > Insecta > Lepidoptera > Tortricidae > Acleris > Acleris cristana. The sequence continues at coordinate 5,483,408 of OX411800.1, read as the reverse complement.
TACTCAACATCCGGTACCAATATAATAATAATAACATTGATTTAAACAACTAGATAGGGTCTTCCGAACAAAAATGTCACATATGTTTGGCCAAGAAACAGTAGCGACATCTATCAGATTGCTTATAAACTACGTCAAACCACATAGAACTACCGTAACGTGGCCGGGTAACCAAACAACAGCTGTATTTACAATAAATATAAGAATGCTTGAAAAAATGGTATAACTCGAGTAATACGTTACTTAATATGCTTACCGGAAAAAAGAAACTCCATCCTTGGTTTTCGATACCTTTGAGGTATAATTATTGCACTTGCTTATGACGCAACATGGCATTTTTGATTTTACTAGTACGTACGACTTGGTGCGAGGTTGAAACGTCACTGTCACGATTTGGTGCTAGATTCTTAGATTTAGCACCAACTTAATCGCCCGTTTTTTTGTACTAGAGGCCAGACCATACGAAGTAATATATTAAATCTATGAATAATAATAACATCCGCGACACCACGTACTGCTCCCCGCACGGCATCCCGCTCGACTGCGCCATCATCCATGTATGTTTGTACGTTTTTTTCATGAATATCTTCTATAATATAAAAATGAATCGCTGAATGTGTTGCTAAGCGCAAATCTCGAGAGCAGCTGAACCGATTTCGCTAATTCTTTTTGTAGAATATTCCTTGAACGATACGAGTATGGTTCCTACGGAAAAATAAAGTCAGAAATTTGCAGCGGGGCGCAGCCGCTGGCGGGCCGCTAGTAATTAATAAAAATAATCCCTGGTAAAAGCCTAGACCTTAGTTTGACCAAGTCGATGTGTGTGATATCGCCCCTAATATTTATTTTTTCCTGCCTTAGATGCGAGGAAGAGGATTGCCAAATGTCGAGCGACGCCCTGACGGTGCTGACGCGCGTCGCCACCGAGACGTCCCTCCGCTACGCCATACAGCTGATCACCACCGCGTCGCTCGTGGCGAAGAGGAGGAAGGCTGCGGAGGTGACGATCTTAGCCTATCAACCTTTCAATAAAGGAGGAGTGTTATAAGTTATATGGGTATCTGTGTGTCTGTCTGAGACATCTTATATAGTTCCTAAAATGATGGAGTAATTTGCACGCGGACTTTTAATACAAAGCTAGTTTGAACTGGAGTGGTTCTTATTTAACCCGTCAAGTGTCCGGCCCTTGATTTACAGAAGTGCAGGAAATGTCCAGCTAATTTTCGAGATATTTTTATTTTCTGTTTGAGTTTAGAAAAAGGTGAATTGTTTACGATTGGTATAATTATATTTTATGATTGATATATCAATGGAAAGATAAAAGAACAGGCAATGCAAATGCAATGAAATAAAGATTATACACTTACATTTTACGATGAAAATAAATTATTCAATTAATAAAATATATTATTATCAGGTTTTGATATTTTTTTCATCCGATCGGTTTATTCTTTGACACACTGCACTTAATATATTGCAACATTTCACTTTTCTATTGTTAAATTATCACCATTATAAGTTTACGCGTCGAATTCATCAATTTATTTCTCACTACACACATAAAGAACATCACAAAAATTATTTGTTTACGGAGCGGCGCAGGCGGCGGCCATTGCGGACGAGCACATTCTATTGGGCAATAATTTCGTTTTTATAATTTTTTCACTTGTTCAGATGCTTGGTTTTTGGGAAAAAAAAACCAGTATGTTGCCAAATAAGTGACAAATCAATAGGATTATTTTTTTACACTAGCAGGGTCTTCGTTTATGAAATTTAAATTCTCCAATCACAGCGCCGTCCTGCGCACAACTGTTATGCGTAGGACATGACCGGCCAAAATTTTCTACGCACAACTGTTGTGCGCAGGACACCTGACGGGTTAATTTAAAAATAAATTTCAGTCAAAAACAATTTGTGGCACAAGCTTTTGTTGCCGACTGTATTTTTTTTTGCAAAGTCTTTATCTGCTTATCAAGACCAATCTAATGAGTCCCAACACGGTGGGTCTACGTCAAGTATAGCGGAGATCCTGTCGCCACCTTCCGATTCCATCATCAGACCAGCTCGATGGTGCTATAGGTATATTAAAATATCATATCATAAGGTATACCAAATTTTAGCTCAATCGATCACTGGGAAGTGGTTCAAATCTTCTTTGCAAGATTTAATCCGAACTTACACACACACACACACACACACATATAGTCTGTGTCAATCGAAATTGACAAAGATGTAAACAAAGCCAAACAAACCGATTTACAATTATTACTCGATTATCACTTACTTATAAAAATCAAGTAAGGTCTTTGCAATGATTTATCTACATAATCATTACTTTAGTTAGAGTGTAAAAGGCGCAATTTATACAATTATTAAAAACTAGAGGACGCCCGCGACTTCGTACGCGTAGAATTAGTTCCCGCTACTCCCCCATTTCTTTCCGTTGGGGGTCGATTTTCGGAAAATCCTTTCTTAGTGCTCACTTACATCATGAAAGGAACCCCTGTACCAAATTTCAAGTTTCTAGGTACAGTAGTTTCGGCTGTGCGTTGATATGTCAGTCAGTCAGTTTAGCCTTTTATATATATAGATATATATAATATAGATTGCAAGTTAATAAAAAGCTTGTAAAATCTTAAAATTACGTATATTAAAAGCCAAATTAAATTTGTGACTAATCACATAATTAGTCACAATTTTAATTTGGCTTTTAATATACGTAATTATAATTGGTATTCATATATTTTTAACGGTTTATTATACAAATTAGGGTGTCAAGTGTTCACTAAAAGCCAAGACTGATATCCGGAATGACCGTAACCATGGTTATAACAAAACTATAATAATTATTATAGTACTGTTATTACCATGGCAACATTGTTTTCACGCTTCGGTTACGCTATTGGTGGTATTTTGATACCATTAACGATATCAATATTAGCGGTTTATAGTACGCGTGTAGAAAAAAGGTTTTATTCTATTTGCAAGAGCTTTATTTTGTGGTTTATACAATTATACAAAATAATATCTTGACTATAGTCAACATCCCTCTACGCTTTTTAATCTATTTGCAAACCAATTTAAATTCGTTTGATCCAGGTGGGCATGGAGGACGTGAAGAAGGTGTACGCCCTGTTCCTGGACGAGCACCGCTCGGAGCAGTTCCTCAAGGAGTACCAGGACGAGTTCATGTTCGACGACGGCGCTGGCGGTCAGTATACTACTATAGTTGCTTCGTAAAAACCTCTAATGGGGGGGACACTTAAAAGAAATGGGTCTTCGTAAAAGCCACTAATACTTTTCAGGGTTCCGTACCAAAATGGTAAAAAAGGAACCCTTATGGTGAGACTTCGGTTTCTGTCTGTCTGTCACAGCAGTTTTTCTCAGCAACTACAAATTATTTATATTTTATGGGAAATATAAAATAAAGAGTTCATTATATACAGTTTTACAGAAATAACAATAATACTTTGAAAAACTGTATTAAAATTTAGGCTAGTCAAAATGGACCTTATTTCATAGAAAATAATGTTCATAACAAAATGAGTATTTTATTTTACTGTTAGCGAGCATATTAAATAACCGGCCAAGTGCGAGTTGGACTCGCGCACCGAGGGTTCCGTTCTACCGCACAGTAGGTATATAGTCCGATTTAAATAAGTTTTCGAGCCCAACTCACACTTGACCCTTTTTTGTATAGAAATATGTCGAAAAAAATTATTTCATGTATCCCCCATTATAACAAAATTTAAAAAAAAATGGTTTAGTAAATCCGCCGTAATAACGCATTCTGAAAAAAAAAACCCGCTATCTATTACGGTACAAAAGATACAGCTGTTTAAAGTTAGGACGGACAGACAACGGAGGTATATTAATAGGGTCGGAAGCCTAAAAACCGGCCAAGTGCGGGTCGGACTCGCGTCTATACAACATTAGCTAAAAACTAAAAAATCACGTTTGTTGTATGGGAGCCCTCCTCATTTATTTTATTCTGTTTTTAGTATTTGTTGTTATAACGGCAACAGAAATAATCTTCTGTGAAAATTTAAACTGTCTAGCTATCACGGTTTATGAGATACAGCCTGGTGACAGACAGACAGACAGACAGCGGAGTCTTAGTAATATGGTCCCTTTTTTACCCTTTGGGTACGGAACTCTAAAAACTAGCAAATTGTGACTGTGACAGTACGGAACCCTCGGTATTAATTATTTACTTGTCAAATTTTGAACCAGCTTTTTAATTTAAAGTTCATTTCAGATGGTCCCCACCAGCAACCTATGGAGGTCACCCAGTAACGGTTTAAATTAAGTTCCAGTTAAGTGATTTGACGGCAGTTTGGTTCCAAGAGGTTTGGTTTAAGTTTACGTTAAGTGTAGTTAAGGATTATAAACAATGTATAATTATAAATTTGTTTTATTTTATATCTTAAACACTTGGAAACAAATACTTATAACATTGTTTTTATTTTTAAAAAAATCGCCTTCAAAAACGTAAAAAACAACTTTTAAAATGGTAGGTGCAGTAAAACACAACTGATATGGCTTACCGATGTACCTGCGCAGATGACGGATCCTTTAAGTATTGTTTGTGAATACGGGTGTTACACCCGTATTCACAAACGAAACTAAACAGACGATTTGAGCCACCCTGTGCGATCGTGAGCACTGTGAGACCCACAGAACAGAAAAAACAGTAGAAGTGTCAAGTGGGCGTGTAAAGGTGGCACTTCACTTGGTTGTTATTTGTCAAATATTGTCGTTGCATCTCTTTCAATCAATATGTCAAACGAAAGAGATGTAAGATCAATATTTGGCAAACATGGCCAAGTGAAGTGCTACCATAAAGTGTGGCATAGTTATGCGGAGTTCCGCATAACCTACCATACTTTTGCCGCGATCGCTTATTTCTATATTTTGATATTGCGATATTTCTAATATAGGAAATAAATCCAGAAGCATGCCTTATTGTGCTATTTTGGAATGTTAAAACGATAGCCGCACCAAAAACATTTTCCATGGTGGCGTGTTGTTTTTATGATACTTTGAGTCAGTGTTTGAGTATTGGCGACAACAGGTCTGATACTAAGCGAAGCTCATGCCACTTCCACTTTTTGTGACGACCTCATAGTGACGTTTGTGAATACGGGTGTTAGTCTCCCCGATTTTTGTAGAATTCCTAGTGTTACATTTTAGCAGTTTTCGAAAATCGATTACGTTAACTTCAAGTACCTTGTCGAGCTTCGCAGCGTTGAAAACATTAATTAAAAATTGTGGTTGCCAAGACACGACTAAAAAAATCTATACACCTCATAATCTATAGTATATTTATAAAAGGCAAATCTGACTGACTTATATATCAACGCACAGCCAAAAATACTGTACCTAGAAACTTGAAATTTGGTACATGGGTTCCTTTCATGATGTAAGTGGGCACTAAGAAAGGATTTTCCGAAAATCGACCCCCAACGGGAAGAAATGGAGGGTAGTAGCGGGAAACTAATTCTACGCGTACGAAGTCGCGGGCGTCCTCTAGTAACCTATATATATAAAAGGCAAACCTGACTGACTTATATATCAACGCACAGCCGAAACTACTGAACCTAGAAACTTGATATTTGGTACAGGGGTTCCTTTCATGATGTAAGTGAGCACTAAGAAAGGATTTTCCGAAAATCGACCCCCAACGGGAAGAAAAGGGGGGAGTAGCGGGAAACTAATTCTACGCGTACGAAGTCGCGGGCGTCCTCTAGTAATATTATAAAGAGGAAAGATTTGTTTGCATTGAATAGGCTCCGAAACTACTGGGCCGATTTGTAAAATTCTTTCACCATTAGAATCCTACATTTTCCCTGATGAATATGGGTTATGTTTTACTTTCCTGCGCGGACGGAGTCGCGGGCAACAGCTACAATAAATACGGACAATGCCACACCAATTGACCTAGTCCCAAACTAAGCTCGAGCCTTGTACTATGGATACTAGACAACGATATAAATATTTATATAGAAAAATATATACTTAAATACATAGAAAACATCAATGACTCAGGAACAAATATACGCGCTCATCACACAAATATCTGCCCTTACCGGGATTTGAACACAGGACCGCTAGCTTCGTAGGCAGGGTCACTACCAACCAACTAGGCCAACGCGTCGTCATATAATTATTTACGTTAACAAAAAAAAGTCTTCTAATTATTACACTATAGGTATCATTTGAAAGGTCTTAATGTGGCCATCTCAAATATATACGAATATAGCAGCATTAATAAACGGGTTTAATAACAGTAACAAAAAATACAGTCTGGTTTTTAAAGCTTGCTTTTCATTTAGTTATTGAGACTGTACATATTATGCCCTATGTATGTAGGTGAATAGTTAAAGGCTAGTAAAAGTGCATTTATTTTCTTGTTTACGAATGTAGTTTTCCTCTCGAGCTCCCCCTCTGGAATCCCCTACTGATCCAGTTTTTGAGGGATGCAGTGGAAACACTTCGCGGGGCTACTAGCGGTCGTGAGGCGAGTTGCTGTCGAGTTTTCAGGTGCATCATAAATGTGGGTGTTTCATGGTTTGATGGTTTGTAATAAAAACTAGCGACCCGCGCTCGCTTCGCTTCGGTTTATGTCAGTTTTCTGTAACACCCGTAAATAAAACGTTTATTATACATAAAAACATTAAAAACCTTCCTCTTGAATCATTCACTCTATCTATTGAGTTGCGGAGTTTGAAAGCATCTTACATATCAGAATAATTCTGAATCGGAAAAAAAACGGGCAAATAGTTTTAAAAACTTCGCTGATTCATAATGATTCTAATTATGTAAGATACCGCTGAAAAGCTTATAAAATAAAACATGAAATTAATGATTTTTCGAAACATGGACATAAGGGAAAATTACAAAAATTCAGTTTAAAATGATCAATATCTCCGAAACTAGCAAAAATCGCTTAACATACATAGGGGTTAATTCGATAACTTTTTAGCTGCTCTATCAGGTCTAGGCGGGTTGACGTCGGTTTCTGGGACACCCTGTATAGATAACGCAACCACTGTGCGCAGGCAGACCGACATATTTGGCATCAGGGAGTTGCCCTGTCCTGTCCTCTCAACCTAAAATATTCCGAGATCGTTACCAAATTTATAATATCCCTAAATTCCATTACATTTGAGCGTTGCAAAAAAAAACTCACAGCAATCTCGAATCGAGTTTAACCAACATCACAAACACCTACAGTACCACTTCATAACTCAACCCTATTTTGGGGTCTAGCGCTCCCCTAGCGTCGCACCTCCCGCTCTACCACACCGCGCCATCCCTCTCATTTCGCCGAAAGCTTTCCCTCGTCATTGTTCGGAAAATCGATTCAGTATATTTCCTAGTTTTCACCGAATGCTGGCTCGAGCCACATGTTTTGCTGAAACAAGTGACTAGTGCGAAGTTGTTAATAACATTGCTGTGTTCGTCGGTTTAGTGTTAGTTTTTGGATTGTTTTAGTGTTTTTAGTGGTAATAGCGGACTTTTCTCGGCGTGGTAAGTTAATAAATTAATATTAGTGTTTTAAGGTATTTAACTACTTAGGTACGTACAGTTTTGGTGTCATTAAAATTGTCTGTATTACTTATAAGTGTAACTAAAATGTGTTTTTAACGAATTTTACCGACTGTACCTATTGACTAAATATATTAAATAAGCCACAAGACTTTTTATGTTGTCTGTAAGCTGTTGTGAATTTATGAGCCTGCAGGCTACTATGTGCATTGTGCAGTATTAGGTACGATAGAATATTGTTTTGCCATCCAAACCAGACATATTTGTAAACTGTAAGTACATCCATATCATAATTTCCCTAAAATATGCTCAGAAACGATAAGCAAATGGCCTGTATTAAGAAACCGAATGGTTGTATTTCAATGTTAACATTAAAGTATTGCATGTCATTAAAGTATCGGTTATCGGTGTGGTTGCATCTTAATGTTCACATTGAAGTATCGGTGATTGATACTTTAATGTAAACATTAAGATACAGGTAAGTTCATTAAGATTCAGCGCAACCACATATACAGTGGTGGCCACATAATTAGGGACGCTTGCGTTTTTCCCATACAATTGCCTACAAATATGACTTTTCAATTTTGACAACCAATCAAAAAGTTCTTAACCAATTTCATTTTTAGTTACACTTATCATTAACTAATAAACTAAGGCTTGAATGTATGTACAATTCATCGCTGTTAAAAACGAACATTTCATTTTATAAGGATTTAAAAATATATTTTTTTGGCGTTCATACAAAGTTTTAAAACTTTATGTGAACGCGTCAGCACTAAGTTTCTAAATCCCTATAAAATGAAATATTGGGGCTCTCTGGGGGGCTATTGCCTAACGCACTCGCAATCGCAATCGTTTTCATTTTAAAATCGAAGGCTTGTCTGCATACAAAATGAAAAGAATTGTTCCGCTTTGAAGCCGATTGCGATTGCGAGTGCGTTAGACAATAGCGACGCTGGTATCATTACTTTGATTAAAATGCCTATGCCACACACCACAACCAAGACGAATCTATCAACACCTCATATGATAAAAACACCGGCCAAGTGCGAGTCGGACTCGCGCACGAAGGGCAAAGAAATCACGTTTGTTGTATAGGAGCCACATATTTATTTTATTTCATTTTAATTATTTATTTTTTAATTGAATATACAACTAATTCATTTATATTTCAAGCGTCTACAGAAATACATATTCTGTGAAAATTTCAACTGTCTAGCTATCACGGTTCATGATATACAGCCTGGTGACAGACAGACGGACAGACAGTTGAGTCTTAGTAATAGGGTCCCGTTTTTACCCTTTGGGTACGGAACCCTAAAAATGGTAAAATCCATCAAGCTGTTTCGGCTACAGAGCGAGCCAAAGAAATAGACATACATACATACATACAAGCAGTCGAAAAACATAACTTTCTGACGCACAGTCGGGAAAAAAATCCCAGCGTTTGTTACAAAACAACAATTATTTACCCGTCTACGCAGTCTGTTTAAAAATATACAAATCGCATTTCTCAACAAAATATAAAAATAACGCAAATGAGATCACCAAAAGTGAAATTAAAATTAAAATCTGCCAAGAAATACGGATGATACAAGCATTTTAAACTGTAATTAGACAGCGATTGATTAGACAGAGAGATCTGATATGCACTATGTCGGCATGTAACAGGTCGGCCGTATAAACTAGTTAAATTCTATTTTGCTAGAAAGAGAAGGAACAAATCTTGGATATTTTTATAGCTATCCAAAAAAAATATTTTTCTCAACTGTTCTATACATGAATCAGTGTTTATTGAAGAAGTATCAAAAAATCATAAATATATTCCCTATTAAGAATGCGTAATGACTCTTACCCGCCGCGGGAGTTGAAAATAGATCCCGTCTCGACGAGATTAGTAATATCCGTTATATCCGCTGCCTTCGGTGGACTGTCTATTCCGGATATTGCCGATTAGTTTGCGAAAAAAAACAGACGAGGGGAACCTATTTTACCCCGACGCTAACTTTTAACGCTTTACAGCGATGCCACCCGACTTCACACGAGCGTTGCTGGTGCGTTGCGACGTGTCGCACCGCTGTGATTTTAGGATAGAGCGCACGGTTCAAAACTATTTTCTTTTTGGTATTTACTTTTTGATTTATAGCCAATAATGTACAAAATATGACCGTTCCCGCCGAAGTTTATTGATCAAAAAATCTGAAAAAATACTGGCATGTAGATAATTATTTATATTTTATGGGAAAAATAAAATCAAGTGTTAATTATTAACAGTTTTCGAGAATTAACAAAAAACTCTGTTTTAAAAATTAGGCTAGTCATAACGGACCTTTTGCATACAAAAAAAGTTTGTAACAAAATGAGTATTTTTTTTTGCGGTTACCAAACATAATATGATCTTAAATACGGAACCCTCGGTACGCGAGTCCTATAAAATAGTCTTATAAAATGAAAGATTCGTTTTCAACCTGTTTTTAACAGAGATAAATTGTTGTTTATTAGTTAACTATAAGTGTAACTAAAATTAAAATTGGTACATAAGTACAGGTTAAAACTTTACCTTCCTCCTTCCTTTTTAAATAATTATTTGAGTTAGCGAAACTTTAGATGGCCACTTAGTAGCAAAATAGTAGATTGTTCAACAAGAGACTAAAACAAGCCATAATGACACGAGATGTTTAGCCACGCGAGCGAACCAGCGAGCGAGAGTGGCTATATAGTTTGAGTGTCATTATGGTTGTTTAGTCTCGCGTTAAACACTCTACTTTTCACTTTGAATGCGAGGAAAAGAAACGACGTTTCAATATTTAGCAAATATGTAACAAAGTTTCTGACTAATTTGTTTATACTTGTTAGTTTTTTGTAAAGTGACACTTTACAAAGTGACACAAATGCTTGCATATTTAGCCAACAGATATAAACTTGAAAACTATTTGGACCATACCTAATACAATAAAACTATCCTTAATATATTTAAATAGATTCATATTACATAAAAGCGAAAAAAAATATTGAATTACGTACGTACAGACGTTTCTGTTAATTTTTTTTTTTTAGATTCATATCCGTAATCATTAATCATTTCATTTCATTTGTCATTTTGAGGTTATTTCCACAGCCTAAAAATAGTCCAACACCTGTTTAGGGGTTTCCAAAGTAAATTAAAAAAAAAAACTTTATTCCCGAGTTGTAGTCCCGATGTGCAGAGACCAAAGTAACATTTTAAGAGCATGAGAAGTGAAAAATGTTTTTTTCGCTTACGAGATCATTCAAGACCCAGCTCGATATGCAAGAGGGATCAACCCCTCAAGTCGTTATCAAAACCCAATTAGAGACCCTCCGTCTCGCCCGGGAGCATTTACGGATAACTACCCTTGAGGATTAGATATGGGGATGTTTTACCGATATTTAGAGGAAAATCAATACCTAGAGATAAGGGCGTCTTTTAGGAACACAACACGGGTCGCCATCCGCCAGTTGTTCAATCGAGGTGCCCCGTTTAGTGCTGTGTCACCTTAACGTTGTTTTTAAGATTCCGTACCCAAAGGGTAAAAACGGGACCCTGTTACGAAGACTCCACTGTCTGTCTGTCTGTTACCAGTCTGTATCTAATGAACCATGATGTATTTCTGTTGCCGCTATTATAATAACAAATACTAAAAACATAATAAAATAAATATTTAAATGGGGTCCCATACAACAAACGTGATTTTTTTGCCGTTGTTTGCTATTGTTGTATAGATGGTACGGAGCCCTTTGTGCGCGAGTCCGACTCGCACTTGGCCGGTTTTTAGGGTTATAACCTGAAGGAATCCTATTAATATGCCTACCTACGCTGTCGGTCCGTCCATGCGTCCGTCCTGACTTTAAAGAGCTGTATTTTTTAAACCATGTTTTTTCGGAATGTGTTGTTACGGCGAATTTACTATATTTTTTTAAGGAAGTGATATAATTGGTCCCCTTGGAAGAAACGTTTTTTTTTCAAATTATTTTTATTTTTTCCGTGTGGTGCCGGTGTTAGAATGTTTCCACTCCATGTCTTCCCGTGGATGTCGTTAGAGACGACTAAGGGACTAAAGGCTGTGTAGTGCTGTTAGGCGATGGTTTTGCAACCTGTCACTAATACACTGGATAACATCTTAGCCTGGTTGCGCAAAATGAGGTCACAGAATTATCAACAAGTTTTTGGAGTTGTTGGTGAGTCTGTGGCTCTGACCCCACTCTGGGAATGAAGGCGTGAGTTTATGTTATGTTATGTTTTATTTTTATTTTTGTTGCTTAGACAAAGAACGGTTTTTTGTTGCTTAAACATAGAAGAGTCATATTTGGTATGATTACAGTACAAACCCTGAAAATAAACAACAAAAACTGACAAAAAAAAACTGAATACGGGTACATCCGTTGCAGAACGTCAAGCCTATCGTTTAAGACTAAAATCAAAGGAGTCAGCTAAGAACTTAGAAATTAGCAATCATTTGAAGATTGACGAAACAGCCAAGCGGGAATAGAATAGAATAGAAAATAATATATTCGACACCAAAAAATAAGGTATCATAAATACACGGAATGCACGAATTGTGGCGCCAAAATGGTTTCAACTAGGGAATGCAAATAACCGGTTATAACCGGTTTTAACCGGTTATTTTCATTCAAAAACGGTTAATAACCGGTTAAATTGCATTCCCTAGTTTCAACTAGTCGTGGGTCGTTGTCGAATTTTTTGACAACGAAACGCAACCGTTTTCTCTAGAATGAAAACTAGTCCTCGAAACGGTCCTCGTTCGCAACTGGTTTCATTGTATGGGGACGGGCAACGGAAGACGACGCACAGGACGATCGAACGAGTGAAACGTAAACTCATCTCGTCGACGTTCATCTCGAAGACGAGTGAAGTGGAATGGTTGCGAATGCGGACTTGCGGTTACTTAACGTTTTTCGTTCGCAATGATCTCATTACGTTCTAGGCTCTATGGATATAGACTTACGTTCTAGGCTCTATGGATATAGACTTTAAGTACAAATTCGCGTCAAACAATGCGAGAACTAGTTGCGCGACGAAGACTGCTTTAGAACGAAACGTAAAACGGTCCTATCGTCGCGGAACACAAAACGGTCTTTTAAAACGGTTCGTCTTTGCAACGCCCATCACTAGTTTCAACTCAGCATAATGCTGAGAGATGCGCAAAACAGTGCTTTGAAAAGTAATGCCATATTTCATTACATCTCCAGAAACGTGATATTACAATGTGATATCACATCACTCGAAACATCACCCGTTGCTGAACATTGTAGTCGGACCGACCGAAGACCGAGAAGTAACACCCGCACTTTTCGCTCGCACGCAGAGAGCGCGGAATGGCATAGCATTACATGGCATTACTTAATATTACGCGCGGTATGTGATATCAAACCATCTCTTTCATCGCGTTGAGATTGAATGAGAGCCGATCGGTCGTCTCCCTCGGGTAATATATCGCAACGAGTGATGTTTAGCGTGATGCTTGTTTCTTTCGCGTAACGTGTAATATGGCATTACGCGGTCAAGTGATATGTCACTTGTGATATTACTCGCATTACTTACACATGTCTAGCTGTGGTCGGGGGACCGCAGCGCTGGTTTTCGGTTGGCACCTTTTATTGAGCCATCATTACAGTTTTGCTTTAATAAAATTTAACAAAATTTCTGCGGAATTAAAAAAAAACACTTACAACTCTAAGGGCCTGTTGTTTGATCAGTAGTTAAACTAACTAATTGTTAAAAATCGTTACTCTCAAGGAAATGTTTCAAATATTTGATTCCTTTTTCGAATTTTAACAATTCTGTTAAGTTAACTACCTACTGATCAAACAACAGGCCCTTAGTAAACATAAACATACATACCTTCACGCCTGTCTCCCAATGGGGTAGGCAGAGACTGCAATGCCAGGTGCAATGGTCTAAACATACAACTTTCTCATTCTCTAAATTAATCAACCTCTTCATGCTCGGACGTCATCTATCTACCACTACTCCCACGACAATTAGTGCATTTTGTTGAAACGGCAGTTGAAATGGAAAACGGTCAAAATTAATACATACCACTCACTCTTCCATAAATTTTAGACCTAAGGTCGCCGTCAATAGAACTTGCGAACTATGTAAGCAAAACCAAACGAACCAATTCACCATGATTACTCGATAATCACGTACTTTTAAAGATCAAGTGAGGTCTTTGCAACAATTTATACACTAAATCATTATTTTCATATTAAGTTTAAGATGAAATAACTATTCATTATACGTTATTTTTAATAAAAACATGCTTGGTGAATATTTGAGGTTATGTGTCAAACAGTACTTTTAAGTATTATTGTATTTTATGATTGAAAAAAATGACCTTCTGCTGGAGTTTCTTGCGGCGCTTCTTCTCCGCAATGATGGTCTTGTCCGAAGCGCTAGTAGATTCACTACATACCTATTACCGACGTGTAAAAGAGCGCTCATGTGGCCAATTTACTGAATAAATATTTTGAATTTTGAATTTGAAAAAAGTACTAATTTGTTACATAGTTCGCAAGTTCTATTGACGGCGACCTTAGATAAAGTTCTACTTCACCCAAGTATCACCGGTTAACGGCACAAAAGCCAAGCCTTTGTATTCTAACTTCGGATAAAAGACAAAGTACGCATAACCTTTGAAAAAACAAAACACGCTCTGCTTCCCGCCTTTTTCCCGCCCTAGTCATTAAAAAGTTGAAAAGGTGCGTCAGGTTCTAGTGTTTTTGCCTCTTTAGCCGCGTTAGCACGCATCCCCCGTGCCCCATTGACTGAAGGGGAAACTGTGCAAAATCCCTTTGAGGGTTAAACTGCTGGCTTTTTAAAAGGGTTTTTTTTAGTAAACTTTCAATGCCTTTTTTGCTCAGTTGTTTTGTGTACTTATCTTCTTTTATATATAAAAGGCAAACCTGACTGACTTATATATCAACGCACAGCCGAAACTACTGTACCTAGAAATTTGAAATTTGGTACAGAGGTTCCTTTCATGATGTAAGTGAGCACTAAGAAAGGATTTTCCGAAAATCGACCCCCAACGGGATGAAATGGGGGGAGTAGCGGGACACTAATTCTACGCGTACGGAGTCGCGGGCGTCCTCTAGTACTTAATAGTTTTCAAGGGAATGCACGGGCCAAGTATAAAATGTTCGAAATTATAAATTGAATTTTATTCTGGGTAATCGAATACATTTTCAAAATTCTATTTAAGGGTTCCTAGTTTGACTTCGGAACGTTAAAAAGATCGTGTTTCTGTTTCCAGGTAACCGTCGGCATGCCGCGTCAAGCGTGAGATGGACGGCATCCAGATGGAACCAGTTGGTAAATACAAACCTGATCGAAACGGCTCTGCAAAGGGTAAGTCGAGATAAAATGTCTATGGTAAAGATGAATATAAACCCTCTAAAGCACTATTTCCACCAAACGGCCCGCAACGGATCGGAACGGAAAGAATTTTATGGTCTTTAAACGATATTAAATCATGTTCACAGTATTTAAAGTCTATATTACCAAGCCGCGCACAGCAACATGACCGCGGGCGTCTTACGCGACACGCGATCGTAGCCGAAAGTATGCTGCGACGCGCGATCGGTTCCGTCATAAATAGACAATAATAATTTTAATAGACGCGATCGGCTGTCGCCGCTTCTGTCCGTATCCTTTCCGATCCGATGCGATGCGAGCCGTTTGGTGGAAATCATCTTTAATTCATCTTCTTTTTACCCGACTGTCGAAGGAGGAGGGTCATGTGTTTATCTTTCTATATATGTATGTTTTTTTCTTTGTGGTGCTCTAGACACTAAACGCGTGGACCGATTTTGACGATTCTTATGTCAATCGATTTGTCTTAATTCTTGCGAGTGTCACTAAAGATATGTCAGTAATCAAAATTCAATATGGCGGCAAGCAAACGCAATATTGTAAAAAACAAAAAAAACAGTTGACTAACTATGACAAATGGGGTATTATTCAATAGGTATTTAAAAATCATCTTTAGGTTTCTTCCATCATTTTTCATTTTGAATGATCATTTAGGATTTATAACGATTTAAAATTGGGTAGCAACAGTCGGGTTTTTTAAAGCTTAGTTTTTGTTAGACTTGTTATTTTAGGTTATGTTTTACCATGTTTTTTTAAATTTATTTATATGTCTTTACCAATCACGGTAAATAATCCAATCCAAATCCAAATCTATAATATAAAAATGAATCGCTAAATGTGTTGCTAAGCGCAAATCTCGAGAGCAGCTGAACCGATTTCGCTAATTCTTTTTTTAGAATATTCCTTGAAGTACGAGGATAGTTCTTACGGAGAGAAAAATAAAAAAAAATACAGGGAAAGTCAGAAATTTGCAGCGGGGCGAAGCAGCTGGCGGGCCGCTAGTACAAAATACAATTTATGATACATCTTGAATCACTCTATCTATTGATGAAAGCCGCATTCAAATCCGTTGCGTAGTTTGAAAGATCTAAGCGTACAATCAGACCATTGGAACCTTGACCCACCATAGAACTGTGTCACAGAGACGTTATGATTCAAGTTATAAGAAGTGTCAAACAAATTGTTTTATAATGTCACTGTGACACCGTTCTATAGTGGGTCAGGGTTCCATTGGGCTTATAGTACATACAGAGAGACAGACGGCGGAAAGCGACTTTGTTACAAGCTTTTATTTAATTTGCAATGTTTGTATGTATGTATGTATGTATGTATGTTAGGGTCAAATCTTGCAAGTTAAATTTGACCCCTTCCCGTCAACGGAATGGGTTGAAATTTGGACCACATATGTAAACCCGATGACAATGCAATATTATGGTATCTTAGAGCTGATCTGATGATGGAGTTGGAAGGTGGCGACAGGATCTCCGTTATTCTTAACGCAGACCCACCGTGTTATAGCACTCAAGTTTGTCTTAAAAAGCAGATAAAGATTTCGCAAAAAAAGTACAGTTGGCAACAAAAGCTTGACCCGAAAATGAGATTTTTGGCAGAAACTTATTTTACACTATGTAAAGATTCAGAGTGAGATGGCAAAGTAAAGTATGATCTTCTTATCCCCAGCAGCGGCCTGGAGAAACATGGTGGATCAGGACTTGGATGATGTCGCATTCCTGGCAGGTGAGTAGACCTTTCAATAAACGCAGGATTTTCATTTCATCGAAAGGCATTTCTCGCAGCATGAGTTCTTTTTGGTAGTCACAAGTCTAACCTAACCTAACCTAACCTACGTAACAAATGTTAAAGATAGAATGAAAACATCACGGTTTCAGCAGAAAATAGCAATCGATGAAATTAAATTCAATAAAATTATGGGTTACCAAGTAAACCATGAACATAACGAAACAAAAAATCTGCTTCGAAAAATGTAGAGCCCCCCCCCCACATACAAATATTTAACAGAAACTTATTAAGGCTTTTCTTTTATGTCACGGAGAAGGCAAACGAACACACAGGCTACCTAATGGTAAGTGGGATCTATGACCCATAGACATTTGCATTTTCAAAACCGCAAATGTGTTGCCAACCCTGAGGACCAAGAAATGCCTCTATGCTATAGTCTGTACTCTTAGGTATTTAAAAAAATGTAAACAAAACACCCACGTGATATAGTTCGTCAGCCAATAGAAGTAGAGCACTGATACGTCAAAGTTCGATTAAACGGTTTTGATTGGCTGTCCAACAATGCCACGTGGTTTGTATTGTTTACATTTTTTTAAATACCTAAAATTACAGACTATAGTAATTTCACCGGTTGTCTTATTCCCACACCAAAACACAAGATAAATACTACTTGGTGGTAGGTTAAAGGGTGGTAGCGATGCGGACCATATGACCATGAACCTACCATCACTAAAAAAGCCCTAACCCTCTGCAAAGGGGTAAAGGAGGTAATCATTCAAAACAAACAATGAACAGTCTTTGAGCAGATTCGTGCTTCTCTTTCACTCGCTGTTATAGATCGTATGAGAGATACAAGTACAAAGCCGAACCAACTAAAAGCTATCGCACTGTACCTCAAAGGCCGCGTACATACCAAACGTAGTGTCAGCCGCCGCATGTTACGCAGTTTACTAGTTTTCCTTTGATATTCAACTTTTCGTTCACACCAAACTGACATTACGCTGCTCACTGCTGCTATACTGTGTAACAGCAGGCGGCTACAATACGTTTGGTGTGAACGCGACCAAAGATTTTCATACTTTCTAGACACAGACAAGGCTCGTGAGGCTCGTGAGCTCCGCGAGGCGCCAGTAGCGGTGTGCTCCCAGCGCCGCGCGCTCTGCCTCGCCGCGGTAGTGCTGACAGCCATGTTCGCTAGCGCGCTGATAGTCGTGTACGCCAGCCCGCAGCCAGGTGAGTGACCCTCCACAGATTATATACAAGTTACTATACAGGCTGTTCGGCAGAAGGTTGGTCAAACTTCAGGGACTAACTCTGTAGGTCATACTCATCAACTTTTATTATGGGACTGTTAGTCCAAATCGCGAAAAAAAGCAGCTGTTCCATACAAACTTTGAGAGCTAAGCAGCCGAAATGTATGGAACAGCTGTTTTTTTTTCGTGATTTGGATGTTGGTCCCATAATAAAAGTTGATGAGTATGACCTACAGAGTTAGTCCCTGAAGTTTGTCCAACCTTCTGTCGAATACCCTGTATTATGCTTCTGTCGCCGCTGGTTCTAGCAGATAGGCGAGAGACTCTTCACAAATTGTATACAAGTTATTATGTAATACTTCTGTCGCCGCTGGTGCTAACAGAGAGGCGATTGACCCTTCACAAATTATACACAAGTTACTATGTAAGGCTTCTGTAACCGCTGTTGCCAGGCAGGCGACCGCCCCTCCATAGATTATAAACCTAGAAATTACTACTCTCACGGCTCTGTCTGCTCTGTCACGACTGGTGTTAGCAGCGAGGCAAGTGATCCTCTACATATTATATACAAGTTACTACGTAATGCCTCTGTTATCGCTGGTGCTAGAAGACAGGGGATAAACAAATAACTAAGCAAAACCTACAGTGGACAACAAAAGGTCTCAGTTATTATTTTGTTCTCTATAAGCATACCTAATAACCTTGGATTACTATGTCCACAGATTGTCCCTGCCTGGGAGAGAACCCTCTAATCCCTGGTCAACCGACATCAGGATCTGATGCTAATGCCGCCGCAGCGAATAAGTAAGTATATTCCTTCTAAAAAAACATGGCAAGGAAAAGCAAACGATCACACAGCTACCTGATTATAAGTGGGATCTGAAACATTCTGGGACATTTGCGTTCTCAAGGGGATGAATTAGGGGATGAATTTCCAAAGATCCCTTCTTAGTGCACCCCTAGGATATCCAAGGAATATCTCCTCCAAATTTCAAGTCCCTAGGTCCAGCGGTTTCTGCTCTGCGTTGATCGATCAGCCAAAAAAGATAAATCCCGTTTAACTTCATACCTGTCGATGTTCAAAACAGTGCTCGGAACCGGTTCATAAAATACCGGTTTATTTAGGTTTTGCTCCGAACTTTTTTAGGGAACGCGAACGTTGGAGAACCTTTTTTTAAACTTAATTAACCGGTTTAAACCACGAGCGGCGAGTCGAAAAACCAACTCGTTCGTTGCAACTTGTTTTTTTTGACTTGTGATGTGAAGACGTGCATTATGCGTCTGGATTAACCGGTTTTTTTAGCTCGAAACCGGTTAATTTAAAAAGAACTTTATAAAAAGCTTCCTCCAAAAACCGGTATATGCGAACGGAACCGAAATTCAAAATCAAATTCAAATTTATTTATTGCATGTCACATTACAGGTTTATAGATGGAATTACATGGAAGGTATACATATGACACCCTGCAAGGGCGTAGCAACTAAGGACAGTAGGGCTAGTACCTAATTATTAGAACTACGAATATTGCACATATCAATAATTCTTTTTGATATGTGCAATATTCTTGTAGTTTTATGAAAAGGTTTGGCGTCAAGTACATAATAACGGTTTGAAAATTTAACCTTTATCCGAGCGTTCAAAACAGTGATCCTAGAAGGAGTTATTTAAGTCAGTTGTAATTACAAGAGTCCACCTAAATCGTTCTATTCCCAGGGACCGTATAGCGAGCAACGGCGCAATGTTCCCGTGGCGCGGCGCCCGCCTGCCAACATTCGTGATGCCGAAGCACTACAGCCTGTGGCTCCATCCAAACCTGACTACCGGCGAACTGAGGGGTAACATACATACATGAACTCACGCCTTCACTCCAAGAGTGGGGTAGGCAGAGCTACAGAATTACCAACAACTACCTATAAAAATTTGTTGATAATTCAGTAACCACATTTTGCACAATTAGGCTAAGATGTTTACCAGTGTGTATAAGTGACAGGTTGCAAGCCCGTCGCCTAACGACTACAAGCCTTTATTGCCCTACGGCCATTCCCTATATTCAAACCGCGGATAGATAAGGCTTACTTCGGGTTAAAATTTGACATTTGCCCATACAAATTGTGTCAAATTTTAATCCGAAGTAAGCCTATCTGTCCGCGGTTTGAATTTAGGGTTTGGCCATTAGTCGCCCCTTACGTACGACATCTACAGGGAAGAATAGAATAGAATAGAATAGTGGCACTATTCTAACCCGGCAACCACTCGAGACCCGGGTAACAATCTCCTAGTAATTCAACCTCCAATCGAAAAAAGGGGTGTGTGTGTTTAGTGAATAGTTTGAGTAGATACTATATTTTACCGGAACACCTTTCAACGAAAGTATTATTATATACTAGAGGACGCCCGCGACTTCTTACGCGTAGAATTAGTTTCCCGCTACTCCCCCCCATTTCTTCGCGTTGGGGGTCGATTTTCGGAAAATCCTTTCTTAGTGCTCACTTACATCATGAAAGGAACCCATGTACCAAATTTCAAGTTTCTAGGTACAGTAGTTTCGGCTGTGCGTTGATATGTCAGTCAGTCAGTCTAGCCTTTTATATATATAGATAGATTGCGTAGATTTTTTATTTCATCGAAAGGCATTTCCCGCCGCATGACTTTATTTTGGAGTCACAAGTCTAACCTATACTAACATTTCAGCAGAAAATAGAGTTCGATAAAATTAAATTAGATGAAAATGATACAATCTATGAAGTGAAATTCGATAAAACTATGGATTATATAGCTAACTAGCGTAGCGTTTCACGTGATCTACTACTGACGCGTTTGGTTTAAAAACAAAACGTATAGAAACGCTAGTTAGCGTAATGCATCTTGGCTAGGGCCTCTGCTGTCTGTGTCCATCTTTTCATCTAGAACCCGACCGGATGATTTACATCAAAGTTAGTCCCTCCTTCACTCCTGCTAATCTTTTCATTATGTACAGAACCCAAACCGTGCGAGTCAGAGTCGCACCTGATCGGTTTTTTAATGTACAGCAAAATTTCTTTATATATGTTCGTTTTTGCCACTTTCAGGTGAAGTATCAATAGACTTCAAGGTTGACAGAGACACCATGTTTGTGGTCCTGAATGTCCGGGACATGAACGTGACAGAGCGGGCCCTGTTCAAGACTGGGGGGTCGCTGGGGCCCAAAGTAGCTAAAGTGCTGGACTATCCACCCGCCGAACAGACTTATATAGAGTTCAAGGTTAGTTGTTCAAAGCAAGGAGATATGGCTATTTACGTTGTATGAAATAAATCGGAATTACATAGAGTTCATAGTTAAGTGTTCAAAGTGTGAAACCTTTTCAAGTGTCAATAAAATAATTAAATAGGTAGAGATTAAGGTTGATTGTTCAAAGTGAGGGGATTGTTCAAAGTACAGATGACTTGATTCCTAGGCCACTGTGGACTATGTTAAAGTGACGTTGTCAACCAAAACGTAACGTTGATATAGTCTATAATGCCCGAGTATACCTAGTAATCAAATTTGTTGATTACATTTAAACAAGATATAATGCTTAAAATTATGAGTTTACGATATCTTACCGGGACTGTGGACCACATTATTTAAAGATTTCCATTTCCGTTTCAGTTTGCCTGAGCTAGAAAATATGCTAAATTAACAGTTATACAGTTTAGTTACGGCACTGTCTACTACGATGTACATTTACTGTCCTTCCTTCCTTCCCACCTGCCTTAGGAATTGAAGTATTGAAAGATGTTGGATCCTGTTGAATGACCCGAGTATTATTACGTTTTCAGGAAAAACTCCGCCGCAAGTTCAACTACACGTTGAGTTTGCGGTTTATCACGAAACTGGAGCGCAACGAAAAGCAGCGCGGCTTTTTCTTGGCTGGGAACCACAGGCAGTAAGTGGACAAGAGCTCACTATTAGCCTAAGAATATTTATTTACAACTAGCTTTTTGCCGTGATTTTATCTGCGTAGGATTAGTAGTCTATATGTCTATAAACTATCTCCATTCCAAATTTCGTCAAATCGGTCCGGCCGTTTTAGCGTTAAGGAACACGCTCACAAATTTCACAATTATTATAGTAGCGTGGCAACGTGTTGAAAGATTTTAGTAAGAAGAAAGCAGTTAAATACCAACCTCAACTGTCTACGTTTCTTGCGATTCCGGTTCGGCAATTTTACTATGCTTACCTACTTTGTTCCTTAACTATTTTCTTGAAATCGGGAATGTTGATTTGCTGTACTTTTCCTACGTAAATAAAGTCAATATTAGTAAAAAAAAAACAATAATAGTAATAGGGGCGCCACTGGACAGTCGGGCGTTTATCGGTGTAGTATTAATAACTTGGCCACCAATGGATATAAGTACTCTACATATTCTTATTTCTCCTTTAGCCGCTGCGCCGTTTCCCGTTTTTGGTTAACGCACGCGCGCTCCGCGTTCCCATGCCTTGACGAGCCACACTTCCGGGCAACGTTCCGACTCACCATCGTACGGGACAGGTGAGGGCTCATACGAAGCTGTTATAGATCGCCTAAGTTTAAAAGACGTGCCCTCCACCGAAAACTTTATTTAGAAACTTCATAGTCGAGAGGCGCGTTATTTCAACAGTGGCGGAGATTAATTTTGCTATATTTCTTTTATGTACAGATTCCACGTGTCTCTAACCAATATGCCGATCGTAGCTACAGAAGAAGCTGGATTCTATCTAGGGCATCGACTGGTAAGTCTTAAAAACAGCATTTAGTTAGGCAACGCGGCATAGATTTTATATGCGTCGGTATCAGGTTCTAGTTCTGAATGTGTTAATATTTTGAACAAGACCTTATATTAATAAATTTCTTCAAAGTCAGGTGATGCTAGATTATTTATCATTGTTCAATATTTGGATCTGTTCAAGTTTAGTGCGTCACCTGCTACTGAGTGTCGTCCCTTTAAACCCGTTCTCAGGGTTGGCATGGCAACACATTTGCAGTCTTACATTTTTTGTCTTTAAAATGCAAATGTCTATGGATCTCAAATACCATTTACCATCAGTGGCCTGTTTTAAAAAGCTACAAATTACAATTTACAGGTTTAAAAGTTTCCATTTGACACAACCTCGACCAATGACTACCAGCCATTTGAGAAGTGTTGCCAGTTTAGACCTGTAAAATTGTCACTTGTAGCTTTATAAAAAGTGGCCCAAGTGGCCGATGAGCTCGGTTGACTTGTCTACGTCATTAAAAAAATTAAAAAAGAATTTTGAGTTAAATCTACTTGTACCTAAGTGTGACGTAATTATTTATTCCAGCTGCAAGATGAGTTCGCCCAGTCCCCCCCAATGCCCCCTCACATGATGTCGGTCGCCGTCTGTCGTCTCCAACGTCGAGCGGCGCCAGCGCTACCCACGGAGGCACCCGAACCAACCACGACCACTCCCGAAGTCACGACGATAGCCGAAGGCACCACGGATATACCCGAAGAGGATTTCGTGCTGCCACCGCCTGAAATCAGCTTGTATAGTGACCAGCAAGTTATTTTGGATGAGGCTGGGTACGTTACCCTCTATTAAATAAGTTTTAAAGATAAAAAACCCCAATACAATGGCGATCCCTACTTTCAGAGCTAATATCTATTAAACGGCACTTTATCAAACCCTGACCCTAAGCTGCGAACTACTAAACCAACAGCTACTTACGCACATTTCTTCAAAGCACTACCACCTTAACTAAAGCGGAATAATGCCTACGACACTCTAGTCAATTTATGATTCTTCTAAATAGGTGATGAAATTAAAGAGAACAATATTTTATTTGCTACGGCAGTTCGGTACTTATTTTAAACGAAAAGTCCATGTTCTCGTTGACAAATTCTAAAACCTTTTATGTGCTGGGGGCTTAGATAATTAATTTTAATTTATTACGCTAACGTAAGCCATTCGCGAAAACCGACATTGAATAGAATTGACAAAAGCGGCCGAGGCAATATATCGTCATCTTGCGTCAATCCTACTTGTACATTTGGTCAGATTTCGAAATTTCTAACGTCAGCGTGATGCCTTTCATCTAGACCCCCTAAATCATTAACGTGAAACTGTTAACCTGAGACTGTATCCTCCGAAAAGTAATTTAAAATTCATTTCCTTCACAGCCCCCTTCTAGACTGGGTGCAGAAGACCATCCAGCAGTTCTCCTTCGAGCTGAACACTTCGTACCCCCTCCCGAAGCTGGACATCGTGGTGGTGGACGGGGGAGGGCTGTATGCGGAGGGGTGGGGGCTGGTCACGCTGGCTCCGGCCACGCTCACTGACACCAAGACCATAGCCAGGCTTTTGGCTCAACAGGTAAGGCTAATATATCTAATGATGGCAACTGAATTCTTTGTAAAGCGTCCTTGACGCATTAAAGTCCTCATTTTGACAAAATATTGCTTAACTTACACATAAATAAACCAAATGCACAGTATTAAATACATTTAAAAATCCTTATTAATTTTCACTTTAATAAACAAGAATAACAAAAAACGCGACATTTCCAGCTCAGTTTTTATAGGGGGCTCCTAATACAGCATCGCAACTTCGTTTTTTTCGACATAAAAGCAACACGGGTGGAAATTATTATGCAATATTTGTGACTGTCTAATGATACATGCCAAATTATTGAAACTAAAGTTCAAGATGTTCAAGGTCAGGTAATATAAAATTAAGTCTTGTTCAAAGTCTGGTGTCGTTCAAATTCTTGATTCAAATTGTTATGTCAATAAAAACGCCCATAGCAAAACAAATTGGTGTACGACCGTCTCAAGGAATGACAGACGTAGGCGTGAAACGAGGTAACAAGACGTTACGACGCAAGTGCAATCTCATAACTGACGTTAAAATATTGAATTTGCTTTGGCTTATTGCATTTGAGATAACACCTTTAATTTATGAGCCAAATAAGAGCGCAGAGGGGCTAGACAAGGTGCACTATGCTAACTATCGTTTCTAATCGCTTCGTTTTTAAACCAATCACGTCACTGGTAGATCACGTGACTTTTCGTATTACGTCATCTACAAGTGATGCGATTGGTTTAAAAACGTAACGAATAGAAACGCTGGTTAGCGTAATGCATCTTGTCTAGCCCATCAGAATTGGTACCAACTTAGCACCAAGTCCAAGTGAATCGTGACTTCTTTTGTCCAGTGGTTCGGAGGCCTGGTGTCTCCACGCTGGTGGAGCTCCCAGTGGCTGATGGAAGCTCTGACTTCCGTGCTCGGGCAGAAGGCACCTCCTCTGGGAGAAGGAGCCGCAGAACGGCAGCAAGACGCGTTGTTGTTGGACCACGTTCTACCAGCTCTGAGGTAACTATTGCAAAGGTTGATGAATGAGGTTGCAAGTGGACAGAGTTCAGGGGATCTGTGAGGTTAGGGATAAGTTGCTTAAAGTTAAAGTAAATGATTTTCGAAAATGACAAAATGTATGGGGATTGACGTAGGCGCTCGGCGCGACCGGCTCTTCATAATTTAGCCGAGTAATAGGTATTTAGGGTGAACTCACACGAGCGTAATTTTTCGAGTTGGGAATTGCGCAATTTCGGTCGCGTAAATTCAAATAGCTAGCTGATTTTGCGTCGTCGTGAGAACCGAACAGGAGTTTTGTATGAAACCGAATGTAGCAGAAATAACGCGACCGAAATTACGCTCGTGTGGCTGCACCCTTATTGGATATACGAATATAACCGACTCAACCCGATTTGCATTACACGGCCAAAATACGAACAGTGGCAAGTGGCTCAACAATTCCGTGCTTTATATCCATCGGTGGAATGACATGATGCTGTCCTGTTTCAGGCTGGATTCCAGTACCTCGGTGCGAGCGGTGGCATCGCCGCGTCTCGAGCGAGCTGACATAGAGTCCGCGGCCGATGAGCTCTCCTTACACAAGGTTTGTGTGTTATGTTCTTTCATCGTGTATTTTAGGGGAGGGGGTTTACCCTGAGGCTCTACTTTGAAATCCGTAATTCGAACTTCGTCTATTGCTATCCCTTTTGCTCTCGACGCGTCACTAATTCGCAAGAAAGTGACGGGGCGATCCGAAGTTCGAATTACTGATTGCAAAGTCGAGTCCCTGCTCTTTAATGTGTCACCAAACAGCAGTGTTAGAATTGTTGTGTCCTGTTGGGGGTTCAGATAGTCGGTGGAATTACTAGCGTAGAAGCATTCCATCTCGATCTTCAGTGTTGGGCTATTAATTGGGAGAGATCTTTGGGGAAGCCGTCTGTTTTTGGTTTGTGTTAGCTCCTTAAGCCGGGTACTCACTAGCGAGCCGTAACCGTAAAGCTGGGTCCACATTTGTATCATTTTGCCGATCACGATCACCCGTATCGTATCGAGCTCGCGTATCCTAAGTATGGACGCTCACTTTGGGCACACCGTATCACTACAATCGTCATGTGAAAAAATGCGTCCATACTAACCGTAGCGAAGCAGCGTATCGTATCATAACGCCGTATCATTAAGTGTGGACGCTATCCGTATCCCCTTTGATGATCGGGGAAAAACCGCCTCGAGAGCGATCACGCCGTATCGCGTATCAAATCATAACTTCGTATCGTGATACAGTATCAAAACACGTCCATACTTACTGATCTTGATACGCGTATCCGATCGCGAGTGTGCGGGATATATAATAAACGCGTGTCAACATCGATCCCGAGCGATCAGATACGGCGCGCCGCATGATCGCGCTGTTTCTGCGTCCACACTAGCGATCTTGATACGCGTCGGTGCAACGCGACGGAGATACGATACTACGAAATGATACAAATGTGGACCCAGCTTAACATGCGTATACAGTAACGAGGTTCTAGTGTGTACGCGTGTTACAGTTTTGTAAACGTCGGCTCGCTGCAAACCGCACGCGTACCGCTCGCAGCAGGTTAGCGAACAACGTACCCACTATGCTTTTTGGTTACAGTGCATGCAACGGTTACGGTTACAGCTCGCTAATGAGTACCAGAGGGCCCTGCCAAGATGCATTGCGCTTACTAGCGTTTCTATTCGATTCGTTTTTAAACCAATCGCGTCACTGGTAGATGACGTGATACGAAAAGTCACGTGATCTATCAGTGACGCGATTGGTTTAAAAATGAAAAGAATAGAAACGTTAGTTAGCGCAATGCATCTTGGCAGGGCCCTCTGGCTTTACGTCGAATACAAAATGTGTCAATCACACCGCCAAACATGTTTGCTATACTATGTAAATTACAACTTAATTGATACGAAACAAAGTATCTTTTAATGTTGAGCTTGTGACAGCTGTGGCGTTAGTGGCACGACTTTCAGTTGATGGCGCCGTCTGTGGCGTTCAAAAGTTTACCTTTCTATTGACCTTTAATGGTCACATGACAAAAAAAGCGCTTAATTTTTTCAAGTGACATCAGGTTTTTTCAACGTCACTGAGAACGGCAAACAAGCTGACAGGCCAAGAGCAAGATTGCAAATACATTATTGTAACATTTGTAACCGACGTACGTGTATGAAGAGGTTGATGAATATAGAGGAATCTAAAGTTGTATGCTTATAGGCTATATAAGTACACTGCGACTTTTTGTAGCGATGCAGTCGCGTGTTTCGTATCGCTATCACTTTTGCTCTCTAATTTGTGAAAGTGACAGCGATACCGAACGCGCGACTGCACCGCTACAAAAAGTCGCAGTGAATATAGCCTCTTAGACCGGTGCACCTGGCGTTGTTCCATAGTCCCTGCATGAAAGTATGTATGCGTGTATGTATGTGTACACTATTGTAAATTATATATCGACTAGAGGACGCCCGCGACTTCGTACGCGTAGAATTAGTTTCCCGCTACTCCCCCCCATTTCTTCCCGTTGGGGGTCGATTTTCGGAAAATCCTTTCTTAGTGCTCACTTACATCATGTAAGGAACCCATGTACCAAATTTCAAGTTTCTAGGTACAGTAGTTTCGGCTGTGCGTTGATATGACAGTCAGTCAGTTTTGCCTTTTATATATATAGAGATATCTTATTATGTTGTTGTCTGCAGGGGGCTGCGATAGTCAGCATGGCTATCGAAGCGGCGGGCGAGGCGGCCGGCCGCGCCGCGCTCGCGCGCCTTCTCCGGGACCATCGCAGCGCCAGCGCTGACGCTCGGTAAGTATGTTTAAGGGTTCCTTCGTGGGTTCCGTTCCGTATTACCAAGAGGTTGCCAATAGACCCTTTTTCTAAGGCAACGCTATTCGTATATCCACTAACCTAAAAGAACTGAGGGTTCTGCCTAGATGCACTACGCTAAGTAGCGTTTCTATTCGTTTCGTTTTTAAGCCAATCGCGTCACTGGTAGATGACGTGATACGAAAAGTCACTTGATCTACCAGTGACGCGATTGGTTAAAAATGAATCGAATAGAAACGCTAGTTAGCGTAGTTCTGCCCATTATTAGGACTAAGCAGGTAAAATATAAGTATGTTAGTATTTTTAATGCGGCTTGCGATTACGGATTTAATAACTTACTACTACTGCCACTAAGCATATTGTTTTACTAACATAAAAATATTACGCTTTACATTTAATTTCGGGCGGTTAAAACAGGATTGACAAAAAAACACAATTATTACTTATTGAATAAATTAAAAGAAGTGGTCTCTTCCTACCCATCTGGGAAACAGGCGTGATTAAGGGCCTGTTGTTTGATCAGTAGTTTAACTAATCGTTAAAAATCGTAACTAATGGTTAAATCTCAAGGAAATGTGTCAAATGTTCGATTCTTTTTTCGAATTTTAACAATTAGTTGAGTTAACTACTGATCAAACAACAAGCCCTTAATGTTGTATGTCTTATTGAATCAACCTGTATGTAGCCATTTTGTGATGCACACATAGATATTTTCATTCACTCATTCGATCCATTCGTGCCAGGGGCTCTACTTTGAAATCAGTAATTCGAACTTCGCATTGCCCCGTCACTTTCTTGCGAATTAGTGACGCGTCGAGAGCAAAAGGAATAGCAATAGACGAAGTTCGAATTACGGATTTCAAAGTAGAACCTCAGCTCTTGTGAATCGACCTGTATGTGTATGTCCGCAGGGACCTGTGGCGCGCGCTGCAGCGGCCGGGCGCGGGCGGCGCGCCGCCGCACGCGTGGGACGGCTGGTGCGAGCGCGCCGGGTACCCGCTGCTCGCCGCCGTCAGCGACGCCGCCAACGTCGTGCTCAAGCAAGAGCGGTGAGCACTGCTCCTTTACGGTGGAGTCACGTGCATCAGCACGTGTCATAACATAATCCTCTATTATGCGTTCAAAACCCGTAGGCAATGACCAGGTGACAGCGATGACAGCTGTTAATTTTGGAAGATGTTCCAAATTTGGATCTCATTACCTTACAATATGCGATAACGTAATGAAATTGCGTTACAGCTGTCATCGCTGTCACCTACTACCACAGGTAATGCTGGTCATTTGCATTTCGGCTTCTGAACCCATCTTAGAGTACTTGTAATATTTGTGTAGATAAAGTATTGTACGCGGCTGCGTAATTGGCAAGGCGAGTTTCATAATAGATCACACGAGTGTTGTAATGCCTGTCATTACGCAACCTTCACGTAAACTACTAATTGTGTATTGAAAATGGCCGTTTTGTATGAAGATGCGAAAGGAGAATTGATGCGTCTTGATACAAAGTAAAGAACTATTAACAAGTGATTTTATTAGTAGACAAAATGCGAGGTGCTAATAGATGTGATTCCACCCTTAAACATTCAGAAGTTCAGTACCTGGAAGACCGAGAGTCGCTCGGGTTGAATACAATTTTTCCCGAAGATGACATTGACACGATATTTCGTTTTTCCCAGTCTGTCTGTATATCCGATAACTCCTACTTATACCTACCACGCAACGGATTTTAATGCGATTTTCACCATCAGTTAGATAACTTTTCACGGTCAACAGTCACCAGTCCCGGAAACCAGATCATGTATGGCAGATCAGCCCCCCCGATTTCAGATCAGCGTCGTCGTCCCCCCTTTAGTTAGTTTTACAACAGGCCCAAAGGGCCAAGACGCCCAGAAATAGGAGCTCCGCAAAAGTCGAGCTCCATCGACTCTGCAAAATTGATATTTGAAATCACGAATGGAGAAAAATGCGTCTGGAAAAATTGTTACGCAGAAATATCGAGTTTGGCGAAAAGATGTAGCTACTCACTCCAAACTTTGGATAGGCGAAAGACCTTCGAGTCCACAGTCTTTAGCCTACAAAAAGGTACAAAAAATCCTCCTTAGTATGTACATTCCCAACCCTGATTCCCTGATCTGTTCCTTCCTGATTAATCGAGTCAAAACGTTTGTTTTCCAGTTTCGTGATGTCAGCTGACCCCCCGGACCCTGAACCTCCGATGCTGAACTACCTCCTCACCCTGGATCTCAGGGCTGACCTTGAGGAGCTGTTCTACGAGCCTGGTAAGTCATGGGCAAGGTCTCTTCACGTGGAGACGTCATATTTTCTTGTAGCCCATTGTTTCTCATAATTTTTTGGTCATGTCATTGTTGACGGGAACACCTTAAAATTCCGAATTACTTTTTGCCGAATATTCAGTTGTCCGAATTTTCATTTTTCCGAAAGCTATGTTACGCTGGAGCTATTTTAGATTAAATGCATAATTTAATTGTCATACGTAGTTTAGGTTAGGTTAGATTTATAAGCGACTAGAGGACGCCCGCGACTTCGTACGCGTAGAATTAGTTTCCCGCTACTCCCCCCATTTCTTCCCGTTGGGGGTCGATTTTCGGAAAATCCTTTCTTAGTGCTCACTTACATCATGAAAGGAACCCCTGTACCAAATTTCAAGTTTCTAGGTACATACATATATGTATAGATAACAAAAAGTTAAGTCTTCTATCTAAAAATTGCGTTATGAATTATTAAAATTCGTAATTTTGATCATTTCGGAATTATGACTCTTCGGAATTACGTAGTATATGTAGTATGTACCCCATTATGGACATAGTTAATTATTGACAGTCATCATTTTTATACAGCTGGAATCAGGAACTTTTCAGAGTTTCTTAAAATAGACAAGGATAGGTTAGGTTTGATTTGTAAAAACCCTGGAAAATATATGACTTACAACTGATAATTTTGACTATAAAAAAATAAATTACAACAAATCTTCCAGAAAACTTCACCGAATCAATCGACGACGACAACACTACCACGGTGGCGCCCACCACCACGCGCAAGCCGGTGGTGCGCACCACCAAGCCGCCGCCCGCGCCCCGGTGGGTCATCCCGGTCACCTTCACCGTGGGGCCCTTGGAGCGGCACTACCAGCGGGACAACGCCACCAAGCTGTTCAGTAATATCAGCGACAGCGTGCTGCATAATGGGACCTGGTAAGTACCTGGTAGTACCCATTGCAAAGTACCGCATCGAAACAGTTTTGATAGAAACTTAATTTTCCGGGATAATAAGTAGCCTATGTGTTAATCCAGGGTATAAGGGTGGTATTCCACCTATCCAATTCTTTGTCCAATTTCATTTGAAATTGAACTCAAATCGAAATGTAATAAAGTACCTACTGTGTGGCGGTACAAAGGGCCCTGCCAAGATGCACTACGCTAACTAGCGTTTCTATTCGTTTCGTTTTTAAACCAATCGCGTCACTGGTAGATGACGTGATACGAAAAGTCACGTGATCTACCAGTGACGCGATTGGCTTAAAAACGAAACGAATAGAAACGCTAGTTAGCGTAGTGCATCTTGGCAGGGCCCTCAGAAACCTTGGTACGCGAGTCCGACTCGCACTTGTATATGATTTTCTTTGATATGCTAACGTTTTTCTTACAGGTACGACGTCGGTAACGACTCCAAACCTGTCAAAGGGTCTCGCTGGGCGGAAAACACGACACATCTCATTTGGATGAACGACACAGAAAGTAATTATGATTTACTAGCTTTTCCCGCGACTTTTTGATGCCCTATCTAAATTCTTTTATGTTCTTCTACGGAGTTTAAGCTAGCTAGGTTTAGCTGTGAAAGCGTGACATTCAAACATATTGTTGCCTGCGCGGTAACCGCCATATTGGTTCTGTTACATGGTGCAGATCACAGAACAGAAAAAACAGTAGGAGTGTCAAGTGGGCGTGTAACGTATGGCATAGTTATGCGGAGTCCCGCATAACCTGCCATACATTTGCCGCGATCGCTTATTTCAATATTTCGATATTTCAATATTTCTAAAATAGGAAATAAATCCAGAAGCATGCCTTATTGTGCTATTTTGGAGTGTAAAAACGATAGCCGCACCAAAAACATTTTCCATGGTGGCGTGTTGTTTTTATGATAGTGTGAGTATTGGCGACAACAGGTCTGATACTAAGCGAAGCTCGTGCCACTTCCACTGTTTTTTCTATTCCGTGGTGCAGATTATATTATATCGTTGATGTGGTGTTGCAGTGGTGATACCAGACTTGGGGAAGCACTCGTGGGTGCGGTACAACGTCGGGGCGCGCGGGCTGTACCGCGTGGCGCCGCAGAACCCCACGGAGGGAGAGGTAATCGCTTAGATTTTAACCCCCTACGGTAAAAGAGGGGTGTTATACTTGTAGCCTGTGTCTGTTGCTTGGGACCAATATCAAAGTATTTTTTTAAAACGCTTTTAATGACAGCTTCACTTCTATCTATAGTCAACTGACAAACTAATTGAGATGCGAAATTTCAGAAAATAGTTCTCTCAATCGATTTTTTTTCTGAAATTTCGCATCTCAATTAGTCGTATTAGGGTGATCCAAAACAGTATGAAGAAAAAGAAAGTATGTCAAATCATTCCTAGGCATAGCTTATTTCTGTTCACTATAAATTAGTTGCTGATTTGTCAAATTTTAATTTGTTAAATGTTCGTTTACTGGTCGCCCAAAACGTTTAGTTTATGCCAAAAGGATCTCACTCATACAAAAAGACAAAGGATTAAAAACAAAAATAGAATATTCTTAGCCTACTGCTGCAACACAGAATACAGTGTCATGACCTGTCCAAAGCTCTTCTCACCTGGTACCTTATTGTCATGTATTTTGGATAAAAAAAAACATGTGGGCAAACAATATTCAAAACTTTAGTTTTTTGAACCACTGTGCGGCTCCACTGAGGCCGAGACGAGCGGAGCTGTGCCAATATTAACCAATAGAAGAAGCATGCGGTCACGTCGAGCGACCGTTCCGCACGCTAGTTTAAATTCTATTGGTTAATATTGGCACAGCTCCGCTCCACTCCGCTCATCTCCGCCTCAGTGGATCCGCAGCCTAAGTCGTATGTTACGTTATAGTCAGCGGAGGCGTCAGCGAAGCGCGCAGCAGCCCTATACGACAGCGGAGCCCCCGCGGAGCGCGCCCTGTTGCTGGATGATGCCTTCGTGTTGAGCCGCGCGGGCCGACTGCCGGCCAGCCGCGCCATAGCCGCCGCTGGTACGTATCAAACTTGGGCTTGATCTCCTACGCTGTCATCGGTCGCTGACGTCGGTCAAGCGTGCCGTCGGTCGCGTATGATAAAGACAAGTCCCGCAGTAAAACCGATCGCTGTACGGAACAGTATCTGCCTGCGCTGTGCACACGTGCGTACAGCCAATCGGTTAGCTTTGCACTGACCGCGATGGTGGTGTAGTGTATAGCGCGTCAGCGCACCGACGTACGCGGCGCCGACGAGCGAGACCGACGCGCGCCGTCAGCGGCGCGTAGTAATAAATCTGCCGCGGACGTCAGCGTTGCCTAGAACATGGTTTAAATTGGGCATAATAATCATTACGCATAAAAATCGATTGTCATAACACCCTTTTAGGCTGACATTGCAAAATTTAATAAACTTCTATTGTATAGATTAGGTTAGGTTAGGTGAGGTTAGTTTTTAGGTAATAATAATAAAATAAAACCCTTTCTATTGTAAAAACCTTGTATTATTATGCGTAAAAACTTTATGCAACCCGATATGGACCCGTTTATATTATAGCGACGCTGACGTCCGCGCCAGATTTATTGCTACGCGTCGCTGACGCGCTATACACCAACATCGCGCGCTCAGTGCAAAGCTGACCGGTTGGCTTTACGCATTTGTGCGCAGCGCAGGCGAGCTGATATTGTTTCGTACACAGCGATCGGTTTCGCACTGCGAAATCTTTTTTTTGTCATACGCGACCAACGGTACACGTGACCGACGTCAGCGACCGACATCAGCGTAGGGGGAAATCAAGCCTAAGGTAACTAAGTAAATGTTTGAGGAAAATTGTTGAAGAAGATGTGGGATAACTTGACAACGAAAATACCGACAATATTATGTAGGTAACTAGTTTTTGTGATAACTCGACAATGTTTTGCGAGTAATCAATCGTCGACGAGCTGGTGACTTGATTGAACAAAAAGTATAGAGAGTTATAGAGGTTTTCATACGTCATACGACAGCATCTTCAAGGTTTAACTGTTCGAACGTTAAATTAGGTGTAGGTAGAGATCATTTGGACGTTTGGAGACGAACAAACGGAACTTTTTATCCCATGGGAATACCAATAAATGTCTTCTACGAAAGCGTAAAGGATTGTTATTGTTCATTTGGTCCCAAAAGATATCATGGATTTCTCTTAGTCTAATTTATTTTGAAATTGTTTTTTCATGTCTCTGGTAAGGTTCACCAGGTAACAAAATTTAATTGGGCACAAAATTGGACACGACTTCACAGTGATTCTGAGCGTTACGCTGCAAGCATTAGCACTAAAATACAGTGTGTACAGCTTGCACTTGTGGCTTTTTCACACTCGCACTTTTCGCACAAAATAAACCGTCATATATTGTTTTCATTGCGTTTTTGGGCGTGGTTTTGCGTAAAAACTAGAACTGATAGATTCATAACATATTTCGTCAATTGTTTGTCATACTTTTTATGAGCATAATTTGAATGGGCATACATTTTTGAGTTCATATATTTGCAGCAATGTGCACAATAGAGTGCCTCTCATTTTTCAAAACAAAATAAGGGGCAAGGGTGCCAAGCACATGATCCTTACACCCGTATTCACAAACAATACTTAAAGGATCCTTCACTGAGTAAACGCACTTCGTTCAATACAGCTTTGTGATTGGTCCTTTTTGACCGACCTTTTGATTATGAGACGATCTAAACCACCATGTGCGTTCGTGAGCACTGTGAGACCTCATAGTGACGTTTGTGAATACGGGTGTTAGGATCTTCGGGGAAGGTTATATCCAGGGATCATTCGGCTGATATAACGGTGATGATGAATTGATGATACACCTAGTTATGTTTTTTGTCCCAGCCCGCCTGAGCACCGAGAACCACTGGGCCCCATGGCGCGTGGTGCTGAACCACCTGTCCTGGTGGCGGGAGCTGCTGCGGCTCTCCTCGTCAGGCCCCCCCCTCAGCCGGCTGCTGCGCGCGCTGCACCCGAAGACACTGACGCTCCACACCGCGCGGGAGACGGACGCGCTCAACGAGGACCAGCTGTGAGTTGGTCGTCATGGTAACACATATACAAAGAGAGAGAGTGAAACACAGATAGAAAGAGAGAGACGAACATACACTAAATCCTCAATACTCAAATGTTTATTGCATTCCACAATGTGAGTAAGAGATAATGAAGGCACTCTATATACTGAGAGATATATATAGAGAGAGAGAGAGAGAGAGGAAGAAGGAGAGAGAGAGAGAGAGAGAGAGAGAAATGACGCACAAAGAGAGCCAAATACACATTTTAAAACCCACTCGACAGGGTAGCGAGTGGTGCTGTTGGATGATCTATCTCTGCCATCGTAGCTCAAACGGATCGACCGAACCCGACTTCGTTTTTTAGGGTTCCGTATCCAAAGGGTAAAAACGGGACCCTATTACTAAGACTCCGCTGTCCGTCTGTCTGTCTGTCACCAGGCTGTATCTCACGAACCGTGATATCTAGACAGTTGAAATTTTCACAGAAGATGTATTTCTGCTGCCGCTATAACAACAAATACTAAAAACAGAATAAAACAAATATTTAAGGGGACTCCCATACAACAAATGTGATTGTTTTGCCGTTATTTTGGTAATGTTGTATAGATAATACGGAATCCTTCGTGCGCGAGTGTGACTTGCACTTGGCCGGTTTTTTTAAAGTATTTTTGCTTTTCATTTGTAAACAAGTCCCATCTCTCCAGATGGTTGAGCGGCGCTCTGCTGACTGCTGGGGTGGAGTGGGAGAATGAGAAGGTCACCAAGCAGGCGGTCCAGCTGTTCGACAACTGGCTCAAAACCAACGTCACCATCCCGGAGATCTACCAGGAGGTAAGATCTATTTCAACGGTCTACATTCGAATCCCTAATTGTCATTTGCCCTAATGCATCGTTTGTCCGAATTTTTGTTTCCTAAAGCCACTGAATTTTGAATGTTATATAACATTCAGTCAGGTAACTTTTATAGTGATAACACTATATATATAGTGTTGTTAATACAATACAACCCTAACCTAATCGCAGGTATTTTTGTAAAACTTAAAAAGTTATCTGACTCAGCTGAAAACCAGTTTATGACAAACCATAATTCGGACAAACGATGCGATAGGAAAAACGGTATTAGGGATTATTTTACCCCCCTAGAAATATTTATTTTTATTTAACTACCAAACTAAGTAGCGCTTCTACAAGACACCAATACTCCAAACACAAATGTACCTCTTGTAGTTTTTGAGTAAAATGCCTGTGACATACGGACGGACGGACGGACATGACGGGACTAGGTATAAGGTTTCTGTTCTTGCCATTTTGGCTACGGAACCCTAAAAATGTGCAGTGCCGGCTCCGTTAGGTTCTTAGCAAAGTTTGATAACAAAAGGGTTAGACCGATTTAAAAAAGCTCTAAAAGTAGGATTATGTTACATGGAGGGTCAATTTAATTGTTATATGAAATTATTGGTAATGACTTTTTAATTTCCAGGCAGCGTTCACGGCAGGCGTCCGAACATACGGCCTGTCAGGCTGGGAAGCCTGCTGGCGAGCATTGACAGCGTCGTACGCAGCGCCACGCCCTATACACAGCCACCGTGCACTGCTCGCTGCGCTCGGCGCGCCGCGGGACGACTGGCTGTTCTACCGGTAAGCTAGCGCCATCTAGTGACAAGAACGAGAAACTACAACAGCGCCTCCATCGTAAGTTGGCGCAACTAAATTTGACAGCGCACGCCACGCGATAACTGAGGCCCTATTTTGAAAATCGAAGTTACGTTAGCTCGCTCTCGATTTACCCCCTTACTAATAAACGTTGAGTAACGGTGGTATAGCTATACAATATTTTGTCCTTATCTGTCAAATCCAAATGTCACAATGACAGATAAGGACAAAACATTGTATAACTATACCATCGTTACTCAACGTTTATTAGTAAGGGGGTTAGTTTCGAACGACATGTGACAACAAAACCTAACTTCGAACTTCGATTTTTAAAATACAGCCTCTGATCACGACGTCGCTCAATTACATTGATAAGATAATAATAAAACAATTAATTACTAAATAACCAAACTATAAATAATGTCCTTAAAATTGCCTATTTGATGCTTCCATTTAATATTTGATAAACGAATAATAAATTAAAGATGTCACCCGGCGGCGTCAAGTAAACAATAGCAATATAAGACGGTGATAGCGATCCGGACGAAACCTCCACAATGTCTATCACTACACTACCACGACTTTGATTTATTTCATGCATCGTTGTCTCAATATTTAATGCTCAAATGACCTGCATCAATATGAGGTTTGTTATCATCGTCATTTCAGCGGAAAGACATCCACTGCTGGGACCCAATTCTCGTGACTTCGAGATGATTTTTTCATGCGAGATTAACTGTCAACTGCATATATTTTTTCGACATATCTCGCATGAAAAATCATCTCGAAGTCACGAGAATTGAGTCCCTGGACCTAACCTCTTCCAAGGTTTGCCTCAAGGGCCGTTTCTAGGGCACAGATTATCCCTTATCCCCTAATATTTATTTATTTACATAATTTATATTTGTTGCCAGGTTCGCGTTTACAGCGTTGTCGAGTGAAGCACAGCGAAGCCGGGAGTGGAAACAGTGGGCCACGGCTCTCTGTGCTGCTGCCTGCAGGTACTTACGACAGATAGTTGAATCATTAACATTGAAAAAAAAAACAATAGTTACATCAACTAAATTGTTGACCCGTGGAGTCGCTATTTCCTAATTATACCTACACATATCACTTGGATTTCAGCTTTTAGTTTTGTCATATGTCTCAATAAACTAAAAATAAATTTTTAATTCACTTTATCCATACCTACAAATATTTGTTTGTTTGTTACGCTTTCAACTTTAAATACTTGATAATAATTCAGTAACCACATTTTGCACAAATAGGCTAAGATGCTGACCAGTGTGGTAATTCTGTGGCTCTGCCTACCCCACTTTGGGATAACAGGCGTGAAGGTATGTTATGTTATGTTTTCACAGGTGAGATATCCTCCGTACCAAAATTAATTGGAACTCGTTGAGCGATTTAATGAAAGATTGAATTTTGAAATATGACAATACTGAAAGTCAAAGATCAAGGTGGTTATGTATTATCAGGAAACAGCAACTCCTTGGATCCTAAGAGTCCGTTCACACAGACCGGCTCGAAGGAGAGCAGTTTTTTATCACGTAGGCAACAGAGTTTTGAGTCATTGTAATGAGGTTTATGTTTGCATGTGCACTTTTTTTTTTCAATTCTTAATGACAAAAGAAGTGCACATGCAGAAATAAACCTTATTACAATGACTCAAAACTATGTTGCCAACGTTATAAAAAATCTGCTCTCCTCTCCGAGCAGGTCTATGTGAACTTATTTGTTAACTTATGTTTGACGACGCTGGCCTAGTTGGTAGGTGACCCTGCCTACGAAGCTAGCGGTCCTGGGTTCAAATCCCGGTAAGGGCAGATATTTGCGTGATGAGCGCGAATATTTGTTCCTGAGTCATGGATGTTTTCTATATATTTAAGTATATATTTATCTATATATGTAAGTTTATCGTTGTCTAGTACCCATGGTACAAGCCTAGAGCTTAGTTCGGGACTAGGTCAATTGGTGTGACATTGTCCCCTGATATTTATTTATTTATTATATTTATT
Source organism: Acleris cristana (assembly GCA_948252455.1). Lineage (NCBI taxonomy): Eukaryota > Metazoa > Arthropoda > Insecta > Lepidoptera > Tortricidae > Acleris > Acleris cristana. The sequence continues at coordinate 5,444,312 of OX411800.1, read as the reverse complement.
ACTGTGAACGGACCCTAAAACCATGGCTTGCCACCAAAAGTCCTAACCCTATTCGACGACGCGCTGACCTAGTTGGTAGGTGACCCTGCCTACGAAGCTAGCGGTCCTGGGTTCAAATCCCGGTAAGGGCAAATATTTGTGTGATGAGCACGAGTATCTGTTTCCGAGTCTTGGATGTTTTCTATGTATTTAAGTATTTATTTCTCTATATAAGTATTTATATCGTTGTCTAGTACAGTCAACAGCATAAATAAGTGATCATTTATGTACCTTGTCGCTTTCAATCGTTTCACAATTTTGTATAACATTTCAAACACGAAGTTAAAGTGACAAGGTACATAAATGATCACTTATTTATGCTGTTGACTGTACCCAGTACAAGCCTAGAGCTTAGTTCGGGACTAGGTCAATTTGTGTGAGATCGTCCCTTGATATTTATTATTTATTAATAATGAGTTGGTTTGGTCGGCCGCTAGATGGCGCGGCGCGGCGGGCGTGTGGCGCGTGCTGCGCGCGCAGGCGGCGCTGCCGGCGCCGGCGCTGCAGGCGGCCGCGCGCTGCCTCTACCAGCCGCGGGATTACTACCGGGTGAGCACGCGACGAGATTGATAACTTAAAGCAATACTAGATTGTTCAACAAGGGACTAAAACAAGCCATTATAACACGAGATGTGTAGCCACCCGAGCTGAGCGAGGGTGGCTATATTTCGAGTGGCATTATGGTTGTTTAGTCTCGCGTTAAACACTCTAATTTTCACTTTGACACAAAAAACGGCGATCTATACAGAATTATATTATTTATTATAACAAAGTTTCTTACAAGTTTCGAGGTTTTTCTTTTGTTAAATGACGCTTTAAATTCTTGCATATTTAGCCAACAGATTCAAACTTGAAAACTATTTTAAAACTAATTGGACCATGCATAATAAAATGAATCCATCCCATGAATTAATTATATTTAATTAAATAGATTCATAATTGTAATCATTAATCGTGCTTCACGAAATAAAATCCTTTTTTTTATATTTTCGCACAGTTGTCATTTTGAGGTTATTCCCACGCCCAAAAAAATGTCTATACACAATCACTGAAAATGGGGATAAACCTCCATTCACAAACGCGTGATTGCTTGTTTAGTGGTTTCCAAAGTAAATTAAATAAATATTATTTTAGTCCCTAGAGACTAATAAGGAACTTTAGTCTCGATATGTAGTTTGAAAGATCTGAGCGTATATACACGGTGTTTTTTTAACCGTCTTAGAGCCGAAGCCCATTCAATGTATCCATTATAAAGAACTTATAGGTATTTTTATTTCGATTTTACATTTTATTTTTTCGCGAATGATAAGTACGTTTTGGATACGTTAAGTGGGCTTCGGCTCTAAGACGGTTAAAAAAACACCGTGTATAGAGATAAAGGCAAATTTTCTATCAAGTAATAAAAAAGTAAAATATTAAGTCGGGTTCCCATTCAAGAAACGTTTTTCTTAAACCTTTTTTTTTGGGAGAGATCACTGAACAGAGTTGCTTTAAATTGACATCTTCCCAAACTAAGTTCTTGGCCTGATATTGAATTATTTTGATAATTATAAAATTACTTGTTACTATTTCAGTTTAAAGAGCTCTTCGGTGAATACAGAGGAGCGACGACCGCACTGGATACGATAGCCCTCAACACAGCGTGGGTGACGAGAGCCGACACCGACCTACTACGATACTTCAACGCTGTCAAACAATAGACTCTTGAGAATCAAACTGGCCATATAGCCACTCTTAAATAAGGTTAATAAGGTTCTTACCTGACTAAAAGGACTTATAGAAGGCACGAACAGGAATAGTTAAAGGTAAATGTGTATTAAAAAGTGTTTTTAAAACAGTTATCTTACTAGTTTGGCAGAAAAGATTTTAACATGATCGGACTACAATATTTTCAAGTGGCAACATCACTTTTAGTAACGTTGCAACTTTTCATACTAATTTTAAAAGTAGAACACGTTTTATTATGAAAAGTTACAATAGCCCCGCAGATGTAATAGCCCCGCCTCACCTTATCCGCGTTTGGGTAAGACAAGGTAGGAAGACTAACCAAGATATAGACATCTTCCTTCATTCAGGTTTTACGCCTGGGGACCGATGTACATTGGAATAATGTTAAAAGTTAGGAAACTACCTGTTGCCTGCGACTCAGTCCGCGTAGAAGTCGTTTGTCGCTATTCCCTCGGCAACTTTCTTAAACTTAGTATTTTATGTCCCCAGAGTTCAAGCTATCTCCATACCAAATTTCATTATAATCAGCTCTAAAGTCTAGCTGAGAAAGAGCGTAACAATCAAACTTAATCAAGTTACTTTCGCATATAATATTAGTAAGGTTGGATGACTGGGGAAACTTCGATAGTGCGAAGATTTAGTTGCTCTCAGTGACGCTGGGGGCGCTGTCATAGGGTTGCCTCCTACTTGACACAAAGATGTCGCTAGTAGTAACTTTTATGTCAAACTATAAATGTAGTCTTTTACACTCTACTACGGTCTACCCAACGTGGACGCGGAATCACGAAAGCGCCTAAGTGCCAACGACGTCTTTTTCGCTCTTATTGCGTGGACATAAAGATTTTTCTAACCAGCTTAAGCCGGTTTCGAGTCGATATATTTTGACTAGACATTTACCTTCCTTTAGCCTGCAGATGTTTATTCAAAAACAACTCTAAAAAGACCGGCAAGTTATTTTCTTGGGTAAGAATCTTGTTCACTATGACAAGATAAATTGAGACTTGGCAGTTTTCTAACTGATACTTAGCAAAAAATCACGAGTTAAGCAAAATGTATCATTGTTAAATTGCTAGTATTCATATTTTTTAGACAAATATCAAGCGAAAAACGTTTTTATATGACAAGTTTATGCGCAACTGTCCCTCGGGGAAGCAGACGTTGGCGGGGACGAGGTATCTAGGCTTTAGCGGGGGCAAGCGCGGGGTGGGGGAGGCAAGCACGAGCCGAGCCGAGTCCAACGTCTTCACCTTGTGGGGCCATCGCGTACAAACTTTATGGTCCATTTTTTTTAGCTTGCAGTTAAACAAGTTTCAATCGACCGACGACATATCCATAGATTTAATTTCTTTTATAAGCTTATCGTGAAGAACCATATTGCAAGTCGACGTTAAATTTCTCTGACAGCTCTCATTTGAAAGTAAGAGCTGTCGCAACGTCAACAGTGTTACGATTTCAAAGTAAAACAACAGCATTAATGAAAACTGCAATGGTATTCCGTCGGTTATTTATTTCTAACGGCCGGATGTAAGAAAAAAGCTTTTAATGTCTATGGATATGTCATTCGAAATTCACTAAAATATATAACGCCCGAGTCTAACTTATGTATATCAAACAATTTTCTTTTATTTCGTGCTCAAAACTCAAATCATTCTGTAAGAATCATACTAATATATTTTACATCTTATTAGTTAATACTCATGTTTATTATAACAGGATAGCTTTTGCCGCGGTTTTGCTCGTGTTTTATATAACAAGAAGAACGTATTTAATCTAACTTGGTAAAATAAGATTGACTAAATATCCTATATAGCATTATCCGTAGTTAATGCTTAAGAAGTAAGTATAAAGTCATATATTTGTAAACGATTCCATAGTCATTGAAAGATAACTATTTCTTACTTCATACAAAGTGTATGTTTAGTTTAGTAATCTTAAAATGTCTAATGTTTCTAGAATTGAGGTTATAAAAAACTCCCTTAATAATACCAGTTTATCTTCTTATAAGTCCACAAGTAATCATTACAAGATTACAACTAAAGAGACGCATTTGAGCGACCAACGGGAAACCAAGTTATATTAGCCGCTTGGAAACGACTTTTAAATATGTTAAACACAAGCGAAGCCGCGTTAAAAAGCTCGTATATATCTATAATAAGACACGTAAGTTCCAGTATAATTACCTGATGTAACAAAAAATATATAAAAAATAAGTGGTGGTTTCTAAAAGTCTATTAATACTCTCAGGTTAAAAAGCTATATTGACTTGTTGTGGAAAACATTAAGAATATTTGGTCATAAGACAAAAGAGTTCCATATGAGGACATGGGTAATCATAATCAACTTGTATTTATCGGTTAGTTTTCCACAAAATAAAATCAATTTATACAAAAACGGGAAAAATTCAAAGACTTTTAGAAGTGATTGCTACGAATAGTTTTAAGTCGCTCCAGTATTAAAATATATAGAAAATCATAATCAAATGTTTTAAAAAAATATTCACCGTTATTTCTCGCACACATTATAAACTCATTTAATTCAGAAATATTATTAAGTGTGTTTAAACGCTTAAACATATTTTTAGTAAGTACCTAAGTATATTGATTTAATTTAAGTTTATTTTAGCGCAACTCGGCCTTGCTCGATGGACTTTTAGAGAATATTTTTACATTAAAACGAAAAAAAATCGTAGTGGTTCTATAAGAGTTTTTTCTAAAATTTACAAAATAATCTAGTCAACTTTTTATATAACAAGTCTTTTTAAATAGTGTATAATTAATAAAAACTTGCCCCTTTTTGTTTAAGTCGATATAGTTAACGTAACACCTCTTTTGTAGAACCTTTAAGTATTTCCAAGCAATATAATAGATGACTATAAAACCTTAAAGCAGGTTAACCTGTATACATAAACTCAATTGGTTGTATAACACACTTGTAACGCCCTTATTAAATAAAAATATCTGTTTATGTACAACAAAGATGCTAAATGGCTGATATTAAAAAACAGTCAAAAAGCGGTGTCATCGACTTAATAAATATTATTTTAGAGGCTGGAAAGTTGGCAATAGATGGGTGTTTTTCTGTCCCGATTTTTCTAATAAATTTGTAACAGCTAAATACAAAAGGTCTAACGCTCTTTTATATTTGACATAGGATCATATCAATACATAAATGTTACCATTAATAATAAAATAAATAATAATCATACTCTGATGCTTGTATATTTGCAAATCGCTGATTCATAGATCACGCTGTAGATTTGGCGTCATGATTACAGAATTCGCGCGAGTTCTTGTTCATCCTGAGAAATGCAGTGGTCATGTCAACACGGCAAGGACCGCAATAGACTGCATTACTTTGAGCTGAGGCGAATTTATGGGTCCCCGAAACGATCAAGTGCACTTGACAAGTCTACGTGCTTGACGATTTCACTTGACGAAGGACTTGACGCGACTTGAAGGTGCCGTCAAGTCCACGTGCCGCAGTCGTTTACCGCCCTGTGCCCAGGAAAGTGGTCCTCGCAAAAAATAATAATGGTTTCCAACGCAGACAAAGCATTCCTTGCTATAACTCTAGCGGTATCTATCACAGAAAAAGAGAAAAGAAAGAGGCGATGGTGTAAGGAATGGTATAAAATGAGATATCTAAATATAAACTTGTCAAGTCGCGTCAAGTCGCATCAAGCGCAAGGTGGTTCAAGTACCGTCAATCAAATTTTTTGTCAAGTATGGTCCAGCCCGTAGATACTTGACGGGACTTGTCAAGTCAACGCTGTAAACGATCAATATTCACTTCAAGCACGTAGACTTGTCAAGTGCACTTGATCGTTTCGGGGACCCTAACACGAAGCGAATTTACCCACGTGTGCGTGCGTTGTGTGAGCTCATAATACCAAAAGAGGCTAAGTGCAATGTACATCGAAGCATTTTATATTCTATTGTTAACCACATTAAATTTAAAATGCTTAAACAATTACGGTGCAATTAGCACCCTTCGATATTACGTAGCCTGTGGAATTTTGTTTTTATTGTGTCGAAGCAGTGTTGCCAGAGTAGCGTGTTCAGGTGCTCTACTTTGAAATCCGTAATTCGAACTTCGTCCATTGCTATCCCTTTTGCCCTCGACGCGTAACAATTCGTAAGACGGTGACGGGGCGATCCGAAGTTCGAATACGGATTTCAAAGTAGAGCACGATACAAATCGTCGGATAAAAATCTAGTGACCAAAGAATCTGTCTATATTTTTGTAGTAATAACGACTTTTTATAAATTTTCTAATTGTAGATTTTGAGGAACGTTCCGACCATGGGAGTGCCACAGAGACGCTATAAAATTGCTTCGTAAAATCGAGACTAACTTCACTGTTCTATAGGCTATAATTCTGGGGACCTAGTGAAAAAGGGTATAAGTCGACTTAACTTGTTCTTCAAAAGGGTATATACATAAACGGACTTAACTACTTAACACTAGACTTAAACCCTTTTTCACTTGATCTTCAGGAGACTTACAACCTTTTTCACTAGGAGCCCAGAATTATTCTCGTTAAAACGGCTTTTGTATTTTATTGTTTTTAACTCAGCCGTAATAAGAGCTATCGTAATAACAGTAAGATATAGACCGGGAGATAGTGACACAAATTTTCCAGTAATTTTTCCAAAAAAAAGCTCCTTTGCGGCTGTATAGCGGCTTTTTGGAACCGTCTGAAAAGTATGGGATGGTGATAATCGTGAATGGCTTCTCGACGATGATTAGCTGTGCAAAAGTTAGCCTGATACAAGTGGTTGTTTTTTTTTATTTTATTAATGTGTTCTCGTCGGTATGGCGGGCTGTAAGTCACACTGGAGAAGTATGGCATTACGCTACCGCCTACTTCGTTTTCTGTGACAAACACGATTTTTTGTGTAACAAATCGTTCAACACTCGTAATTTATCCGACACGTTCGATTAACGCCCACGTGATTGGGCCGTCAGTACCAGGTGCTCTACTTTGAAATCCGTAATTCGAACTTCGTCTATTGCTATCTCTTTCGCTCTCGACGCGTAACTAATTCGCGAGAAAGTGACGGGGCGATCCGAAGTTCGAATTACGCATTTCAAAGTAGAGCCCCAGCGCTATGACAATCATTTTCCTTTTCGGTCGGTACGTAATTAGACCCGTGAAGGGTCGCCATACTTGGTACAAATGACCGGAAATTTTGTGTTACTATCTCCCGGTCTAATAGCATGACAAAAGCAATGTAGTTTTAACAAGTGGAATAGAAATCAAGAACGTTGAAAGTACCTAATTGCACTGTTTGGTTGAAAATGGTTTTATACATACACGATCCGAGCGTTTGCAATTGTACAGTCGGTCGTATAAGAAGCTGACTTTTGTACCTTGTCGCTCTAACGCCTTTGACAGATTAGTGCAGCAGTTCAAACATGACGTTAAAGTGACAAAACACAAAAGTGTGCAGCTTCTTATAAGGTCGACCGTACATTGTGAAAAAACTTTTTTTTAGTCTAGGTCTATGTGGTGCTCTCAATTAGTAAAAAAAAATTAGTATCAAAATTGGTTGTGTCCATCGATGTGCCGTCTCTAGTGACTTTTGTGATTTTGTAAAAAATACAAAATTACAAAAAGTTTTTATTTAGTTATAGTAACACTGTGTAACATTTTAAACAATTACGAATGTGTATTTTTTTTTTGAAAAAGCCTTTTCATAAGCTGAACATTGTCTGTTAATTCCAATAACAATTATGATTCATAAGTATTTATAACACAAAAAAAATCCTGGTGCTTTTATAAAAAAAAATACATATTCGTAATTATCTTCCGTCGATGTTAGAATAACGATTTTAAACCTTGTTCCGTCGCACTACGGTGCTTGATGTCTTGATGGTTCTGTAGCCCCGTTTACAGATTGTCGTTTTGTAAACGCTTTTGTATTAAACTTTCCTAATGTGATTTGTTTTTTTTTAAACCCAAGTATACCCGAAGGCTATCCAATGGTATCTGTGGTCTTCATCATCAGTTCCACCTCACCGAATCGCACTGCTAGATCAAAACAGTATCAACTCAAAATCCTTGTTAGTTTTGTTTCAAGTTCATAATGATAGAAGTTGTATTAAAGTTGAAATACAGTTGTATTTTGAGTTACTACCTGTTTTGATCTAGTAGTGCAAAATGATACTTTCTGAATGCAAATGCTGGTCTTGAAAATCGCTATATGTATGCCTATAATATTTGAGTTCTCTCAGTTCTTCACGGATCGCCTTATCAGATACTGACTTGGTGATAATGGGACCACTTCAAGGGTATATATACCCTACTAAAGGACGCCCGCGACTTCGTACGCGTAGAATAAGTTTCCCGCTACTCCCCCCATTTCTCCCCGTTGGGGGTCGATTTTCGGAAAATCCTTTCTTAGAGTGCTCACTTACATCATGAAAGGAACCCCTGTACCAAATTTCAAGTTTCTAGGTACAGTAATTTCGGCTGTGCGTTGATATATAAGTTAGTCAGGTTTGCCTTTTATATATATAGCTTAAACAAAAAACCGGTCAAGTGCGAGTCGGGCTCCGGCAACGAGGGTTCCGCACAGTAGGTAAAATTATATTCCAATTTGAATTTGATTTCAAATGGAATCAGTCCGGGCCCAGCTCACACTTTACTATTTTTTATTATTTTTTGTTTTTTTTCAGGATTTTTAATATAAGCGTATCAAATTTGACCATTGTATGTTTTACCGTTTTTACGACAAAAGAAAAATAAAAATATCTTAAAAAACTTATGGGAATCCCCTTACATACTATATCACTTACTGCCGCACTCAGAGACGTCAATTAAATTTAACGCTTGTTTAGTGACGTGTTGTTTTATTTTATTGCTATAGCAAAGAAAGTGACAGCAGCTACATTAATCAAGCATTAAATTTAATTGACGTCTCTGAGTGCGGCAGTTTCATAGTTTTTTTTTTAGTATATACGCCGTAACAAAAAATGTTCCGAAAAAAAAACCCGCTATGATTGTAGGTTTTAATTGCCTATGGTACCTTCTTAGTAGACAGGGTACCCCAACTTCACTGGACTATTTAGGCCATAAGTTATTATTATTACCTACATACTGTAAGTTTTGAAACAAAGCTATATGCAAGAGAGAGATGCAGATATTTGCCACTCACTCTTACCCATAGTTGCGTCTCAAAACTTACAGCAATAACTTAAAGGTGTACTTAATGCCGGGCGGGGCCTTACGTTTAGTAATAAGGTAAGGTTTGTTGCCGCATTTTTTCTTGTAGGCGCTTTAATGTAAATATTTAACTTGGATCCATAAAACCTTAACGGACCGCGAATATTAAAATAAGTAGGTATGTGACCTATACCTACCTACCTGAGCGGGTAGGTATGTATGAGAGGAGCCTATACCTACCTACCTACCCAAGTAAGTCGAAAGCATTAATATCTTTTTTTTTAGGGTTCCGTACCTCAAAAGGGAAAAACGGAACCCTTAAAGGAAAGGAAAGGATTTATCTCGAGAACGCGTGAAGGTATCGAGTTGAAATTTAAACCATATACTCAAATCTACAGTCCCTTGAAGCTGTGAAAAAATCAAATATCTACATTTACGTAAAAAAAAAGATACGGCCGTTTATGTCGCAAAAAACGTGTATTTCGACACTCTCGAAGGAATCAAAATGTATAGGGTATTTCCCATTGACCTAGAACTATGAAATTTGGCAAGTAATACCGTCTTTTACTACAAGTATAGGAAAAATCGGAAATCTGTACATTTTTAGTTAATTTACAACAAAACAGGGTCTTTATGCAAGGAACGGCAGCGGTGCAAATTTTGAATTGAGTTAACCGTGTCATGTGCCGAACCCTCGGTGGGCGAGTCCAACTCGCCTTGTCCGGTTTTTTTATTTTAATGTAGGATTGCACAGTCTTGAGTTTGCCATCGTAAGATGATGATGATGATGATGATGATGATGATGATGACGACGATGATGATGATGATGATTTTTTATTTCATTGCATATGTTTGAGAAAAGCACCATACATACCTCGCCGTGAAAAGAGGTTGCCAGCCTCGTAACTATCCGGCCGTCTATATCACTCGGCCGGCAACCCCTACTTCCCGGCCTCTGTAGTAATGTACTATTACGCGTATAGCGTCAAATATTATATGTAGGTATACACAAACCTTATTGTCATTGGGAGAGAGACGTGTAGATATTAATACATTGACTGTAAATTCATGAATATATATGTTTTAGTTAGAATGTTGAAATATTATATGTGACCGTGCAAAGCATAGCAGCCCTATCTTTGGCACAGGCATGACGTCATTCAGCGATTTTATTTAGCGTCAAACCACATTATCTCTGCAATGAAGTGACAGCGGCGGGTTTCTTATGTGGTAGATAATAAGCGCTATTTTTCTATGTTGACGTGCAAATATCTATGCAAAGTTATAGTGGTTCAGTTCTAATGCAGCGTTGCACTGATAACAGCAGTATTGATAAAGTTAGCTGAAAGCGGATATCGTAACAAAGGATATTTATTTTTAGATTTTACCAAACCAAAACTGTATAAGATTGAGAAAAATATCCTTACATTCTTTTGATATTTTGGAATGTATCGTAATGAAAATTCCCACTAATATCCTATTAATATTATAAATGCGGTTCATGAGATACATCCTAGTGACAGACATACGGACAGACGGACAGCGGAGTCTTAGTAATAGGGTCCCGTTTTTACCCTTTGGGTACGGAACCCTAATAAATAAAAAACATCCATGGCTCAGGAAAAACATTTTCGCTCTCATCACACAAATATCTGCCCTCAGTGGCGTAACTATAGGGTGGCAGCGCTGGCAAAATGCCACGGACCCCCGGAGAGTGAGGGGCCCCCGGGCCGAAAGTCCGTGAGCACAGGAGGAATCTTATATTTTTGTCATTATTAGTAAAAGTAAAAGAAGGGCCCTATCCGACGAATTTGCCACGGGCCTTAGTTAGTATAGTTACGCCACTGTCTGCCCTTACCTGGTTTTGAACCCAGGACCGTAGGCAGGGTCACTACCAACTAAGCCAACCGGTTGTCAATATACACGTAAAATATATAAAACTTAACACTGTTTTTTGATAAAATCTTATATTGGAATAATTTAGTAACTGCGTAGCATTGGAGTGAGAAATAAAAGCAATTCGAAGTTAAGGTCATTCACTTTCAAATCCGAGGCCGCCCTCTCACGTCCCGGCGCAGCAGGAAACCGCATTGTCTGCTGCAAGACTAGATGTAGCCTGGTTTCTGGGTTCCGTGTAGGAAATGCAGGCAGAAACTTATACCAGTGGCCCGTCTCACGAAGCTACAAGTTACAAATTACAAGCGGAAGTCTCTATCTAGCTCCTTTTGCTAGAGAAAGATTTCCGCGTGTAATTTGTAACTTGTAGCTTCGTGAAACGGGCCCCTGGGGCCTGTTTTATAAAGCTACAAATTACAATTTACAGGTTACAAGTTTCCATTTGACACAACCTCGACCAATGACGGCCAGTCATTTGAGCAGTGTTGCCAGTTTAGACCTGTAAAATTGTAACTTGTAGCATCTTGTAGCTTGTAAAACATGCCCCAGAGATAATTTTAAAACCAATTGCAACAACGTGGTTGGCCTTGTTGAAAACTAGTGCCGGGTTTGATTCCGGTAGAAAGGGCAAATATTTGTTCCTGATTCTTGGAATTTTTCTACGTATTTAAGTATGTATTTCTCTAGGTTCCCCTAATCGTCATTTGTCCTAATGCATCGTTTGTCCGAACTTTTGTTTATCCTAAAGCCATTTCCGCTTAAATTTTAAATCTTTTTAGTGTTGTTATAATTCAACCCTAACCTAAGCGAACCGCGGATATAATTGGAAAACTTTAAAAGTTGCCTGAATCGTCTGAAAACCAGTTTAGGGCAAATAAAAATTCGGACAAATGATGTGTTAGGACAAATGTTCAGAGAGATTCTATATATCTAACTGCCGCACTCAGAGACGTCAATTAAATTTTATGCTTGGATTAAGTAGCTGCTGTCACTTTCTTTGCTATAGCAATAGAATAAGACAACACATCACTAAACAAGCGTTAAATTTAATTGACGTCTCTGAGTGCGGCAGTAAGTATCTATGGTTATGGTTGCCTGGTACCCATAGTACAGTCGACTACAAAGATATGTACCTATCCACTTTTGGACCTTATTACAATGCAATAAGGTAAAGAAGTGGATACATCTCTTTATAGTCCACTATACCTACAAGTCTAAAGCTTAGTTCGGAACTAGGTCCACTTGTGTGAGATTGTCCCCTGACCTTTATAATTTTCCGTGACGTAGGTACTTTTTGATTTATAACCAAAAATTTACAAAAATCCGGCCAAGTGCGAGTCGGACTCGCGCACGAAGGGTTCCGTACCATTATCTATACAACATTAGCAAAAAACGGCAAAAAAATCACGTTTGTTGTATGGGAGGCTCCCTTAAATATTTATTTTATTCTGTTTTTAGTATTTATTGTTATAGCGGCAACAGAAATACATCTTCTGCGAAAATTTCAGCTGTGTAGCTATCAGGGTTCGTGAGATACAGCCTGGTGACAGACAGACAGACAGACGGACTGCGGAGTCTTAGTAATAGGATCCCGTTTTTACCCTTTGGGTACGGAACCCTAAAAATGACCTTCCCCTTATCTCCGAAGATCCTCGTCAGACCCCATGCCTATTCTAGTAATCGCAACCTTGTCGAATGAACTATAAGACATCGGTTACACGCTCAGTATTTCATCAGTCTGGCGTCAGTTCAATCATGATCGAGGGGGACGCAGCTATTATGTTAATATAGCTGCGTCCCTTTCGAGCACGGACTGAACTGACGCCAAACTGATCGTGTAACCCTTGTCTAAGGTGCATTTTATATTTGGTAATATGTCCTTAAGTGAAAACCTGGGGACTCGGCAGGTTAGGACCAAAAAGTTTTTTTTTTTTTAATATTACTCTGGTTTTGCTGTATTTTTTCCTTGTATAAGTAACGTCGCACATTTATAAGTAGTATTTCTTATCAGTGTTGCAGTTATTTTATGTCTCAGATAAGGTGGGGTAATCTATTTTCAGTTTTTGCGTTGTTTGTAGACGGGATCGATTTAGTTTTACTTTAACACGATTTTCCTTTGATAACTGTGACATTTCTAGGTTTTTTACACGACTGCCCAAAAAAGGAATGTAATGTTTTCAGGGTTCACGTATGTATGTACATTTTTTTTATTCAACCATAACTTCTAAACGCCTGAGCCGATTTAGATGTGTGTGGTATCGTTAGAATCCTTTCACCATCCCGGGTGACAAAGAATACCTGAACTGTTAAAATTTAAATAACAATAATGGCAAAATGTCAATTATTAACATAGGTATATAGACGACAGTATAAAAAATGCATTCGGGTTTTTAAAGCTTGTTTTTCATTTAAGTAGTTATTTAACTTATGGTATGGAGAAGGCAAAAGAGCACGCCTCCATTCATACTTTGCCAATTTTTACGGCTTGGTAATGTGAAGTGTCTGTGTATGTTTGTCTATGGCAATCTAGCTCCCAAACGGATATACCGATTTGGACGCGTTTTTTTTTAAAAGAAAGCTTATTTCTGGGGACCTAGTGAAGAAGGGTATAAGTAGACGTAACTTGTTCTACAAAGGGTATATATATGAATGGAGTATACTAGACTTAAACCCTTTTTCACTCGATCTTCAGGAGACTTACACCCTTTTTCACTAGGACCCCAGATTTATTCGGGTTGGTTTGAAGCTGAAGTTTTATGTAAATCGGTCGGGCCGTTTAAGAGATATCAGCTCTTACTATTACTTTATTTGCAAACCCTTATCTACTTATCAAGACCAAACTATTGAGTTCTAACACGGTGGGTCTACGGTAAGTATAGCGGAGATCCTGTCGCCACCTTCCGACTCCATCATCAGCTCAGCTCTTAGATACCATAATATTGCATTGTCATCGGGTTTACATATGTGGTCCAAATTTCAGCCCATTCCGTGAACGAGAAGTGGCACAAACTTAACTTGCACGATTAGACCCGTACCTACATACATACATACATACATACATTGCAAATTAACAGAAGCTTGTCATACAACTTTCAACAGAAACTTATAACAATAACAAGAATCATCTCTTGTCTGTAACATGACCTTCTTAAATGATGCCGAAGCACTTGAAATATCTTGATAGAGTGCTATCAATTGCACAGGGTTTATCAATAATATTTGATCGCCGATAAAATGATAAGCTTGAATTGATTTGTTTTTGTATGGGGAAATACAGTTTGTTTTAAAAACAAGTGCCGTCTCTTATATAATACACGTGCCTAATATTTAGCACCTCTCTTCTTCAACCTGACGTCACCCAATGCTGAGTGTGGTCTCCTCCAATGCACGCCATCTCTTTCTATCTTGAGCTCTCCTCATCCAGTCTCTCTCCCCTATCTTAAAGAGATCGTCAGTCCAATTCATTGGTTGCCTCCCAACGTTTCTTCCGCCGGTACGAGGTCCCCATTCGAGCATGTCATCCGTAGCACGGCTTATGTGGCCCTTCCGACTCCACTTCCTCTGAGTTACCACCAAGGCAATGTCTTGCAGCTTCGTTCTTCTTCCCATTTCCCGCAATGTTGCATACAAATTCCATTACTATCTAGCTTGTAACTTTTTAAAAAGTGAAAAGGGCCATAATAAAATGATGGCACAAGTGTTATACATCCATATTTTATTCGAAACATACCTTTTTTATCCGTGTCTGGAATAGCTTGTGTTTTTTTAAAAACAAAGTTTGCGTTTCTCCTAGTCATAAACAAAAAGGCGGTCTTTACTCTTTAGTGATGTTTTTTTCACGTGAATTTTCTGTTTGTATGCATGCAATTAATTCAAGCGATAAAGTTTTTAGGCCAACACAAATTTTTCCTTGCGTTTTTTGAGAAAAGCACTATATTTGCCTTGGCAGGAACAACAATTGCGGGCTTCGTATTTTTAAACGGACTCGTCCGTTTAAACCAAATACTCGGCCCGCAATTTCCTACTTCCCTGCCTAGGCAATAATGTACTATTGCTAGTATGATGTTTTGCGAATGTGATATTCTGTGTAGTAACGGTTTCTAACACGGTCGCGAAGAGAAATAGGCAGTGCAAATATACTTGAAGCTATTACTTATCGTCTGCTTAGTGAATGTCCAGGTCTTGGCTCCAACATACCTAGGGTGATAGAACCAGTAATTGACAAGGCCCCAATAATGGACAATTTGTTTTGCAACAATCAATTTAGGACCGTATGAAATTAGAATTAAGAGTGAAGTGTCCATTACTGGTGCCTGTCAGCTCTGTCAGCTAAAAGTGTCCACATTTGTGCCGTCACCCTACAGTGCGATAGCTCCTAAAATGTGCTTGTACTGGGTTTGTACTTTGCCTTTCACTCGCTCTCAAACGCTGTTATTAAGTGCGAGTGAGAGAGAAGTACAAACCCAAAGCATCTAAGTGCTCACAGACTGTACATGGGTTAATAAAATAAAAGTTAAAGGCCCTATAAAACAATGTTACGGATCTCTTCCCAGCAAACATTCTAAGTGCTTTTTCCCAGGCTCTAGAATATATTACTAATTTAGGTAAAAATTACATCATATGCACCACATAAATTCACATATCGTACATATATACTTCCGGGTAAAAATATAGAGCCTTTAAAACGTAAATTTCCCTTAACCAATACACCATAAAGTCAGAAACTTAAAGGTTGAGAATGAGCAAAATATAAGGTAAAATTAACTTCGAAACTCGACCAATAGTTAATATATACTTCTAGGTGCATAATAGGTGTATATGCGACGTATTTTTTTCTTTCACTGGGGACCTTTAGGTCAACAATTTAAGTAGCTTTTGCTACCAATTTCGTAGTAAATATTACCTTCCATAGATACAAACTTGAGACTAACAAGTTATAAACACTTGTAAGGTACTAAAAATACCATAAGGTTTCATTTACATAACCTAATAGTCAAATTAAATATATAATTACGTAAAATTGACTTAAATACCAGTACGTCGTATTTTAGGTAAATTTTAACTTCTTGGTCGAGCCGTCATTTTGTTTTGTTATAATTAGGACGTGTTATTGCAAATTGCATAATTTAGGTATATTGTAATACCTATAACAATAAAATCTAATGGTACTTTTATTGTCATTTACATGAAAAAATATATAAAGTCAATTTAATATATTTACAAACACCGAACACAAATTTACGAACCCCAATTACAAGAAATATATACTACTTATGAGCTTAAAAAAAAGTAATACTTAAGTATTTCGAAAGCCCATCAATAGTTTTGAATAAAAACCTAACATACTGCACGAGAAAATTTTCAGCGCACAAGATTTTATCGTATAATTCCTGCGTAATCGACCTAAATATTTATTTTACGCCAAGTAATGGCCGCCATTCTCGTTGCAAAACTTAAGATTGATTTTTAGTTAGACATTTTGTTTGTAAGCGAAAAGATAATACTCTCGTAATATATTTGTCTCTTTCTCTGCATGATATCTCTCATAAAAAATAACCTTTCTGGGTAAATAAATGGTAAAAAACACGTTGAAATCATGTTGAAAAATGGTAAGTTTTACCAATTTTGTACATTGCAACCACATGACACGTCGTGGCGACGTTTAATCCACGTCGCAAACATTACCTATGTAGTAACCATTAGGTCGCAATTACTAAATTTACGTGGAATCGACGTAGCCGGCACGTGCTTTTTTTCCCCACTTTAGTGGATTCCACGTGGATTCCACGTCGATTCGAGGTAACTCATTTTGGTCACTGTCAGATTTGCGACCTATAATAGGTGGTTTTATCGTTATTTTTACCAAAAATGTTTGCTGGGTTTGTATGCGAGTCCGACTCGCATTTGGCCGTTTTTTTAATGATATGTAGTTTTTTTTTCATTAACCTACCGGCGTCAAGCAGCAGTGTTTGCATTGTGTAAATTATGTTATGGTGTGGGGATAAGACCGTTGAAATTACTAGCATTCATTGCATTACATCAACGCTTTTGAAGTCTTAAGATTACAGTCTTAAGATTGTAGTATTGAGAATTCAATTGCCTATGCATCTCGGATCCCACTTAACATCAGGTGGCCTGTGTGCTCTTGTGCCTTCCCCATGCCACAAACATTATTCTTTTTAACTCGATCTACGATCGATCGAGGATGCATCGATCGATTGCAATAACACCCTTATAATTAAATTCTCTTATTTCCTTCATTACAGTTCCATTGTATTTGATACCAGTCATATCACGTTTCCGGTTAGGATATGACGTCACAGATAAAAACAATCAACATAGCAATTAAGTAATTAAAATTAATTGAAACCATTAACAAACTAGCTCTTTCACACTGGTTGTTGATTCACAAATATTGAATGTTTCTGTCATCGAAATATCAACTACTTTAAAGACTCCTAAAGATTAATCCTCTTATTCATAAACACACTATAAACCTGGTAATTATTTTTTTCAGTTACTTATTTTGCCAAAGATTTTTTTCTCCGCAAAAATAATTTCCCTATCTGAATTTACTGGTGCGGAGCTCCTACTTCTGGGTGGTTTGGCCCTTCGGGCCCGATGCAAAACTAACATAACGTACCTATTTCGACCTAATTACAATGGGGAAAACTGCCACTGGCAAAAATCCAGGATGGAAAATTTGCGACCACAACCTTTTCACATACCACCACGAAGTTAATTATTTTTGAAATTTTAGGTATCACTGATTGTATTGTATCCTTGTGTTATTGTCAAATAAATAAAAGCTATCATAACGTTGACAATAAGCAATAACACTTTACCGACTAGAATTTAGCCCCTTGTACTTATAGGTAGTTTGCAAAATGCAGTCACGGCCTTGTGAAATTGACTATTAATTGGAACAAACTCGTTTGAGCACTTAATTATTCCGTAACCTAATGCGTTTATAACCTGCACCTGCATTATGATAAGGAATTTTATTGTTTTTATTATGAATCTATATAATAAAGAGGCTTTCTATACCTTTACATAGTATAAAACAAAGTCACTTCCCGCCGTCTGTCCCTCTGTATGTACAGTCATCAGCAATAATATATTATCCAACATTGGGCTCAAAAATATCAGACACGTCTTTATTACTGGAGGCATAAGAGCGTGTTAGATATTTTTAAGTGCAGCGCAGTGTTGGATAGTATATTATTGCTAGTGACTGTACGCTTAGGTAGATCTTTCAAACTCGAGAACATAGATCGGTTACCGTAACTAATTCCGCGTGGCAAACTTTCCATTCGTATTTTTCCCCAATTTCTTCCCTTTTTTTTATACCAATTGCATATTTTCCATTTTCGATATTCCCCACTTCAAAAATCAATTTCACTGAGTCCACCGAGCTCCGCTTTGGATGCCATGGCCCTTCGGCCCTTCTGCAAAACTAACAACCTAAACCTATCTACCTTTTTCGATCTAATTCGACTTAATTACAATGAAAAATTTTGCGAGTGGGGTAAATCCAAAATGGAAAATATGCGATTACTAAAAATTTTTTTCCATTAATTAACAATGAAATCGTAGAAAAATTAAAATAGGGAAAAATGCGACTGGACAGTTTGCTACGCGGCATTAATCAGTTTGAGGAACCGATCTAACCCCCCTTTTTTATCGCGTCGAAAACAATACCAACATCTGAACATACAAAACGCGTCTCATTAACACCATCTGTTGACAAACGTGAACAATAAATTGGTAATCGAATAGGTAGCTGATTAAGTAACAGACTGGTTATCGATTTTTGTAATAACCTGCCTGCCCAGTCCAAGTCAAGGTCATGAAATGTAGAACGCAAAATCACTTGTATGCGTTAACGGCAACAGTTCGCTCTTTTGATTGTTAATTTTATTTGGTCATTTCCTACTAATGGGATTGCCTTATAAGAGTTATAAGTAACCGCACACTTTATTGCTTCGTCACTTTAATTAATTAAAGTCATGTTTGAACAGCTGTACTAATCTGTGAAAGGCGTCAGAGCGACAAGGTACTAAAGTGTGCAGCAACTTAAAAAGCTGTCTGCACACGAAGTAAATTATGAGTTAAACCGCAGACAGAAGGATATGGCGAAAATTTATAAAGCCGTTTGCACACGAAGTAAATTATGAGTTGGACAAAAGGATATGGCGAAAATATATATAAGGGTTCGGAACCGTAAAGCTTGTAAAATATTAGTTTATGTAACTGATACATAATGAGAGTCCTTAAAACACGAGTGTGATCAGAAAGTCTTAAGTCAATTCAAAGACACGATTGCAGCTTGTTCGATTATTTATGCGGGAATCTTAATGGCAAATTATCTCGTTTTTAGAGTTCCGTGTCCGAAGGGAGCCAAGCGGTCCACTTATGTTGCCTACGCCATCCGTCCGTCCGTCTTAACTTTAAAGAGCTGTTTCTTTTGGACCCGAAGTAATAAAGAAACACACACACATACATGAAACGTATTTTTATAATTATTATATCGTAAAAACGGTAAGACATACAAGCGTCAAATTTGGTATAATTATAATCATACCAAAGTGCAAAGCCTGAAGAAAAACGACAAATACTAAAAAAGTGTGAGTTGGACTCAAAATCGAGTTCAAATCGGAACCTACTGTGCGGTACGGAATCCTCGGTGCGCAAGTCCGACTCGCACTTGACCGGTTTTTTACTAAATGCCTCGTAAGAAAAAAAACAACGCATTGAACGCTAAATGCTTGAGTTTAAACAGCGCTGTACCTATGAACTTTCCCGCGTTTTTAAATGTCAATGCGATCCAAAATGGCGTCTCGTCTGCCGCCAAATGTCAAGGACATAGTGCTTTTGTTTTCGGAAGCCGCGATAACTTACAAGTTGAACTTTGGTATTTACATATAAACTCGGTTATGTCAGTTATATTGCATTCCTTTATCGTCAACCTCTTAGATAACATAATATTAGTATTACCCTCTAACCTACCCACAGAATAGAAAAAATAGTAGAAGTGTCAAGTGGGCGTGTAACGTGTGGCACGGTTATGCGGAGTTCCGCATAACCTACCATACTTTTGCCGCGATCGCTTATTTCGATATTTCAATATTTCAAAATTTCTAAAATAGGAAATAAATCCAGAAGCATGCCTTATTGTGCTATTTTGGAAAGTAAAAACTATAGTCGCACCAAAAACATTTTCCATGGTAGCCTGTTGTTTTTATGATAGTTTGAGTATTGGCGACAACAGGTCTGATACTAAGCGAAGCTCATGCCGCCACTTCCACTGTTTTTTCTATTCCGTGAACCTAACCTACCGCTAAGCAACAGTGTTTACATTGCCGGTAGAATGATTAGCAAAGAGCCACACGATCTTCGTCCTAAGAGAATATTGAATTTGCAAATGGCTATGGGCCTGGATATACCTATTAGAAATGCTTATGGTCAATTTGTCCTGATGCATTGTTTGTCCAAATTGACAACAGGGCCCGGTTTTATAAAGCTACAATTTACAATTTACAGGTTACAAGTTTCCATTTGACACAACCTCGACCAATGACGACCAGCCATTTGAGCAGTGTTGCCAGTTTAGACGTGTAAAATTGTAATATTTGTAGCTTTAGAAAACAGGCCCCCAGTGGCCCGTTTCACGAAGCTACAAGTTACAAATTACAAGCGGAACCCTCTTTCTAGCAAAAGGAGTTAGAAAGTGACTTCCGCTTGTAAATTGTAACTTGTGGCTTCGTGAAACGGGCCTTAGGTTTTTTTTGAAAATGTGATCTTAATAAAGTCATGCTTATAAACTTACTGTGTAAACATAAATAAATAAATAAACATACCTACATTCGAAAACATTCTGGCCTCTGACGCAGCCAGGGTAAAAAGTGACAGTATTTTCGATCTAAGTAGTTAGACAGGTATCTCAGAGCAATACAAATATCTCTAACGTTTTGTGCTAGTACCACAGAAATGTCAAGTTTAAATTGGTAGAATTGATCTAAGTTAACGATCCTCAAATGCACTTACACCTGTCTAATTTCAGCCATGTTGTTTCCGTCTAGTCTTTCCATCAGTAGACAGACAGACAGCTGGACATGACGAAATTATAAGGATATTTGACATTTAGCTACGGAATCCTAAAAACCGCAACCTTTAATGTTCTTTTGATTAGAAATCGCAGCTATATTGAAACAACAATAGCTTAGCTCTAGAGTTGAACTTTTGGACAAAGTGAAAGGTGAGTACCTACATGTAGAGGTCGCACTGTCATAATTTGCAATATTTAGCACGCCCACAGCATTATGTAAGCGTATCTAAGTAAGCGTATCTAAATAACCTACTTAGGTATTTTCGGCTAAAACTCTAACCTTTTTTTAGAAGGATAAAATCCTTCTAAAAAAAGGTTAGAGTTTTAGCCGAAAATACCTGAAATTGCAGGGTAAGGACAATTTTATGCTTTGCCCAAAGGTTTTTGACTAGTAGGAATGCCAGTAGGCATTAAGTTTACGTTTTGTACGCTAATTTTAATTTATATTATACTAGCGACCCATCCTTACAGTTAAATCATCATCATCATCATCATCATCATCATCATCATCATCACCATCATCATCATGATCATCATCACCATCATCATCATCATCATCATCATCATCATCATCATCATGATCATCATCATCATCATCATCATCATCATCATCATCATCATCATCATCATCATGATCATCATCATCATCATCATCATCATCATCATCCCCCACATCAGTCCACTGCTGGACATTAGGCCTCTTCCATAGCACGCCACTGAGCTCGGACTTCAGTTCTTCTTCTCAAGTTACCACCAGCTGCCTTGCGAATATCATAGGGCGCCCTACTCCACGTTTGCTAATTCGTGGTCTCCACTCTAGAACTCGTCTTCCCCAATGGCCATCAGTTCTACGGCAAATATGACCAGCCGATTACCATTTCAGCCTGTGATTTCAGCTTGCTAATTCGCAGAGCTATGTCGGTCGGGAGGGTTAAATGTTTAGACCTAACTACTGAAAAACATGTATAGCACGAAATAAAAAAAAGAATTGCGATTTTCCATATAGTTAACACATTAAAGCAATACACAAAGGCCTGTGTAGTTTGTTCCAATTCTTGGAAGGAGCAAAGAGGGCCCTGCCAAGATGCATTGCGCTAACTAGCGTTTCTATTCGATTCGTTTTTAAACCAATCGCGTCACTGGTAGATGACGTGATACGAAAAGTCACGTGATCTATCAGTAACGCCATTGGTTTAAAAATGAAACGAATAGAAACGCTAGTTAGCGTAGTGCTTTTTGCAAGGATCTCTTGCTAGGGTAGGGCATCAGGAAACATCCTCGAAGTGCTGCTGAATCAAGGAAATGATTATTGGAAATAGTTTTTGTGTTTGTAGGTAGAAACGGCCTCGGAACCCTACACCGATGGTCCGACATGCTCTTGCCCGGGTTTTATATCTTGTTTATTTTTATATACAAAACAGACAGAAATGTTTGCCATAAAACAAACTTGTGTTTGTTTGTTTGTTTGGTGTAAAGGGCCGAGGATTTATTCACCTTTTCTATAATATATGTCCACTATCAGCATTCAGACAGAGTAGACGAAACGTGCGTAGAATAAAAACAAGTTCACTGAACCACAGTCAGTGTTGTTCTTTTAAAATTACTTAAATTCAAATGTCAATCTATTTGTTGGATTGAACATAGGTTACACAAATTATATTTGAATATTATGTACCACTAAATCCCGCCAAAAAATGTTAAATACAATAAGCCATATATGCTAAAAAAAAGGTGTTGTTAGGGTCCCGTACCCGAAGGGTGCCCAATTTGAATTTGTTATTTGTCCAGAATTTGTTGTAAAATTATTGTGTTTTGAACTTTTGACATGTAAAACTATGTTTTATCAAGGAATAAATAAATAAATAAATAAAAATGGGAGAATGGGACTCTATTATTAAGACTACGCTGTGCCTCCGTCCGTCCGTCTGTCTGTCCTAACTTTAAAGAGCTGTATCTTTTGAACCATTATGAAAGCGGTTTTTTTTTTCAGAATATATTACAAAAACAAAAAAAAAAATTAAAACGAACGAAACGGCGAAAGGTCTTAAAGACCCCATATTTTTAGACTGGGACGAAGCCAGAATCACATTGCTCAACAGATGTAGATTTTTTAGGTATAAATCTATACAAATACAAATAAATACAAATCATTAATATGCAGTACGGTAAACCTCCACGGAAAAATATCCAGTTTTCTTTTTCTTTCGTGGTGGGGCACAATGGACCTAATACCGCACTGATGTTTAAATAGGGTAGGGCTATTTGAACCTGTTAACGCACCAGAATAACAAACACAAAAATCTGTTTCGCAGCCAAAGTGCTGAAGATAAAAACCGGACA
Source organism: Acleris cristana (assembly GCA_948252455.1). Taxonomy (NCBI): domain Eukaryota; kingdom Metazoa; phylum Arthropoda; class Insecta; order Lepidoptera; family Tortricidae; genus Acleris; species Acleris cristana. Next base: position 5,421,034 of record OX411800.1, on the reverse strand, counting down.
AGAGCATGTCTGACCATGGTCAATGTAGGGTTCCGAAGCAGTTACTACACAAAAATCTCAAAAATACCAAAAAAAATAACTAATTCTCTACTTATTTAAAGGTATTTGGTGCTGTCTTAGGTGACTTTAGATCCAGTAGGAATCAATCAAGCCTTCTTAGTAGTGATAGTTTTCCTTTAAAATTCGTTATATTTGCTTTCATTTAAGATATTTTTCAGATTATTAGTATTTGTAGTTTTGGCTGTAGGTGGGGGGGACACTTCGCTCTAACAAAAATTAGCGCTTTAAAGCTTTATATTTCATAAACGGATTCCTTAATTACAGGGCCGATGTATAACTACTATAGTAAAAAGGCCTATTATAAAAAAAAAAAACCTTAATCGAAAAATTGTTTTCACGAACCCGCAATATTTTTGAAAGACCTATCTAACGACAGCGCACACTGGGGCGTAGACAAGAAAAAAAATACATCCCCAAGTAAAGTGTAGGGGATGTACAAAAAAAAAATCAAGATTTTATTTTACCAGTTTGTTGGCGTGACTAATAGGTATGTATATTCACACCAAATTACAGCTTTCAGAGTCTCTGAGCAAGGCTGCGGACGGACGGACGGACGGACATAGCGAAAATATAAGGGTTCCTAGTTTGACTATGGAACCCTAAAAAGGATACTATTCCATGTGGTTGTGTGGTTCCCTGTATTTTGTCGATGTCTGTGCATATTATAATTTCTGTTGTGACACCGATGGAGCAACAATTTACCGTTCGCGCTTGGTGTTGCAAGAAAGTGGAATGTTGTTTCGTTCATTAAGTTTATGAGAAACAATCGTGTTCTCTTAAAACCGACGCGGTTAGACTATAGTGAAAAAGGGTAAGTATACGTCGACTTAACTCGTACTAAAAAGGGTTTTACCACAGAACAGAAAAAACAGTAGAAGTCTAGGGGCCGTATTAATAAACTCATCTTGGTTGAGATGTCAGTCACAAGACACGACAAAAATGACAGCTTTCTATGGGTTGACGTTTACTTTGACGTCTCTCGAGATGGGCATTTCAGTCAAGATGAGTTTATTAATACGGCCATAGAAGTGTCAAGTGGGCGGGTAACGTGTGGCACGGTTATGCGGAGTTCCGCATAACCTACCATACTTTTGCCGCGATCGCTTATTTCGATATTTCTAGAAAAGGAAATAAATCCAGAAGCATGCCTGATTGTGCTATTTTGGAATGTAAAAACGATAGCCGCACCAAAAACATTTTCCATGGTGGCGTGTTGTTTTTATGATAGTTTGAGTATTGGCGACAACAGGTCTGATACTAAGCGAAGCTCATGCCACCTCCACTGTTTTTTCTATTCCGTAGGTTATACACACTAGGACCCGTTATAGTCGAATCAATTTAGTATGATGCCTGTGACAGCTCATTTTAACTGTCACACGGGTTTGCTTGACTTTCCATATATTCTGTATTGATACAAACCTTCCTTGGACCTTGCGGAATTGGTGGGCTTATGTCCAGCAGTGGAACGTCTGGACTTCGTTCGGCTGGAATGATGGTACAAACCTTGCGATGATGTTCAGTCATTTAAATGATAAAGCATTTTTTATAAATAAATGCCTTGGTTGTGAGTGTAGGAGGTAGTATGTGTTTGACATTTACGAAATACGCCTGTCACATCTCATTGTCAACATTAGAAGTAAGTAAGGTTGGTACCAAAAATGAGACCAAAACAAATAATTTCTTCAATATTTTTATTATTAATATGATGTATAAGGAACGTAAATATAAAATCTCATTTATTATGATTATTTATGACTAATAATTAAGTACATCAATTATATTATGACAAAATCAAATTATAACAACGATAAACATAAGAAACTTAAACATAATCAATAAAACTATTAATGTGATGTACATTCATAATATAAAGCTATAAATACATTTTTTCATTGTGTTTAAAAATAAAAGTTACTTTAACACGATGCATACATTATTTAAAAAAATACTGGCTAATGGTTTGACCACACTAGACCAAAGAGAGCCAGGACCAATACCAGAGCAACAGGAGTATCTACCTGGGGCGATATATCATGGACCCGACAAGAGATACAACTCCTCACTGCCCAGAGCATCTGGAAATTCCTGCATGATGAGCAGAGGCCGGAATTTTCGTAGCACTTTTGAGCTGTCATAGGGACTTCTCGCCTATCGACTTCCGATATACATAATTTATATCGATAAAAACAGAATACAATATTTAAATTATGATTACGAGTAGAAGTAAACAACAGGCAGTCTTATCAGGAATGAGCGATCTCTTCGAGATAACCTTTGGGTACCAACTTTTTGGAAATTTCAAAAAGGAATTAAAATAATAGTATTTTATTAATTCTTAAAAATAATCTGTTGATTTCTTATGCCTTTTAAACATTTTTCGAAACAAATTGCAACAAGAATTGCTATCGATTGGTTATATTGCAAATCTCTATTTTACATTTTCAAATACTCAAAAGCTATCTGAAAGAGATCGCTCTTTAGCGAAAAAGACCGCCTGTTGTTTACCTCTACTTTTAATCTTCTTTAATATGTTGTGTTCTATAATGTATCGATAAAATATGTTATCGGAAGTCGATAAACGAGAAGTCCCTCCCTATGACAGCTCAAAAGTGCTACGAGAATTCCGGCCTCTGATGATGAGCACTAAACATCCTGCCACAGCAGATCAGAGGCCCTTGCCAAGATGCACTACGCTAACTAGCGTTTCTATTCGTTTCGTTTTTAAACCAATCGCGTCACTGGTAGATCACGTGATACGAAGAGTCACGTGATCTACCAGTGACGCGATTGGTTTAAAAACGAAACGAATAGAAACGCTAGTTAGCGTAGTGTTTTTGCCAAGGGCCTCAGCAATATTAGAAGGAGCACACAAGATCTCTTGCTCTTGCTTACACGAAGACCAATGGCTAACAAAAACATACCGCATCGGTGAACTTATAAACATATACTTTCTAAATGAAGCTTCCTATTGTTTGCCAAAAGCAACATGGCTGCCATGACACCTTTTGTTCTCTTCCAAAAACCAAACATAACAGCATTATAATCACATAAATATTATAATAAATGTTACAGTTTAGTAGGAATTGTTATTTTAATACTAGTTTCTTTATATTTTAGAAAATGTTTTAAAAAACAAAAAACCGCCTTCAAAAACGCAAAAAATAACTTCTACTACTAGGTACTTAGTAGTAGGTACCTATCCTATTAGGTTAGTCCAACTGAAGTCGGCTTTTTGTTGAAAATATTGTGGTCGCCGACTTCAGTTAGACTAACCTAATAGGATAGGTACCTACTACTAAGTACCTAGTAGTAGAAGTTATTTTTTGCGTTTTTGAAGGCGGTTTTTTGTTTTTTAAAACATTTATTTTATTTTACACTTTTTAGTGATCATAATAAGCTTATGTTGTGCCACTTCTTAGTTGATATATGAAACTTTAAGACATTTCAAGCTCGCCACAAGCAACGCCGCGGGAAAATCATAGTCATTTTAAAACAATTAAATGTGCTTCGTTGTAGTCGCTCAACTATCTTAATCGAGATATCTTATCGCCACCCTTGAAATCGGTACCGTTGAGGAGTTCCGGTGGCCATCTGTGGTCTTCATCATCAGTTCCGCTTCACCAAGTGACACTTTCTGAATGCAAATGCTACACTTGTTACCAAAAATACTAAAATCGCTATATGTTTGCATACAATATTTGAGGAGTTCCCTCAATTCCTCACTGATCCCTTCATCAGATTCAGATTTGCTGACAATGGGACCACCTCGGAAGTATACTCTATCAAACAAAAAAAGAATTTTTAAAATCGGTCCACAATTGACGGAGTAATCGGTGAACATACATAAAAAAAAAAAAAAAAAAAGATACATACAGTGGAACGTATAACCTCCTCCTTTTTTGAAGTCGGTTAAAAAGTTAGGGACCGCTTTGCTCTCTATTTTCGAAACAATTGCGTAAAATTAAAAATGTGTATTTATAAGAAAATAAATGTTTTAAAAAACAAAAAAACCGCCTTCAAAAACGCAAAAAATAACTTCTACTACTAGGTACTTAGTAGTAGGTACCTATCCTATTAGGTTAGTCCAACTGAAGTCGGCTTTTCGTTGAAAATATTGTGGTAGCCGACTTCAGTTAGACTAACCTAATAGGATAGGTACCTACTACTAAGTACCTAGTAGTAGAAGTTATTTTTTGCGTTTTTGAAGGCGGTTTTTTTGTTTTTTAAAACATTTATTTTATTTTACACTTTTTAGTGATCATAATAAGCTTATGTAGTCCCACTTCTTAGTTGATATATGAAAGTTTAAGACATTTCAAGCTCGCCGCAAGCAACGCCGCGGGAAAATCATAGTCATTTTAAAACAATTAAATGTGCTTCGTTGTAGTCGCTCAACTATCTTAATCGAGATATCTTATCGCCACCCTTGAAATCGGTACCGTTGAGGAGATCCGGTGGCCATCTGTGGTCTTCATCATCAGTTCCGCTTCACCAAGTGACACTTTCTGAATACAAATGCTACACTTGTTACTAAAAATACTAAAATCGCTATATGTTTGCATACAATATTTGAGGAGTTCCCTCAATTCCTCACTGATCCCTTCATCAGATTCAGATTTGCTGACAATGGGACCACCTCGGAAGTATACTCTATCAAACCAAAAAAGAATTTTTAAAATCGGTCCACAATTGACGGAGTAATCGGTGAACATACATAAAAAAAAAAAAAAAAAAAAAAAAAAAATACATACAGTGGAACGTATAACCTCCTCCTTTTTTGAAGTCGGTTAAAAATGAACACAACTTCTGAATAAACAAAGGACGTATACAGGGTGGAAAAAAATATGGGCGCTGGAGCGAACTGCCTTAAATCCTTAAGTTAGATCATTTAATTAAAGGAAACATTCTTTTATTTTCACAAGAAAACAAAACAGCATACAAATATTTTCTAAAATTTTCTAGTCTCACCCGGGTACCAGCTAAAAATTAAAAAAATAAACACTCGCTATTATTAATGTTATATTTCACGATCTTTTTTATTTCTAAGACCAACTGTTTATTAGAGAGATTTTATCCTGAACAATAATCCTATCGATTAGTGGAATAAAATAGCGCGTGTTTATTTTTCGAATTTTTAGCGGATTCGATGCCCGGGTGAGACGAGCGAATTTTAGAAAATCTTTGAATGCAGTTTTGTTTCTTTAAAAAAATGAATGAGTGTTTCCTTTAAGTGAAATGATTTGACTTAAGGATTTAAGGTAGTTCCTCCCCAGGGCCCATATTTTTTTTCCACATGTATAAAAAAAATAATTGTGTGTGTAAAATTGGCCAATGGCCGTAGACAGGATGAGTGGAGAGATCGTCATCGTTCGTCATGGAAAGGGTACAGAATAAAGGGACCCAATTACCGGTTGTTGGTGACGTATCGATCTATTGGTTGTTGATCAATCAGCCAAAGTTATCAGATTTAGATTGGTCGATATAGATCTATGATTGATTAGTATCTCTGATAACGCCCTAATAAGTTTTGTACCACAACGGATCAAAGCAACTTTTTTTTTTTAAAACACCATACAAAAATGTAATTACAAATAATTTGTTAATAAACAAAGTTTTCTCCTCATTCCAATCGAAAAATCGAAATCGCATATAACATAACAGCGCCAATTTCATAATTTGGGGCATTCCATAAATGGCAGTAAACATATTATAATATAATTAATATTAATTATTGCTATAATTACAGTGACTTTGTCATATTACAAAGTTTTAGCTAAATCAAATAAAGTTCGCGTTGCACTCAGCAACAAATTAACAAAAACTTTTTAAAAAATGTTTTGTATAGTTTTTTTTTGTAACGTAAAAAAGATCATGTCGCGTTTAAGCTCTTTAGCCATTAGCAGAAAGTTTATTTAATTTCTCAGTAAATAATGAAAAAAAGAAGTAGCTATCGCTACAACTTTAGAAAAAGCTCGTATCTGATATATCGAGATGTATGAGTTTGAACTTAATTCTCTTCTGGTTTAAATTTAAAATCGTACGTCACGAAATATGAGATACGAGGTTTTTTCAAAGCAATGAAGCTACGCTTTTGAGACAAAGCATGATTTTTTCAGAACAGCTTTAAAAAGTTCCTGTACCTGTCCATTAGCGATCGCCATTTGTTTGTCGAAAGTCGAATGCTCTGTCCCTCGCAGACCTCGCAGTTTTCATATAGAGTGCGAGGGACAGAGCATTACTCGCTAGCGACTACAGTAATTGTTACTCATGGTAAGGGTATTGAATACCAAAGAAGGCAACTGCATAGTAATAGTATAAGCATTTTAAACTTTATGAGGTTACCAATAAAGTATAGAATTCTTCAACTACTACATTGCAGTTGTCTTTTTGATGGTGTACTGCCGTTTGGCCAAATTATTTTTCGTCATATGTATCATTTCGTCAATTTGGTCAAACGTAATTTTTTCCGAAACTAAATATTTCAGGATTTATTTCAGAACCATCGTGTAGAACCCTACAGGTTAGGTTAGGTTATTTTTATAAAAATCCTGAAATATTTTCAGTTTTGGAAAAAAAGCGTTTGACCAAATGATACATTTGACGAAATGATACATATCGTCATTGCTTTGAAAAAACCTCGTATCTCACATTTCGTGTCGTACGATTTTAAACTTAAACATAAAGACAATTGAGTTCAAGATCATACATCTCAAAATATCAGATACGAGTTTTTTCTAAAGCAGTAATGACATGACGAAAAATAATTTGGCCAAACGGCAGAGATGCCTTTTTGGTATCACACAGAATTTTCTCAAATCCACGACTGTTTCATGTAAACTGTGACAAGTCACGAAGAAACGATAATAGTACAATAAAGTGTAGTAAAGGAAATACGACAAAGTATCACGATTTTGTAACACGTTTTACCCGACTCAACCGAAGAAGGGTATTGTTGTTCAGGTGTATCGGGGGGATTGGTATATCGGGGCTTTGTATCTGTTTATTATTTATTATTAGACGTGTCTAACGTGTCTAATGAATCATTTAACAGTACGCCGACCGTCCAGTGGCGCCCTCATTACTATTATTGTGTTTTCTAATTAAGTAAACCACTATCTCATGGTACGGGGGCGACATTTCCTTGGTACGAGGGCTAAAGGAAAATTATATCAAAAACCTACGCTGAGCAGAATTTTTTCGCGAGATGGCAGTCTGATACGTTCGTATCCTTTAATAGTCTGATAGGTATGTCAATGGAGAATTGGATCGCGTACATTAAAAATTACATTTAACTTGTATGAAACAAAATTCAAGTTGGACTTCTTTTAACAACTTACAGAACAAAAGAAGTTCAGTTTCAGGAATAGAAACGATCTATGCTTTAAAGCACCAAGGCCAGAGGCACCCTGTATACCCTAAGATTGTGTATTCATTTGTACAACAAAAAAGCAGTCTTCGATTTCAAGACAACACTTTAGATTATTAGAAAACACAATATATAATAATGAGAGCGCCACTGGACGCTCGGCGCAGTAGGTGTTTTAAATTTTATTGCAACGCGCCATTCAAAATCACTTCGCACAGTTGTATCAATGAAGTACAATTAAGTAACGAGCTCGCCATCGTATATTGAAAAACAATATTCATCTCTCATCTCAATTGTTTAAGAGACCACCAATGATAAAGTCTGTTGTGTTCCGCGATCTGGATCTCAATAACCATAACGCCTTTGTATCTGTTCTTTGGATATATTAACTTGATCATATTTGCTTGAGACTGGCAAACGTGAAAACATTATTAGAAATAAAATCCTCGATAGTATTATTTTTCAAACATGACACCTTTTTTGCATGTTTTTGGTTGAATCTTCGAAACCCTATAATCTTTAACGATGATTTTCGATTCAATAGTTGAGTATATGTAACTTCTTAATCCTGGCAAACCATTTTTTCAATAACTGTTGTGGTTTTAAAATAAACCGCAATTAATTGAATTTGCCGCTACCATCAAGGCGCGTGCGAACTACCCCCATCTCACATTCTTCACGCGGAAGCACATAAAGCCATTCCTTTTCATTCTGATGGCAGCGTCGCACCAAAGGTGGCCTCTTAATTGTTTGAAAGAAGATGTAGTGACAAAGATAGAAAAGTCTAAGTATGCTAAGATGGTTTGGTCATTTAGAAAGGATGGATGAAAGAAGAGTTACGAAAGAGGCGAGCAATAATGGGTGGAGATGTCGGTAGGGGACGCCCTATAGTCTGTACTTTTAGGTATTTAAAAAATGTAAACAAAAAACCCACGTGATATAGTTCGTCAGCCAATACAAGTAGAGCACTGATACGTCAAAGTTCGATTAAACGGATTTGATTGGCTGTTCAACAATGCCACGTGGTTTGGATTGTTTACATTTTTTAAATACTGACCGTGTGGTGCCGGGTTTAGAATGTTGCCACTCCATGTCTTCCCGTGGATGTCGTAAGAGACGACTAAGGGACTAAAGGCTGTGTAGTGCTGTTAAGCGATGGGTTTGCAAACTGTCACTAATACACTGGATAACATCTTAGCCTGGTTGTGCAAAATGTGGTCACAGAATTATCAACAAGTTTTTGGAGTTGTTGGTGAGTCTGTGGCTCTGCCTACTCCACTCTGGTAATGAAGGCGTGAGTTTATAAGTAGACACTATAGACGCACATACAGTGATTAGATTCTAGATGAATCTAACTGAAAAAGGGCCAAATCAAACGCACCCGAAACCGACGTACGTGCATGAAGAGATTGATGAATGTAGAGGAAGCGAAAGTTGTATGTTTGGACCGGTGCACCTGGCGTTCCATAGTCTCTGCCTACCCCATTGGGAGACAGTGAAGGTATGTATGTATGTAAGAGTATGTATGTGTTTAAAAGGGTCAAATATTCAAAATCAACCAGTATTCTTGACTGCGCATCAACTGGAGAGTTTAACACCCGTATTCACAAACAATACTTAAGGGTTTCACTGAGTAAACGCACTGCGTTCAATACAGCTTTGTGATTGGTCCTTTTTGACCGACCTTTTGTTTATGAGACGATTTAAACCGCCCTGTGCGTTCGTGAGCACTGTGAGACCTCATAGTGACGTTTGTGAATACGGGTGTTAGCTGTCTGTGCGTATTAAAACCATTTTCTTGCGTGTCTTGTGAGTTTCGACAAAGCAAAGGCCAAAGGTGCCTAACCTAGGTCTTCCTTTCTACCGGCAAAGCCAGTTAATAATTTGTTGGCGAACTTGTTAATGAGTTGTTTTATAGACTAACCCTCTGTTTTACAAACGGACAATAGTTAAAGTAAGCTTTAAATATGGTTTGGCCTTATCTGTCATTGTAAAATTTCAATTTGATAGAAAGTGACAAAGTATACTTTAACTAAAATTGGTTTATAGTGTGTTTATGAATGAGGGCTACCCTACTGTGTCATGATTCAGTATTAAATCGCACATACCAAACTCTGGCCATTCAATATCCGACCTTATTCAACGTCAAGCAAGACTTATTTACAAATACAACAAGCATTGCGAAAGCAAAATAAACCACAGTTATGGAGGAATCCACATCACATTATGAAGCTATACAATCTTGGCGTTCTTAGAATAAGGCGTATTTATTACAATATTGTTATTGCAAATACGACCTTATCACAAACTGGCGAAGGCTGAATTTGCTTCGGCAATAAAATTTGTAGATACGCCATCTTTAATTAGAATGTCGTGTTTTCTGTTACATAAAATTACTACCTAGTAGGTGATGATTGTTTCTTACATGGTTTTGTTTGTGATGTTTTTTTTTCGATAAACAAGGCAGCTATAAGCTAGAGATCATTATAAAATAACTTAAAATGATTGGAATTCAATTAATTAACAATTATAATATTTATAATACAGCTTGTCTTAGGGGCGCTTACGTCGTTACTGGATTTTATTGGCGTTTAATAATAAACTAAAGTAAGTATAAAGTTTTAAAAAATAATAAATCATAATTCTCAATATGTCTCAAAAACTTGTTGCTTATTGTCCGTTTTGTTACCAAAACGATTTTTTATTTACCGGTAACAAAGCTGACAATGTAAGAAAAATTCGACAAATCGAGATTTAGTAAAACATTTTTTCTTAGAAGAATTAATTATTCACGAAAAAACCTACATGTTCAAGTTTAACGATTAATTTCAATTTAGGCGCGAATTTGAATTGACAATTGATTTCCTGTTTTGTTACTAACCAAAATAACAAGTCGCAAAAACGGACTTGACAATAACACCTAATGGTATTTTCAGTTCATTAATAACACATTACTTAACGCATTCTAGTTATCAAATTATATAATTAGTAGATTGCTAAACATAACACTACTAACTTAACTAGGCTGACACGAATTTCATTATTATTATTTAAAATGTCCTTGAAAATATTAATTACGACTGTGAAAGGCATACCGCTATTGCGGCACAAGCGTTATGACTTAGACATTTCCATTTCAAAACAGAAGAATTTTTGCTAATGATTTTTATCGACCGATTACCGGTAGATCTGAAGATAGATTAATTTTATCGACCTCGATCGAAATCGATCGACCGACTGGTGTAGTAATACAATAAACAGTTTGTAGACCACATCCATCTGTCTGTGACTTTAGCTCCCAAACGGATAGACCGATTTCAATGCGGTATTTTTTAATTGGCATCTAGTTTAGTTGGTAAAGTTTTTAATTGTGTTGGTATAATGGAAATCGGTTAGGTCGTTTATGAGTTATCAGCTCTGAAAGACGGGTAGCAAATACGATGAGGCTTTAATTTATTTCATTCATTAGATTAGTTTTATCAAAATAAAGTACCTTTCTTGGATAAACCGCCTTTACCAGTTCATTTGACGCAGGGTCCCCAGACTTTAGTCCTTTTTTTTCCCACACAAGGGCAACTCAATTAAGAATAAATCAATGTTTACCGTTGACTCCGTTGGTAGCTGCCTCCTGCATGCTCTTCAGATGGAAAGGACCGAATGCGAAAACTTCATCTTTTACCAGATCCTTAATATTTTCACCACCATAAGACAATAGGGGGGATATTTCAACGTCAATATTGTCCTCTATAATACCACCAGCCTCTCTGATGTACTTTCTATGCAGCCTTAACAGATCTTCCCGAGCTGTAGACGGACAGTCCTTGCCTGCAGCATCAGCATTTTTTAACGCTGAAAACTCAACATCCCTGGCAACTTCCAAACAAATGAATTTCTCAGCAAACTCAAATACGTCAAAGATAAACTTTTCCATCTTTAATCCGTTTGGCTCTGATGGTTTCTGGCGGCAACCATTCTCATCTACGTATGGGATCTTCTTCTTAGCAACGTGTAGCTTCAGTTTACTTTCGAAATTGGAAATTTTCTTCAAAAATTCTGAAGAAAAGTAATGATTGCAGATGTTACCAGCACAGAATGTTAGTCTTCCATCTGGGTTTCTTCTTTCAGCCGCTTCATCACTAAGCTCCGAGTACTCCACAACCTTGTAGTATCCATTGACCCTACAAACAACCCCAACAGCTTCACTCGGTGATGATTTTTGTACAACTTTTGCAGCGCAATCTGCGTTTCTGCTCATGCAGTAACCAATAAACACCGGATCGGCCACCTTAATCAGAATATTGTCAACAGAATGTGCGTGCAGATGCTCTACTCCTCTGTTCGAAATATCATCTAAAATTCCTTGAGTTTTTAAGGCACGGTATAACCCACCATTCCCATCAGGAGCTGACGCAAGCTGGTATTTTTCGTCTAACAATATTTTTCCGTTAAAATCAAAACAAGGCAACCTCCCCTGCTCGAAAAACACAATATTCTCCTGATTTAAACCAAAGTACGAATGGGTTTTAAAGAACTCTGCAGTTGGTGCCATGGTGTGTTCAGAAGTCATGATGTACCAGGTGACTTTACCATCTTTCCCGGTTTTTTCCTCGGCCATATTCTGAAGTCTGACGATCCTTTCAGCTTGGATTTGGAAGAGCGTTTTCTGAGATGGCAGACCGATGTTATACATGCCTTTTGGGTGTCCGAAGCCGAGACGCGTCGCTTGACCGCCCGCAAGTAACAAAACACCAACTTTACCTTCAGATATCTCTTTAAAACCGATATTTTCGTACTCCTGTATTTTTTCCTCGCTCAAACTAGGCACAGCCTCGTAGTGAGACTGCGGTATCGGCTTAAGATCATCATCCAGTTTCTCCGCAATCACTTTCGACGTTTCCGTAGCCCTACGGAATATTTCATTAGTTTCCGCCAAATCCAACTTTCTGATTTCTGCTGCCAAAAGTTCCCGCTCATTTTCACTTAATTCTGGCCAGTATTTAATCAAATGTTCTTGACCGTGACTCTTAAGCAGAGAGTGTAAGTCCTCGAAAGACATCGCGATTCGGAAGCTTGGAATAAAATGAACTAATATCTTATCGTGTGCGATCGCCGCGATTAGAAAGTGAACACTGGCCACCAGTTCGCGCGCCGAGTTGAAACATTTCTCGGTTTCTCCCACCACGGTTGGGAACACGTCGTCGCCGTCGTCGGCATTCAGCTGACATTTTTCGCGATTTTTTAATATTTACAAATGAACACCTACTACTACTACGGAAACCATACAGAAACCTGTCAAATAAAAACTACTGTACTTAAATTTTGTCATTCATTGCTGGCTAAACTAGATTGTGGCTAATATATTTGTATACACTACTACAATGTATTACTAATAATATAATTATTTCACAAATATTTGACAGTTGACGTCAGTGTGTTCACGTTCTGAAACGGAGATCATGCGGAGATCATAGCGACGTGTCTATTATTTGCGAGTACTAAATCCAGAAAATATAAACCAAGAGAAAAAAAACCTCTTGTTTTTATTTTTTGCGAAGAAAGAAAGAACTTCTTTAGTTTTATTCGTTACATCATAATGGAAAAAATAATGAAATGTTAATGCCGAAAACAACTTTCAGATTTGACAGCTACTTTGAAGTTAGTTTCAAAACGTGTTTGCGAGTAATTTATGATGTCGATGACCAAAAATGGAAAATTATTAACGCTGGGATTCGACGAATATTCGTGCTACAGTCTCTTTCTTTCTTTATGTAAAAGTAAGAGACGCCAAAACAAATCCCGCAGATGTGGCCGCAGCGTTAGCAGATTTTGTGGTCTATTCGAACCTAAACTCTATCTCTCTAAATTCTCTATGGTTGGTTACTGGCACATAACCTAGCCATGCGCTAATTCTGTCAAAGGAAGATGCCAAATGGTTGCTCTGGAAACATAATTTATTTGTTGCTCTGCATCGTAGAATTTCTTCTAAACATAATATACGGAGTCAGTAACGTATTTGTGCTACTTGTGGACATAATATTACGTACATTTTTAAATGTAAATATGACGGAAACATCGAAAAGACGAAAACGCACGATCGACGGTAATAACCAAACTGTAGCTAACAGAGGCCTAATAAATGCAAACTGGCAGAAATTCCTGTCAAGCAACCTCATAATGGATACGAAAACTGATGCCCCGTCTCCACAAGATGCAAAAGACCACTTCACGGGTACATTTAGACGAGCGCGCAAGAAGAAAGCCAAGAACCATGAATCCGTTCAGAACGGGTTAAAAACGCTTGATATTGCTAAGAGCAGTGGACAAATAGCTAGTGAGAGTGTTAAGCTAGATAACGATGTTAAAACTCTTGAAAAAAAAGTTAATAATAATAGAACTATAAATAAGGTAACAAAATTTATAGCTATAGATTGTGAAATGGTTGGAGTTGGTTATGATGGAAGCGATCATATGCTAGCCAGGGTGTCTCTAGTCAATAAATTCGGTGACTGCATATATGATAAGTTTGTAAAAGCGAGGGAGGAGGTTAAAGACTATCGTACAAGTGTTAGCGGTATAAGAAAAGAAGACATGCTTAATGGTGAAGATTTTGCCAAAGTACAGAAGGATGTGGCGGAACTGATACGAGGGAAGATTCTTGTTGGTCACTCGCTGAAAAATGACTTGAGTGTGCTGTTCCTATCACATCCGAAGAAGAATATTAGAGATACGTCTAGATACAAGCCATTTAGAAAGGTAATCCTAGCAAGATAATGTTTATTGAAATGGGTCGTTTTCAAAAACATTGTACATTATTAACCTTTCGAGACCCGTCGGCTCCCCAGAGAGCCAGTTTCAAAAAATACTTGATTTCTGTCTTAAAGACACTAATGACTGTTTTGCTTTTTCGCTGTATGTATCGGGTTTCAAAAGGTTAAAGGCTTATTGGAAACAAAATCACGATCGCGTCCTTTGTGTAATGAAAGTTAGTCATATAAAACTATATGGGTAACTTTCGTTTTCGTAACAAAGGAATCAATTAAGTTTTGTTTTAATTAAAGCACTTTACTATCTACATTTTTAAAACAACACGAATGTCCTGGTATTTGGGACACATAAGGTTCTGTTTTCAGAATACCTCTTTCTTGATGTCATAGTGTCTTTGGTCAGTTTCAATTGAAATAGGCAAAGATGTAAACAAAATGAAACACACCTATTTAGCATTAGTACTCCCATTTCATATACTTTTGAAGATCATTGTGTGGTTTTTTTAATGATTTAATTTAAAAGTTAGATTTAATAAGTACACATTATCAATTTTATATTATGTTTATGATTTAATAACTACTAATAAAAAAAAAAAAAGTTTTTTAAATGAAAACAACTCGATGGTAATTTTAGGTTATGCTACAAACAGTACTAACTTGTTTACATCTTTGGTGATTCCAACTGACACAGACTGACTGTGATTACATATTTGTTTATTTAAGTAATTTTAAAATTTATTCATATTTCATTGATTCGGTTAATGAAGAAGTTATGAAATTTCCGTATTTTATCAATTCCAGATAACCAAAGGCAGTACACCATCACTAAAACGTTTAGCAAAGGATATACTAGGAATAGACATTCAGCACGGTGAACATAGTTCCGTTGAAGATGCCCGTGCTGCTATGCAGGTCTACTGCACCGTAGCCAAGGACTGGGAAAGAATGATGAGTGAAAAAAGAGGTTACAACAAAAAGGATTGATTGTTAAAGTGCTGAATGTACCGTCGACAACTTAACTGTTGAGTCACTACAAAACACCGTTGCTCAAAGCCAATGTTTAATTCTTAACCGACTTCAAAAAAGGAGGTTCTATGTTCCACTGTATGTATTTTTGCGTTTTTAATGTATGTTCTAAAGTCATTGACAGTTCTATGGTGGCTCAATAATATAAGTTATTCGCAATATAGAATTTACCATAGTAGCATAATACCAATGGAAGAATCAGGCTGGTTTAACATGATTTGAATGCTATCTCTTTCCCACCTGCATACTTTAAAGTTAGTACTACTGTATGTGGGGATGTGGAGTAATAGTTTTGATTCTATGCAAGGAATACTGCCAACATATTTAAATATGTCCAGCTAGGTTTTGTCTGTGCGTTAATCAATCAGGCAGTCAGTATCACTATTATATACCAAGTTGGTCCTTAAGTTCTGTCACAAAGGTTTAGTCAAATAAACTTCTGTTTATTTTTTAATTACAAAATATATGTATAAAAATTAAAAGCCTTATTAAGGTAAATTTTTAGGAACTAATCATCATTCAACATAGTCGCCGCAATTTCCGATACGATCTTTTAACATTCACTGCCGGCACCGATTAAAATAAACACGAGTTTTCTGAAAATTTCACTATTTGAAAACGCTTTAAATGTTAGTCTTTGTTAACCAGGTAACTTTTTTATTTAATATTGTGAAACGTCTCATCTCTGGGTATGTTCAGAGACCAGCATTGTTTTCTTAACGACGCTCAAAGACCAGCTTATGAAGCATGAAATTGGTGTTTTTGTATTTCTGCAAATTGATGTGAAATCGTAAGGTCAATTTAATGAGACATGAAGATTGACCGGTGTATAAGCGGATCTTTAGTTGCTTGTTATACATTTGTATCAGAATTTAAAGATAAAAGTCTGATCAATATGTCACGCAAATTTCGACTTCGCCGTTATCAGTATCGTGGTCATGCGTGTTTTGACCCATGCTTTCCTGCCCCAAATGGGAATGCTTAAAGATCGTAGTTACATCAAAATATTGCAATAGTAAAGAACACTAATTAAGATTTTTTTTATTCTACACATATAAAAGAAGGTTTTGATTGATGCATTACAGGTTTATGAAACTGTTGTACTTATTTTTTAAATTGTAATAAACCTTTGCGATAGAACTTAAGGACCGACTAGGTATATATACAGGGTGTCTTAAAAACCTTTCAACATTTTTTAACAGCAGGTAGGGTGGATGATTTGGATCAACCCTACATTGGTATTTTTTTTTTAGGTTAATTTTTGACTGAGTTACAGACTGATTTGTCATCGCCCTTCCTGATGATGCTCTCAGTGTGCCCCATCTTAACTACTTCATTCATAACATGTGTCACAACGTATTGTAAACAAACAAACTGGAAAATGTTTCTACTCATGGTCAAATGAGCCATGGGGTTTAGAAAACTGAGACTTTATTCTGTAATTTGAACAAAAAGACGGTTTCTGTTAAGGGCTTATATCTGAAATAATTTAAATATGAAACTAACTAACGATTACGATTTTTACTCATCAGTCTCGTACACAACTAAAATACACTATCACTATCACACATCACTATCACTTTTACATTAAACTTCTTCTACGAGAATATGAATCATGTATTAATTTTATTTATTTGCGTCTACCAGAGATTACTACGAATAAATTATGCGCAACAATTAAACCGAATCGTTAAAGTCTGAGTACCTATGCTTTGACAATTTGAGAAAGTTTTTTTTTAATCTTGAACCTTTTTGTGCAAGGAGGTTTAAGAATTCTTTTGTAAAAATAAAATCGTCCATACACATAACGTTTTATGAAAATTCTATTAAAAGCTGGCATCATACACGTTGTTGAATGAAATTCTTATCCTAGAAGAAAGATAAAACTTAGTACTTGTAGCTTAGTAAGAAGATGCTGAGAAGAGGTCATCTCGTGGTGACACTACAATATTCTTTGGTGAAAATTGGATCATGTTGCCAAAATTCAACTCCGGAAAAAAGTCTGTAAAGACATTGTGTGCATTTTTAACGGGAAACTATCCACTTGACAGTCTGGTCCATAGAACAAGTTACGCACAAGGATCTCATATTCAGACTGGATCGATTAATAACTATTAGGTAATTGCTAATCAAAATTATACCGTTATAGCCAGTAAGGCGGTTACAAATTCTTTGATGACAGGGAAACAAGAAAACTTAGTTCAAGTGAGACCGACAAACCCGATTACTGTGTCTCACTAAAGGTGCTTTTCCACCGGCGTCGCGAGACGAGACGAGTTGGCGCGAGAATTTTTATTTGTATTAAAACACCCATTTCCACAGCGCGCGCCCGAGGAGGTTGCGCGATTTTTCAATACAAATATCAATTCTCGTCCCGCCTCGTCTTGCCTCGCGTCGCCGGTGCACCGCGGTGGAAAAGCACCTTTAGATGTTCCAAAAGCACTAGGGTGGCGTTACAAATTGGGATAAGTACTTACACCAAAAAAAAAATTGCTTGATTTTACATTTTTATTCGAAAGAATAGCCTTTTATAAGAAACTAATTTGAAGCATTTCATGATTAAATGTATTATTGATATTTAAAATAATTTATTAAATTAAAGTAACCTTACCTACTTGTAACGACAAGATGACGTAGATATTTATAAAGAACGGGTATACTTCGTCTAAGATTTAGAGACGATTTTTTATTATCTGTGATCTGTTTTCAAAGTCATAATAGACGAACGTCATTCAAACATAATGTAAACAAACAATCGCAATATGATATAATTTATTATTTCAGAGTATAATATAAGCATTCAACCATTGCTTATTACCTAGACCTCAATTAATACAACACTTCCTACATGACCCTTGTTTCTAGACTAGATGTACCTACTTAACACAATCACATTAAATTTGTTGTAAAGGCGGATTCCATACTTCCAATCATGAGTTTCTACAATAAATGTTGATGCCGTCGTTTTGAACCTCTTGGAAAACCTCACCACACAAATTATTAACATTCATCACACATAACTCAAAAGAGAAATGGTCTCATTAATATGTTATTTTATCATAAGAATTAGTCAATTTGTAAACAAATAAATTTGACATGACAACAGCTGTCTTCAAATGTAGGTGCCGGCTAGATATCTAAATTGTACTTATAAAATAAAATATTGGAGAGGTTTTATATGTTTTATGTAAAACCACAAAAGAGTTTCTTCTTTTAATATAATTAATTCATTGTACCTAACATGTTTTTTATCTAACTACAGGGATCGATTCGAGAAGCCTATTCCTCGAAATGGTTTTGAAATTTTCATACATTGTTAAAAATGGGTGTATCTCAATTCCGGAGAGTTTTTCGGAAACCATAAACAAATAAGTACAGCTAGCATCTATGTTTTCGAAGCTATTTAAGCATTATCCATATTAGGTACAAGACTAGATTGAGATTTGGTTAATTTGTGTGAGCCGAGGGTGCAAAGCGAGGATGCCGTTACATACTACATGTAACGTGTCTTCTCCTTCACAATAATAATCCATAGAATAAGTAGTAGCATAGAAACCTTTAGAAGACCTAAACCTTTTGCTATTTATATGGCATTCATAAGGAGTTAGAAAATTGTGTGCTTTTAGGTATTCTTTCGTTATCTTACATGTTGTCACAGGGTTTGAATTGGATCTGACAACGCCAGTGTTGTTGCTGAGACCCGAGGGGATATTGCCTAACGCACTCGCAATCGCAATCATTTTCAATTTAAAAATCGAAGGCTTGTCTGCAATTCTGCATACAAAATCCAAACAATTGTTCCGCTTTAAAGTCGATTGCGATTGCGAGTGCGTTAGACAATTGGCCAGCAGATGTAATGATGGAGTCGAAAATTGGTAACAGGATCTGTTCGACCCACCGAACAGATCCTGGGGCTCTACTTTGAAATCCGTAATTCGAACTTCGGATCGCCCCGCCACTTTCTTTCGAATTAGTTACGCGTCGAGATAGAAAGGGATAGCAATAGACGAAGTTCGAATTACGGATTTCAAAGTAGAGCACCTGTTACCAATATTAAAATCGTTAGTTTGGCCCTGATAGGCAGATGATGACATTGCATAAACAAGTACTTAAAACTAAACGTAAAAAAATGAACTTTTTGTCATATGAAAGAAAAGGAGAGAGATAATTTAAGTAAATAATAATATTCTATAATTTCAACAATGTTTTATTTGCAATTTTGGAGATAACAATCAATTGCAAATTATAAAGAGGTCATTAACCGTTTTGGTCAAAGTCAAGTTGAAGTTCTCTGGTCCAGAGGATCTAGACAAGATGCATTACGCTAACCAGCGTTTCTATTCGTTTCGTTTGTAAACCAATCGCGTCACCGGTAGAACACGTGACTTTTCGTATCACGTCATCTACAAGTGACGCGATTGGTTTAAAAACGTAACGAATAGAAACGCTAGCTAGCGTAATGCGCCTTGTCTAGCCCCTCAGGGGCTCTACTTTGAAATCTGTAATTCTAACTTTGGATCGCCCCGTCACTTTCTTGCGAATTAGTTACGCGTCGAGAGCGAAAGGGATAGCAATAGACGAAGTTCGAATTACGGATTTCAAAGTAGAGCACAAGGGGCCTATCGGCGACACTTCTGTATTCAAAGTCCAAGAGAGGTCCATTGTCAGAGTCGACGTTGAATTTGACGTTGCGTCCGTGATATTTGAAGGAGAAAAAACAGCCTAGTTTTTGTTTCATTTCTTCTTAAGAAATACGTAATCTAAAACATAGAGAAGGATAGCTGGTGCAAAGTTCATCATATAGTCCAGATTCTGTACTAGTACTCTATGAGCTATACCACTTTGATTTAAATCTATCAGGGATGCAGGTTTGGCAATAGGATTATTGATGCCATAAACACATAAAATTGGCAAATCTTGTATTGGATTTTTTGTACTCTTATGGCCGAACCCTATATTCAAACCGCGGATAGATAGGCTTACTTCGGATTCAAATTTGACACATTTTGTATGGGCAAATGTCAAATTTTAACCCGAAGTAAGCCTTATCTGTCCGCGGTTTGAATATAGGGTTTGGCCGTTACACGGTTATTGCTATAACACGGCATTTTCTTGAAGCTTCCTATTGCGAAAACGAGTAAGATAATGACAGGTTAGCCTAATTGTGCAAAATATGCACAGTCTGTGAGCATTTAGAAGGTTCTTCGGGTTTAACTTTTCTCTCACTCGCTACCATACGCTCTTATTAAGAATGAGTGAGAGAGAAGTACAGACCCGAAGCACCTTCTAAGAGCTATCGCGCTGTACTACGTAAGATTGTCGATTCCATGGCCTGGGAAAGGTTGGTATTGTTTTCTCTATGGTATGTGTGTGACATCATAAATAATTATAATCAATTATGCGACGGCCTTTATATCCATCGACTAAATGTTTTGCATTACGGATCAATACGGAGAGCACTAATCAGAGGCCCTACTTTGAAAATCGAAGTTCGAAGTTACGTTCGCTCCATCCCTTTCTTTCGATTTAGTCACAAATGACGAGTGACAGGGATGGAGCTACCTTAACTTCGAACTTCGATTTTCAAAGTAGGGCCTCTGATCGTTCAATCCATGTTTATCCGAACTTTTAGATGTCTGTCTATGAATTTATGGCTGTCATTAGATGTCATTGTTAAAATATGTTATTTTCAGATATTTTAGTCGTGATTATTTTTGCTGTAAACCAGTTATATGGGCCAGTTTAGAGCCGAAACCAATGGTAAATGGTTAGATTTCGACAGTAATATAAGACGGACGATATGATCAGTCTTGGCAAAGCATGAACAAGAGATCTAGTGATTTCACATTTAATTTTAAAACCAGCTAGTGTTCAAATTGCAAAAATAAAAATACAGTAAGTTGCACTAAAAGTTACCATTTTTTTTTAATGTTAACTTATTTTTGTTTACATGGAGCGAACTGTTTGTTTACATACCATGTAAACAACGTAGGTATGGTCATTGACCTTGAACTTGGAATTCTGACGTTAGTTACTACGAGCGTTTGGAGTAGTATAGTAATCAACGTCAAAATGTCAAGGTCAAGATATCGGCTGCGATACATCAAGTAACAAAATGAATATAATTAAACCTTCTTTTTTTTTTACTTTAACAGAAACAAAAATGAACCATACCCCCGTGATCAGAATCGTGCGAACTATTACCCCGCCAAATATGTTGAAAGGTTTTTAAGACACCCTGTATATAGGTGATGTAAGTTACAATTACTGGTTTTCGATCTTAAAAACCATTAAAGATTATTTCAATTTGAAGGTTACATTTTGTGTTCAGTGAACAATAATTAATCTGTACAGGTTCAATCCAGTTTAAACGAAAACTAAATGAGTTTTTTGAAATATTGCATGTTTCTGTTACACTAACATTTAGTCAAGGTCTGCCATAAAATAGTTATTTATGTGACTGGTGCATAATGAGAGGCATTATACACGAGTGTGGTTTTATGAAACGAGCCGTAAGGCGAGTTTCATAATAAGATCACACGAGTGTTTTAATGCCTAATTATGCGTACAATACATAAGTTTTCTACAATATGTGAGAAACCTGTATCCGTCATTACCCTGCATCTTAATGTTCACATTAAAGTGCAGGTCACTTATACTGTAAAGTGAACATTAAGATTCAACTACAGCGATAACCGATACTTTATTGACATGTAATACTTTAATGTTAACATTACAGTACAACCACAAATACAGGTAACATAATGAAGGGCATTTGCTTATCGCTTCTGAACATATTATATTGAAATTATGATATGGATGTAGATAAAGTATATATTCGAAACTCTTCTATACTTTGTCATACCTTTAATTTTGTTTTTTTGTTTTAAATGTATTGTAATTTTTTTACTATAAATTTATTTCTATTTCTATGTACAAAGATTAGTTAATTCACCCATCTTCTATCCACAATCCACATTCCCATTAAGAGAGGTGCCACACGAGAGTTCCCTCTGCGTTAGTCTCCACTGCGTTGTTCTACAACTAAGGTCGGATTTTTATTCCCACCGAAAAAATGAAAACAAAGTTACGTCACTGTCAAAGTGACATTTCAGGGGATCTCAAAATTTGGGCCAGCAAGAAATATAATATTAAGTTATCATTTCGCTCGTACCGTGATATAAAAATAAATTTGAGAAATAATTGAACTTAAAATCGCACATATCAGTCACTGAAAAGCGATTACGACGGAATCACGAATTGTGAAGCGAAGCGAGTGAAATGACGTCTCACATTAATCAAGCAACCCTCAACTTGTTGACACAGGTGTATCGAGTCAATGATACCAGTGCAATAAATAAATTATGCATGCAAAAACCGTTTTCTCGCTTTTAATCAATACAACAAAGAATTTATATCAAAATAAAGTGTGCCATCAACAAATTAAATTCTTCAATCTTGATTACAATATATAGTTTTTTTATAGAAAGTCGATTTCTTATAAATTTGAAAAGTATAAATATTTTGAATACTGCAAATGTTTTTCGTTAACGGCAACACCTTTGTTGACATTTTTTCCGTGGGAATAAAAATCCGACCTTAAATTAGAACGACATGCCACACGATAGGTTGAAACACCTGAGGCACTACTTTGAAGTCCGTAATTCGAACTTCGTCTATCGACGCGTCACTGATTCGCAAGAAAGTGACGGGGCGATCCGAAGTTCGAATTACTGATTTCAAAGTAGAGCCCCTGAGTTGCTCTATATTGAAATAACAGCATTCGGACAATGCAACGCACCAGAGGCCCTACTTTGAAAATCGAAGTTCGAACTTACGATAGGTCCATCTCTTTCTCTCGAATTAGTCTCGAGTCACGAGTGACAGAGATGGAGATAACGTAACTTCTAACTTCGATTTTCAAAGTAGGGCCTCTGCAATGCTCGTGTGGCATCGTTCTAAGCCTAGACCCTTATTCTCGTGACTTCGAGATGATTTTTCATGCGATATGCACTGTCAATTGCGTACATTTTTTTGACATAATTATCTCGCATGAAAAATCAAATTCGAACTATACCTATAATACATATATACAAGTTTTTAAAGTTGTAGGTTATTCTGTAAGCTCTGCACCCCCCACCTAGGGTTGCCAACCGTCCTATCTTATATATATATACTAGCTTTCCGCCCGCGACTTCGTCTGCGGAGAGTCAGAACTTCTGTTAAAAGTACAGTTATAGTTTACATCACCTTAAAAGGCTTTAAAAAAAAATAGTGTAGGACGTGAATTTTAAGTAAACGGTCCACAGAAACAACTTTAATTTCATGGGTCTAACCTTTAAAACAACAAAATTGACATACAAAATAAATTCACTGCTTCTCTTTCACGATTACGTTTTTTTAATACGATTCTAAATAAATTTGCCATATTTCTATACAAACATTTAACCCACTTAATTAATTAATTTATTTAGCAGAATATTTTCTGTATGTACTAATAGTAATTTGAATATTACATAATTTCGATACAAACTTTAAATTAAGTAGTCTTAGATCCCAAGTTTTCCCTTTAGTTATTTTTTATTGATAATGGATTTGCTCTTAACTAACTATTCCTTTATGGTGCAAATGTTTAAAAAACACTAAAGATTGCAATGTTTTAGATGCTATAATTCATGTAACTGGCTAAAAAAACAACTCCTATTCAAACTTTCACCCGCTTTTCACACTGTTCAGGGATTGTTTTAAAAAATGGTTATTATTTAATTTATATTGGTGTTGATACCGAGTTTCATGTATCTAACTTCAGTCATAATTTTTATTTGTAGGTAGGTAGGTTTTTTATAGGAAGGTAAACATTAGGTTATCTTAATACCAATTTCCACATTTCTCACTTCAAAAATTTCTACCAAACTTCTACCCCCCATTTAACCACCTTTGGGATAGTTTTTTCTAAATCGCCGAAAGTAAGACTTAACTTATTTTTGTTTATAAAAACAGTACCATAAATATACATTTCCACATTTTTTCCTTCAAAAATTATCATAATCCCTTAAAAACTTCTACTGCCAATTTATCCCTAAGTGTTTCCAAAATCGCCGAAAGCAATATTTTTAATTTATAACTACAGTAGCCGTTACAACATTTTCCACGTTTCTCACTTCAAAAATATACCATACAATTTTCTACCCCTCGTTTTACCTCCTAAGAGGTAGTTTTTGCTGAATCGAGCATTTCTACCAAGTTTCAAGTAAATCAGAACATAAAAGTATTCGTTCCTATAGAAAATTTGCAACCCCCCTTTCATCCCCCAAGGGGTTGAATTTTAGGTATCACGTAACTCATTATTTTCATTGCAGAGCAAGCATTTCTACCAAGTTTAAAGTAAATTTAAGCATACCATTTTTTTTTCCTAAACAAACTTTGCAACTCCGTTTTATCCCTCTAGGGGTTGAATTTTAGTATTCGCTAAACGCTGAAATACGTGTCTCATTATTTGCATTGAAGAGCATTTGTACCAAGTTTCAAGTAAATTTTATCATAAAAATATTTTATCTATACACATTATGCAACCCCCTTTCATCCATCTAGGGGTTGAATTTTAGTGATCGTTGGAATACGCGTCTCATTATTTGCATTGAAGAGCGTTTCTACCAAGTTTCAAGTAAATTTGACAATAAAAGTATTTTTTCCATTCAAACTTTGCAACCCCTTTCATCCCTCTGAGGGGTGACTTTTAGTAATCGCTGAAATACGTGTCTCATTATTTGCAATGAAGAGTATTTCTACCTAGTTTCAAGTAATTTTGAGCATACCAAATATTTTTTCCTCAACAAACTTTGCAACCCCCTTTTATCCCTCTATGGGTTGAATTTTAGTAATCGATGAAATACGTGTTTCGTCATTTGCATTGAAAAGTACTTCTACTAAGTTTAAAGTAAATTTGAGCATACCAAATATTTTTTCCTAAACAAACTTTGCAACCACCTTTTATCCCTCTAGGGGTGAATTTTAGTAATCGCCGAAATACGTGTCTCATTATTTGCATTTAAGAGTATTCCTACCAAGTTTCAAGTAAATTTGATTATAAAAATATTTTATCTATACACTTTTGCAACCCCCTTTCATCCCTCTAGGGGTTGAATTTTAATAATAGCTGAAATACGTGTGTCATTATTTGCATTGAAGAGCATTTCTACCGAGTTTCAAGTAAATTTGACCATAAAAGTATATTTTCTCATACAAACTTTGCAACCTCCTTTCATCCCTCTAGAGGATGAATTTTAGTAATCGCCGAAATACGTGTCTCATTATTTGCATTTAAGAGCATTTCTACCGAGTTGCAAGTAAATTTGACCATAAAAGTATATTTTCCCATACAAACTTTGCAACCCCCTTTCATCCCTCTAGGGGTTGAATTTTAGTAGTCGCTGAAATACGTGTCTCATTATTTGCATTTAAAAGTATTCCTACCAAGTTTCAAGTAAATTTGATTATAAAAATATTTTATCTATACACTTTTGCAACCCCCTTTCATCCCTCTAGGGGTTGAATTTTAATAATAGCTGAAATACGTGTGTCATTATTTGCATTGAAGAGCATTTCTACCGAGTTTCAAGTAAATTTGACCATAAAAGTATATTTTCTCATACAAACTTTGCAACCTCCTTTCATCCCTCTAGAGGATGAATTTTAGTAATCGCCGAAATACGTGTCTCATTATTTGCATTTAAGAGCATTTCTACCGAGTTGCAAGTAAATTTGACCATAAAAGTATATTTTCCCATACAAACTTTGCAACCCCCTTTCATCCCTCTAGGGGTTTAATTTTAGTAGTCGCTGAAATACGTGTCTCATTATTTGCATTTAAAAGTATTCCTACCAAGTTTCAAGTAAATTTGATCATAAAAATATTTTATCTATACACACTTTGCAACCCCCTTTCATCCCTTTAGGGGTTGAATTTTAGTAATCGCTGAAATACGTATCAAATTTTTTGCATTGAAGAGCTTTTCTACCAAGTTTCAAGTAAATTTGACCATAAAAGTATTTTTTCCCATACAAACTTTGCAACCCCCTTTCATCCCTCTAGGGGTTGCATTTTAGTAATCGCTGAAATACGTGTCTCATTATTTGCATTGAAGAGCATTTCTACCAAGTTTCAAGTAAATTTGACCATAAAAATGTTTTTTCCCATACAAACTTTGCAACCCCCTTTCATACCTTTAGGGGTTGAATTTCGAAAAATCCCTTCTTAAACGACGCCTCCATTACAAAATCAATTTCCCCTCAAAATTTCAAATTCGTATCTTTAGCGGTTTAGGCTGGGCGTTGATATGTCACCCGGGACATTGCCTTTTATATATATAGATATATATAAAAGGCAAAACTGACTGACTGACATATCAACGCACAGCCGAAACTACTGTACCTAGAAACTTGAAATTTGGTACATGGGTTCCTTTCATGATGTAAGTGAGCACTAAGAAAGGATTTTCCGAAAATCGACCCCCAACGGGAAGAAATGGGGGGGGAGTAGCGGGAAACTAATTCTACACGTACGAAGTCGCGGGCGTCCTCTAGTTATATATAGTATTGTACTATATTTTGACTGTGTACTATGTACTGTTGAAGAAATACTATATTTCAGTCAGTCCTCATAATACATGCAGTTTGGGTTGGCCGTTTCAACCAGATTTTAAGCACCAATGTAGTTTGAGCGGAGAAATAGCCTTTTTTCAGCTCAGATAGTTGCCCCTATAGCAGGCAGAATGTTAGTAAGTATAGTAAATATTGTGCATTATATTTAACGAATTAATTTACACACTTTAAAAGTTTTTTTTTTCAAAGTACTATATTTTCTTTCTGTGTACTATAATTTTTATACATTGGGCTTTAAAATACTATATTTTCCCGAGAAATTGTTGGCAACCCTACCCCCACCCCATACCTCACTCTAGGATTACTGGCGAGAAGGTATGAATAAGGTATACAATGGAAGGATAATCCATAGTAATTATTATAAGATGTAAAAGTAAATTTGCTTATAAACAACTAAACAACTTCCAAGCAGGGACCGAACCCGCTTACCGTAACCTGGGTTTTGGAACGGGTTTTTATTAAGCTGGTTTTTAAAAACCCCCCTGTTTCGGTAACCCTCTAATCAGCTTACCCGCTATAAAGGCTATCGCTTCGATTGAATTAATTCGGCTTACCGCTTACCGGTATCAATAAGCCGCGAAGGGGTTACCCCTTGTTGCGCTGATTGAACCTGTCAAGATATTTTAGTTCTTACACATACCACGTCGCGTGCGGTGCGAGAAAAGAGGGGATGGAACGGGTTACCGTAACCCGAACGATAAGCGGTTAGAAAGTTCGAAAACATATCTGATTCGGTAAGCGGTTATCGGTTGTTACGGATCGAGTTACCCGGCTTGAACGGGCTATCGTAATGAACGGCTAAGCCGATGAAAGGCTTACCGAAACGTTTGGGTTATCGTTTAAAGGGGATATCGATTCGAACGGCTTAAGCAAACGAACGGGTTTTCCGGTCCCTGCTTCCAAGCGGACCGAGTCGCGGGCAATAGCTAACTGAGACAAAATCGAAATAAAAACACATTTATACGCAAGTATACATATATTCAACAAATAAACAACACAAACTTCCTTTACCACTATAAATTGGTAAAGTTTAAAAAAATATATAACAAAAAGCAACTGGGTGGTCATGACGTATTTGTAACGT
This sequence comes from Acleris cristana, assembly GCA_948252455.1. Lineage (NCBI taxonomy): Eukaryota > Metazoa > Arthropoda > Insecta > Lepidoptera > Tortricidae > Acleris > Acleris cristana. The sequence goes on along the minus strand of OX411800.1, from coordinate 5,393,073 downwards.
CGAACTTCGATTTTCAAAGTAGGGCCTCAGAGAGGCGGCGCGTCCAGCGGCCCGCGGCATCACACGCACAAACATAAACATATGGCAATGTAAGATGTTAGTGAAGATGCGGGACGTGATCCGTTTTCCATTGTTCCTTGGAGGTAACCGTGGCCAGGGGCTCTACTTTGAAATCAGTAATTCGAACTTCGGATCGCCCCGTCACTTTCTTGCGAATTAGTGACGTGTCGAGAGCAAAAGGGATAGCAATAGACGAAGAGCCTCTGATAACTGGGGCACGTTTTATAAAGCTACAAGTTACAATTTTACAGGTCTAAACTGGCAACACTGCTCAAATGGCTGGTCGTCATTGGTCGAGGTTGTGTCAAATGGAAACTTATAAACTGTAAATTGTAATTTGTAGCTTTATAAAACAGGCCCCAGGTTATCTGTTAAGATTTTTTTCCTTCAGTAGTAGTATTTAGCGCCTCGCGCCACAAGAAAACTCACTGCCGCATCCACATGCTTGCCATAAACACTGCGGGACGTAACTATATGTTAAAGTGAGCACGATGTATTTCTTTCTCACTCTAGCGTACTGTTGCGTCCTGCAGTTTTTGAGACAAAAACCAAACATGTGGATGCAGCTCAACAGGACGCAGAGCCGGTTTAGTCCATACCCTTATAATCTGAGGCTGTACTTTGAAATCCGTAATTCGAACTTCGTCTATTGCTATCCCTTTTGCTCTCGAGGCGTCACTAATTCGCAAGAAAGTGATGGGGTGATCCGAAGTTCGAATTACTGATTTCAAAGTAGAGCCCCTGGACCCTTATTCTCGTGACTTCGAGATATTTTTTCATGTGATATGCACTGTCAACTGCGTACATTTTTTTGACATATCTCGCATGAAAAATCTTCTCAAACTCACGAGAATTGGGTCCCTGTGGTTTAGTCGAGGCCGCATACCCTTATAATCTGTGGAGGCCGCATACCGTTATAATATAATCTGTGGAGGTCGCGCCGTCGCCGCGTTTGGTCGCGTGCTAAGTATCGAGCGACGCGCATCGACGCACTGGCTACAGGTAATGGAAACTCCAAGGCTATGTACGGCATTGCCTTTAGATGCTGGACCCTAAGAACTATTCAGAATCTTTAAATATGTGTCCTTGTTGCTTCAAGTACTGTAGTAGTTTCCAAGCGTCTATGTCGCGTGCCCTATCACGCCGGTAGACATGTAAAGGCCACAACACACCTTCCGCTTTATCAACCCTAAAAAAAAGAATTTCTTTTACAAAATACAAAACTGGAACAAATACTTGCGGAAAAGAGCCCGCCATAACCTATAACCTATAGTGCCCAGCCGCTAGGAAGTCAATCCTGACAGCTGTCATCGCAGTACAATTTATAACCTCAAACCCAAGAATAGGTTATAAATTGTACTGCGATGACAGCTGTCAGGATTGACTTCCTAACGGCCGGGCACTATATATCTATCAGTAATTTGAACTTCGGATCGCCCCGTCACTTTCTTGTAAATAAGTGACGCGGGATAGCAATTGACGAAGTTCGAATTACGGATTTCAAAGTAGAGCCTCAGGTCGAGGTTGTGTCAAATGGAAACTTGTAACCTGTAAACTGTACTTTGTAGCTTTATAAAACAGGCTTCATAAAATAGGTAAATAAATATCGTATTACATGCTTTGTACAGTCTGTTCCCACTGCCTGGCAAACTGAAGATATAGATCCCGAGACGCCATAGCATCCTCCACGGGGCAATGATCTCCGCTATGTATGTCTCGATCTAAATGTTTTTTAGACAACGTTTTGAGACTAGGCTTATGTAGATGCTCCTAAAAAAAAACAACAGTTATTGCCGAATAAGATTCTACTGGTAACTCTGAACTCGCTATTAAAAGATGGTCAAGAAAAGTTATGAAAAAAAAAGCTGTTAAAAGATGATAACTCAAAATTCAAAATTCAAAATATTTATTCAGTAAATTGGCCACATGAGGGCTCTTTTACACGTCGGTACTATGTAGTGAATCTACTAGCGCTTCGGACAAGACCATCATTGCGGAGAAGAAGCGCCGCAAGAAACTATTTCTAAATACAAATGCTAGATTTGTTACTAAAACAAAATCACTATGTGTATGCCTATACTTTTTAGTGATCATAATGCCGTTATGTAGTTCAAAATTTTCAAATAATGCAACAAACAACGTTGCTGGAAATTCATAGTCTATTGTATATTAAAACCATTTAAGGGCCGATTTCACCAAAGGACGACCCCCCTCACCCGTTAGCTGTACCCCCACCCGTCAGTACTTTTAGTATATGGTTTAAAACACCATTCCCTTATACAAGCCAATAATGCCAAAATTCGCTTATACAAGAATTATTTCCCCTGAGTTTGCTTCGTTGCTTAGGCTATTAGTTTATTACAAAACACACCAGATCAATCGATCGATCGCCGATCGACGGCATCGATTGACGTCGATCGAAGTCGATCGATTGGTATGGTAGGAACTATCGATCGATGGATATCGTTCGACTAACCAATCGATCGATTGCCGGTCGACATTGATCGACTGGTCTGATAGCTTTAATTGATGAAAGAACTAATCCGTTCTGCCATCGATCGACGATCGATCGATTGGTCTGGTAGGAACTATCGATTGACGTCGACTAATCAATTCTACCATCGATCGATGACGTCGATCGACGATCGATCGATTGGTCTGGTAACACCCTAATCGTAATAAGGGCGCCACTGGACGTTCGTCTTAATCTGAACCTTAGGCCGGATTTACACCTTGTAAGTTATTACTGTAAGTTTTGAAACAAAGTTATATGCAAGACTGAGATGCAGATATTTGCCACTCACTCTTACCTATAGTTGCGTGTCAGAACTTACAGTTATAACTTACAAGTGTAAATCCGGCCTTACGCCATACCTTTCCAAAAGGAGGGTACACTGATGCATCTCTAATATCTTCCTCAGGATGTTTCAAATCAAGGACTTTAAGTTCTTTGTCCAAATCATATCCGATCAAGATGCGGTTATGTATTAAATCTGCTACTTCTTTCTGAACTGTTGAGAACTCCTCAGCATCAATCAGGTCTACCTCTTCTACACTGTTTTCAAATGGCCTGTAGTCTGTTACCGGCCTTATTGGTTTCACAAATTTGTCATAAATACAATGTTTTTTATCGACCAAAGACACCCTCGCTGCTATATCTATACAACCTTTATAACCCGCGCCTACCATCTCTGTGTTTATTGCAATGGTTTTTTTAATCCCTTCTTTATTTAAAATATGAAATAACTTAAATTTGACGTCATCAGAATAGGGTTTTAGTCCAGTTCCATCTCCGAAGAAACTACAGATTTCTCTCATAACCTTTTTTTTTTCTCTCATATTGACTTTTTTTTCTATTAGCGTAATGATTTTTCTAATCGTCCATTCAAGACATTCTAAACATGAATGCGCTTCCTCTATTGCAGAATAAAATAAACACTTATTTGATTCTAGATTATGGCAGAATAGCTTTACGAACGTACGACTAGGGTCCATTTCTGGCGCCAAAATCGGCCAGGCGTTTTTCAACGAGGCCGCAACAAAACTGTGTTCACGTACAATAGTAGATTCAATAAGTTCGCTTAAGGTATCTTTGTTTGTAACTAGTTCAAAGGCATATCGAAGTATTTTTTCTGCTGACACCTCTTTCTGTGGACTGAAATAATTTAACTTGTCTACACTCATCTGTAAGTAGCGAAATGCTTCAGATATTTCATGGTTCTGCCGCGCTAGAATTTGTGGTGCCACGCGCGATGTTTCCCCGTCACGGTATAAACCGTGCCACACTTTATAATAACACGTGTCCCCTTTTCCTATGAATCGATACAGAAAATACCTTTTCCAGAGAAAAATTGCCATTACAATAATCATGGTTGCCACTGCTACCACAACTGCAATGTGATCCATTTTCAGGAATTTTAAACGCGCAATGTTATGAAGTGTTATGTTTTATTATTGTTTTGATGATCTGTCAAGTGAAGTGTATGTTTTTCTTCTTCTCTTTAATGGCAGCCACACGTACAATTATATGGCTTTACCTAGACATGTTTTACGTGTCTGGGGCTCTACTTTGAAATCAGTAATTCGAACTTCGGATCGCCCCGTCACTTTCTTGCGAATTAGTGACGCGTCGAGAGCAAAAGGGATAGCAATAGACGAAGTTCTAATTACCGTCAAAGTAGAGCCTCTGAGGCCCTACTTTGAAAATCGAAGTTCGAAGTTTCGTTAGCTCCATCTCTTTCTCTCAATTTAGTCTCGAATGACGAGTGACAGGGATGGAGCTAACGTAACTTCAAACTTCGATTTTCAAAGTAGAGCCTCTGCCTTGAATGCTCCAAGCAGTTCGTCTATACCCAGACGGGACATGAAAAAATAAAACAACGAGTAAAAGAGAAGCATCTATACGGAAATATATAAAAATAAAGAGGACGGCCTCTTTACTTTCTATCTCACTCCGGGTAAACTATACGGGTTTTCACCAGAGGCTCTACTTTGAAATCCGTAATTCGAACTTCGTCTATTGCTATCCCTTTTGCTCTCGACGCGTCACTAATTCGCAAGAAAGTGACGGGGCGATCCGAAGTTCGAATTACTGATTTCAAAGTAGAGCCTCAGAAATGGTGTTAAACCATGGAGCGAATAGGTAGTTGCTTTTAACTATTTGATTGTGTTTTTTGTGTTTATGTGTTGTTTGTTGGTATCGTAGACAACTGAACTGAATTGTTGTATTTTAGGCAAAAGCCACAGTGCTTGATAATATGAAACATAACTTTTCACCAGTAATTTCTCATGATAAACCACCTTAATAATGGTAGGCACTCACTCAATGACAGAAGCTTTGTCTGCTAAAGGTGATATACGCTAAATATCGCGTAGTGTAATACGCCCTTTACTTATGACCCAGGGGATCTACTTTGAAATCAGTAATTCGAACTTCGGATCGCCCCGTCACTTTCTTGCAAATTAGTGACGCGTCGAGAGCAAAAGGGATAGCAATAGACGAAGTTCGAATTACGGATTTCAAAGTAGAGCCTCAGAGCTTCGCAATTACCAAGACTAAAACAGTAAAGTAGGTGTAGGTACTGCAGAGCAACGACCTTTTACTCAATCTTTACGGTTTGATTATAAAATCCTTGATGTAAAGACGAATATTAAAAGTATAAAATTATAATGATTTCTCACACTTAAGGCTTACTGCCTTACTGCATTTTTTTGTTGTTATACTAGCAACACTATTTGATTCGTCAATAGGGAAGCCCCATTTAAAACATCAAAAATTCAATTAATTTGACTAAATTGACCAATCAGAAATAGTCGCTGATGTGTTGGTCCAATGAAACAACCAATTATAAGCGTGACATGTGACATTTAAAAAACTTTCGAAGATTCACTTGACTTGACAGTTCTTAATTGTGACCGTAATGTGGTATTGTGGTAATCCACTAAAACAAGATTGGATTGGAAACATCATTAAAATGGAGCTCATCGTAGTAATTGTAACTATTTCTAGTATAATTATAATCTTCCTTGTGAAAAGGCTTAGGGATTTACATAGTCTACTAACAAATAGAGTCCCTTGTCTATGTGAACAGTGGCGCGAAATGTCAAGAACGCGCGTGTCGCCAGGAGTTATAAGGGGTCAAAATTATCAAATTACTGAAGCATTTCGACACTTACAGATGACTGCAGAAAGATTTAACTACCATCGTCCACTGAGCGTGGTTTCAGCAGAAAAAATACTTTTACATGCCGCTTTACATGTCGATGAAGAGATCTTAAAAAACCTTATTGGATCTGCTATCGAACGTGAACACATTTTTGTTGCGAACTGTTTAAAAGAGGCCTGGCCGTTGGTGCGGCCAAAAGTATCCCCTGGTCGAACATTTGTGAAATCGTTCTGTCAAACTCTCAAAATATTTATTTCACCAGGAATTAAAAACGTCATAGCACTGGACACTGAAATGGTAGGAGCGGGTATTAATGGGCACATAAATATGGTAGCCAGAGTGTCTTTGGTGAATAAAAATCATTGCATATATGACAAGTTTGTGAAACCAACAAGTCCGGTCACAGATTATAGGACATTTGTAACTGACATTACCTATATCGATCTTATAAATGCGCCAGACTTTAAAACAGTTCAGGAAGAAGTAGCAGATTTAATACGAAAGCGCATTCTGGTCGGACATGATTTGGAAAAAGACCTTGCTGTCTTGAATTTAGAACATCCCAAGGAAGATATAAGAGATACAGCAATGTATCCTCCTTTTAGAAAGGTAGGAACTGATATTTAGTAGTGTATCGAGGTGTATAGATTTATAGACGGAAAAATTGCACAAGTAATATTAAACCAAATAAGCAAGTTTGGCAGCAGTGCCTTAAACCTTTTATGCGGCCATTGCAAGCTTCTGTAACTGCACCCTTAAACAAAATACAGGGTGCCTCTGACCTTGGGGCTTTAAATGCAATTGATTCCACTCGCTAAACAACTACACTGTTCTGCAACAATAAAAAGTAACTTACGTTTAGATAACTAATTGATGTTAGTCTAATTGTAAAATCAGTGTATTCAATCATGGCTATATAATCACTATCTATGGTACGGGGCAACATTTCCTTGGTGAGGGCTAAAGGAAAATAGAGAATTGGATCACGTACATTGAAAATTACATTTAACTTGTATGAAATAAAATACATACATAGACATATTTTTAACAATTTACAGATCCAAAGAAGTTCAGTTTCAGCAGTAGAAACGATCCATGCATTTAAAGCCCCAAGGTCAGAGGCACCCTGTTTACAACTGACTACAATGTGTGCTCTACCATTCTGAGCCCCTCCAGGGTCTAAGCTGTGCCTGGGCACAGCTGGCTCTACCGTAATTGCGGCACTGTTTGGGACACTCTTTGACTACAGAGCTCCTCTAAGCAAGCTCCTTTTAAAATTCGTCAAGTGTCTTTTATGGTGGTCAAATACTATAATTCAATGGACCAAGCGTCAAAATGGGTCCAGACCCAACTGAGCCAATAGGTCTTTGTAACCAAGCTAACTCCATTGCAGAAATATTATAGTTGTAAATACAACCCCATAACACACCATTCAACACCATTTTCCATTACACCTTTTTAGGGTACCGTACCAAAATGGTACAAAAGGAACCCTTATGGTGAGACTTCGTTGTCTGTCTGTCTGTCTGTATGTCACAGCAGGTTTTCTCAGCAACTACAAATGCTATCAATTTGAAATTTGGCATAGTTGTACAACTTGCTTGCCCGCATCTGTTTTTAGTAAAAATAATATGAAATTAATTTTATAAATAATTTAAAAGTGGTCTAGAATGGGGGGTTGAAAAATGAAAGTGGTTCGATTATAGCAAAAGGGGTGTCATATGAGAGGTCTTAATTTGCACAATTCAAAACTATGTTTTTTTTTAATTTTCTATGATATACTTTTTAATTTATAGCCAAAAATATCCAAAAAATGACTGTTCCCCCCCCCCCCCCCCCTTATCTCTGAAGTTTATTAATCAAAAAATATGAAATAAATCCTGACGTATAGATAATTACTAATATTTTATGGGAAAAATAAAATGAAGTGTTCATTATTTACAATTTTTGAGAAATAACAAAAAAACTAAGAAAATCTGTATTAAAATTTAGGCTAGTCAAAATGGACCTTATTGCCTAGAAAATAAAACTCATAACAAAATGAGTATTTTCTTTTGCGATTACCAAGCATATTATCTTCACTACGGAACCCTCGGTGCGCGAGTCCGACTCGCACTTTACCGGTTTTTTTCTACAATGAAATTGCTAAAGATGTAAACAAATTAGTACTGTTTGACACATAACCTCAAATATTAAACAAGCATGTTTTTATTTAAAATAGTGTATATCCTCGTGGATCCCGATACCTATTAATTAAGGTTGTAAAAGCAACCTAGTCAAATAAACTATGGAGTTTCTTTTGTCTTCGGTAATTTGTACTTTATAAAGTAAAGGATAAATAATTAATCGTTATTTATCCATAAACTTACTGTGAAAGTAAAGATCAAGTGCATAGATCTTTAAAAGCATGTGATTATCTATTAATAATGGTATATTGGTTCGTTTGGTTGTGTTTACATCTTTGCCAATTCCAATTGGCACAGACTATAGATAGAAAAGTATGTGGAAAGACCTATTTTATGACATCACACATTTTTGTTGGTTCTGGGCCCTTTCAAGGTAGCCCATACTGCCCTCCTAAATAAAAAGGACGTACGCGCAATTTGATAGTCAAAGTAAATTACACCCTCCGTCATAAGAAATAAGGTCACTAATACATACGCGGTTCTATGAGACATACGCCCTTTGTTCTAAGAAGGGCAGCATAGTCCTTGTATGGGAAAAACGCTAATTCATCTAATTATGAGGCTAACATTTTATATTTTCATCGTAAGTCTGAGTTAGTCTTGGATGTTTTCTATGCGTTTATGAATGTAGGTACTTTTCTATATAAGTATGTTTAGTGTTGTTGAGAGCTTACTTTGGGCTAGGTCAATTTATGTGAGATTGTGCCTTTTTTTTTTAGGTGCCGCATGAAAAACCTTCTCTCAAATATTTAACTAAGAAATTTCTTGATCAAGACATCCAAACCACTGTACATAGTCCTGTCGAAGATGCAACAGCAGCCATGGATTTGTACGTAACATTTTCTAGGCAGTGGGAAGCAATGTTAGAATGAAGGTACGTATTACTTTTTAACATTTGTTTATTAAGGTGCCTATGGAACTATTACTAAGCCTCTACTGTCCGTGTCTGTGGGCAGTTTCTCATGCCAGGGCCTGTAATTTTCATGCCGATGACATCAATTTGACGTCACGTTCCATATAGGGTGACCCCAAATAGTTTTATTGTAAATTATTAATCATTAGTCGTCAATCATTTTAATCATATACAAATTACTTCAAAAGTCCTCTCTTTACACGTGGAATAAATAATACCTACTTGATACGTGAAACGTAAATAAAACTATTTGATTTGTTTTCATACATACATTTTATTAAATGGTTGTTAATAAATAACACATTACAATAATTACGTAGAAAACAGAATTCCTCTCTAACGTAAAGCATGCCATCCTTCTTACATTAATTCCCGTGCAAAGAAAATCTAAGTCATCTTCGCGTTCATACGTAATGCAATATTCATAAAAATCCTTTTGTTTTGTAATCGTATTTTTATTTGTTGTCTCACACATTTGGTTAATTATTATTATGTGCAGAGGTTGTTAATTGATTAATTATGACGAATTTAATCGGAATCATACTCTATGCAGCGTGACGTCATTTTTGCGTCAACGGCATGAAAATTACGGGCCCTGCTCATGACCCATTATGGGTAGTCATCATCATCATCGTCGTCGTCGTCGTCGTCGTCGTCGCCGTCGTCGTCGTCGTCGTCGTCGTCGTCATCGTCGTCGTCGTCGTCGTCGTCGTCGTCGTCGTCGTCGTCGTCTTCGTCGTCGTCGTCGTCGTCGTCGACGGCATCATCATCATCATCATTTAAATGTGTATATTTAAACCATGGGCTGGCCATGTCGCCAGGCTAAAAGACGAGAGATGGACGCACCTGGCAACAAAATGGAAAGGACCAGCAAAAAAAAAGGAAGAAAGGTCGACCGCTAGCACGATGGTCTGACGACATAACAGAGGTGGTGGGGCCCAACTAGTGTAATTTAGTGTATTTAAGTTAGTGTAATTGAAGTCAATTTCTTCAATATCATTCATACCATGTTAATCCAGAAATTAAAGGCTTTTTTATTTTTATTTTATTTATTTAAACCATGTAAATGTGCTTCGTCATACTCGCTCAACTATCTTAATCGAGATATTTTATCGCCACCCTTGAAATACATTCAAAATTGACCTTATTGCATAGAAAATAAGGTTCATAACAAAATGAGTATTTTCTTTTGCGGTTACCAAGCGTATTATCTTAAATACAGTGCCCTCGGTGCGCGAGTGCGACTCGCACTTGACCGGTTTTTTTTTGTCGTTTAAGAAATTATTAAAGCTTGCTTTTTGTTGTTACAGAAATGATAAAGGTTCAGCAACTCATGGTTCCGCGAAAGCAATTGTATCTCAGGGACCTCGTCATGTTTTCTAAACTGTCAACTGAAAATAGACAACGCACACGACTTCGTACGGTCATGGGCATTAATATGTATACACCCAAAGTCTCAAAAATATGAACACAGACCTTATTACTTTGGAAATAAGGTTTATGTGTACATATTTTTGCACCATTGTGCGGATATTGACTGTATGCGTAGAATTAGTGTACTCTCGATCTATGGATAAAAGATAAAAGATGTTTATTCAGTAAGTAGGCCGCACGGGCACTTTTACACGTCAAAAATCTACCAGCGCTTCGCAAGAGACCACTGCTGAGAAGAAACGCCGCAAGAAACTCAACAGTCAGTCGTTTTTTAACCGACTTCAAAAAAGGAGGAGGTTATACGTTCCACTGTATGTTTTTTTTTTTTTTTTTTTTTATGTATTTTCACCGATTACTCCGTCAATTGTGGACCGATTTTAAAAATTCTTTTTTGGTTTGATAGAGTATACTTCCGAGGTGGTCCCATTGTCAGCAAATCTGAATCTGATGAAGGGATCAGTGAGGAATTGAGGGAACTCCTCAAATATTGTATGCAAACATATAGCGATTTTAGTATTTTTAGTAACAAGTGTAGCATTTGCATTCAGAAAGTGTCACTTGGTGAAGCGGAACTGATGATGAAGACCAGAGATGGCCACCGGAACTCCTCAACGGTACCGATTTCAAGGGTGGCGATAAGATATCCCGATTAAGATAGTTGAGCGACTACAACGAAGCACATTTAATTGTTTTAAAATGACTATGATTTTCCCGCGGCGTTGCTTGCGGCGAGCTTGAAATGTCTTAAAGTTTCATATATCAACTAAGAAGTGGGACTAAATAAGCTTATTATGATCACTAAAAAGTGTAAAATAAAATAAATGTTTTAAAAAACAAAAAAACCGCCTTCAAAAACGCAAAAAATAACTTCTACTACTAGGTACTTAGTAGTAGGTACCTATCCTATTAGGTTAGTCTAACTGAAGTCGGCGACCACAATATTTTCAACAAAAAGCCGACTTCAGTTGGACTAACCTAATAGGATAGGTACCTACTACTAAGTACCTAGTAGTAGAAGTTATTTTTTGCGTTTTTGAAGGCGGTTTTTTTGTTTTTAAACATTGCTTATGATATGATATTATACAACGATAAAAAACTTAACCTAGCATTATATAAAACAATGAATGTAACAAAAATATGTCTATATAATATATCATGCGTAGTTGAGTAGGAAAATGTGTCAAAAATCAAAATTTCTACAAGAACTCGTAAAATAGAAAATATATAAAATAAATAAAAAATTATACTAACCTACGACGGTGCAAAACAACACATAATAGGTTCGATACATTCTCCTACAGAAACCGTGTCCCCTAGACAATACACAATGTTTACATATTTGTATAATTAACTTATTATTAAGATATTTAGGTGTTTAATTTGGTTTTAATTTAGGCCAGGCATTTTTATCTGTTAGATAGTCTTCGACCCTATAGTAAGCTTTAGACATCAACGACTTTTTCAAGTAATTTTTAAGTACTGGAAATGGTAACTTTAAAACTTCGTCAGGTAATTTATTATAGAAATGAATGCATTGACCTACAAATGATTTATATACCTTACGGACACGAAATTTTTTAATAGCAATTTTATTTTTATTTCTTGTATTTAAATTATGTATGTCACAATTCTTAATAAAAGAGTCTGATTTTTAATGACATAAATAATATTCTCATAAATAAATTGTGATGACCTACATTAAAAAAAAATGCGTACTAATTCACTACATATTGGGTACAACACCGTAATGTATTAATAAATAACATAACATAACATAGGTAACATTCTTAAATTAATATTTGGGGTTGCTGGGGAGATACCCCACAGTAACCTCAAACTCAGATAATTTGTACTCACGATCTATTGAGGTACATTTCTTTTTAAGTAGGTACAAATTCGGTACGTATTGTGTACATTAGCGTTATGCTTTAAAACATTACAAAACTAATTTATATTCCATTGCAGTGGAAATATTCCTTGGATATTCTATTCTAGGGGCGCGGGGCATGTCGTTTTCATCGCGGGACCCGCGGTTTTTAACCGCGTCATTTTTTTTAAATCAAGTACCTAAAACGAATGCAAGCGGCCGTACTGGCGGCTGTTTATTTACTTGATAAAAAAGTCACGCGGTTAAAAAACGCGGCGGTTTTTAAATTTCATAAGAATCGGTCGAGCCGTTTCGGAGGAGTTTGGTTACAAACACTGTGACACGAGAATTTTATATATTAGAAGATTAGTTGGATAGAGAAACATATAGGTATTTAAAATAATTAGCTAGCTAAGTAGCTTCGATACAGGCTCCTTCCGGATCATCACCATGTTTTCCTTTACCGACCGCCAAGCAGCAGTGTTCGCATTGGTGTTCCAGTGTGGGCATAAGACAACCGGTGAAATAAAATAAGTCATAGGCGCCTCCTATCTTATCTTATCTTATCTTGTTGGTGGGGTCCTTACGGATACACTTCGACCCTATGAGATCTTTTGTGTAATTACCCCTCTTTTACCGCTTAATCCAATGCAGCCTCCACTCCTTCCAAAAAGCGGATAGTGGAGTGCACTGGCAGTGCCTTGAAATCGTTCGGTTCTGGGTAGGACATTCACACAGTAAGTGTTTCATTGTCTCCACCTCTTCGCCGAACATTCTACAATCTGTGTTGTCATAAAGGCCCATCTTTGCTAGGAGATGTTTAACTCCAAGGTGCCCTCTAAACCACGTAATAGAAAAAACAGTGGAAGTGGCATGAGCTTCGCTTAGTATCAGACCTGTTGTCGCCAATACTCAAACTATCATAAAAACAACACGCCGCCATGGAAAATGTTTTTGGTGCGGCTATCGTTTTTACACTCCAAAATAGCACAGTAAGGCATACTTCTGGATTTATTTCCTATTTTAGAAATATCGAAATATTGAAATAGGCGATCGCGGTAAAAGTATGGTAGGTTATGCGGAACTCCGCATAACTATGCCACACGTTACATGCCCACTTGACTCTTCTACTGTTTTTTCTGTTCTGTGCTCTAAACACTCCGATAATATATCGGAGTTGTCTTCTCCTGTCTTAATTCTTAGTGACTTGTTGGAGCTGACCAACCAACCAATGGCCAAAATAATGGAAATAATGACCCATATTAACATATTTGTAGTGAGTAACTTAGAAATGTATTTGAAAATTAATATTGTATGGATTAAGTTTCATCTGAAATATATATTTTTTGATTATTAAGATATTTTATTATTTTCTAATAGTATGTTAAGATATTAAAATATTTAAATGGAAAAAATAAAATAACAATACTCATATGATAAATCAAGACGCACGGTAGTGTCTCCGGCCAAGTTCTAAGAAAAAGTCGAGCGATATACCTGAGGCCCGTTTCACGAAGCTACAAGTTACAAATTACAAGTGAAAGTCTCTTTCTAACTCCTTTTGCTAGAGAGTTCCGCTTGTAATTTGTAACTTGTAGCTTCGTGAAACGGGCCACTGCAGTGTGTATATTTACACGAACCTTTTCAGCCCTTTTTCCCACCCTCGTAACTTTTTTCCAGTATAGCCAGGAACCTGATTTTTTTATAGATTACTAAGGTCAATGATCTCACAGCCTACTATGAAAATTTATGTTCTATCATATAACCCTTCAAAAGAATTATCATTTATGAAAATGGCTTATTAAGTAAGTACTGACGGACTCACACATTACAACCTATGACAGAGCCTTGAAATTTAGCATAAGGGGCTTCTAAACGGGCCATATTTTCACTGCAATATGTGGCCGGCTACTATTGGTGTCTTTCTCTAACATACGAATAAGAGAGGGACACCAATAGTTGCCGGCCACTTATTGCAGTGAAAATATGGCCCGTTTAGAAGCCCCTATAGAGGTAGGTGTTACAGCACAAGTAAAGGAAAAATCCCGAAAAATGCAAATAGTCATAACTTGGTAGTTATTTATTCGGTAAGTTACATATCTTATGGGAATTTAAAAAACTGCCGAGTTAGGGCTCGAAATGAATTTAGTGGTGCTAAACTTGGCACCTATTTATATAACACTACTTTTGGTGGCACATAAGAACTTTGCCTATTTTTTTTAATTTAATGTTTTTGGTGGGATCTCTATTACATAGTACCTATATAATAAAACAACCCCCCCCCTCCCCTCCTACCCCCCTTCTGTCCCTCTGTATGTACGCTTAGATCTTTCAAACTACGCAATGTGGTTTTTATCAATGTGATTCAAGGGGAACTTTTTTATGTTTAAATTCAGATTTATGTACAGTGTTAAAAAAAACTCACATAAACCGAAGCGAGGCGAGGGCGGGTCGCTAGTAGAGTCATAATATATTAATAAAGTACAAAATAACATAACCCACATTCAAATGCATCTATGTATTTCGCCGTTTTGATGCCATACATACACAAACACAGTTATATGAGTTTATCGAAAAAACCTATTTCTATTTATCCTACAATAAGTTTTTGTTAAAAAAAAAACATGCCTACTGTGTTTTAGGGTCCCGTATCAAAATGGTAAAAAAGGAACCCTTACGGTGAGACTTGACTTTTGTCTGTCTGTTTGTCTGTCTGTCTGTCTGTCTGTCTGTATGTCACAGCATGTTTTCTCAGCAACTACAAATGCTATCACCTTGAAATTTGTGGTAGTGTACTTTTTGATTTATAGCCAAAAATGTACAAAACAATACCGTTAGCCCCCCATTTATCTCCGAAGTTTATTAATAAAAAAAACTGAAAAATTCCTGACGTATAGACAATTACTTAAATTTTATGGGAAAAATCAAATGAATTGTTCATTACTTAGGTACCTACAGTTTTTGAGAAATAACAAAAAAACTTAGGAAATTTGTTACAAATTTAGGCTAGTCAAAATGGACCTTATTGGCATAGAAAATAAAGTTCATAACAAAATTGGTATTTTCTTTTGCGTTTTCCAACCATATTATCTTAAATACGGAACCCTCGGTGCGAGTCCGACTCGCCCTTGACCGATTTTTTTATGAAATTAATTTCTGCAAATGCTCACTTTTGGCTAGCTCGCCCGCGACTTGATCTCTATTGTTTTTAAAATAGCCCCCGTAAATATCAAGTTTGGTCATAAAAATCGAATACCTATTTTATGTGTAGCGATAACTTGTTATATAAATACCTACATATTTTATATTCGCTAAGAAATGTATTTCGTGTTTATTTTCGTTGGCTTGTTCTGTAATACATTATTATTTGTCAAAAGTGATTTTGTTAACGTGGAAAGTGAAACTGGAGAAGGTATATATCACTTGAGGAATCTGCGACAAAAGCTGTTCCTACAACGTCTCATATTTTCGTTCTTAGGGTTCCGTTGTCAAGGAACGCTGTTTGACCATGTCCGTCTGTCTGACTCCACGGTTTAACTTAGAAACTCTTAGTACTAAAACTGTAATTTGGCATACTGCCGCACTCAGAGACGTCAATTAAATTTAACGCTTGTTAAGTGACGTGTTGTCTTATTCTATTGCTATAGCAAAGAAAGTAACAGCAGCTACTTTAATCAAGCATTAAATTTGATTGACGTTGACGTTTGGTTGACGTTGACGTTGAGTTGTGAAATAAACTCTTGAAAAAAGCCTTTATTTTGGGAATGAAATACACGCATATCATCTATATCATTGCGTTGGGTGTTGGAAAGGTCTGTGAAACATATTGGGGAT
Source organism: Acleris cristana (assembly GCA_948252455.1). NCBI lineage: Eukaryota > Metazoa > Arthropoda > Insecta > Lepidoptera > Tortricidae > Acleris > Acleris cristana. Next base: position 5,377,113 of record OX411800.1, on the reverse strand, counting down.
ATGCGCCAGAACTGAATTAAATTGTATAAGCTTTTGAAGTGATAACTTCTTTACGGAAGGTAAACCATTTCGTTAATGACAGACTGTCTGGCTTCCCTTTCTCTCACGCATACGGCGGCGGTAGTTCTAATTTTTAAACAATTTTTAAATTAAAAAAATACAAAAAGATGCAGGATCGGATTTGAACCGCGGCACCTTAGCGTCACAGACTTACCTCTCAGCCACTAGGCAAATCTTAAATTACAAGGTATGGACGAAAATGGTAAACGGTATTTGATCTTACCTGCTGACGTCACCGTGCGTTTCTAAGCATAAATACAGTTGACAGTGAGCATATAACCTAAAACTATCACCAAGTTAAGCAATTTAAATATTAAATAGTTCAACTTAGATTAGTTTAAGTTATCACTTCTGTCGGGCGGCCCGAGACGCACAAGTATTTTTTTTAGGTTGTTATTTTTAGTTTAGGCAATTAGGTTATCGACGTAGCTTATCCAATAAGCAGCTTGAAGTGGCAGGGGGCCGGTTATTTGTGCTGCAGAACCGATAATCGCTGGAGTTATCGTATTCTTGAGTGTAGATCGCGAATCGGCAAACGTAGTGTAGGACGCCCTCAGACTAGGTGGAGCGACGATCTTCGCAAGGTGGCTGGCAAGAGCTGGATGAGAGTGCCCACGAATCGTGCTCGTTGGCGTGCAATGGGATGGGAGAGGCCTATGTCCAGCAGTGGACTCATATAGGCTGATGATGATGATGATGATGATGATGATGATGATGATGATGATGATGATGATGATGATGATGATGATGATGATGATGATGATGATGATGATGATGATGATGATGATGATGATGATGATGATGATGATGATGATGATGATGATGATGATGATGATGATGATGATGATGATGATGATGATGATGATGATGATGATGATGATGATGATGATGATGATGATGATGATGATGATGATGATGATGATGATGATGATGATGATGATGATGATGATGATGATGATGATGATGATGATGATGATGATGATGATGATGATGATGATGATGATGATGATGATGATGATGATGATGATGATGATGATGATGATGATGATGATGATGATGATGATGATGATGATGATGATGATGATGATGATGATGATGATGATGATGATGATGATGATGATGATGATGATGATGATGATGATGATGATGATGATGATGATGATGATGATGATGATGATGATGATGATGATGATGATGATGATGATGATGATGATGATGATGATGATGATGATGATGATGATGATGATGATGATGATGATGATGATGATGATGATGATGATGATGATGATGATGATGATGATGATGATGATGATGATGATGATGATGATGATGATGATGATGATGATGATGATGATGATGATGATGATGATGATGATGATGATGATGATGATGATGATGATGATAAGGATAAGGTGTTTACACACATACATTATACTAACCCTACATTTTTTTTTTCTCCAGGTGGCAAGGGTTTGACCGTGAAGGTGGATGGGTCCTTAGACATAGCCAAATTACTGGGTTACTACATGAATGATTATCCGGCAGACATGACGACACACTCCGTTTTAAGGTACTGCAGAAATGGCTCTCACTGCTCGGAAATATGAACATTTTTGGTCTGTTTTAGGGTCAGAAAACATCAATTTTATAACAGGCCGTTTTCATTTAAAAATAATTGGCCTATTTCATATTAATTAGGTACCACTGATCGGATATAACGGTGCAACACGGCGGGATATCAAGTAGAAATCTTAATATGGATTTGACCAAAATCCAGGGATCAGAGGGGCTATTGTCTAACGCACTCGCAATAGCAAGCGGGTTCAAAGTGGAGCAATTGTTTTCATTTTGTATGCTGACAAGCCTGCCCTTAGACAATAAGCCCTCCGGTGTGAAAATAAAATGCTATCTTATGTTATTTATAATAGGATATTTCCCTATTAAATTTCATATATTAATTTGGATAATATATCAATATACGTAGTATCATAAAATAATTCAAAATCAAATTTGAATTTGGTAATAAAATAAAAAGTTATAGCCTTTTAAAGTTTTTTATCTATTTCTTTCTCACAAAACGATGTTTTGCGTGTAATTCATATGGCGGTTGAGTAATATGACGTCATATTACTGCATTTTCCTGTCTGTCTAAAAGCAAGTTTTAAACATTTATATCTTTTGTATTTTTAAAGATATTAAAAAACTATTTATACTATTTGGAAGGTAAAAAAGCTTCAATTTAAATACTAATAAAAATTTTGGCAAATACCCTATTAGGCATTAGGATAGTATTTTAGACTTGAAAAGAAATCGATTAAAAATAGTAAATATTGAGAAAATAATTGTATACTTTTTCAATTTCATACAAAGTAATAAAATACAATATTTATGTGGTTTTGTAAATTTTATTTAAAATTATGCGTACCGTAGTATATCTTTTGTTTATATTCACCAAAGCCTAATTGGCATATCAGTTTTAAACAGGGTAATTTAAAAAATTACAGTTTATGAGAAACAAAAAAAACCTAAATCTGTATTAAAATTTAAGCTAGTCAAAATGGACCTTATTGCATAGAAAACAAAGTTCATAACAAAATGAATCTTAAACACGGAACCTTCGGAGCGCGAGCCCGACTCGAACTTGACAGGGTTTAAAAATAATAATTAAATACATTTTTTTTTTTATTTTACAGAATACACGATCCCATTCCTGAGACCGCCCAGGCCCACCTAAGGTTTATAAAGGCTTGTGTAATAATAGATTATGAAACTGTTGCATAATGATAGACATTAATGCCCTTACATGGTGTAGCAATGCTATTTTTTTGTCCTAACCTGTCGTTGTAACATTTGAATTCCACGGATAAGGACAAAGCATGGCTTAGCTACTCCATGGATAAGCGAGTTTCACTCAATTAAATAATTACTAAAGTTGATCTTTATTTTTAAACATTTCATTATTATATTTACAGAAAGAAAAAAATACCTGCTGTGATTGAGATTAACACAATGACGTACGTATTAAATTATTTTAACACATACTATAGCCATGCTATGCTTCGTATCAAAATGTACAGTCCGTCCGCTCAAATAGTTTGCAGTTCACCCGCACACGGCTATGGAAACCATGTAATATTATCTCAATAACAATAACCACATTTTTGAATAATTTAATATGCACATCTTTTTTTTTATTGCAACAAATAATCAAACAGGAGAAAATTATGAACAACATAACATAATATAACTAGAGGACGCCCGCGACTTCGTACGCGTAGGATTAGTTTCCCGCTACTCCCCCATTTCTTCCCGTTGGGGGTCGATTTTCGGAAAATCCTTTCTTAGTGCTCACTTACATCATGAAAGGAACCCCTGTACCAAATTTCAAGTTTATAGGTTCAGTAGTTTCGGCTGTGCGTTGATATGTAAGTCAGTCAGGTTTGCATTTTATATGTATGTATAGATTTAAACATTAGAATTATTAATAATCATTAGAATCTTCTGAATCACTTCGTGTGTTTATTATTATATTTTGAATGTCTTGGTCTGCTCCGAAATATTTATTATCTTCTTTAATAGCATGCCATACATATTTCGGTGTTACATTTGTTATAACTGCAATGAACCACACAACCACTTGCACTTTCCGCAACTTACCAGCGCACACTGCGGATGTACAATCCTTTGATGTCGCCGACAACGCTTTGTGATTTACTGTCATTAGGTACAAATGGAAAATCGTCCACGTGAAATAATCATTCTAAAGTTAAATTTTGATTATCCCATAGCATTCCATCGGGCAATTTTAAATTTAAAAAAATCAGCCTATGTGTTAATCCAGTGTATAAGATATCTCTATTCCAAATTTCATCCAAATCCGTCCAGCCGTTGCAGCGTGACGGAGTAACAATCACATTCCCATTCACACTCACATTAATTACAATATTACAAGGATAATACAGTCGGCAATAAAGTGCTATTAAAAATGGAAATTTTAAACAAGTTATTTCCTTTTTTTTTTGCTTAAAATAAAGTATAATTTATTATCAGATAAATGCATTTAAAAGTTAAAACTAAACTTATTTAAATGAAAATAAAACTAAGCTACTCAACTATTAAAGATGTAAATAATAATCACCACTAGGTACTATCAGACCATTGGAACCTTGACCCACCATAGAACTGTGTCACAGAGACGTTATGATTCAAGTCATAAGAAGTGTCAAACAAATTGTTTTATAATGTCACTGTGACACCGTTCTATGGTGGGTCAGGGTTCCATTGGGCTGATAGTACTATAAAAAGAACACCCCTCTAGCAGGTCCGCTCGCGGCATGGTCCCTATGACACTGGCTGCGTTACCTCTGGATAGCTAGCCCAATCCTTTGGGAGAGGTAAGCACCAGCTCTAGGATATCCGGAGGTGTCTATTTATCTATCTCTCTTATTTCCTTAATATTGCAGGACTAACGTGGATTTCTTGATGACTCAGGTCGAAGAAATGGCTGTGACCGCTCATAAAGTGAAGGACAGCAAGATAGTCCACGAGTTCACTCTCCACGTCTTCAAGCAAGCAATGAAGGTAAAAAAAACCGTCAAGTGCGAGTCGGACTCGCGCAACGAGGGTTCCGTACCGCCGTACAGTAGACATTGTATTCCGATTTGATTTCGATTCCGAATCGAATCAGCGCGAGCCCAACTTACACTTGACTATTTTTAGGGTTCCGTACCCAAAGGGTAAAAACGGGACCCTATTACTAAGACTCCACTGTCCGTCTGCCCGTCTGTCTGTGTGTCTGTCTGTCTGTCACCAGGCTGGATCTCATGAACCGTGATAGCTAGACAGTTGAAATTTTCACTGATGTTGTATTTCGGTTGCCGCTATAACAACATATACTAAAGACAGAATAAAAAAAACACTGCATCATACAAAAAAATATGAAATTAATTGCATAACTCGAATGAAAAAAGATCACTCCAGTTTTGGTACGCTAATATGTTTTATACACGCTCCTTATCATAAACTACTACTAAGAGAAACTACTATTTCTGTCTATCTGTCTGTTACCTCTTCACGCTTAAACCGCTGAACCGATTTAGATGAAATTTGGTATGGAGACAGCTTGAGTCCCGGGGAAGGACATAGGCTACTTTTTATCCCGGAAATTTAGACAGATCCCGAGGGAGCAGCGATAAACGACTTCTACGCGGACGGAGTATTATAATATGCCTGTACGTATTACTTATAATTCCAGGTATTCGAGAACATAAAGCAGAAAAGCACTGACAAAACAAAAGTAGCGGGTTTAGCGAAAAGCTATCAAAAGAAATTTACTGATTTCGTCCAACGAACAAGAGAATACGACGTCCGGACCGGGCTCGGCGACCAGAAAGTCGTTCTAAACACTATTGACACGTCCGTTCTTATTCTTCAAAGGCTAGTTAACTTTTTAAAGTCTGATGCAGGCGGTGGCAATGAAGAGAGCTTGCCAGAAGTAAATGAAAACGCAGGAATCTCCGATGAACTGTTACAAAGAGAAGTAGACGCAGAAAAAGAACTGGAATACCATTATGTTTGTGAAAAGTATAACTTCTGTCGGAGTGCGTTTGGCTTGAAGCATGTTTTACAAAACGTGGTCAAAACACTGGCTACAGCGCCAGACGATAAGCTAACGCAAGCAGTTGACGCGCTCACCGAAGTTCTTAAAGCAGCGGATATTGGAAGGATCGTTGATTCCAGATCTGAAGCTACTTTCAAAGATAAACTGCAACGGTTTGAGAAGACATCACCGGAGCAGGCGAGACTTGGTAAGTTCAAATTTTTTAAGGTTCCGTACCTCAAAAGGAAAAAACGGAACCCTTATAGGATCACTTTGTTGTCCGTCTGTCCGTCTGTCTGTATGTCAAGACCCTTTATCTCGGGAACGCGTGGAGGTATCGAGTTGAAATTTAAACCATATACTCAAGTCTACAGTCCTTTGAAGCTGTGAAAAAATCAAACTTCTAAGTTATGCCGCTGAAAACGTATATTTCGACACTCTCAAGGGAATCAAAATTCATAGGGTATTTTCCGTTGACCTAGAACTATGAAATTTGGCAAGTAATACCGTCTCATACTAGAAATATAGGAAAAAATCTGAAAACCCAACATTTTTAATTAAATCACAAAAAAATCAGGGTCTTTATGCAAGGAACGGCGGCGGTGCAAATTTTGAATTGAGTTAACCGTGTCATGTGCGGAACCCTCGGTGGGCGAGTCCGACTCGCCTTGTCCGGTTTTTCGATCACCAATCGGCACCTGGTTCGATCCGATCGAACCTCTTTATGATATGAATACAAAGGAGAATGGGCAAATTTGTATGGAACTTGGTCTATGAGCGGAACGATAATTTTAATATCTGACGATGTAATATATACAGGGTGGAAAAATAAGTCGGGCCCTGGAGGGAAACTACCTTAAATCCTTAAGTTGGCTCATTTTGCTTAAGGGAGACATTCTTTTATTTTTGAAAAGAAACAAAACTGCATTCAAAGATTTTCTAAAATCGTTTGTCTCACCCAGGAATCGAACCAGCTAAAAATTCAAAAAATGAACACTCCCTATAATTACTGGTAGTTTTCACGATCTTTTTTATTTCTAAGAGCAAACGTTTATTAGAAAGATTTTACCCTGAACAATAACCCTATCGATTAGTAGAATAAAAAAGCCAGTTTTAATTTTTTTAATTTTTAGCTGGTTCGATTCCCGGGCGAGGCAAGCGAGTTTTAGAAAATCTTTGAATGCAGTTTTGTTTCTTTGTTAAAATAAAGGAATGTCTCTTTTAAGTAAAATGAGCCAACTTAAGGATTTAAGGTAGTTTCCCTTCAGGGCCCGACTTATTTTTCCACACTGTATAGTCCTACTGTTATTTGGTGAAAGTTTCATTCCCGTGACTTAACTGTAACCAGAATAAAATATGTTTTTTTTAAATACTTTAGTAGCATAGTCTTCCCAATTAGATTATGATTTATGAGTAGTCTATATGACTGGTAAATGAGAGGCATTAATACAAGAGTGTATTAATGCCTGCTTATGTGTACAGTCGCATACATAACTTTAATACATGCATATCATATGTGAAAAACCTGTATCCGTGGTTTCTCTGTATCTTAATGATTACATGTGACTGGTCACCGATACTTTAATGTGAACATTAAGATGCAACCACGTCGATTGCGGCTTTGCGGGTGTGCTTTAAATGTCTTAAAGTTTCATATTAATTCAGAAGTGGGACTACATAACAGCTTATTATGACCACTAAAAAGTATAAGATAAAATAAATGTTAAAAAAAACAAAAAACCGCCTCCACGACTGACCTATTCTATCACCAACCATTTTATAAGACGTAAGATTTGAAAAGTAGATAATTTGTTGCGTTTTTGAAGGTGATTTTTTGTTGATTCTAAACATTTATTTTATACTATGTAAAGATTTCAAATATTAATCTCCATTTCTAGCTATGAACATTCTCCTGGATGCCCTGACAAATCTCAACGCTCCAATCGAAGTGGCCCCTGAAAACATAGCCATTGCAAAAAAAACCACAGCGTTCTACAATATCGTCAACGAACTAGACTCGGCTATACCATCCAATGACAAGAATAGGCTGGAGTGGGCTGACGTCGAAAAGAGCCTGGAGCAGTGGTCCAAAGGGGAACGGTTGGTTATTTTCCCTTAGCCCCCTTCCCTTGTGACGTAATGGAAAAAGTTACCGTTTGTTAATTGAAGTCCTTAACTACGTGCGCTTTTTTTGGAAAACGCTCTAGTATCAGACCTGCTGTCGCCAATACTCAAACTATCATAAAAACAACACGCCACCATGGAAAATGTTTTTGGTGCGGCTATCGTTTTTACATTCCAAAATAGCACAATTAGGCATGCTTTTGGATTTATTTCCAATTTTAGAAATATCTAAATATGCAAAAGTATGGTAGGTTGCGCGGAACTCCGCATAACTATGCCACACGTTACACGCCCACTTGACACTTCTCCTGTTTTTTTCTGTTCTGTGGTTTTTACATTAGTCTTTGGTCTCCAGGACTGATATCCAGGACATCCTGCAAGCCCTGATGAACAATATCAATAGAGGCATCAAGGAAATGTCTCCCGACAGCGCTCTGACAATCAGGAACCAATTCAATACAAATTAAGAAATATCCGTTGTTTTTTTCACAAAACGAATTCTTTGGATCATTTTGTCAACACGAACAGCATTAATTGTAATACCTACTAACAAACTATGGATTATGTCCGAAATAAATGTTTTTGATTTTGATTTTTGTTTTTTTTTGATTAATGTCGCTAAAGTCGCCGTCAATAGAATTTGCGAACTATGTAAACAAAACCAAACGAACCAATTCACCATGATGATTACTCGATAATCACGTACTTTTAAAGATCAAGTGAGGTCTTTGCAACGATTTATACACTAAATCATCATTTTCATGTTAAATTTAAGATGAAATAACTATTTAATATACGTTATTTTTAATAAAAACACGCTTGGTGAATATTTGAGGTTATGTGTCAAACGGTACTAATTTGTTTACATAGTTCGCAAATTCTATTGACGGCGACTTTACATGGATAGCGCTGTGTTGTGAAAAATGAGAGAAGCAAGCGTATCACCTGAGGCCCGTTTCACGAAGCTACAAATTACAAATTAGAAGCGGAACCCTCTTTCTAGCAGTACGAGTTAGAAAGAGACTTCCGCTTGTAATCTGTAACTTGTAGCTTCGTGAAACGGGCCTCTGATGGTAAGTGATCATGGCGACCTATTTTTACCCGTAACACCGGAGGAATAGAAAAGAAAAGAGAAGTAGTAACCTAGTAGGCACATAATATAGCATAGCAAGTTTATAGTAGTAGTATATCGAGACTCCCCCCCATCCCAACACCCACTCCTATCCCCCCTTTTTGGAAAAACCCCGCGGATAAGTAAACGGAGGAAGGACTTTCTCCTCCGGCCTTTCAGCACTGGCTGGGGTAATATCCGCGGGAGTCTAAATTCTAGTCTAAATTCTATTTGTTGTTTTTAGCCGGTGCGACCCCGGCAGTACCTGGGCCCTCCATTGCCAGGTCTCCGGAAGGGATTTTCACCTCCCCCTTTTTATTTTCTAAAAGTAATTAATTAAAAACAGTAAACAAAAGCAAGGACTTTTGTCTTTGGCCCTTCAGGCGATTACCACAAAAAAAAAGTAGTATATCGAAAATTATTTCAAAAACAGGTCATTTGCGAGACGGACTCGCTCAAAAAGGATTGCGTATCATCGTACAATATTAAGATCGGAAACGCCTAACGTTTTTTGTATGGGGATTACGTTGTAACTTTATTTTTTTTTGTTTTTTTGTTATTATAGCGGAAATAAAAAAACACTCTCCGTGAAAATATCACCTGTCTACATAGGTATTACGGTTCATGAGGTACATCCCGCTGATGACAGACAGACGGACTCGAGGTTAGGCGTTTTTTTTTGGTTCCGTACGAGAATGGTAAAAAGGAACTTTATGGTGAGACTTCATTGTCTGTCTGTCTGTTTGTATGTCACAGCAGTTTTTCTCTGAAAGTATAGAAGCAAACTTGAAATTTGGCATAGTTTTTAGCATCCGTTTTTAGTGAAAAATAGTAGATTATACACCGAGGGGATAAAGTACTGTTTTATGTCACGGGTGCGATATTGAATCCTGAGCAAATGAGGGACTCCAGATTTAACTCCCGAGCGTAGCGAGGATGTTACGAGTTAATTCCTGAGCGAAGCGAGTGAATTAAAACGGAGCCCTGAGTGCAGCGAGGGATTCAAGCTCGCCCAAGACGAAAACAGCTTTACCCAAAGGAGAATACTCTACTTTTCTCACCTTTTGCGAGACAATAAAAAGCAAGGCTACTTAGTTACTAGAAACAACGTTTTATAAAAACCTAAAGTACCTATTTTAAAAAAACGTACAAATTGTACTTTTTCATACGAATTCAAATCTCATTATTAACCAGCGATTTATAATGAGATTCAGTACCATATTATAACCCGCCGGGTCATAATATGGTACTGAATCACATTATAACCCGCTAGATAGCCGATGGCTGTAACGACTTACTTTAGGTGAGGTTTGCATGATATACATATAATTGGGAAATTTCGAGCAAGTGGTGTGAAAAGTATGAAATATTCTTTCTAAATATTTGAAAAGGGGTCTAGAAAGGGGGGTTGAAAAAAAAAACCCTGTTCACCTGATAGCCTACGGCTGTTTTAGCAAAAAAAAAACAATTCGAAAATAGAGGCCTTGGCCTTATTGTACTCCCCAGACTGACCTATTATCGCTCACCCTGTAATGTGCCTTTATGTTAATTATTGTTTCTAATTCGCAATTTATTTTCAATTTCAATTGAAACTCAGTTCACTGAGTTTTTAATTGACTTACACTACCTTATTCATTATTATAAACAAATACTCGAATTACGTGAGTAGCGAAATCAATTTCACGGTGCAGTGTATTTTTAATAAGGTGTGTACATATATATTCTACCTATATCATGGATATAGTTTACGCATTCGACTTTGCTTGGTTTTTTTTCGCCTTTTTTTCTCTTGCTATATTGTAACTAGGGGACGCCCGCGACTTTGTACGCGTTGAATTAGCTTCCCGCTTTCCCGATTTAAGGGATGATAAAAAAAAAGTGACAATGTCACACAATTTGAACTAGTTCAAACTAAGCTCTAAGCTTGTACTATGGGTACCTACTAGACAACGATAAACTTAGTTTTATTGATGATCTAGCACCTGCCCTCGCTTCGCTTCGGTTTATGTAAAAAACGGCAAGATCATGTCTGATCATGCTTAGTGTAGGGTTCCGAAGCCGTTATTACACAAAAACCATCTCAAAAAACCAGAAATATGAACTACATACAATAAACTCACGCCTTCATTCCCAGAGTGGGGTAGGCAGAGCTACAGAATTGCCAACAACTCTAAAAATTTGTTGACAATTCTGTAACCAATTGCACAATCCGGCTAAGATGTTTACGTGTGTATTTAGTGACAGGTTGCAAGCCCATCGCCTAACAGTACTACAAGCTTTTATTCCCTTATGGCCGAACCCTATATTCAAACCGCGGATAGATAGGCTTACTTCGGATTAAAATTTGACACATTTTGTATGGGCAAATGTCAAATTTTAACCCGAGGTAAGCCTTATCTATCCGCGGTTTGAATATAGGGTTTGGCTATTAGTCGTTTTCATATCTTTGACAGTAATGGCGACCGAGTTAATAGTAGATTGTTCAACAAGAGACTAAAACAAGCCATAATGACACGAGATGTTTAGCCACGCGAGCGAGCCAGCGAGCGAGAGTGGCTATAGTTCGAGCGTCATTATGGTTATTTAGTCTCGCGTTAAACACTCTACTTTTCACTTTGAATGCGAGGAAAAAAAACGACGTTTCAATATTTAGCAAATATGTAACAAAGTTTATGACTAATTTGTTTCGCGGTTGTTAGACTTGTTAGTTTTTTGTAAAGCGACACTTTACAAAGTGACACAAATGCTTGCATATTTAGCCAACAGATATAAACTTGAAAACTATTTGGACCATGCCTAATGAAATAAAACTATTCTTAATATATTTAAATAGATTCATATTCGTAATCATTCATCGTTTTTCACGAAATTAAATCGTTATTTTTTAAATATTTTTGCGCAGTTGTCATTTTGAGGTTATTTCCACAGCCTAAAAATGGTCCATACACAATCACTGAAAATGGCGATAATCTTCCATTCGCAAACACTTGTTTAGTGGTTTCCAAAGTAAATTAAAAAAAAATACTTTAATCCCTAGAGATTAATAAGGAGTTTTAGTCCCGATGTGCAGAGACTAAAGTAACATTTTAAGAGCATGAGAAGTGAAAAAACAATACCGTAACAAGTCAAAGACGACATTGTTTTCCCCCCCAAGAGTATATAAAACTTGACTTCAATCGATTGAAGCGTTGGACAAACAAACGAACATTCTCATTTATAAGGATAAGGATATACGTTAATGAGGATGTGACAAAAACACAAACACACTTATTTTCTTTCATTATTATCGTCGTTACTTCCGTAATAAATTAACTTGAAGTCATAGACGATTGGTTTGATTGCCGTCGAAACGGATTGAAACGCGGACATTATGGTTTGAAAAGAGAATGATACTCAGAACCTATTTCGTTCTACTAGCTTGCTGGATAACTGGTAAGATTTTTTATAGCCGAAAACGGCAGAGCCTACCTATGACACTTCTTAGGGTCCCCATATTTGGTACGATCCGTCGGTTTAGACTGAAATCGAGCGATGGATTGTACGTGTCGTGGCAATATCGCATCTAAATTTCAATAGAAATATGTATCGTCACGATATCGTTTCAGATTGATCGTAACGACGGATCGTTCCGTGTATGGGGCCCTTTAGGTAGGTACCTCACACTTCCATCAAGGAGTTTATTCCATGTTTATTCACAATAAAGTGTAGAAGGGAAAAAATCGTTCACTAACTTGTATGTATGTAAACATATTATTGTACAAAGGAAAAACAAAAACAATAAAACGAAGATTAAAAAGATACAAACGCGAATTTATCCCTTTAAGGGATCTCTTCCAGCTAACTATTGGGAGATTGAGAGAAGTGAAAGGTTGTGCATCGAGTAGGCAAGTTACAAATTTATTTAGGAAAAGAGCATACAAATTAAATAAACCAATAAAACCTAAATAAAGATTGAAGGATGTTTTTTAAAGATTAAGAATTAATAAGTAGTCTTTTGGTTGTTCTAGGTCATTCGGCGGATGGAATGTATTTGAAATACAAATTATCCCCCGGCATCACAGAACTAACGATCGAACACGAACCGCGCAACGAACATGCTCGGTTCCCGCGAGACGTCGGACACTGGATGCACAGAAACAGAAAGAAACTAGTGGTGCTTGATCGGAAAAACAAATTCGTCGCAGCGTTTATACAGAAATTGATCAAGTTGATAGAAAAAGAGAAAAATGGCGAGAAGCCGAAATCGATCACTAAATTGAGCAACGCCCAGAAAATACCCTGCTTTAGAAGTTTTGGACACTTGTTTAACTCGAGATTTAGGAAGTGTGACACAAGCAGTCTACAAGCTACAACGAAACCAGTTTTGAAACTAATGACGGTTAATGTGATCCCGCTCAAATCTGAAAATGTCTTTGTGGATTCCACCCGCCAGGGCTCTGACGATGAGCTTGACAGTTTAATGAGCAGTGATTCTGACGGTTATTCTGATACGTCGGACTATACAGACGATGATTTTGTGATGAGTCTTCAAAACTTTCGAAGACAAGGTCATCCATTATATAAAACCAATCCTGACAGCTCTGATGATGACAGCGATAAGAACGAAGACGTTGTCCAATCAGGAAAGAAATTGAATAGATTCGAAATCGTTACTAATGGCAAAGTGACTAAAAAGAAACCTCATGATAAAATCAATTTTAACAGTCAAAGTAATTCTGATGAGCAAAGAGTTCAAAGTGAAAACGATACTGACCGAGAAGATGTTCAGCAGGAGAAAACCGATTCTGATAAAGAAGTTCTGCAGGCACAAACATATTCTGCAAAAAAAGCTAAAGCACAAGATGCTGATGAGGATTCAGATATCGAAGCTTCAGATGTCGATGAATGGGAACCTAAAAAACAGAAAATTAAACCAAAAGTTATTAAAAAACCAAAAGATAGCGGCGAGCTGACTTCACTTGAAGATGTTTCTGAAGAGAAAACAAGTAAGAAGAAAAAGCAAAGTAATAATTATGTTTACTTACAAGGGCCGCAGCCTGTAAATTCTGACATGGAAACTGACGATGAATCAAGAAGAGACGGTATGAGCAGGTTAAAAGATTTTTTCATGCCTAAAAGAAATATCTGGGATAGTAGTGAGATACACCATCTGAGCTACTATTGGTTCAATGGCCCGCAAGGACACGTCTTGTATTCTTAATTGAGTTTCGAATAAATTTTCATTAGTATTCCTATCGGTGTTCCAAGTTTTATTATTAACTTCATTTGTTTGTCTGTTAAGGGCACTAAAGGACTAGGTGGTAATACCTATTATTGTGCAGTGTTCAAGCAGCATTCGCATTGTTGTGTTCCGGTGTGGGAATAAGACAACCGGTGAAGTAACTAGCATAGAAGCATTCCATCTTAGCCCTGGGTTGGCAACGCATTTGCGGTTTTAGGATTGTAGCTTTTAGTACGAGATATGGTATTAGAAAATCATACACTAAAACACAACAGAGGCCCTACTTTGAAAATCGAAGTTCGAAGTTACGCTAGCTCCATCTCTTTCTCTCGATTTAGTCTCGAATGACGAGTGACAGCGATGGAGCTAACGTAACTTCGAACTTAGATTTTCACAGTAGGGCCTCTGATATGGCTTACCGATGTACCTGCGCAGATGACGAATTTTCGAAGCGCGGGAACCAATCAGCATGATCCACGCGTTGCGCGTCTGTATTCTGTGCTATTATTGGTTACTAGTGACGCCATGTTGACGCGCGCCCGCGTGTTATTCAGTCAGCCGTGAGTGAGATGGAAAAAATAGACGCAATTTAATTTGCATCTTATAACTATTACGTACAAGTCTGATCGTGGGTTTTAATCGTGCTTTCGGAAATCATCGGATCGTTGGTCGTGTCTGCGCGAACGAAGATTCACGACATGCCATGTAAATTTGTGTTCTACTGTACCCCCATCAGTTAAGTGTTGATGATAAAAATATATGCTAGACTAGAGGACGCCCGCGACTTCGTACGCGTAGAATTAGTTTCCCGCTACTCCCCCCATTTCTTCCCGTTGGGGGTTGATTTTCGGAAAATCCTTATAGATAACATATACATACATTGATACATCGGCTATATCGCACATACATAGGCTGCCGAGCAAAATCAGTTCAGGACGATATTAAGTAATTAAATTTTTAATACAATTAATCCAATTAATTTCCAGGACTGGTTATTTAAAAAAAATGAGCATTAATTGAGAGAATATACCCCAAGGAATATATAATACTAGAGGACGCCCGCGACTTCGTACGCGTAGAATTAGTTTCCCGCTACTCCCCTCATTTCTTCCCGTTGGGAGTCGATTTTCGGAAAATCCTTTCTTAGTGCTCACATCATAAAAGGAACACCTGTACCAAATTTCAAGTTTCTAGGTACCTACAGTAGTTTCGGCTGTGCGTTGATATACATATAAGTCAGTCAGTTTTGCCTTTTATATAGATAGATAATAATAATAGTAATCATCATCATCATCATCATCATCATCATCATCATCATCATCATCATCATCATCATCATCATCATCATCATCGTCATCATCATCATCATCACCATCATCATCATCATCATCATCACCATCGTCATCGTCATCGTCATCGTCATCGTCATCGTCATCGTCATCGTCATCGTCATCGTAATCGTCATCGTCATCATAATCGTCATCGTGATCGTCATCATCATCATCATCATCGTTATCGTCATCATCACTACACTTACTAGTATTGTTACTGGCATTTTTATCTCTTGTTGGTAGTTTCTAAGGTAAGAGGGAACAGAATCCAAAAAGGAATATTGTTTTTATAAACTTCTTTTAATTTATGAAAAAGACTTAGAACATAATCTATAAAAAAATCCCAATAAGAAATTAAATTATTGAGCTAAACTCTGTAAGCTCTATTGAAAACGGATATAAGTCGATTTAGCATTCTACCCTTAAATCACAGAAACTTATTTGATAGAATGTTTTAATTCCTCGAATTTTCTTTTCATCGACAGGCATTTACACGTGCAATGGCCCGTTTCACGAAGCTATAAGTTACAAATTACCTACAAGCGCAGCTCTCTTTCTAGCAAAAGGAGTTACAAAGAGATTTCCGCTTGTAATTTGTAACTTGTAGCTTCGTGAAACGGTCCTCAGTGGCCTTTATAAAGATATAAATTACAATTTACAGTTTACAAGTTTCCATTAGACACAACCTCGACCAATGACGACCAGAGACCCGTTTCACGAAGCTACAAGTTATAAATTACAAGCGGAAGTCTCTTTCTAACTCCTTCTGCTAAAAAGAGAGTTCCGCTTATAATTTGTAACTTTTAGCTTCGTGAAACGGGCCACTGGGGCCCGTTTCACGAAGCTACAAGTTACAAATTACAAGCGGAAGTCTCTTTCTAACTCCTTTTGCTAGAAAGAGAGTTCGGCTTGTAATTTGTAAATTGTAGCTTCGTGAAACGGGCCACAGGGGCACGTTTTATAAAGCTACAAGTAACAATTTTACAGGTCTAAACTGGCAACAGTAGCCCGTTTCACGAAACTACAAGTTACAAATTACAAGCGGAACTCACTTTCTAGCAAAAGGAGTTAGAAAGAGACTTCCGCTTGTAATTTGTAACTTGTTGCTTTGTGAAACGGGCCTCAGGTCTAAACTAGCAAAAGGAGTTAGAAAGAGACTTCCGCTTGTAATTTGTAACTTGTAGCTTCGTAAAACGGGCCACAGGAGTTATAATTTTTTGGTGGTCACAGGTCTAACCTAACCTGCGTAACCCATGCTTAAGATAACCTAAACAATAAGCTTTCAGCAGAAATTAGCTTTCAATGAAATGATAATTCATCAAATGGCTGCCAATAATTCAATGATCCTCGATTTAGCTCGTGATAAACAGGGTGTAAACATATACAAACTATACCAAACATATACCCTTTTGGCTTTTACACTTGAACCCAACAGAAAAAACAATAGAAGTGTCAAGTGGGCGTGTAACGTGTGGCACGGTTATGCGGAGTTCCGCATACTGTTTCCGCGATCGCTTATTTCGATATTTCAATAATTCATTATTTTTAAAATAGGAAATAAATCCAGAAGCATTCCTATTTGTGCTTTTTTGGAATGTAAAAACGATAGCCGCACCAAAAACATTTTCCATGGTGGCGTGTTGTTTTTATGATAGTTTGAGTATTGGCGACAACAGCAGCGGCCCGTTTCACGAAGCTACAAGTTACAAATTACAAGCGGAACTCCCATTCTAGCAAAAGGAGTTAGAAAGAAACTTCCGCTTGTAATTTGTAACTTGTTGCTTCGTGAAACGGGCCTCAGGTCTGATACTAAGCGAAGCTCATGCCACTTCCACCGTTTTTTCTATTCCGTGCTTGAACCACATAAGACTTTTACTATTTTTCACTACTTCTTAAGTCTGTGTCCGCTCACATGTCTTACAAACAGAGTTAAATATTTAAAATAAACTTCGTAATGGTTTGAACGGTCGTAGTGTAGGCATCGGCGCAATAGGGCGGAACTTAGTCCGCAGGTTTGGTGCTGGATCATTGCAGCCATCTCCTTCACATGTGCATTTTCCGTTGACGCAGCTCTCAGAGCGGCGATAGGCGGACCCTGGCGCCGCTCCCAGCAAGGCTACCATCAGAACTGTGGAAAAGAGGGTAGCTAAGGTTCAGAAATAAATACCAGTGTCAGTGGCGTAGCGTGGGTTTTCGCCGCTCGGGACCGACTAGAAATTCGCCGCCCCCGTTTGTCTGCCGCCCGGGGTTCCGCACCTCAAAAGGAAAAAAACGGAACCCTTATAGGATCACCTTGTTGTCCGTCTGTCCGTCTGTCTGTGTGTCAAGACCCTTTATCTCAGGAACGCGTGGAGGTATCGAGTTGAAATTTAAACCATATGCTCAAGTCTACAGTCCCTTGAAGCTGTGAAAAAAAATCAAACTTCTAAGTTAATATAAAAAAAAGATACGGCCGTTTATGCTGCTAAAAACGTCAAGGGAATCAAAATTTGTAGGGTATTTTCCATTAACCTAGAACTATGAAATTTGGCAAGTAATACCGTCTCATACTACAAATATAGGAAAAAATCTGAAAACCCAACATTTTTAATTAAATCACAAAAAAAAACGGTCTATATGCAAGGAACGGCGGCGGTACAAATTTTGAATTGAGTTAACAGTGTCATGTGCGGAACCCTCGGTGGGCGAGTCCCACTCGTCTCGACCGGTTTTTTTTTTAATAAATAAGAATTATAAATAATTAAAAATACTTACAAATAACGAGGTATTTCATGTCTCTAACGATCCTTTATATTTGACCCGAGGCTTGCTTTCACGCGACTTATATACCGCGCCACATCGCGTTGATTCGATATGCTTCACATACTAGTTGTTGAGCGTGACTTGGTTCAAATGATAAATCAACATTACCTAACTAATAAATAAATATTAACAGGTAGGGAATATGCATCCATGGATTTTTTAAATGAAATTTTTCTTAACAAAATACGAAAATAGCGTAAAAGTAAAATTAAAATTGAAATCGGCCAAGAAATACGCACGATACAAGCATTTTAAACCTGTTAATTAGACAGCGATTAGACACGTCCGCCATATAAAATCCATGTTTAATTCTGTTTTGCTAGAAAGATAAGAATAAATCTTTGTTGGCTTATATCTTGGTTATTTTTATAGCTATTCAAAATGTATTATCTATTTTCTCAACGGTTTGTTACATGAATAAGCTTTTATTGAAGCTGTGAAAACGTCATAAATATTCTCTATTGTTTCTATACAACATGACTTTATTCCCGAGTTATATATATCACTGGTAACGATAGCTATTAATTTAAATTCGTTAACTGTGGAACTAACTCTTTGCCATGGCTATTATAGAACTCTAAACATACTTCACTTTTATCAGCCTAGACGCGTTTATGCATTATTAAAAGTAATAAAAATCTTAGTCATAATTAGAATTCTCTGAAAATCACTGAATGACGTGTTTTGCTGTTTTACCCGACTGCCAGAAAAGAGGGCAACGTTATGACGTATGTATGTAGATTGTAGATATGTATCTCTGGTTTTAAACAGATATTATGGCCCAACGTCTGTCATAGGGACTTCTCGTCTATCGACTTCCAATATACATAATTTATATCGATAAATACAGAATACAATATTTAAAATATGATTACGAGTAGAAGTAAACAACAGGCAGTCTTACCACGAATGAGCCATCTCTTCGAGATAACCTTTTCGTACCAAAGTTTTTGAAATGTTTAAGTAAATAGGAATTAAAATAATAATATTTTATTGTTTCTTATAAATAATTTGTGGATTTCTTATGCCTTTTAGGGCCGAGTTCACCAACAATTAAACGGACGGTTAGCAGTTTAACGATTGTCAAATGTATTGACTAACAGCTGATTAGGTAAGACTTAACCGTCTGTTAAATTGGTTGGTGAACTCGGCCCTTAAACATTTTTCGAAACAAATTGCAACAATAATTGCCTTCGATTGTTTTCATTGTAAATCTATATTTTACATTTTCAACTACTCAAAAGTCATCTGAGAGAGTTCGCTCTTTAGCGATAAAACCGCTTGTTGTTTACCTCTACTTTTAATCTTCTTTAATATGTTGTGTTCTATAATATATCGATAAAATATGTTATCGGAAGTCGATAAACGAGAAGTCCCTATGACACCTCAAAAGTGCTACGAAAATTCCGGCCTCTGCTCATTAGATTCATCTTAGCGTAGCAAGTGCCAAAATACTAAAATGGTAGGTGGCGTTAATTGTAAAACAAAGTACCTATAAATATGCATTTCTTTTCTGCCTTTTTGTGATGTAGTCGGGTTCCTAAAAAGGCTTGCTTTTTGTTAGACTAATTTACCATTTTAAAAGTTGTTACAGACTAAATCGCAATCGACAATTCGCACCTTTAGAATTATAGTGACCTATTTCAAAATTTCACCTTTCGACATCAAGTCATATATTTATTACTATAGAGACCTAATTCGAAATCCAAAATTTGTGAATTACTTAGGTCACTATAATTCTAAAGATGCGAATTGTTGCGCGATGATACCAGACATGTTGAGCGAAGTTTGATAATGTGCACCTCTTCATCGGATACGTGTTGCGGGTAAAAAAACCGGTCAAGTGCGAGTCGGACTCGCGCACCGAGGGTTCCGTATTTAAGATAATATGCTTGGTAACCGCAAAAGAAAATACTAATTTTTTATTACCTTTATTTTCTATGCAATAAGGTCCATTTTGACTAGCCTAAATTTTAATACATAATTTCTAAGTTTTTTGTTATTTCTCAAAACTTTAAATAATGAACACTTCATTATAGTTTTGAAATGTGCAAATTAAGCCCTTTCATATGACACCCAATTTGCTATAATCAAACCACTTTCATTTTCAACCCCCCATTCTAGACCCCTTTTTAATTGTTTATAAAATTTATTTCATTTTTTTTTACTAAAAACAGATGCGGGCAAGCAAGTTGTACAACTATGCCAAATTTCAAGTTCATAGCATTTGTGGTTGCTGAGAAAACATGCTGTGACGTACAGACAGACAGACGCACAGACAACGAAGTCTCACCATAAGGGTTCCTTTTTTAACCATTTTGGTACGGAACCCTAAAAATGGACCGAGTTGCCAATTTCACTCCGAAAAAATCTTTATTTTTTGACCCAAGCCAAAATATTTGGATAACGGTTAAAAAACTGGCATGTTTTTATTTCAACTAATCAAAAGTATGGACAAATAAACATAATTATTATATCATTCTCATCAACAATTCATACTAGATTGAAACAAAAGACCCGTATGTAAACTTCGATCATTTTGCGACGGAATTAATGAAATATTTAACTTAATCAATACTAATCTTTTAAAGTTACATGTTAAGTTTACTTGCGCGAGCGCACAGTGAATTGGTAAACAAATATCAAATGATTCATGATCGAGCCCGGCACGTTTTGAATTATTGCTTTCGTGATAACTGCGACATGATAAGGTAAACGGCTTTTTCTGATTTTTGCGTACGCACATTAACTATGTGAAAAAGGAATCCATACAAAACTTACTTCTTTTTAACCGCAATAATGTCACAATTCAAAGTTTTTTCGTAATTTATTGTTACTGTTGGATTTATAGTGCGGTAGAATCAGGATGTTTTTACTCCACGACTGTTAGGACAAAAAAAAACAATTATTGCTAGTTCATTGAAGTTTTTTATAGCAAGGAGTAGTTCACAGGCTACATGATGGTAAGTGGGATCAGAGGCTCCACTTTGAAATCCGTAATTCGAACTTCGTCTATTGCTATCCCTTTTGCTCTCGACGCGTCACTTATTCGCAAGAAAGTGACGGGGCGATCCGAAGTTCGAATTACTGATTTCAAAGTAGAGCCCCTGAGGCTCATAGACATTAACATACATACCTACATGCCTGTCTTTCAACGGAGTAGATAGAGACTATAGAACGCCAGGTGCACCGGTCTAAACATACCATCCTCTACTTTCTTTAACCTCTTCATGCATGTACGTCTGTTTCGGGTGTTTTTAATTTGACCCATTCAGACTACAATCTGAAGACTGCAATTCGAACGTGTTGCCAACCCTGAGGACTAAGATGGAACGCCTCTATGCTAGGTTTAGGTTAGTGTATCAGCCGGCACGAAGGGTCAAATCGCCCAGAAATAGGAGCTCCGCAAATGCTGGGCTCTATTGATCCCTAGCCAGTATAAGTAATTGGAATATTTTTGACCAAAAAGTTATATGATCAAACTACTATTAGTTCTACGTGAAATAAAGTAATATTAAGGAATATCTTGGTAGACCATTAGGTACTTATTGTAGATCAGCCAACTGAATCCTATGGTTAGAGTAAGGAAGAAAAGGGATTTACGAAAAAACATTTCAATAATAGAATCTGGTTTATTTATTAACAATTTTCACACTAGCAACATTTAAATATACAAAAGCCTTATTTCAATATCTACACTAAAAGGGAATACTTATGACAATTAACCCTCTCCTGAAACTAAAACGGATTTATTTAGGAGACATAAGAATATCCGCTGCGGAAAATAACCCTAGTTTGGCGAAGTTCGTTTTGGAACTGAGGCTCTACTTTGAAATCCGTAATTCGAACTTCGTCTATTGCTATCCCTTTTGCTCTCGACGCGTCACTAATTCGCAAGAAAGTGACGGGGCGATCAGAAGTTCGAATTACTGATTTCAAGGTAGAGCCCCTGACCTTTTAGGTAGCGGTTAGATTCGGCTCACAATTTATGACACACTGGGCTAGGAAAAGAAAGCCGCCATTTTTTTTAATCGTTTGATACTCCTATGTTTGTAGAAAGATTGGTAATCAGGAGATATTTTATCAATATAAAAAGAATTCCCGAACTCCCGCAAAATAGTTCCTTGTGGTTGGTATATCGAAAGCCAATACATTTTTCAGGAACAACACATACCTATAAATGTAACGTGTGTGTTTGTATGTAGCACCGTAGCTCTCAAACGTGTTGACCGATTTGGACGCAGTTTTTACTTAAAGAAAGCTAGTTTAATCGGGATGATTCTTAGCTAGGTTTCATGAAAATTGGTTGGGCCGTTTAAGAGATATCAGCTCTGAAAGAAGGGGTCGCCATTATATCGGTTTATTATCAAAGCTTTAACTGGTGACTTAAAGTGTAATGAAAACGTGAGTCGGAAGGTGGCGACAGGATCTCCGCTATTCTTAACGTACCGGACCATGTTAGGAACCAATAGTTTGGTCTTGATAAGCATATAAAGATTTTGCAAAAAAAAGTACAGTCGGCCACAAAAGCTTGTCCCAAAAATTTAATTTTTGACTGAAACTTTTTTAAAGCTTTTGTTCAACTTGTTGCCGGTGAGTATTGTTAATTAGCCAATAGAAATAGAACACGGACACGTCAAAGTCCAAGAAAACGTTTCTGATTGGCTGGTTGACAGAGCCAAATTGTTTTATTGTTTACATTTTGTTAAACACCTAAATAAATGGTGTATATAAGTTTTGAAATTCTACATTTCCCAATGATGTTTGCAGTTAGCAAAAGGGTGGATCAACTTTTTGTTGTTGTTATTCTGTCCCGTAAGCCAGGAGACAACAGTGACTGAGTTTCTTAGAAAAAAGGTTATAATATATAATCCTAGGACACTCAGGAAAAAAGCCATGAAATAATATGTTGCCAATAAAACTGATTTTTAGTGGAATTATATCCTTTGAAATTAGTTTTAAAGAGTGACCCAGGAGACGTCACCATGGCAACGAGCTACAACAAAAAGTTGATTGACCCAAAAAAACTGTAAGATGATAATAATTTTAAGTAACACTGGAGAATTACTTACTATTAAATAACATTCAACCAAAATAATAATTATTAAAATACTCCCATTCACTATTACAAAATAACAAATCCAAATTAAACATATCATATTGCTTTTATCAAACAAAAAAAACACGTAATAGCGACTGGATACCCTATATACATTGTCTTTAAACGCTGTTAACTGATTTTTAATATTAAAGCGAAAAAATTACATTTTATTTATAATTATAATAATGGCATTATTTTATTCATAATCACATAAGAAGCTCAATATTTTACGTAAATACCCGTAAGTGTGTGGCATACATATAAAACTCGTGGAAGCCCGCGACTCCGTTGGAAATTTCATTAACATCGGTTCTGTAGTTTAGCTGTGAAAGCGTAACAAACAAACCAACAAACAAATTATGGATTATGTCACAGTCATATCATGTGCCGCACACTTATGCATATTAATTATACAAGGACAGTTCAATTCACTTAGACAACATATAATAAAATAATTGATATCAGAAAACATACAAGTATTTAAATATTTGCCATTTCATAAATCATTATGTAACACAACGTAAAATATACAAAAGTGTCTCTTTCTGAGGGCCGCATGCCTCCCCCCACTAAAAAGGGCAAGTTTACCATTTAGGTGTATTTACTCAAAGGAAATTGCCCCCCCCCCCCCCGCCCCCCCTCCCTCCAAAGGGAGCTCTCCTTTTGAATATATCGTTCATGGTTGCCAGCGCAAAATAGACCTGAGTATTTATGAGATAGATCTGGTTGAAAAGGTTAAGAAATGTCTCAGCATATCTACTGTTTTTCGTCGGCCTCCATAGGTAGTAAATGGACATGATGTTAATTTTTAACCCCCGACGCAAAAAAGAGGGGTGTTATAAGTTTGTGTGTGTGTGTGTGTGTGTGTGTGTGTGTGTGTGTGTGTGTGTGTGTGTGTATGTGTGTGTGTGTGTGTGTCTGTCTGTGGCACCGTAGCTCTTAAACGGATGAACCGATTATAATGCGGTTTTTTTTATTTGAAAGCAGGTTTTCTAGCGGTGGTTCTTAGATATTTTATATCGAAATCGGTTCAGCCGTTTTTGAAGTATTGAACTTTGAAATGTCAATGACGGGGGTTTCCCAACTTTTTGTTGGTTAGGTTAGGTTATTAACCTGTGTTAAATACTTGCTACACTATCGCATTGGGCTGACCTGTAACGATAGATGTATATGTGAAATAAATAAATAAATAAATAAATAATGACTTGCATTTTGTTCATTAAATAGCCCCTACATTTATCATATACCATATCACAGAGGTACTAAAGTCGCCGTTAATAGAATTTGCGAACTATGTAAGCAAAACCAAACGAACCAATTCACCATGATTACTCGATAATCACGTACTTTTAAAGATCAAGTGAGGTCTTTGCAACGATTTATACACTAAATCATTATTTTCATATTAAGTTTAAGGTCAAATAACTATTCATTATACGTTATTTTTAATAAAAACACGCTTGGTGAATATTTGAGGTTATGTGTCAAACAGTACTAATTTTGCGACTTTAGTCTTCCTTTTTTTAGCTAAAGTCGGGGTCAATAGAAATGACAAAAGAAGTAAATAAATCAGTACTATTTGACATTAAACCTCAATATTTCTGCAAACGAAAACGTATAGTTAATAGTTATTTAATCTTAAACAGAATGTAAAAGTACCTAACAATCAAGCGTGCACATAATTAAATATAGGTACCTCACGCGATGTCCAAAAGTACGCGATAATGGTGTAATAGCGGTAAATAGGTCGGTTTGGTTTTGCTTACATTTTTTGTCATTTATATTGACCCCGACTATAGGGCCCAGAGTTATTGCGTACGACACGCAATAAATAAATAAATAAAGATATAAGAGACTATAAGTATCTATATATATTGATTATTTTACAATGATGACTTTTTAATTACTATAATATGTTTATTAATGACGTATTTTGGAATTGAAGAGAGCTCAAGAGGACCCCCTATTAATATGCCTGAGATGTCCATCCGTCCGTCCGTTCTAACTTTAAAGCGGTTATTTTTGTAGAAGGAATTATTACAGCGGATTTACTTACAAGAAAAAGTGACAGTAAAGGGGGTCCCCATACAAGAATAGTAGTTTACGTGACGGTTGCGTAATGCCAATTACGCAGAGTCGCGTACAATACTTTATCTACACACATATTATAAGTACCTACTCTCGGTTCAGACGCCGAAAGGCAAATGACCAGCATTACCTGTGGTAGTAGGTGACAGCGATGACAGCTGTAAAGTAATTTCATTACGTTATCGAATATTGTAAGGTAATGAGATCCAAATTTGGAACATCTTCCAAAATTAACAGCTGTCATCGCTGTCACCTACTACCACAGGTAATGCTGGTCATTGCCTACGGGTTTTGAACACATAATAGAGGACTTATGACACGTGTGTAGATAGACGTTTTTTCTTAACGTATTTTTATTAATTTTATCGTAAAAGCAGTTAAACATATAAGCGTCGAATTTGGTATGATACCAACAAATACAAAAAAATGGTCAAGTGCGAGTTGGGCTCGCGCTGATACTTCCAAATCGAATACTAATTAGAATATAATAATACCTATTGTGCGTCGGTACGGGACCCTCGGTGCGCGAGTCCGACCCTCACTAGACCGATTTTTTTTACTATTAAAACTATAAAGCTCATATTTACGTAAATCAAGTATCGCTCTCAAGCGATATAGCTAACTATTGTATATTCAATCTATGATCCCTGTGACAGCTCATATAAATATATTAACTGCCCTCATAAGAAATAGGTGGTATCTTAAATTCGATAGCCAAAGCAAATTCAATCTTCTCTTGTTAGTAATAAGGTTACATCTGCTACAGGAGTTTTTCTCATATATCGCCATTTCTCTTAGCAGGGCAGTGTAACACTTCTGCCCTTCTACGAAAAAAAGGTACATCTACTATATTAATTGTATTGCACTTCCAACCTTATTATAAACCATTGAGAGTTTAATATGCTTCTATGAATTAATTGCACTTGTGCCTTTTCAGAAGGGCAGACTTGTTTCTTTGACTTTTCATAAATACACACTTACGAAGACGACCAGTGATCCTTATCAACTATAGTCATCACTCACACGCCAATGACAGTTAAACACCAAAGCTAAAGTCGACCTTATGTTATACATACTATGGTCTATTTTACGCTGTCAAGCATGACGGATACATACGTCGTTGGCGTTGAACCAGTAGCCCGGATATATCCAAAAATGACGTTAAGGAGGTTAAAATAAACAGCTGACAAGTGTTTAAACATTACGAAATACAGCTGTCAAAAGGATCACTCTAAATTGAACGAACTATAGTTTTCTAATTAATCAAACCAATTATTATTGAATAAAACATTTTTATTTTAAATAGAACAAAGCATTTATAAAACAATAGTTTCTTAATCATATTTACAAATAAATTAATTCAAAGCGATAAATATTCGTGAGCTGGATTCGAACCGACGACCACCCAGGTGCATATTTTACATAACCTTCAAGACTCATAAAATTAGAGCATTTTTTTATTACACTACTGTAAAATAAAAATAAAGTACTACTAGTTTCTTAATAGCAAACGGTTATATTCGTTTTTATTATAAACACGAATGACGAAAACACTGTCAATTGCACAAGTGCAGGCGTGACAGCGATATCTATCCGAACGCTATCAACAAGAGTGCCGAAAACACTGTCAGTTGCACAAGTGCAAGCGTGACAGCAATATCTAGCCGAACGCTATCAACAAGCTAGTAGTACTGCCCCTATACATATGTTTTCTGATACCAATCTAATACATAAAACTCTCAGGCAAGGATATCGACTAAAATCACTGTCACCAAACGACTAAGTGACAAAAATGACCAAACGTGGACACAGATTAAGGTCGAAATATTAATTAAATAAATATAAAGTGACAATAGTTTACGTAGAGAGGCACTTGCCTAGCAGTGGGACACTTTTTTAATCGATGGGTTTTCGTTTTTCCTCAGTCTCACCTGATATGTGACGACGAGGTTTATGCCAGAGGTCGGAATTCTCGTAGCACTTTTGAGCTGTCATAGAGACCTCGTCTATCGACTTCCGATATACATTATGTATATTGATAAAAATACGAATACCATTTTTAAAAGATGACTACGAGTAGAAGTATACAACAGGCAGTCTTATCGCGGCGGTCTCTTCGAGATAACTTTTGGACTGCAACTTTTTGGAAATATTAAATAGGTATTAAAATAATAATATTTTATTGTTTCTTATAAACAAGGATTGTTATCAATAGTTTTCATTTACAAATCTCTATTTCACATTTTCAAAAGTTGCAGTGCGTGCCGTCTGCAGTCTAGACGGGCATATACGAACCGGACCGGAAAACACGTTATACGTAGCTAGCTAGCTTACTTCATAAAGTTTTCATATAGCTGCGTAGGTTGTGACGAAAGCCATGCACATTTATTTAGGAGTAACATTGAAAACAATTACTTATAATATTAGTAGGTAATTACGTTTTTCTTATAAAATCCGTAAGTTTACAGGTATAAAGAATACCTCAAATATTTTTTAAAGGACACCGCACGGAAATTATGGGAAAAAAACTTCGGTAAATTTTGTAAAAAAAATATATGTCACGTGTCTTGATCAATATATAAAAATACTTGAAGGGCAATAAAATCCTATGACTAGTTTTTGAGAAAAATAATATTTATCGAAAAATCATGTGGATATTGGTTCCATAGAAAAAATGAATGGAGGGAAAATGGTGGCCTGTTTTGAAAGAATATATTTTTTAAACCGTATATAGAATTTGAATAATTTATGTTAACAATAAAAGAAGTTATAAAATATTCAAAATCCACAACTTTACACCGTTTTTTTTTATACCAAGAACCAAAAAAAAGCGTTTAAAATCCTGAGTAATAGGGGGCTGTGATACAAAACTCATATTAATAGAAAGATGCGCAAAGTATCTCTTTAGTTATTAGTACTATTGCAGAAAGCGGAAATATCACGATAATATAAAAATAAATAAAAAACACAGGCTAATTTTACTTATTTTTATGAAACGCTACTTAAACTTAAAAACTTAACACTTTTTCATATCAGTTTCTTTGATGAAGTTGATTAATTAAATGGTTCCTAAGATATATTTTTTTCTTTCAATACCGACCATTTTTTTTTCTTTCATACAAGTTAAGAACTGATCTTAGTGGTTTATAAAATAAAAAGGTAACCATCGACCTTTTTGTACGTCGTTTGTAATTTAAAATAAGATTAAGTTCATTCGTCTATATTAAGTAGAGTCGCTTGCTTTATCCACATACAACTGTATATCTTTTTAATTTCCGTTGTTTTTAATTGAACGCAGTGACAAATGAAACCGCCTGTTGTTTACCTCTACTTTCAATCTTCTTATACGTTGTGTTCTATAATGTATCGATAAAATATGTATATCGGAAGTCGATAAACGAGAAGTCCCTATGACAGCTCGAAAGTGCTACGAAAATTCCGGCCTCTGTTTATGACTTACACAGGCTAGGAAAAAAAACAGTAAAAATAATTACGTATATGGTTACGTTCATATTCCGTTCATCGTGATGATGATGATCAGTGATCGGAATAGGTAGAGTAGGTATATTTACCTAAGGGTGGTATTCCACCTATCCAATTCTTTGTCCAAATATTTGATCAAATTTCTTTGATGGAGGCCCATTCCACTTATCCAATATCTTGGTCCAAGTAATTATACTATTTGCGTAGCCATTTTGAATTAAATGTCATTCGTAATATTTTATCAAATGTAGGCGTTTCTAGAAATTTTTAAGAAGTGTTCCAATTTCTTTGATCAAATGCACATTGGACAAAGAATTGGATAGGTGGAATACCACCCTAAAGTTCGCAAAGGGACATAATATAGAGTGGTTGCAACCGAGTAAAATATTAATTTATTTTATTGAATTCCGGATTTCCGTCATTTTTCTGGTACACTAGTAGTAATTACGTATTTTTCGGTCACCTGTCACGAGTCGAATATTATTTACCAACTGTGTCATTTCAATGGTCTGAATTTTTATAAATTAAAAAATCATATTTTTATAATACCGTTAAACTTTCCTGGATTGTAAAAGAAACCTAAATAAATATGTGAAATAAATATAAAACAAACCTAATCTAACCTAACCTATATGATCGGACTTTATAAAAAAAAAATTATAACTTATGAATTTTCGGACCAATGAAAAAGTTAGGAAACAAAAATAGTCTACAGTATTATATAAAAGGCAAACCTGACTGACTTATATATCAACGAACAGCCGAAACTACTGTACCTAGAAACTTGAAATTTGGTACAGGGGTTCCTTTCATGATGTAAGTGAGCACTAAGAAAGGATTTTACGAAAATCGACCCCCAACGGGAAGCAATGGGGGGAGTAGCGGGAAACTAAATCTACGCGCACTTAGTCGCGGGCGTCATTGTCCCCTGATATTTATTTTATTTTATTTTTATTTGGCAAAAGTAAGTTTGGACCTAGGTCAAATTAAAGCGGGACTTTCTCTGATATTTAGAAAGAGCTAATTTAAAAGTAACCTACCAGTAAACTTTATTTGGTAATTTGGCCTTTACCAATATATTCGGTTACCAAAATAGACGTGAAAGTTACTTTGTAAGATTTTGGTTACCAATCTTAAGTCAACGTATAGACAAAAAAAAAATGTTTAACAAAAACCAAGAATATCTTTCATATTTCCACTCGTTCCTAAAGAAACCAGAAATAACTTCAAAATACCAAGTATTACAAAACATTATATAATTTAATCAGGTATATTTGTAATTGAACTTCAATTTTATTTTAATTTTTAATTAAACTATATTCCCTATACACCATTTCGTTTCATTTAACTGAATGTAAATAAACAAAAGCACGTGGTATAGTTGGTCAGCCAATAGGAGCAGTACACTGATATGTCAAAGCTCGACAAAACTGCTATGATTGGCTGTTGAACAGGACCACGTGGTTTGGCATGTTTGCATTTCAGTACCTAAAGAAATCGAGTATAGTCTAACCCTCTTACTAATAAACGTTGAGTAACGATAGTATAGCTATACAATGTTTTGTTCTTATCTGTCATTGTGACATTTGGATTTGACAGATAAGGACAAAACATTGTATAGCTATACCACCGTTACTCAACGTTTATTAGTAAGGGGGTTAAAATTTAATCTGACACGAGTTTTAAGTAATCTGGTGTCTAAAGGTACGAGCATTATATTTGTTTAAAGACATTCCAACTTGTGTTTTGTGGGCAAGCAGTGGTAGTAGGATCCATTAACTCACCGCGAAGCAGCAGTGTTCACATTTTTGTGTTCCGATGCGGGTAGAATGAGATGCCACTTACCATCGAGTAGCCCACAGATATAAATACACATAGATAACGTAAACACCTCGATCTGTATGATAGCCAACTTGGGACATATGTACCAAGAGAGAATTTTACGTTTTCCGCGCAAAATCGATTCAAAGTCGTCGCATTTTTGGGCTATTGCAGTTTATTATCACGCAACGAGGCATGTTCTTAGTTTTCACGGCCGACCGCAACAACAGGCACGCGGAACGTCAGTAGCGACGGCCAACCCCGACGCTTGGTCGGGGTTTAAGTCCGGATTCTGACACGCGAAGTAGATGCATTTGTGTTATCTATGTGTATTTATATCTGTGAAGTAGCCTGAGCGCTCGCGTTTGTTCTCCTTACGTATATTGTATTGAGCTTGTAAAAAAAAACCGGTCAAGTGCGAGTCGGACTCGCCAAAAAAAAACACGGCAATAGAAATACACACTGGGAAATTTTCAACTGTACCTAATACGGTTCATGAGGTACAACCCACTGAATGACGGACGGACAGCGGAGGCGGTACGGGACCGTTAAAATGACCTTTTCGACTCTATAAAACGGACCTTGGTTCGTATGACACGTTACACTCTAACACCCGTATTCACAAACGTCACTATGAGACCTCACAGTGCTCACGAACGCACAGGGTGGTTCAAATCGTCTCATAAACAAAAGGTCGGTCAAAAAGGACTAATCACAAAGCTGTATTGAACGCAGTGCGTTTACTCAGTGAAGGATCCCTTAAGTATTGTTTGTGAAGGGTGTAAGAAAGGTGATTACAGTAATAAAAAAATACGTATAAGTTTGACGTAATCTGTGGTACGTTTGTCCATATCATGAAAAAAAAAAACAGATTCCTACAGCTACCTATACAGTTTATAATTTGAAAACGTCACACAAAACTTAATATCGGTATGCCATTTTTCACCGACAAAACTTTCATCGAATATCATTTCACAGAATTTCACTTCATACAAAGCTGAAGCAGTGTTTTCGTAAATATTCGTAATGTAATGACGTAACATTGGGAAGAGTGGCATACCATAGGTCCCAATTCAATCACTGCCCCTTAGGGTGCGGCTCCATTGAGGTGGAGGTGAGCGGAGGTGAGCGGAGTGGAGCGGAGCTGTGCCAATATTAACCAATAGAATCTAAACTAACGTGCACAAGGCGCGCTCGACGTGACCGCATGCACCTTTTATTGATTAATATTGGCAAAGCTCCGCTCCGCTCCGCTTGTCTCCGCGTCAGTGGAGCCGCACCCTTACCCCTAGGATATGAAAGGAATATTCCTTCAAATTTTCAAATTCCTAGGTTCAGAGGTTTTGGCTGTGCGTTGATCGATCAACCAGTCAGTTTCTTCTTTAGATAAAGATAAGTATAAAACTAAGTCGCTTCCCGCCGTCTATCCCTCTGTATGTAAGCTTAGATCTTTCAAATTATTTAATACGGCTTTCATCAATAGATAGTGATTTAAAAGGAAGGTTTTATGTATAATATAATATGATTTATGTACGGGTCTTGGGAGCATGTCGTTTGGCCAAATTTTTTTTGGTCAAATGTATCATTTCCCAAATGTCTCATTTGCCAAACCAATGTCATATAAATTTTACCGAATTTATTTTAGTACTATCGTGTAGAACCCTATAGGTCAGGCTAGGTAAGTTTTTATAAAAACCTTGGATTACAGCTTGGCAAATAAAAATTTGGGAAATGTAACATTTGACGAAAAATATTTTGGCCTAACCAAATAGACCCACGGATGTTACAGAAAACTGCTACAAAAGCCTGTTGATAAAATGAAACTGCGTACATGACACCACTTAATCTATCACATTTCAACCCCAATCTGCGTCCATCGAACCAGCTCAGTCTCTCCTGAAAAACAGCCAGTTAAGCAAACCCTGCATGACCATGGCGAGGATGAATCCGCCGAAGATGTCCCAGTTGTGTGACGCGGAGGGGACCCGGGCGACGGGCTGGAACCTGCCCTGCGACGCGTTGAGGTTTTCGACCGCGGCCGTGAGGCGCTCGAGAGTGAGCGACTGCTCTCGGAGAGAGGAGTCGAGGGAATACAGGGTTTGTTTGAGAGTTCGTCTGTAAAAAAAATGGGGTAAATTAGAAAAAAGGCGGATATGTGCGACTGGGTTGGGCTCACCGACGGTTTCGCACATGACACGGTTAACTCAATTCAAAATTTGGCCGCTTCTTGCATAAACAACAGGGTCTTTTTGTGATTTAATTAAACATGTATAGTTTTCCGAGTTTTTCCTATACTTGAAGTATAAGACGGTATTACTTGCCAAATTTCATAGATCTAGGTCAACGGAAAATACCCTATAAATTTTGATTACCTTGAGAGTGTCGCCAAATACGTTTATTGCGGCAAAAACGTCGCATTGACGTCGCTCTGTTGTAGGGATTGAATGTTTATTATATCGACCCTCTCTATATCGATGTTTGTAGTTTATATTATAAATATTACATACATACATACATAAACTCACGCTTTCATTCCCAGAGTGGGGTAGGCAGAGCCACAAAATCACCAACAACTCCAAAAACTTGTTGATAATTCTGTGACCACATTTTGCACAACCAGGCTAAGATGTTATCCAGTGTATTAGTGACAGGTTGCAAACCCATCGCCTAACAGCACTACATAGCCTTAAGTCCCTTAGTCGTCTCTTACGACATCCACGGGAAGACATGGAGTGGCAACATTCTAAACTCGGCACCACACGGGCAATATTATTATAAAATTATTAATCTCTGCTAAATCTCAATATAGCGTAGGTATTAAAACTTCTTGATTAAAAATTAGAAGATAACCTCATTATTCTAACAAGATGCGAAATAATTTACCTATTTGCAACTATTAACCTATTATTTACTTCTTACTGATCCCATTCTTTTTTATTACATTTTTAGTAGTAATTGTCTTTGACTCATTGTCAGTAACATGACATAAACCTCTAAGTACAATACCATAAACATTTAAATAGTCGATAAAATAAACATTCAATCCCTATAAATAGTGACGTCAGTGCGACAAGATAACGGGGTTTATTCATGAGTTTTTAAAGAATTGAATTGAATTGAGTTTTGATGCTAGGTCATGATGATCTTGGCGCATATCACGAGTTCTAATTCTAAGTTCTGATTTTTATTCCCACGGAAAAAAATGTAAACAAAGGTGTGCCGCTAACGAAAAACATTTCCAGCATTCAAAATATTTATACTTCCCACTTTTATAAGCAATCGACTTACTATAAAAAAACTATATATTGTAATCAAGATGAAATAATTTAATTTGTTGATGGCAAACTTTATTTTGAAATATACTCTTTGTTATATTAATTTAAAACGAGAATACTGTTTTCGTATGCATAATTTATTTATTGCACTGGTATCACTGATTCGATACACCCGTCTTAAAAAGTCGAGGGCCGCTTGGCTTGATTCACGTCACTTCACTCGCTTCACAGTTAGTGCTCCCGTCGTATTAGCTTTCCAGTTACTCTTGTTAAATTGTTCTGTTAAAATTTCATTGTTGTTACGTTTTTTTATTGTTATTACGTTGTTTGTTGTTACATTTTCCGTTGTGTTTTTGTTATTGTTGTGTGGTAGGATGGACATGCGGTAGGTGGATGGTCTGTTAATAAACGTAAAAAAATATTGCTGTTTCATTTCACAGATTTGTGCGATTTTCATTTTAGTTATTTCTTAATTTATTTTTAATATCACTGTTCCAACGACATGATAATATCTAATATTATTTTTCTTGCTGGCCCGTACTTTGAGATCCCCTGAAATGTCACTTTGACAGTGACGTAACTTTGTTTAATTTTTTCCGTGGGAATTAAAATCAGACCTTAATGGGTGATAATGATGAGTGTGTTGGTACCACAGAACAGAAAAAACAGTAGAAGTGTCAAGTGGGCGTGTAACGTGTGGCATAATTATGCGGAGTTCCGCATAACCTAACATACATTTGCCGCGATCGCTTATTTCGATATTTTGATATTTGATATTTCTAAAATAGGAAATAAATCCAGAAGCATGCCTTATTGTGCTATTTTGGAGTGTAAAAATGATAGCCGCACCAATAACATTTTCCATGGTGACGTGTCGTTTTTATGATAGTTTGAGTATTGGCGACAACAGCGCCTCTATTCTAGGCGGTATAAACGATATCGTAGTTTACCTGTTAAGGTATTGTTATGACGTCAGCCGTCATTACTGTCAAGAAAATAAGAGCTATCAAAACGTTGACAATACGATAACAGGACAAAAACGATATTGTTTTTACCGTGTTGAATAGAGGCGCAAGTCTAATACTAAGCGAAGCTCATGCCACTTCCACTGTTTTTTCTATTCCGTTATTGGTACTCACGTATTTGTTTTAGACCGGCTGGCCAGCTCGCCGCGACTGTCCGTGTCGGAGCCCATCAGCCGGCTGTCGGAGGGGCGCACCGTGCCAGACCCGGTCTGGGACTTTATCACGAACTCTTCCTCGAACTCTATCACCTCTGTGGGCTGCCATGCACTGGAATAATAAACGGGTCAGCTGTCAGTCAGTTTGTTATGGAACGAACGAGAACACGGACAACGCAAGCAGAGCTCGGTATATACGGGGCAAAATTAAATGACAGCTAGGGATGGCCTATATCGATAAAATCAATTATCGATGCAGTTCCCATATACTAGTGATCGCCCCCAGCATTGTTTGTATTTTTGTGTGTATTTTTTTTTAATTTTGTTTGCCCCTACTACTTCCACAGAAATTGAAAAGTCTTTTAGCCACCTGAAATGGATTAATCTGACGAGACGGAGAAGTTTAACGCCCGAAAATTTGGAACAAATTTTGATCGTTTTTAACAATAGCCAATAGGACAGTAATTCTGAAATACAAAATATTGGGTCCTTACCTATGAAATTGGCGTTATTTTTACGTGTTTTATTTCGTACGGAATTTATTCATTTCAATTTTAACTTCCAAATTATTTTTAACGTTCATTAATAAAGTATGTTACAAAGGTTTTAGATACAAATAATATGGTTCAATTTCTTACTTAGTGTTTAAAATTAAAGTGTGAACTCAACTCTTTTCATGTGCTGTGAGTTCAAGTGTTGCAATTACGCAGAGTTTTAAGAAGCTAACTATTTTTAAGTAATTAAGATATGTATAATATAGCTTAGAAGCGTCCAATATTCCTGACAGAATTTTGTTTGTTTTGCATTTGACGTTACTAAATAATCCGCAAAATTAAATGTATGAAAACCACCGTTTTCATAAAATTCTCCATATTAAACGCCAATTTCATAGGTAAGGACCTAATATGATGATGATGTGTAAAGGTTCAAAAATCTTTTTAAAATAAAGAATAACCAGAATTATGTTGCTATTTTGTTTCATTCGCATACTTTCAATTAAAAATAGCTTACTTTCTAACCTTTACAACAACGTACTATTTTTGTCCATTTATAGCGAACAAGACTGTGTTATTCGTCGTTCGTCGTTACTCTGTCACGGCTAAAGCATTGAACCGATTTAGATTAACCTCCGAAAATAAGACAGTTCCCGAGGTATTTGCGATAAAATGACTCTTTTATAAATTCAATTTACCTGAAATTCGAGTGATTGTATTTCCAGCCTTGATCGACGATACCTGTCAAAAAAAAAAGTATAAATAAAACAAAGTACGTTTTCTGGTATTTTTGGACACGGACTAACTCTGGATTGAAAATGCCTGCATATCCTTCTAGTAAATGATGAATCTTAATGACCTTCGATTAATTTTGAATAAGGTAACATCTTTTTTAAATTTAAAGCATCATAATTAATGGTTAGTCAATGGGTCTTGTGGCATACCATAGCCGCTTGTAGCATATAAAAAATTCTCATGGTATTTCATTAATGATCCTGGCATATCAGGGTATTAAGGATCTTGTGGTATGTCATGGGGTTTTGAAGTAGATCATGGATTCTAATGGCATTTAAAATAGTATTTTATGTAACTGATACATAAAGAGGGTCCTTAAAATACGAGTGTGGTTTTATGAAACGAGCTGAAGGCGAGTTTCATAATAAGATCACACGAGTGTTTTAAGGCCTAATTATGTACAGTTACATACATTACTTTATCTACACACATATTATAAGTACTCTAAGATGCGTTCAGTAGGCGGCAGAACAAACATGGCGGCAAAGCTAACCTGTGTCACGAATATGAATGTTTTTTTTAAATCATAGACAAACTAACAAAGTCCCTATTCTAATGTCATTCGAAATCAAAATGGCGTACGACACTTTACTTCAAATATACCGAGTCGACGTTTAATTGATACTAGAATTGGCCCCCTGTTTGAATTTTGTTGGTTTTGGAAGATGTTCCAAATTTGAACAACATTACTTTATCAAAAGTTGTATCGTAATTCTAACTTTTCATTACAGCTACAGATAAGAAAACATATCATAGTAAAATTGTATCAAGTAATGCTGGTCATTGTCTACGGATTCTGAACGCATTATAGAGAACTTATGATATGAGTGTAGATAAAGGTCTTAATAAGATCGTAATGGCATAACATAGGGCATAATGGCATATGATGAGTCTTAATTACATATCATTGAAGAAGATAACGATGAAGAAATCATTATTAAATGCAGTATTACATAGATAGGTTATATTAACTAAAAACGTATTATTAACAACATGCAATAAGCACCAAAAGGGCGGTCAGCGCAGCAGCAAGCTGCGACTAAAAGTCACATGGCTGGTTTTAATTGGTTCTTGTGGTATATCATGATATTTAATGATATATCATTGAGTCTTACGGCATATCATGGATCCTAATGGCACTACATACCTTCAGGGGAATTGGAAGGTTCCTGGAGGCAGATCAATGTCTCAATGACATATCATTGGGTCCCGTGGCAGATCATTTTTTTTCAACGATGTATTATTGGGTCCTATGGCATACCTTGGGTTTCAATGGCACTACATACCTGGGGGATTGGAGGGTTCCCGGTGGCAGATCAATGTCTCAATGACATAATTGGGTCTCGTGGCAGATCATGTTTTTTTAACGATGTATCATTGGGTCCTATGGCATACCTTGGGTTGCAATGGCACTACATACCTGGGGGATTGGAGGGTTCCTGGTGGCAGATCAATGTCTTAATGACATACCATTGGGTCTTGTGGTATACTATGGATCTCAATTACATTGGTTCTTGTGGCATATGATAGGTTCTAATGGCACTACATACCTGGGGGATTGGAGGGTTCCTGGCAGATCAATGTCTTAATGACATACCATTGGGTCTTGTGGCATACCATGGATCTCAATTACATATCATAGGTTCTAATGGCACTACATACCATCTGGGGGATTGGAGGGTTCCTGGTGGCAGATCAATGCCTTTCTGCATATCATTGGATCTTTTGGCAGATCATGAATCTCAAGTACATATCATTAGGTCTTGTGGCATATCATGTTTTTTTAACGACTTATCATTGGATCCTATGGTATACCATGGGTTCTAATGGCACTACATACCTGGGGGATTGGAGGGTTCCTTGCAGATCAATGTCTCAATGACATACCATTGGGTCATGTGGCATACCATGGATCTCAATTACATTGGTTCTTGTGGCATACCATAGGTCCTAATGGCACTACGTACCTTCTGGGGGATTGGTAGCTTCTTGGTGGAAGAGGATCGGCTTCCAGGGCCCCTGGAGACCCTTGGCGCGCAAGCGCTGCGCCTCTTCGATCTCAGTCTTATGCTCCGTGGCTGCGATCTGGCAAGAAATATGTAATTGGTGTGACGGCTCATATTTAACTTTACTATATACTCTTGGATTTGCAAAACTGGAAATGATCATAACAGGGCGTTTTGCGTATCACAACTGAACGGTTTTTTTTAAAAGGGACGTTTTGCAAATGGGTTTTTTTGGAAAAAGAAGATTTGAATAAGGGGCGTTTTGATTTAATGACATTTGAACGGATTTTTCCAAAAGGGACGTTTTGCAAATGGGCTTTTTTGGGAAAAGAAGATTTTGAATAAGGGGCGTTTCGATTAAAAGGCATTGAACGGATTTTTCAAAAAGGGATGTTTTGCAAATGGGTTTTTTCTGGGAAAAGAACATTTTGAATAAGGGGCGTTTTGATTAAATTACATTTGAACGATTTTTTCCAAAAGGGACATTTTGCAAATGGGACCTTATGCGAAAAGGAAATTTTGAATAACGCATTTTGCGACTGTGACATTTCAAAATGGGATGTCTCCAAAAGGGACGAAGCTGTATATATGATGATGATGATGAGTGGGGATGCGGCCGAGGCAGACGGGCGGTCGAGTGGCTCTCCATTCATTCCGCCCAAGCTATAGGTATATATCTATAGGGTCTTCCATTAAGAATCAGTGATCTTTAAAATTAAATAAAACAATGATATTATTAATAACGTTAATAGTTTTTATTTATGTGAATATACATGGTTTGCCATTACTTATTAAATAATATCTCACTCAAATGACGTCCGCGGTGTTTGATTGTGCTCTGTAAACGAATGGTCCAATTTTGCATTTCTTTTACACAAATTTGAGGCTCTATCTCTCGAATAACACAAGTAACGTTTTCCTTAAGCGCAGTAGTTGTGCGTGGCCTGTTTGCGTAGACTAATGATTTAACATAGCCCCACAAAAAATAATCTAATGGCGTTAAATCACAAGATCTTGGCGGCCACTCGATGTCTCCAAATCTGCTGATTACACGTCCATTGAAATGCTCCTTCAATAGATCTATGGCACGAAACGTTTTTCTAATCGAACTGTCTCTTTAATAATACAGTTTTATTATTTCTAAACGTTGGTGATCTGTATACCGTTCCATAATTAAATGGCAGATACTGACGTTGAGTTTTTTCACAAAATGGCGGCAAAAAAATTACAAGTTATTTTTTTTATTTTTGGGCAAAGACACTTACTCTTAATGAAAGACCCTATATATGCGTACCTGGTCATCGTTGGCGATGGCCTCGGAGACCTTGGTCCAGAGCCGCTGGGACTCGAACGGGGTCTGTTGCTCGAGGTTCATCAGGTACCGACGCAATCTCTGCTCCTTCAGCACCGCCACGTCTAGAAGGTTTGATTCCATCTGTGGATCGAAACAGATCAATAAAATTAATCCTATTTTTTTTTAAATATTAGGTTGATAAAAACCAATGGCGACGCCTACTTTCAGAGCTGATATCTCTTAAACGGTTTAACTAAAAGGTAAGAACCATCGCGATGGAAAAAGGCATTTTAAAAAAAACCGCGTCCAAATCTGTCCATCCATTTGGAAGATACGATGCCACAAACATCCCCACAAATACAGATACACAAGTAATAACACCCCTGTTTTTTAATTGGAAGTTAAAAATAAAAATTAAAGAACCTCCTAGGACGTCAGTTATATAAGAAATAAAAGATAAAGGTATGTAAACTACATAAGTATGGAACCCGTGGGTACGTCCACCCGGAAACGTCAACTATATAAGGATGGATACCCTGGTACGTCAAATGGTTAATGCTGGAACCCTTGGATTCGTTAACTACATAAGGATGGAACCTCCGGATACGTCTACTGTATAAGGATGGAACCCCTATGTACGTCAACTGTTTAGTGCTGGAATTATCGAATACGTCAACTAAATAAGCATGGAACCTTAGGATACGTGTACTATATAAGTATGGAACCCTTGGATACGTCAACTATATAAGTATGGAACCCCTAGCTTCAAGTTTTACGATAATCGAGAAAACTTAACTCCTAATTCTCAAACCTCACAACGGCAGCAAGTAACCAGTGTTTCTTATTTTACTACTTATTAAAGGTTAGTGTTGATAGAAAATCTCACCCCGCTCCTTTTGTCTTTGATCTCGATCTTGCCGTCCCAGTATCCTTCGAGGTAGGCGATGGTGTCCTTCCCCTTCCTTATCCGGCCGGATATCGCGTTAGTTTGGTCTGCGCCGCCAAGGAACGACTGTAAAAAACGCATTAATTACACTATAGTGGTTGGATTGAAAATTTTATTGAGCAGTGAATGCGTTAAAAAAAAACTAGTCTTACCCTCAATTTAAACTCGACATCTGCAGAGTAACCAGTTTCGGCACACATTATATGAATCTGAAACAAACAAACATTCAAAACTGTAATATCAATAGGGTGACTGCTATAGTTATTGGCCACTCCATAGTAATTGGCCACTCTTGGCGAGACAGAAAGAAACAAGGTAATGGACGCGTGCACTCGAATGAATGAGAGAAAAATATTAACTGTGTTTCTCCTGCTTTCGTTTCAGTTCATAAGATTTTGTATTTCTGTCTCGCCAAGAGTGGCCAATTACTATGGAGTGGCCAATAACTATAGCAGTCACCCTATGTTCCTTTAAATGCCGCTAACTTTTTTATTTATATGCGACCACCATTACCCTAAAGGTTCCCCTATGGAAACCCTAATCGTCATTTGTCCTAATGCATCGTTTTTCCGAGTTTTTGTTTATCCTACAGCCATTTCCGATTATTATTTTTTGTGTTGTTATAATACAACGCTAACCGAACCGAACCGCAGTATTTCAGCTGAGTTTTGAGTGATCAGAGAACCGCTGGTTCATCTGAAAACCAGTTTAGGGCAAATGAAAACTCGGACAAACGATGTGTTAGGACAAACGTTGTTAGGGATTCCAAGGGACACCCACCCTAAATGTAGCAAATTTTTGCATATTTCGCTGATTTTCCGAATTATAAACCCGAACCGTATTCAGGCATAGTCACTACTAGTGTCGTAATATTCTTGTTTAAGATAAAATAACTAGGCTTTTTAAAAAAAAACTCGTTTTCTGCAAATTTAAGGTTATGTGTCAAACATTACTATTTCGTTGCCGACTTCACTCTCTCTCCCGAACTTACCTTCCCCCCCAGTTCCATACTGAGCGTTCCGATCACGATCCCCTTGCAATGCGCGTACGGCGCTGTCGTAATGTACGTCTCTTTCCACGGCAATAGGTTTACTCGTGCGCAGCCCTCCAATATGGCCGACGTAGAGTTACCTGGAATAGTATATTATTGTAGAGGAAGAAAAGTTGGCAATAAGAAGGCAAGGAATGAAGGTCAATGGCACGTCAAGTATATAAGGATGGAAAAAAAAACAAACA
Source organism: Acleris cristana (assembly GCA_948252455.1). Taxonomy (NCBI): domain Eukaryota; kingdom Metazoa; phylum Arthropoda; class Insecta; order Lepidoptera; family Tortricidae; genus Acleris; species Acleris cristana. The sequence continues at coordinate 5,335,146 of OX411800.1, read as the reverse complement.
AACCCCGGGTACTTCAATTACCTAAAGATGGGACCAGCGGTTACTTACGTTAACTATAAAAATATAAAGCCAAAGGCACGTGCTTAGGGCATGATGGAATCTCCGGGTACGTATGTAGATAAGGATGGAACTGCCGAGTGCGGCATTTACGAGGATGGAACCCCAGGATACATAAAGTCACGATAATCAAAAGAATTTTCATTTTCGACAGTAGTGTCAAGTAACAAGCGTTTCTTATTTCACTACCTACGTTATGTCATTACCGAAATGGATCTTGCTTACAAAGCAAATTATAGACAGACAAGAATGCACTTACCGTAAAACTTAGAGCGTGCGAGCAGGCTGCCCTCTATGACGAAACCTTCTTTCCTGTTTGAAATGTAGAACGCCGACACCGGCGGGTGGTGAGATACCTGAAAAAATAAACAACAATACAACTAAATAAAATAAAATAAAATCGGTCAAGAGCATGTCGGACCATGATCAATACAAAAAATGCCACACCCACACAAGAATGAAAAAGGATGGCTTTATGTGCTTTCGCTTGAAAAACGTAAGATGGAGATAGTTCACGTACGCCATGATGGCAGCATCAAATCCAAATAATAAGTTATACATAATAAACTACATAAGTATGGAACCCGTGGGTACCCACTCCGGAAACGTCAACTATATAAGAATGGAAACCCTGTGTTACGTCAACTGTTTAATGCTGGAATTCTCGAGTACGTCAACTACATATAGAACCTCCGGATACGTCTACGGTAAAAGTATGGAACCTTTGGGATACGTCACCTTTATAAGTATGGAACCCCTTTGGTACGTCAAGTTTATAACAAACAGATACACAACACACGTCAAACCTTTCTTTTTTTCATCGAAGGTTATAGATGGGCTTTAGTGTTACCTGCTCAGCGATATAGTAGGTAGTAGTATGCGAGTCAGGATGCTTCCAACAGCAGCGGAAGACCTCGCCCAGCACCGGGTTGTACGGCTTCTTCAGACCCTTGGGCTTCCGGTACAGCCCCGACAGGTACCAGCGGAGCACCAGCTTGAAGCGGAGGTACGAGTCCTCCACGTTCTTGGCTCTGGAAGGACGTTATCAGTTCTGAATAAAGAGTAAAAAAACGAGGAAGAGCATGTCGGTCCATACTCAGTGTAGGGTTCCAAAGGCGTTACTACAAACACAAAAATGTACCTCAACAAATAAGATTTGATGGGCAACAGCAAAAGAGCATGTCGTCATGGCACTAACGTCCTTTTGTTGAGAAGCGCAACGCTTTGGAAACGCTTTTTACAATGGGAACGCGCCGCACCCAGCCTGGCTATCGGTGTATTTGCGGCTTTATAAAGGTAACAGCTTATTAGAGCCACCCGTCACCTGACCCGCACCGCCTCGTCGCTCGGCGTCCACTCGTTGTCGACAGGTGGTCCTCGGGTGGACACCGCCAATTTTTACCAGCTCTACAGATTCCCAATTCTACAGATTCTCAGCTCTACAGATTCCCAATTCTACAGATTCCCAGGTCTACAGATTCCCAATTCTACAGATACCCAATTCCACAGATTCCCAATTTTACAGATACGCAATTCAACAGATTCCCAATTCTACAGATTCCCAATTCTACAGATTCCCATTTCTACAGAAGGCCTAGGCCTAGTCACCCGTCTTTGATTGGTCGGTCTTGGCGGTCGCTTATTCTGTGTCCATAGAGTTAGAAAACTTCTGAAAATCTAATTTGACAGAGTCGACGGAGCTCCTCGCGGAGCCCTTATTTCTGGGTTGTTTTGGCCCTCCGGGTCTCATATAAAAACGAACCTAACTTAACCTACAGCTACGACTGTGAAATTTATTATTTATTTTACGTGTATCTGTATGTACAGTTAGGAATATGTCAAGTTGGGAACCTGTTGAATTGCGAATCTGTAGAATTGGGAATCTGTTGAATTGGGAATCTGTAGAATTGGGAATCTGTTGAATTGGGAATCTGTTGAATTGCGAATCTGTAAAATTGGGAATCTGTAGAATTGGGAATCTGTAGAGCTGAGAATCTGTAATAGAAATCTGTAGAATTGGGAACAAACCGACACCGCGTGGTCACCAGTGAACCTCGCGTGGTCAATGAGTGGGCCTTGCGTGGTCAACGAATTTCCGAGCAACCTAACTACCAGCGTAAACCGCGTAAAGCGCTGACAAGCATGCGAGCAACGAGCTATCATCGAGTGGACCACTCGCCGTCCGCGCGTGGACACCTCGCGAGCGAGACGATCCGGTGACGCTACGTAGTTGATGTAAGTAGTGAGCGCATGCCCATACAAATCCATATAATAGTTATTTATGTAACTGGTACATAATGAAGCCTCTTAAGGTACGAGAGCCGAGGTTAGAGCGCGAGCTTGCGAGCGCTCTAATTACAGGCACGAGTACCTTAAGAGCTAATTATGAACCGTTGCATACATAACTTTTTGTACAAGCTTAAAATGATAAGGATAAAAACAAAAAATCGCTAACTTTTCTCGTATACTTTACTCGATTTTCTGCTAACAAATTACTTGTCATCAAAGACTTTTGCACTATTCCGATGCGCGATAATAGTTTGTGAATTTTATTGATAAATGTAAACAAATTTCATGCGAATTTTAATAGATACTAAAAACAGTTCTATCAAATTATCATAAATAAGTTGGAATGCCAAACGAAACGCCATTTTGTTGATAACCATGGTAACCAAATAACAAATCGATGGATATTAACCATCTATTTTTAGTAATTGAATAAAAATGTAATTTTAAACACATAATTACTCATACAATTAATTTTGTTTTCAATATACGTAATTGTTATTGGTGTTAAATGTTTTTAACGGTTTATTATACAAATTATTAGGATGTCAAGTGTTAACTAAACGCCAAGACTGATATCCGGAATGACCGTTACCATGGTAATAACAATGCTATAATAAATTATAGAACTGTTATTACCATGGCAACGCTCATTATAGAATTGTTTTTACGCTTCGGTTACGCTATAGGTGGTATTCTGACACCATTAACGATATCAATATTAGCGGTTTATAGTACGCGAGTAGAAAAAGAATACTAACCGCTCGAGGCGAGGCGGTGCGGGTCAGGTGCCGGGTGGCTCTAATGAGCTATGACCTTAACACCCCTTTTTGTTGGTAATATAATAAAACTACTCACTGCGCCAGTATATCCGCGTGATAATAATTGTCAGAAAGCTTGTCCAGGAACGACCTCGGCTCCAGGATGAAGGTCGGCAGCACCACCTTGCTGAGGTCCATCCCCGGGCGGACCTGCTTCAGGAGGAACCAGAGGAGCGACTTGTTCTCTTCCGCTACTTCTTCCACTAGCTCTCCCGCCTGGAACCAGGGCATTGAACAATTCAGAAGTGTAACAAAACGCAATCTTTAATAACCTAACCAACAAAAAGTTGGAAAACTCCCGACATTGACATTTCAAAGTTCAATACTTCAAAAACGGCTGAATCGATTTCGATATAAAATGTCTAAGAACCACCGCTAGAAAACCTGCTTTCAAATAAAAAAAACCGCATCCAATTCGGTTCATCCGTTTAAGAGCTACGGTGTTACCATTGCGACTAACCGTTCACACACAGAACCTGTCGCACAGAACCGGTCGTTAGCTCTTGGGATGACCTATGTCCAGCTGTGGACGTACTTTGGTTGACATGACGATGACGCAGCATAGAAAAGTGGTAAACAAGCGCACTAGTTCTAACCTAACCTACGTAATTAATGTTCAAGATATCCTGAATACGTCATGGTCCCAGCAGAAAATAGCGTTCGTTGCAATTATACAATCGGTATAGAAGCTTCAAGTCCACAGCTCGTTACGAATAGGTAGCAAACTACACCTTAAAAAGTACGAGTTGCAAAATGACCACTTCGTTTGCGTTACTAGGTAAGTTTCCCGAAGGGCAAATTGCCTAGGAATAGGAGCCCCGCTATGCGGGGCTCCATCGACATTGCTAAGACAGACATGAAATGAAAAAAATGTTGTCATTTAGCGACTCGGACTTTTTGAGACGCAGTCGTAAAGCGATCTGGTCGTATTGCGATCTAGGCACCAAGCGATGTAGTCAGATCGAGATGTCGTTACAAAGCGATCTGGGTCCCAATTCTCGTGACTTCGAGATGATTTTTCATGCGAGATATTTCGAAAAAATGTATGCAGTTGACAGTTCATCTCGCATGAAAAATCATCTCGAAGTCACGAGAATTAGGTCCCTGGTCGTATTAGCTAGCTGTGGACAGAAAGCTTCTATCCCATACAATCGATTAAGGCAAATAAGAAAACCCTCATCAGAAAAAATGTGTACTGACCGCGCCTGTCTCGCCATATCCTCGACATAGCAGCTGTCAGGGCGGGGTACCGCGTCGGGTCGGCGGCGCGCGTCCAGCGACCCCTCCGTCATGCCGGGCCGGGAGCCCTCGCTGTCCGTGTTTGCCTCCTATGATTTTAACTAATACGTCTCTACCTTACCAACAGTTGGCCAGTGCACTCGTTTACCGTTTTTTATATGCTGCTTCATCATCATAATGCCAGCCAAAGCATGTCCACAGCTGGACTGATCTTCCCAAGAATTCACGACCGGTCCTATGCTAGTCGCAATGGTACCCCATCATTTTATCGAATTTCACTTCATCGATTGTGTTATTTCATCGAATTTCATTTCATCAAACGCTATTTTCTTCTGAAGCCATGATGTTTTCAGGACATCATAAAATATAATTACGTAAGTTAGGTTAGGTTAGCCTAGCGTTTGATGAAATGAAATTCGACGAGATGAAACTCGATGAAGTGAAGTTCGATAAACTTCATCAGAAAAAGCCGTACTGACCGCGCCTGTCTCCCGATCCATATCCTCGACATAGCAGCTGTCAGGGCGGGGTACCGCGTCGGGTCGGCGGCGCGCGTCCAGCGACCCCTCCGTCATGCCGGGCCGGGAGCCCTCGCTGTCCGTGTTTTTCTCCTATGATTTTAACTAATACGTGTCTACCTTACCAACAGTTGGCCAATGCACTCGTTTACCGTTTTTATATGCTGCATCATCATCATAATGCCAGCCAAAGCATGCCCACAGCTGGACTGATCTTCCCAAGAATTCACGACCGGTCCTGTGCTAGTCGCAATGGTACCCCATCATTTTATCGAATTTCACTTCATCAATTGTATAATTTCATCGAATTTCATTTCATCAAACGCTATTTTCTAAAGCCATGATGTTTTCAGGACATCATAAAATATAATTACATAGGTTAGGTTAGGTTAGACATGTAAATGCCAAAAAGAACCTAACCTAGCGTTTGATGAAATGAAATTCGACGAGATGAAACTCTATGAAGTGAAATTCGATAAACCTCATCATAAAAAGCCGTACTGACCGCGCCTGTCTCCCGATCCATATCCTCGACATAGCAGCTGTCAGGGCGGGGTACCGCGTCGGGTCGGCGGCGCGCGTCCAGCGACCCCTCCGTCATGCCGGGCCGGGAGCCCTCGCTGTCCGTGTCTGACGCTGCTCCCGCTAGCTCTGCGGGGGGAAACTGTGCTAGGAGCTGACTACTGTACGGCTAGCGTTGTACAAGGTACTTTTGCCTCCTCGGCCTTGCACTTGAACTATAGTGTTTGTGATGCCGGAATATTAAAGAAGCTAACTGCATAATATAGACAGAAACACAAAAGGTATGTACAAAGGCGAACTTATCCCTTTAAGGGATCTCTTCCAGTTAACCTTTGAGCGATTGGGAAATGTTTGAAATAACAAATAGTAATAGTACAACCGTCTTCATAAACTTACAACTGCTAAAGTGTGCTTGAAATATGCTTCCACGCATCAAAAATGTCCAATGATCTAATTTCATCAAAAGTATCGTAACGCAGTAAAGTCAATTCTTCCATGGTCTAGAAAAGAGTCAAAAATGGCTGAGTGTTTGATCAATTATTGATTCAAAGTCACTTTCCGCCCAAGGGATGGAAATGCCATTTTCAACCCGCTAATGAGATATGGAACAGGAGTGATGAAAAATATTTAAATAATGAAGGATATTCTTGATCCTTGGACATATTTGATGTTTGTATTTTAGCCAAAATTGAAGCATTGTAAGGTTATGAAATTGTTTAGTAAATAAGGGAAATAGAGTTGAAAGTGAGGTAGTTTAGCTCTTTACTCAAAACAAATGTTCTTTAGCTTGCTAATATAGAGGTAATTTCTCATTAACTACGTTTTTTGAGATTTCCAATTATTTGCTTACATTAAGAGTGAAAAGAGCAATGAAAAATGGCTTACGTAAATTTGAAAGCACGGTAACCAGATTTATTATATATTTTTTATTATTATTTTAGACCAATTACTCTTTCAGTGTAATTCACCAATCATTTGATAAGGTATTTAATTTCAGAAGAGCACTTAAAGCGAGGTTTAGACAAGGAATTTAAATTTAAAGTTAGAAAAAGACAGCAAAATTTTACTTCTTGCTCTAGAACTAAAGTTAAAGTACCAATAAGTAGCAATAAACTTCTGCAATTTTTTTAGCTAGTCTATTTTGCCCTTAAGAAAGACTTACAAAAGTATATTGGGGCATTTTCACTAATATGTGTACCCCAATTAAGGACTAAAATTAAGGAACTTCAACTTTGTCAGTTTTGTGACGAAATCGCAGTCAGAGGCTAGTTAGTATTTTGAATTTGTCATAAAGGGCAATTGGACAATGTTGGAATTGGTCATATAGGAAATAGGTCAATTTGGGAATTTTTCATATAGGGATTGGAAAATGTGGGAATTGTTCATATAGGGAATTGGTCAATTTGGGAATTTGTCATATACGGATTGGACATTGTGGGAATTGGACAATGTAAGAATTGGTCGATTTGGGAATTGGACGCACTGTCAAAAACGCTTTCATTGATGGCCGCAATGTATGGCTAATTTCCGTCACAAAGCTGACAAAGCTAAAGTTTCTTAATCTCAGTCCTTAATTGGGGTTTTAGTGAAAACGCCCTGATATCCTGGTAATTGGTGATCTGAACTTACCCCCATTCCCGTTACAACCCGTCAAATCCTTACTACTCTCCAAAAACATCTTGTACCCCTCATCCACCCTTCTAAAGTCAGACAAAATAGCCGAGTCCACTGAGTACTTCCTCAAAAGATGCCCAGGCTCAGAATTTTGCCTGGAGATCTTCTTCTTGCTTTTCAGAAGGGAGAAGATACTTGAACGACGTCGCGTCTTATGACCGTCTTTCATCTGAGCCGAGAAGAGAATGTCTGAATCGTGCTCCATTATAATGTTCTGCTTCAACAATATCAAGAGTTTCTCTGTTCGTTTATCGTTTTGAATCGCTGAAGGACTAGGAACTTATGGCTTTCAGGAGATGTCGAAAATATTTGACGTTCATTTTCTTTCTATGGTCTCTCTTTGGGTTGCGCAGTTGTTTTAAGTAAGCTTCATCTTCTAAAAGTATATTGTTAGCATATTGTTTATTCCACGCGTACACTGTATTGTTTCTTCTTGGTGTAATTTCGTTTGTATTATTTTTGAACTTGTGAATGGTCTTAATAATATGAAAGTGTCTTGATGGTTGATTATTTTATAGTCTGTCTCAAACACTTACCTAATTATTATTAAAAAAAACTTATTTGCAGGTTTACAACATTAGACAAGTTAAGGTATGTGTGATTTAGGGGTAGGGGGTTTTTTACCTTGAAATGAAATTAAATGAAATGAAATAAAATGAAATGAAATATTTATTTGCTGAATATGGTATGGTATGGATACAGTAATCATTTAGGAACATATTCTGCCGGGATTCCGACGTGCAAATTTTGCAGTTTTTCAGGACATTGTTGAGTTTCTTGCGGCGTTTCTTCTCAGCAATGGTCTCTTGCGAAGCGCTGGTAGATTTTTGACGTATAAAAGTGCCCGTGCGGCCTACTTAGTGAATAAACATCGTTTATCTTTTTTTTTTATTAAAGCGAAGGGTGTGGGCAATCGTCTTTTCATACTATAATTGAGCATTTTTTTGTTTTATTTAACAGTTATTTAATGTTCTGCGAAAAATATATACAGGGTGTTTGGCATAACACAGCTGTTCCATACAAACTTTGAGAGCTAAACAGCCGAAATGTATGGAACAGCTGGTTTTGTTTTTCACGATTTGGATGTTGGTCCCATAATAAAAGTTGATGAGTATGACCCACAGAGTTAGTCCCTAAAGTTTGTCCAACCTTCTGCGTAACACCCTGTATTTTGTAACGCTACAAAAAAAAAACCTTCATATAGTAGAAAGACATTGCCCCACTCGTTGTCTTAACAGTACTCAACCATATATAGCTATCATGACAATGACTCGCCTATAAACTAAAATGACAAGTTGTCAAAGCCGGTAATAATGTCATGTTTGTTATAATCACGTGTTTTTGTCAAATTAGATTGTCATTAACAGAGTATACGAGCCGATGCTATTGTTAGCAGTAATTTGATCCCAATGCCAACACTGCAATGTGCGACGCATAATTCTGATCTAAATTTGCGTTGTTTGCATTGATTGTGTGTAAAAAGAATGATTATATAATTGACGACGCCCGCGACTTCGTACGCGTATAATTAGTTTCCCGCTACTCCCCCCGTTTCTTCCCGTTGTTGGTCGATTTTGGGAAAATCCTTTCTTAGTGCTCACTTACATCATGAAAGGACCCCTGTACCAAATTTCAAGTTTCTAGGTACAGTAGTTTCGGCTGTTCGTTGATATATATGTCAGTCAGGTTTGCCTTTCATATATATAGATATTGGAGATGACGCGAATATTTCGGTACTATTCGGTATTAGGCTTAATCGGCTACTTTTTCCAATATTTGGTATTCGGTTTAATACAGAATGACAAACCCCCCATTCTCGACCCCTTTTCAAATATTAAAAAGAAAAAACAGATTATTTTTACTAGAAACAGATGCAGGCAAGCAAGTTATACAACTATGACAAATTTCAAGTTGATAGCTTCTACAGTTTCAGAGAAAAACTGACGGGATTTAGTTTCTAGAGCGCCCACAGGGACATACATACATACATATAATAAAAGGCTAAACTGACTGACTGATGTATCAACGCACAGCCGAAATTACTGTACCTAGAAACTTGAAATTTGGTACAGGGGTTCCTTTCATGATGTAAGTGAGCAATAAGAAAGGATTTCCCGAAAATCGACCCCCAACGGGAAAAAACGGGGGGAGTAGCGGGAAACTAATTCTACGCGTACGAAGTCGCGGGCGTCCTCTAGTACATAATATAGGCTGATAAACACATTACCCTCCTTCGCCAGTCGGGTAAAAAACCTCCTCTGATCCTCGACCTCCAGCGCCCTCTGTCGTACAGATCAAACAAAACTGTTTGCGCGTTTCATTATAAGCACTTACATAAATTGGTGTGAGAAGTCATGTTTCGACCTTGGCGCATTGACATCTGTTAATTGCCAACCAGCGACATATTTATACCCTCAAGGGCCTCTATTACACTTTGTTTCAGACCATACTACTTATGTATCGTCATTAAGATCCCCTTGAAACATCGAGACCCATTTGATCGAATGTATCTCATCGAATTTAATTTCATCGAAAGCAAATTTCTGCAGAAACTTTGTTTCTAGGTTATCTTAAGCATGTGACCACCAAAAATATTAATAAAGAAATGTAAATGCCTGTCGATGAAATGAAAATTCAGTGAAGTGAAGAATATTGAATTTACATACATACATACTTCACGCCTGTAATCCCAGATTGGGGTAGGCAGAGCTACATAATTTCCTACAACTTTAAAAACTGGTTGATTAGTACATTACTGCACAGACCGGGAAATAGGCCGTTGCGGGACGAGTAAAGTTAGCGTGGCCGAGACGCAGTCGAGGCCGCGCTATATACGAGTCCAGCAACCGCCCTTCCCGGTCGAGGCTTGTATAGTGCTTTTCTCCAACAATGCGAGAAAATATAACACAAATTGTTAAAATATTAAACAAAGGTCAAAATTTCCTTGAAAAAAAAAGAACAGAAACACGTACGATTAAAAGTACTGAAACAAAGCATCAAATAAAATCACACATTTAAACGTAATAAATTCAATTTCAATAAAATATGGTTTAAATTACAACATATTTTATTACGCGTTAATGTTATTTCGGCAATTTATTTTGTTTATGAACACAATTTCTATAAAAAAAACGTCGAATCAAACAGATACACTTTTAAATACGCTGTAAACGCTGTTTGAAAATGTTTAACTTTTTAGTCTATGACATTTAAAAAGTAAAATATACAAGGAAGAATTTTGATTGCACGAGTGTTTGGCTGTTTTAGTTAGTTATCCTAGTCCAAACATGGTTTTAAAAAGTAAAACACCAGGTACGTAATGAAATTTGTATACATTTTCGCGGCCCCTGCCGCTGGTAAATAATAACATTTTTTTTTAATTTTGCCCGGACCTGGAACTCAGAACTTCGCGGGCTGATTTTGCGACTGTAAGGTTAACATTTCCGAGCATGTGGGAGAAAAATTCAGTTACCCCATTTTGCACAAATAGGCTAATGGCCCCTCTACACGTTGGCGGATCATAGGCCGCCAACGTGTAGGGGGCCATAAGATGTTTAGCAGCGTATAGTGACAGGTTGCAAGCCCATCGCCTAACAGTACTACAAACCTTTATTCCCTTAGTCGTCTCTTATAACATCCTTGGGAAGACATGGAGCGGCATTATTCTATCCCGGCAACCACACATTTTGAATTAAAAAAAACTTCGAAGTTGGTTTCGAGTTTAGTTTTATTTCAAGGGTAAACCGTCGTCATTCATTATTTTGTATGGCCATGCATATAGGCCACCAGATGCTAAGTGGGATCTGAGACCCATAGCTATTCTAAGACTAAAAATGCGTTTCTAACCATGAGGACTAAAGTGAAATGGCTCTATGTAGGCTATTCATTTTGCGGGCTGTCTTATCGCTATGCGAACTGGGTCATTATTTGGGCGTTTGTTCCGAATCACTTTCGTGATCACATTTTTGTAGAAGTGGCTGCAGATTTCGATTTCGTTTCTGGTTAGGTATCTAAGTTTACCGGACATCCAACAGATATCCAAAAACGGCATCAAAATATACGCTCAATTCTTCAAAAACATGTCCACAAAAGTGAGGCGGTTGAAACGCTCGAATAAAGCCCAACTGCTGTCAGAGAGTTCCCCTATGGAATCCCTAATCGTCATTTCTCCTAATGCATCGTTTGTCCGAATTTTCGTTTATCCTAAAGCAATTTGCGCTTGATTTTAAAACTTTTTAGCGTTGTTATAATACAACCGTAACCTAACCGAACTGCAGATATAATTGTAAAACTTAAAAAATTGCCTGACTCAGCTGAAAACCAGTTTAGGGCAAATGAAAATTAGGACAAACATGTCGCACATGACAATCAATACCGTCTTAACTCGAAATGTGACGGTGTTGAAAATTTTATTCTAATTTCAAACTAGTACAAATAGTTATGCATTACAATTTATTTTTGAGTTAATACGGTATTGAATGTCATGTGCGATGTGTTAGGACAAACGTTGTTAGGGATTCCGAGGGACACCCCTATTATTCGTAAAGTTGAAAATACGATAACATGCCAAAGGCATTATGGTTTAACCGTTTAGAATAGAGACACTGACTTTAATTGTTTCTAGACAGAAGATGAAATAGTGATGGGAACAATGTTAACTCTAATTAATTGATCATAAAGGTTGAATATATTGATTCATTCGACGACGACGCGTTGGTCTAGTTGGTAGTGACCCTGCCTACGAAGCTGGCGGTCCTGGGTTCAAATCCCGGTAAGGGCAGATATTTGTGTGATGAGCGCAAATATTTGTTCCAGAGTCATGGATGTTTTATGTATTTAAGTATATATTTCTCTATACAAGTACGAGGGGTGATCCATAAGTTTTGATAATCGGTATTAAAAATGGGAAATATATAAATCTTTATATTTTAATTGGAATAAGCACACTTTCTATATTTCCAAACACTTATTAACTTCATTCAATTGTTTTATTTTGCCACTATAAAAATAACTTTACTTTTGGAGTTCTAGATGGTCAAATTTTGTTCCTTCCCTAAGTCATCACTAGCTCGTGATTATTATATAGTTTTTTTTTGAACATCGGTGAATGAGAAGTAGTAGTCGAAAGTTAGGGCTAAATAACGAGGACAGCGGTTATCAGTTCTGATCTTTGGTCGATGAGCAGCACCCTTGTCAATTAGAAGGCTCTGAAGCACAATTCCTGCCGCAAATTCGTTTTTTTTTTCTTCATCTTATTTTTAATATTTTCCCATAACTATGATAGAATAATGTTATATAACTCTCCTAGATTATTTGAACTCAATTGCTAAAAACTAATGTCACATTATTTATTTGTAGGCCTCAATAGTCCTGGAAAAGGCCGAAAAAACCACCCTAAAATTTGGTTACAGAGCTGGAGATAAAAATACCACTGCAATGATAACTTATTAATCCTTTAAATCATAATGATAAATCAAGGTTTCATTTTTAATAACAATATTTTTTATTAGTGTAAAAGAACTTTCTCCACACCGCTCCAAAGTATTACAAAACGAACTCTTATTTTTGCCGTCTTGTAAAATTGTTCATACAGATGTTTTTTGTTTAGCTGTCGCAGAAAAACAAATGAATAATGTATAATTTTTTTTTCTCTAATTTAATTTTGATTAGTGCCGTGGTATATTCCACATTAAAAGAATATCATTAAGTGGATGGTTCATACTGATTCTCAAAACTTATTGATCACCCCTCGTATTTATATCGTTGTCTAGTACCCATAGTACATGCCTAGAGCTTAGTTTGGGACTAGGTCAATTGGTGTGACACTGTCCCCTGATATTATTTATTATTTATTTATGATTTATTCAGCACGCTCGCTCATATACAGGGTGTTAGGCAGAAGGTTGGACAAACTTCAGGGATTAACTCTGTAGGTCATACTCATCAACTTTTATTATACGAAAACGAACATCCAAATCGCGAAAACAAACCGCTGTTCAAAACAAACTTTGAGAGCTAAACAGCCGAAATGTATGGAACAGCAATTTTTTTTTTCGCTATTTGTTTGTTGGTCCCATAATAAAAGTTAATGAGTATGACCTACAGAGTTAAACCCTGAAGTTTGTCCAACCATCTGCCTAACACCCTGTATATGAGTGAGCGCGCTGAATAAATCATAAATAAATTATAAATAATATCAGGGGACAGTGTCACACCAATTGACCTAGTCCCAAACCGCTGGACTTATAGGGACTTGAAATTTAGAGGGAATATTCTTTGGGTACCCTAGGGGTGCACTAAGAAAGGATTTGCCGAAAATCTACCCCGAACAGGTAGAAATAGAGGGAGTAACGGGAAACTAATTCTAGGCGTAAAAAGTCGGAGGGGCCTTCAGTTTATTAATTAAATTATTATGTACACTTACATTATTATTAAAGGCTTGTTGTATTGTAAGGCGATAGGCTTGCTAATATACACTAATATACACATGGTAAACATCTTAGCCTGTTTGTGCAAAATTTGGTAATAAAATTAACAACAAGTTGTTAGAGTTGTTGGTAATTCTGTAGCTCTGCCTACCCCAACTGGGATGAAGGCGTGACGGTATGTATGTAGGTATGTATAGTGCTTTAAGTGCCAAATAAATATTTTTTATTTCATTTCATATTAATATATATATATTACTAGAGGACGGCCGCGACTTCGTACGCGTAGAATTAGTTTCCCGCTACTCCCCCCATTTCTTTCCGTTGGGGTCGAATTTCGGAAAATCCTTTCTTAGTGCTCACTTACATCATGAAAGGAACCCCTGTACCAAATTTCAAGTTTCTAGGTACAGTAGTTTCGGCTGTGCGTTGATATATAAGACAGTCAGCTTTGCCTTTTATATATATAAGATTGGAGTTTCTTGCGGCGGCGCTCCTTCTCCGCAATGGTGGTCTTATGAATAAAAAAATATCAAGCAAAAAACAGCTTCGCAACAGTGGCACCGAAATATGTTAAATATCTATGAACAGGAATTATTGTATTTACATACAACTGTTTTGCGTTTATTTACGTTATCTTGTAAGTAAATGTTATCTCTAAGATAAGATAGAATACGCTGCTATCTCAGCAAAAAGTATTCGAGAAAATTTCGTTAATTTCGCTTCTTCACATAGTATAGAACAAAGTCGCTTCCCGCCGTCAGTCCCTCTGTATGTACGCTTAGATCTTTCAAACTACGCAACGGATTTTAATGCGGTTTTCATCAAAAGATAGAGTGATTCAAGGTTTGTATGAAGGTATAATAAATTTTCTGGCTTATGTAAGGGTGTTACAGAAAACTTACATAAACGACAGCGTAGCGAGTGTTTAGGTTCACTTCGTCAACATTCCCATTTCGTTCACATTACTACTTCGTCAGCAATCCCATTTCGTCCACAATCAATTCCCAAATTCGTCCACTTCCTATCTTGTTAACATTCCCATTTCGTCCATGTTCCCATTTCGTTCACATTCCCACTTCGTCCACTTTTTATTTTGTCGACGAAGTGGGATTGTGGACGAAGTAGGAATGTGAACGAAATGGGAATGTGGACGGAGTGAACTTAAACGGCAATGTGTCAGGATTGACTTCCTATATCCCTAGTACTTGACATTTTGATGGATTTTAAATCACCTAATTGGTGTCCTATTTTTCTAAAATCGTCCCTGAACGGGAAGAAATAGAAAAATTTATTATACGCGTCCTCTAGTTTAAGATATAGGTACCTATACGACGACGCTTAGTTGATGACCTTACCTACCATTCTAGCGGTTCCGCGTTTGAGCAAGTATAACAAACACTCGCGCTCATCACATAAACATGCCTTTATTGGGGACCGAACCTGGGACCGCTAGTTTCGTAGGCAGAGTCACTACTAACAAGTCTAACACCGTCATGCGGTGTGGTTGTATCATATGAATTAGATATGGCTAGGCGACACGCCCTAAAATACACTAGTAGAGACATTATTTACTTAGCAGTACTAAAGTGTTTTCTTTTCGCTATTTTTAAAACCAAATAACGTATTTAAATAAAAGTGTATACTAAAAAGGAAGCTTTAAAACCCGTCTGTGTTTTTGCGGGCTTGTGTAGCGAGCACGCAATGTTTTTTTTTTAATTTGTGAACTGTCAGTAAACTATGTACTTCGCGTCTCAATATGTAGATAGTAATGTCAACATTTCCGGTCATTTTTGAGAAAATTTCAATTCTATACCTCCACGCGTTCCCGAGATAAAGGTCTTGACAGACAGACAGACGGACAACAAAGTGATCCTATAAGGGTTCCGTCTTCTCCCTTTCAGGTACGGAACACTAATAATAAAAAAATCGCGGCCGCTTTCATTGGTATTTTTTTTTCTTAATTTTGGCTTATGCCTGGAATGCAGAACTTCGCGGGCTTTTTTACAACAATAAGTTGTTTTTTTTAAAGATTTAAGTATGCCTGTCAGACCATGCACAAATGATTATTATAGAACTGTTATTACCATGGTAACGCTCATTATAGAATTGTTTTCCCGCTTCGGTTACGCTATAGGTATTCTGATACCGTTAACGATATCAATATTAGCGGTTTATAGTACGCGAGTACCTAAACCTATTTCCAAAAGACCACAACATAATTTTCTAATCTTTACATAGTATAAAACAAAGTGGCTTTCCGCCGTCTGTCCCTCTGTATGTACGCTTAGACCTTTCAAACTACGCAACGGATTTTAATGCGGTTTTCATCAATAGATAGTGATTCAAGAGCGAGGTATTTATGTATAACTAGAGGACGCCCGCGCCCGCGACTACGTACGCGTAGAATTAGTTTCCCGCTACTCCCCCCATTTCTTCCCGTTGGGGGTCGATTTTCGGAAAATCCTTTCTTAGTGCTCACTTACATCATGAAAGGAACCCCTGTACCAAATTTCAAGTTTTTATGTACAGTAGTTTCGGCTGTGCGTTGATATAAGTCAGTCAGGTTTGCCTTTTATATATATAGATAAATTCTAGTTTGCGTACGGATGTTACTGGAAACTCACAAAAACCGAAGCGAAGCGAGGGCGGGTCGCTTGTTCTCTATAAGTTATTTGATGCTTGCTCGCTATAGATAAGTTAATAGGTTATTTTCGATACTATCACTGCACAAACATAGCGGTTTAACTATGAAGGTTAGTTCACATGTGTTTTAACAGCTGTTTACCTATCTACCTGACCGTGACCTGGTTAAGACCGGTCAAGCGCGAGTCGGACTCACGTGAAGGTACTAACCAACCACGATTAGAATAGGAGTGAGCACATATGTCGTTTTTGAATTAATACATGAAATGACATTAATAGCATAACGCAAGACAGCGTATAATTTATTTATCACTATACCCTCAACAAACTTTCCGGGACAAAAGTACCCTTATTACCTTCCTGTGGCTTCAAGCCATCTCCATACCAAATTACAGTAATATCAGTTCGTCGGTTTAGCTGTGAAGGTTTACCCTTGAATCGCCGAAACTCATTTCACCGAATTTTCATTTCATCGAATTTTCATTTCCACGTGCAGGAGTTATAATTTTCTGGTGGTCACAGGTCTAATCTAACCTACGTAAACCATGCTTAAGATAAACTAAAAACAATAAGGTTTCAGTAGAAATTAGCCGTCGATGAAATGAAAATTCTATGAAACAACGCATTCTTGAAATAAGTGTCTGTGATTCAAGGAGCAGCCAGCTGGGACAGCATAACAAACGAAGTCACATTTGCATTTATAATTTTAGTATGGATAGATATTATACGCGTCCAAACAACGGAATAATAGTTTCCAATGTGTCAATTACATTTTGGATTATATAATAGACTTGTCATACGCAGGGATGACGAGCTTATTGAATAGTTACGTAAATTTAATCGAGAAATGTAAACGATTTCAAGTAACAAATGTTTTAGAGACATTGGTGTCCAATTAGAACCTCTTATCTTAGAGCCGTATTAATAAACCCATCTTGACTGAGACGCCCGTCACAAGATACGTCAAAGTAAACGTCAAGCCATAGAACACTGTCATTTTTGACGCATCTTGAGGCGGGGATTACAATGGAGATCGGTTTATTAATACGGCCCTTAAATTCGTGGAGCTCGATTCTATTGATATACAGGGTATAATTCCGCAACTATTACAGATATAAAAAAAAATGATATCGAAAGTACGTTACATTATCAGTAAAATGACATCAATAACTTTTAAAAATCAAACGAGAATTATCCAAAATTTTGACATTAAACACCTTACTGCATTGTAATAAGAGCCCAAAGTGGATGTACATCTCTCTGTAGTCTGTAGTATTTTATCCAACATTGGACTCAAAAATATCTGACACGCTCTTATATCTCTAGCAATAACGACGTGTCAGATATTTTCGAGCCCAATGTTAGGTCATATATTATTGCCAGTAACTGTACCTAAGTAGATAGATAGCTAGATAGATAGATAGATAGATAAATGTACGTACTACCTACCTACAGACCACTTGCGGTTTAAAAATACTTTGTAGTAATATATATCTACTTGCATAACACACGTACAGTTTAACAAACTAAATTACCGTAGGTTATGTTGATGACTTATTGTGTTTTTTTATTATGTCATTTAGAACAAAGGCATGTGGTATTTTGTTACAAGCGTATATTTAACTTGTAGTGTATATGTTTTAGAGTTCCGTACATCTGATAAGAAAATGAAATCTATATATAAAGGCAAACCTGACTGACTTATATATCAACGCACAGCCGAAACTACTGTACCTAGAAACTTGAAATTTGGTACAAGGGTTCCTTTCATGATATAAGTGAGCACTAAGAAAGGATTTTCCGAAAATCGACCCCCAATGGGAAGAAATGGGGGGAGTAGCGGGAAACTAATTCTACGCGTACGAAGTCGCGGGCGTCCTCTAGTCTCTACATATAGCGTTGCATAAACAAGAATATGTTGAATAAAAGTCTAACAAAAAGCATGCTTTAAAAACCCAACAGCTGTTTGAATAATGTCGTCAACATAATGTTAGTTTTCATGCCGCGCAACTTGGCGCCAAAAATCCGCCATTTTGATTTCCAATAAATTTTATCATAACCTAATGACTAATGGTTAAGACGAATCTAACCACGTATATTGTATTAAAATCGGTTTAGTAAAAAGGGCGAAATACTAAATAAATGTAAGTAGCTAAAATTAGCGACTTACATTTGTCTGCTTTCTCTGATTAGGGCATAGTTAAGCAATATAGATTTTACTATACACTATTCAAATGGGTTTTAGATCCCACTATCACGTCGAAACTTTAAAAACAATATCAGGGGATAATGTCACGCCAATTGACCTAGTCCCAAACTAAGCTCAAAGCTTGTACTATGGGTACTGGACAACGATAAACATACTTATATAGATAAACTAGCTGTCCGCGCCTGGCGCCGCCCGGGTGTATTTTTTTTTTCATACGAACCTTATGTTATGAAATATACTTTACGACCTATTCTCAGACCTACTGAATATACACACAAAACTTCATAAGAATCGGTCAAGTCGTTTCGGAGGAGTTTTGTTACAAACACTGAGAGCAGAAACTTTAAGGAATAGTTCGTTCTAGTACAGTGACGGGAATTCATTCTATTTGGCTCTTAGTACATCTACTACACAACCCTAATCTGTATTACTGTCTCCGTGTCTATTATTTGAAGTTTAAGGGTGTTACCAGACCAATCGATCGATCGTCGATCGACGGCATCGATCGATGGTAGAATTGATTAGTCGACGTCGATCGATAGTTCCTACCAGACCAATCGATCGATCGTCGATCGATGGCAGAATGGATTAGTCGATCGATAGTTCCTTCATCAACTAAAGCTATCAGAACAGTCGATCAATATCGACCGGCAATCGATCGATTGGTTAGTCGAACGTTATCCGTCGATCGATAGTTCCTACCAGACCAATCGATCGACTTCGATCGACGTCAATCGATGCCATCGATAATCGATAGTATAATTATTTTAAATTTATGTTGGTTTTATCAAAGAACCCTATACACGTTTCTATTTCGACTACGGAACCCTAAAAACGACCCATATTCGCAGAATTTTCTAGTCAACAAACGCCTTAAAAGTGGCATTTTTATCGGTTCGCTTAAACAATTAAATCCCTACCCAGCAAGATAACCGAATGTAAACATTGTACAACTAAATTCTTGCATCAAAACGGCGTAACTTCAATATAGAAACAAAGGAGATTGAATCTTAAACTTTAAGCAATAAAGTCGGTTTTAAAAGGGTTTGAATTACAGATACATCGTTTTGAAACAGATTGGTACTTGAAGGATAAAGTGGTATAATATGACGTTATTAAATTATCCTTATAAATGTGTTGTAATACTCTTAAGCAAGAAATAGTAACAATTAGTATGTATAGTGAAAAAACCGGAAAGGTGCGAGTCTGACTCGCCCACCGAGGGTTCCGCACATGACACGGTTAACTCAATTCAAAGTTTGGACCGTTCCTAGCATAAAGACCCTGTTTTTTGTGATTTAATTAAAATGTACAGATTTTCCTACACTTGTAGTAAAAGACGGTGCTACTTGCCACATGAAATATACATTTTGATTCCCTCGAGAGTATCGAAATACACGTTTTTTGCAGCATAAACAGCCGTATCTTTTTTTTTACGTAAATGTAGAAGTTTGATTTTTTCACAGCTTCAAGGGACTGTAGACCGGAGTAAATGGTTTTAATTTCAACTCGATGCCTTCACGCGTTCCCTAAATAAAGGGTCTTGACGGACAGACCGACAACAAAGTGATCCTATAAGGGTTCCGTTTTTTCCTTTTGAGGTACTGAACCCTAAAAATAACCCTCGATTCGAACTGAGCTGTTTTAAGTTTTAACATATGAATTTGTGTATGTCTGTGGCGCCGTAGGTCCTAAACGGACGAATCGATTCGGACACGGTTTTTTTAGGGTTCCGTAGTCAACAAGAAACTCTTAAGCGGGGCATTCTCGGACGTGCCGTTTGTCTCGGCGACAGATAGAGTGCATACAACTGGATGGACGTAATATTTTGACGATATTCACGGGCGCGCCACGCCATGCTTCATCGGTGCGACATCACGGAGCAGACTAGTTAGAAAATGGCAGCCAGAGAAAGCATACACGGCGATACCATTTGGCTTGGCGTGGAGGCGCGGCGTGTTCCAACGTTGAATTTTGACATTCACGATAGTTCTATTCGGATGGCGCAGGCTTTCCGTCCATTTGAAAATCCATCGGACCGAACCAAGTAAGGTTTTGACATTCCCGGATCGATTTTGGCACGGCGCTGCTCTATTCGTAGGGAATGCAATTTAACCGGCTATTGGACGTTTTGTATGAAAATAGTCGGTTAAAACCGGTTTTAACCGGTTATTTGCATTCCCTATCTATTCGGCTTGATGGAGCGGTCGGGAATGCCCAGATTTATAGTTTCACCATGTCCGTCTGTCCGCGATTTCTCAACCGTTCTGGTGTGATTGAGTAACAAACAAACAAACTTTCGGATTTATAACATTAGTAAGAAGTAAGAAGTAAGATTACTTCACCATTCATACAAGATAAACCAAGTGTATGATATGATAACATGTAGTTATTTTAACCACAAGTACTAATTAATTATGTTTATTTATAGATAGAGCGCGTAAAGAGAAACAGACGTGAGCCCTTTATAGATTAAAATAAACATCGTAAAACCAATTGATATTTTAAAGTCAGTTCAAGTCAGCTGCAAAACAGCGTAACGTCAAAACTTTTTGTTGCTGTTATTCTGTCCTGTTCATGCAAATTCACATGTTTTGGATTTATTTATATGATTGTGTATGTAAATAGGTTGTGCTGTGTGAAGCCGCCTTATGACCATAGACATAGACCTAATCTAGTTAGTCATAGACTCAGAGCTGTCAACGCTTAGAGGTTAGATCACTTTCACTTCTACTGGGCTTCCGTTCAAATCCTGTCAACGGATAACGTGCTTTTATTCATGCTAATTGTAATTTCGTATTTTACTGTAACTTGGATTAAATACTAGTAGAAAAGCACCAGTGTTCACATTTCAACGTCATCACCACAATCCCTAGGAGCCTGCACGATTCGAACCCGCGCCAGACTCCGGGGACAGACCTTCATCATTTCATCAACCACCACGAGATCGGTAATACAACCCAGCCGCCGGGATCAGGCGGCTACTATTATCGTTCATTTTTGGTGGCCCATGAGGGGAAAAATACTAGTAGTAATATAAGCCAGGAGAAAACAGTGATAGAGTTTCTTAGAAAAATGGTTATAATATAGACTACTAATACGCTTGGAAGAAAACCCATAACAGAATGGGCTTGTAATTGCCAAAAAAAACTGATGTTTGCTGGATTTATATACTTTAAAATCGTGATTTTAAAGAGTGAACCAGGAGACGTCACCATGGCAACGAGGCGCAAAGAAAAGTTGATTGACCCAAATACGGAAGATCAGCGCTGACTTAAAGGTCAGCATTAAGCTGATTTCATGACTACATTCTTCTTGTGCGTATTTCTCTGTTCCTTGCTGTTTTGTTTCAGCCGGTGTATTTTTGACACAGTCATAATAATTACTACTTAAGTTTTTTTTAAATAATCTAACTACATAAAAAAATATAAACAAAAAACTCACGTGATATAGTTCGTCAGCCAATAGAAGTAGAGCACTGATACGTCAAGGTTCGATTAAACGGTTTTGATTGGCTGTTCAACAATGCCACGTGGTTTGGATTGTTTACATTTTTTAAAATACCTAAAAGTACAGACTATAGGTTTCTGCTACTGCACAGGTCCATTGACATAGCTGTTTTCAAATTACTTTTCTTCCCTAGGGCTGACATGCATTGCTTTCACCCCTTTTCTAAGATAAACAATGGCCTACTTTCAGAGTATGAGGCATGAAAAATATCACACAAATCCAATGCAAACTCGACTGACCTACTAACTATGGCTGAGCTATTGAGGAGTTCGATGATATCGTATTATTGTATTGTCATTAGAATTTCAAAGATATCTATGCAAAATTGCAAAGCAATTCAGCAATTAAAATTAGGTTAAATTGAAATGAACTTCCTAGATTTGTTTACCTATATTCACACGTAAATCCAACAATGACACAATGCAAAAAAAAACTTATACAAAAATGAATTCTTTTTAACTGCAATAACGTCACTGATCAAATCGTTTTTTTTTAATAATTTAGTGTCACTGTTGGATTGAACGTGCGATGTTTACACAAAATAATCTAACAAATTGGTGAAATCCACAGAACAGAAAAAACAGTAGAAGTGTCAAGTGGGCGTGTAACGTGTGGCATAGTTATGCGGAGTTCCGCATAACCTACCATACTTTTGCCGCGATCGCTTATTTCGATATTTAGATATTTCTAAAATAGGAAATAAATCCAAAAGCATGCCTTATTGTGCTATTTTGGAGTGTAAAAACGATAGCCGCACCAAAAACATTTTCCATGTTGGTATGTTGTTTTTATGATAGTTTGAGTATGGGCGACAACAGGTCTGATACTAAGCGAAGCTCATGCCACTTCCACTGTTTTTTTCTATTCCGTGGTGAAATCATATCAATGCTTGTAGGTAGATGTTTTGATGTTTGTTTTTAATTCAAGCCTAAACGACTCGCTTAGGCTAGTTGGGAGTAATCCTGCCTACGAAGCTAGCGATCCCTGGTTCGATTTCAGGTATGGGCAAAATTTGTGTATAATAATATACATAATATTATAAAACAAAGTCCCTCGCCGCGTCTGTCTGTCTCTGTTCGCGATAATCTCAAAAAATACTGAACGGATTTTCTTGCGGTTTTCACCATCAGTTAGATAATTTTTCACGGAAGGTTTTCATGTATAAAGTTCGTGTTTGAGTCGCAGAAATTCATATTATGTGTACCATAATTCAACTTAATCCAGTAGATTCCGAGCAAATTGGCTATGACAGACGGACAGACAGACACGAGTGATTCTATAAGGGTTCAGTTTATTAATTCGTACGTACGGAACCCTAAAATGTAGGTATAAGTATCCCAAGACCAGACACATCAATCGATCGATTGGTGAAGAGGAAACAAAAAAACACTAATATAAAATATCCATTATACCTAATTATAGCTTAATATATTGATTGATTGATTGTTGTAAGATAGTTCTAAAACATTACTAAGTACTTTACCGATAGCAATATTTATTTGTTTAAGGTCGTTCACCCCAAAATCCACAATCATACAAGACTTATGTTGAAACCTGTTTTTAATAAATAAATCACTTGTATTATTAATGAATAACTTTTTTTTTAAATAATAATAGCACGTAATAATGCCGGCAAAATTATTCTAAACACTGTACATACATTCGATAAATTTCAAATCCAGATCACATTCACATTCTAATCACTCAGCACCAAAAATTTCAAAAATAGAACGTAAACAAAAGCGCTTTATTAGCGAAACACTGGCCATTATCACTTATTATCAGAGAGCGACGCAACCGCTCTGAAGTGTGTATGATAAAGTACTGAATTTTAAAATGTAAACGCTACTCTGTGGTCGCTAAGTGCAAAGCGATTTGGACTTTCAACTAATGCGGTACTGTTTGTAATTGTATGAGGCGCAATGTGATGAATAATCTAAGTATGTTTGTTTAGTTAGGTAACAACTACACTCAGGAGCAATGAAAACGGGTCACGTTTTATGGTAATTCAATACAAAGTGACCCGTTTTCATTGCTCTTGACTATAGATGTTGAATTCACCGGTACGGTGAGTCCTGTGATACTTATCTATATATATATAGTATATATACCTATAAAAGGAAAACCTGACTGACTTATATATCAACGCACAGCCGAAACTACTGTATCTAGAAACTTGAAATTTGGTACAGGGGTTCCTTTCATGATGTAAAAGAGCACTAAGAAAGGATTTTCCAAAAATCGTCCCCCAACGGGAAGAAATGGGGGGAGTAGCGGGAAACTAATTCTACGCGTACGAAGTCGCGGGCGTCCTCTAGTATATATATATAAAAGGCAAACCTGACTGACATATATCAACGCACAGCCGAAACTACTGTATCTAGAAACTTGAAATTTGGTACAGGGGTTCCTTTCATGATGTAAAAGAGCACTAAGAAAGGATTTTCCAAAAATCGTCCCCCAACGGGAAGAAATGGGGGGAGTAGCGGGAAACTAATTCTACGCGTACGAAGTCGCGGGCGTCCTCTAGTATATATATATAAAAGGCAAACCTGACTGACATATATCAACGCACAGCCGAAACTACTGTACCTAGAAACTTGAAGTTTGGTACAGGGGTTCCTTTCATGATGTAAGTGAGCACTAAGAAAGGATTTTCCGAAAATCGACCCCCAACGGGAAGAAATGGGGGGAGTAGCGGGAAACTAATTCTACGCGTACGAAGTCGCGGGCGTCCTCTAGTATAATATAGGGCGCCCGCGTCTTTGTACGCGGTAAATTAGTTTCCCCCTATTTTTACCCCTTAGGGGATGATGAAAAAAATCATACTTATAAATGTCTCAAAAGTGTTTTTTAGGGTAAAAACAGGACCCCATTAGTAAGACTCCACTGTCCGTCTGTCTGTCTGTCACCAGGCTGTATCTCATGAACCGTGATAGCTAGACAGTTAAAATTTTCACAGATGATGTATTTCTGTTGCCGCTATAACAACAAATGAACTAAACAAACAAACTAAAAACAGAATAAAATAAATATTTAAGTGGGGCTCCCATACAACAAATGTGATTTTTTGCCGTTGTTTGCTCGATAGGTATTAATAACGGCAACAGGTAGACACTTGAAATATTCACAGAATATTTAGTTTCATACTCACTTTAAAAATAAAGAATTAAATTAAAATACAATAAATATTTAAGTGGGGCTCGTATTTCGTAACATATTAGGATTATTTCGATATATATTTTTGCACATGACTGTACTATAGGAACGAGCATACATCGATTCTCAAGCTATAACTAGCTTGCTGATTGCTTTCAATGTTACACCAGCCTTAATTTAAAAGGACATAAAGGTCATATAACGTTTAACAACATGAACGTACGACCTTACAATAATGAGGGGGCGTTTAAATCATTTGAAAAAATACATTACTACTAGCTGTGCTATTCTGTCTATCTTCTATATATATAAAAGGCTAAACTGACTGACTGACATATCAACGCACAGCCCTAACTACTGTACCTAGAAACTTGAAATTTGGTACAGGGGTTCCTTTCATGATGTAAGTGAGCACTAAGAAAGGATTTTCCGAAAATCGACCCCCAACGGGAAGAAATGGGGGGAGTAGCGGGAAACTAACTCTACGCGTACGAAGTCGCGGGCGTCCTCTAGTAGTACTATATACAGGGTGTAATCGTTAAGTGTCACCAGGCAATTATCCCGTAACTATTAAAGATATCAAAAAAAAAACTGATATCAAAAGTACGTTACCTAATCAGTAAAATGACATCAATTATTTTTTTTAATTAAACGAGATGTATCCCAAATTTTGACATTAAACACTGCCATACATTTAGTATGAGATTAGTAGAAAGGTTTTAGTTCAAATTAATGCGATATGGAAACAAGGTATTTTTACTAATTTGAAGTGGTAAGATAATTAATCTACACGTGTATCTACTTGAAAATCATTATTATCATATCATACGTAATCATAAAATACGTTTAAAGGTGAGTGTACAAGTGCTAGTATACTTGTAGAGTTTGAGTTGTCATACAGCGCCTCTATTCTAGGCGGTATAAACGATATCGTAGTTTACCCGTTAAGGTATTGTTATGACGTCAGCCGTCATTACTGTTAAGATAATAAGAGCTATCAAAACGTTGACAATACGATAACAGGACCAAAACGATATGTTTTTACCGTGTTGAATAGAGGCGCAGGTTATTTAATAGAACCAAATGCTCTTATAGCGGCAACAGTGGAATTTAGCGTTTTAATATACTTGTAATAAGCGGGCGCGTTCGCAACTTTGTATAATGCAAGTAATCTTAGTTTACTAACATTTGGGCTAAGAATTACTAATAAAACTGTGGACCTATTATGTTGTCTGACTAAATATTTGCTTGTTTGTAACGCTTTCCCAGCAGAGATATCTTCCATACCAAAATTCATTTAAATTGGTTTAGCAGCTCAATGCATAAATAAATTTTGAAATATTAAAATACCAAAGGTCAAAATCAAATTGTTATGTACCTATTATAATAAATAGTAAATAGCGATTCAATGGATTCTAGAACCACGATTTGCCACAATTGCCACCAAAAGGATGTGGAAGGCATGTGCGCAATTTTCCTTAGTATTAATGATTATTTTTATTTTTGTGTTGTATATGTAATTATTTTTTATAATGTAATGTAATAACTTGGAATATGAGTTGTATTACTTGAAATAAATGAATTTAAATTTAAATTATAAAAGTCCTAACTGTAATTATGAGTACCTATTCAGGGGCCTTGGAAAACTGTAACTGTAGCATTACCACTTTAAAAGGCATCGTTAACCATAGTTCAGGACTTTAAGCTTTGGGGGTACTTTTATCCTATTCCGCTAAACTACTCTTTAAAAGAAAAAGGCTGTATAAGAGTATGAAGACCTTTGCTTATACTACCTTTAGAAGACAGTACAGTACTGTCCTTTCTCTTCTTGCATAGCAAACGATTATAGCAAACAACAGCTTACCATCGTTACAGACAATCTTCCCAGCGACATAAACGTTCTGCGACGAGAACCTGTCGTCCCGCCGCTCCGTCTTACAAGTCTCGTAGCTAGCCGACGGCAACTTGCAATAGTCTATCAGAGAGTACTTCTGCGGCGTGAACGAACCGGCGAACGGCGATTTCCTACGAGCGTACCCGCTGTGATAAGATGTGTTTTGAAAGTCATTTGACGCAGTCTTAATGAGTTGTTTTTGGAGAGCAACATTGTGGAGGAAAAGAGATGTTTATTGCAGACAATAGATAATAGACGAGGAAATATGTTTGGCTACCTGTTACAGCACGATGAGAACATTATGATCTTAATTGAAGGAAATAGGGAAAGAGGGAGATCAAGAAGAACTTATAATGACAACGAGAGCAACAGTTAACTGACCATTTGTGAATCTTATCACCTTACAATAAGGCTCACTAGTCGTCTGTTAATAGTCATATTGATGTTGCAGATTGAATATTTAATACCTCATTGGAAATAATGGATGGCGCTTCAAACAAAGGAACGATATGATATTTAAGTGTATTTATACGCAACGGTTCGTTTGTCGTTTGATTACAGTGCATGAACAACTATAAAATTTGGTACTATTCTCGAATGATGGAGACCCCTGAATTGAACCGAAACTAAAACAGAACCGAGAAGTACAAAAGTACCAGAAATTCCCAGTTTCAGGTGATCAGAAATCTTAGTCTGCACTCTGGTAAAGGTTTTAATACCGCAATTACTAGTCAAAATGATCATATAAAAAGTTCTTACCTGCCAAAGTCACACACCTCGTCGGTGCTAGACGAGCTATATCTCAAAAACCTCTCAATGGACGGCGAAGTCTTAGTGATTATAATACTATTATTATCCGGTGTGTCACACAAAACGTGTGATTTTTTACCAAAAACATCATCCTCGGAATCGGTTTTAGCGCCAGACTTTCTCAAATCACTGATTCTTTTCTGAGTTAACTTTGTAGACGGGGTGGAGCTTCGTCTTTTGGGCAGAGTCATCATAAGTTTCATCAGGTTATCCTCTATAGGAGATATAACCTTATCTCTCCTGTCCATTATAGACAGTTTTGGCATTTCAAAACACTTCAATATCGGCCGTTTTTCTATCCTCATAGGGCTAGACGCTAGGCTTTTTGATAGTCTGTTCTGCGTTCTAGGTTCCACGATAACTTTAGCTGAAGATGCCGATGGGCTGTTTCTTCCAACCAAACTAAGTCTATCCATTTTCATGAATTGAAAACGGCCATCTTTTTCCGACTCAGTGTCATGATCTTTTGACATTAGTTCTATTGAGTCCATGAATTGCGCCCATTTGGATATCTTTCTAACCGTTTTGCGTTCGTGTTTTGTTGAGTAGTCTGATACTGACATTAAAGGGGTGGTAGATGTTGAGGAGAATGCTTCAGACGGTTTTAAAACTGTTATAAGAGTAATTGGTCGTATAAAAGTTTTGAGACGTTTTATAGTAGTTTTTTAAAGTTTTTTTTAAACCATTGAACGAAATATATGTAAATTAGCAGTAGCATAGTAATATTAGCAAATTTTAGCATAAGTGCGGTTTAGCAATACGTGAATATCTATTTTAATTATAATACCAATTTAGAACACCTATGGCCCGTTTCACGAAGCTACAAGTTACAAATTACAAGCGGAAGTCCCTTTCTAACTCCTTTTGCTAGCTTGTAGCTTCGTGAAACGGGCCTCTGAAAGTCGTTGGTCAAATTACATAAGTTAACATTTTCTGAATGTTCAATTAAAAACACCTTATGAGTATTAAAATATATTATTACTTCTGCGATACCGTTATATTTACATGTACAAATAACCACAGAACAGAAAAAAACAGTAGAAGTGTCAAGTGGGCGTGTAACGTGTGGCATGGTTATGCCACAACCGCCGCGCAACCTACCATACTTTTGCCGCGATCGCTTATTTCGATATTTTGATATATCGATATTTCTAAAATAGGAAATAAATCCAGAAGCATGCCTTATTGTGCTATTTTGGAATGTAAAAACGATAGCCGCACCAAAAACATTTTCCATGTTGGCATGTTGTTTTTATGATAGTTAGAGTATGGGCGACAATAGGTCTGATACTAAGCGAAGCTCATGCCACTTCCACTGTTTTTTATATTCCGTGCAAATAACAAACGCTACACAAACAGGAAGGAAAAAACTGCTGTAACTGGAGTTGAAACAAGTCTTGACTTTTCCTTAGGCAGGTCAACAAACATTTTAAATGCGCGCAGTTCAGTTTGAATTATAGTAGTTTATGGAACAGGCCTGATAGCATTCTTTGGTCAATTCAGCCCACACCTCACTCGGCCCGCGGGCCGAAATGGCCACTACGAAATTTATTTATTTATTTTTATAGTCAACTCAGCACACGGGCCTAATCGACCCCTTTGAAATGTTTTTTCGGCCTTATGTTTACTTTCTTTAGTCTCCGGTGGACTGTATAGATAAATGTCCCGAAATTATTTTTTCCCAATATTTTTCGAAATCGCGGAGCTCCTATTTCTGGGTGCTTTGGCCCTTCGGACCTGCTGCAAAATAACATAACCTAAACCTACCTACCTATTCCATTGTAATAACAATAGGAAAATATGCGAATGGGTATTAGCCCGGGGGCTTTGTTAGGTTTGGGCTAAGTTAAGATTTTCAAAGGGGTCGCTTAGGCCCGTGGGCTAAGTTGACTATAAAAATAATTATATAAATTTTCGTAGTGGGCATTTCGGCCCGCGGGCCAAGTGAGGTGTGGGCCGAGTTGACCAATAGGCCAAACATTCTTTCAAAGACAACAATAGTTTTACCCAGTAGAATAGAGCCCTTTGTGGTCATATGAGCCACACAGACCACTTAGCCCGCGGGCTGAGTTGCCCACTTTGTTTTTTTTCGTAGAAGACTCGACCCGCACTTATCGGATAACTAGGCCCGGTTTAAAATTAAGAGTGTCGACGAAGCTCCGCTACCGCGGAGCTCCTATTTCTGGGTGGTTTGGCCCTCCGGGCCTGCTGCAGA
The DNA here is from genome assembly GCA_948252455.1 of Acleris cristana. NCBI lineage: Eukaryota > Metazoa > Arthropoda > Insecta > Lepidoptera > Tortricidae > Acleris > Acleris cristana. Next base: position 5,305,161 of record OX411800.1, on the reverse strand, counting down.
ACATAACCTAAACCTACCTACGTATTTAGGCGGGCTCAGCTAACAGATTAAGTGGGTCAAGTCACCCATAGAAAAATGAATACGGTCAACTCAGCCCGCGGCCTAAATGGTCTGTGGGCTCATATGACCACAAATACGAATAGAGGCCCAGGGATACCATAGTAACAAGTATTTTATTAACGGTATACATAAGGTTCAGAGTTAATGAATTTCTTATCTTATCACACTTCTGCCCTATGGGAACTGGAGTGTCACATCTGATAGATAAGCAGTTCCCTTTATGTAAATATAACGGTATGAAAAACCAAATATCAATTGCCCAGTTTCACAAACGTTCATTAGATTGTATGTCTCACTTACCTCACTTGATGAATCAGCCACTTCTTTTAGAAAATCATTTTCACTTGATCACTTGCAGCTTCCACCCTTGACACTGGCAGAATTGTCGCACTGGACAGTATAATAACTATCCCTTGCTAATCTCTTGGCATTTAGGTAGCACTTGACAGATTAGTGATGTGAAATCTCCTGTAGTTTACAGCTCAAAATGACCACATTGCTAATTTCATTTTATGTGTTTCTTTACAAAGTCAACAGGGCCCCGTGCGGCGGGGCTCCTATTCTTAGGCAATTTGCCCTTCGGGCATTTAAAGTTACCTATCGAACCTAACATACCTAGTAACTCAAGTGAAATAGTCATTTTGAGATTCGAGACATTTTGAGATGTAGGCTACAAGCGATGTGATCATTTTGCGATCGATTCATTCTATTACTACCCCGTTATTAAGTCGCATGCTGTCATTTTTCATCTTAGCGAATTGGAAAGTGACAGGTGTAATGGGGCATTAGTGCTAATGAACGTTTGTGAAGCAGGCTGAAAAATAATTAAATTAAATCAATTAACTAATACTATCACTTACCGTGCTCGGTGAAATGTTTCTCCAACTCTTCGTGCGATATATTAGTTTCAGTGGCCGGAGTGTCCGCCTCAACCGTCTGCTCTGGCCGCGATCGAGAACATCTGGAATGGAGCTTGAGTTTAATGTGGTAAGGATCGATTTTAATTGTTTCGTTAGTGGCACTTACGGCGAGACAATGGGAATATGACAAGCATAGAAGCATTGTCAACTAATGTCAGTTCCCAGTATTGGAACCGTAGATATATTTGTTTACTACAGGTTCAAAATTGACACATGTACATACATATGTGACAAATGTTAAATTATAACTCTTTTATGTGGTAACTAAAAAGTTACATGCAAATATTTGTAAAAATCCCATTTCGTTACCATTGTGTTCCTCCTGGTAACAAAAGTAACGAAAAAGGAGTTTTTTTTTTGGTATTCGCCTGAAGGGCCTAAGACAAAAGTCCTGGCTTTTGTTTACTGTTTTTAATTCGTTACTTTGAGAAAAAGAAAAAGGGCAGAGGTGAAAATCCCTTCCGGAGACCTGCGAATGGACACATTATGATTTTATCAGTATTGCATAATTTTCATGTGTGAAATGCTATGTTTCGCGTTTTGAACGCACCACCGCTCCAGAGCAAAGGCCTCTCTGATTTCCAATTCTATCAGTGCAAAGCAATCTTTCACCAGCAGTTTCTATATTCCTTTAAACTGTCCCGTTTTGTGTTACCACGTCGCCGGTAACTTGTGATTTAAATAAAACTTATGCCTCAATCAGATCCGGGACGTGCGACAGGTATTGGTGCATCCCACTTGAACCTGGCGGTTTTTTCACCAACTCTTGAACCAGTATTGAGCATATCTCAAAATCTTAAAAAAAATGTCCCAAAATTTTTGTATGTTCCTACATTAGTATCATTTTTTTTTTCTTTTGTATCAACAAAAAGGAAAGTTTCCATACAAATATTTGTTAAGTTCCTATTTTCTTACCATTTTTTCTTGTGGTAACAAAACAGGACACTTTTTTTTATCTAATATAATAATAATAAATATCAGGGGACAATGTCACACCAATAGACCTAGTGCCAAACTAAGCTCTAGGCTTGTACTATGGGTACTAGACAACGATATACATATATATACTCAAATACATAGTAAACATCCAAGACTCAGGAGCAAATATTCGCGCTCATCACACAAATATCTGTCCTTACCGGTATTTGAACCCAGGACCGCTAGATTCGTAGGCTCTTCTATCTAATAATACATATATCACTAACACTGGTAAACATTTTGAAAAAAATGCTGCCTCTATCGTCTTCGAATCTTACCTGAGCATAGCATTGCTGCAGCGCAACGCTAGCTCCATGCCATCGAGCCAGCAGTGCCCCGCGGCCGACGAGGGAGCCCGGAAGATCAGGTGAGCCGTCGGCAGGGGCTGCACCACCGCTCCTGTCACACCAGGCACGATAAAGCCATCAGTACCCAGTACCCTTAAGATGAGTTATAATTAAGTACCCTCCCTCCCTCCCCTTACACTCTATAACAATAGGGGTATGTCCTGGGTAAAATAATAATAATTCTAATTAGTCCGTCAGTAAAATAATAATTATCCAAAAATATTGATCACGTATTTTTTGCTTTATCCATTCAATCAAAATTGACAAATATAACGCGCATCAAAGTTCGGGAGTGGGGGCTCGTGACGTCACATCGTGGTATAAAGTGTGCTGCAACATCTTCGTATTTTTTTGTTTAATTGACAAAAGAAAAAATGTGTTTAATATTTTTTGAGAAGGTTAATGACGGACTAATTAGACGTTTTTAGGGCACTAGCCTAACTATACTGTAAGGGACAAGTAAACTGTAACTCATGGTAAGGGTACAGCAATCATTTATTTACCAACATTGGGCTTTAAAATATCTGACACGCTCTTATGCCTCAAGTTAGAGACGTATTTAGTACATTGTTGAAGAGGATAGAAAGTACGCGATTTTTGGACGAGTCATATAGAAGGGCGAAAAGTAGTTGTGGCCCTCTAGTGTACGAGTCCATAAATTGCACTTTCTACCGAGGCAGACATAGTGAGAGGAAACAAAATAAAAATTCATAAAGTGTTAGTCAATTGGCGTCGGTTTTTCAAAGGTAGTATAGAAGCTGTATCACCGCCAATTTTTCTCGTGGCACTTGAATAGGGGGGGCTAGGGTACCTATAGTCTCGTGGGGCCCCGCGCGGCGCCAAGATGCTCTGCTCTAAAGGATGGTGCAGTTTGAAGCCAACGTCGCCCTTGCTCGGTAGCTCTATAACCTGGGGGGCAGATATAGTCAGGGGGGGCTAGGGGGTACCAATAGTCTTGATGTGGGGCGGCGGCTAGATGCTCTGCTCTAGCGGGTGGTACAGCTTGAAGCAGACGCCGTCCTTGCTCGGTCGCTCTATAACCTGGGAGGCCGGTATAGTCAGGGGGGGCTAGGGTACCTATAGTCTCGTTGTGGGGCCCGCGAGGCGCCCAGATGCTCTGCTCTAGCGGGTGGTACAGTTTAAAGCAGAAGCCGTCCTTTTTGCTCGGTCGCTCTATAACCTGGCAGGAGGTTAGAAGCACCGTGCCCACCCAATGGCTGCTCTGTAAATAATAAAAAAGTCACTCTCACGACAATGACAGCTTAGCTTTTCACAAGAATTGAATCATGTGCGTAACCATGATAATAACAATGCTATAAAAATAATACAGAATTGTTGTTACCATGGCAACGATCGTTATAAAATTGTTGTCACGCTTCGGTTACGCTATAGGTGGTATTTTACCACTTTTTATATTAAAATAATATTTTTAAGAAGCCGACGCAATGTTCGCCTATCTTTTTCCGGGATATTGTTAACTTTAGGTAAATATCTATCCGAATTTCCGATCCCTGCTTATGATATGTGTGTAGATAAATGATTTTGTTATTTAATTACTTGTAATAATTACCTTCGCCTTACAGCTTTTGTATAGCAACAAAAGTCCAGGTTTCAGCACACACCATAGCTTCGTCCATGATTTGAGTGAACCCCTGACCTGCAATCATAGACGTTAGTATTAAAAAAGGATACGCTTATAATTTTAAACTAACACGATTTTTACACAGAATAAAACCCGTCCGTCCGTGTGTCACAGGCATTTACTAGAAAACTACAACACTAATGAGATTTGGAGTAAAGGTGTCTTGTAGAAGCCGCTACTTAGTTTGGTAGTTAAATAACAATATAAAATATTACTAGGGAGGGCACTTCATACATGTAATGCCGGCTTTACACACTCACGGGAGTCGACGCGAGGCCGAGATACATTGATGTTATTATAAAAGTTTTACAGTCCGTCTCGTATTTAAAGACGGCAGTGTATCTCGGCCTCGCGTCGACTCCCGTGAGTGTGTACAGCCGGCATTACATGTATGAAGTGCCCTCCCTAGTAATATTTTATATTGTTATTTTTTTGAAAATATGTATATTTTTTGTCATAAATCATCGTGTGGCACATATTTCGACAGTTCTTTTAAAAACAGCTTAAGGTTTAAGTGAATATTTTTGGAAATAATCGCTCCGAAAGTTGCATTAATTGTGACCCCGCTTTATCTTTTAAACCGTACGTCCCAAAACATGATAAAAATCACAAAGGTAACGCTTAATAAATACTTAATACATACTTTCAACGAAAATTCTTTTCGACATGATCGTAATTACCGTTTTTGCCTGGGCTTCTCCACAAAAGGACATAAGTGCTATGAAGATACGCCCTTTTGCTGGTGCACTGACCTTTAACCAATCAGCAAGCACGACCACAGAAGGGTCCTCTATCGAGTGCAATAACGCGGAGGCGACTCTTTTTTTCTCCCTCCTGTAGTGCTGTCTCTGTGCCTTGTAGCTCTCCTTGCGCGATAGCGCTGTGCTAGGGGTGCGGGATACACCGACTGCTGTTTCTGACGACTGAGAAAAAAAACGTTACACAAATAAATAAACAGGGACAAAATTTTAGTAATATTAGAGCATTTTATGTTTAGTACAAGTAAACGTTAGGGTATAAATTTAGGTCTAGTAATCAATTAGGACATATAAGTGTCATGACATTAGGGCTAATGAAAATTATATCAAACGTTGGTATACCTAATGAAATTAGTTTCATGATATTCGATGAACTGGGGGTGAACGTTCTGTGAGATTATATATTTTATCGTTATACGTCTCGTTCATTATACATACTAACTGAATATTATATCAAATGTAATTATACAAAGTGGGGTTTATTTTATGTTATGAGTTATAGATATTTTGTAGTTATATGTTTTATTACATGCCCACTAAACTCACCATGAATACAACAACTGTTCTGTGTACGGCGTAAACTGTTAATGATAAATATGATTGTCCTTTTTCCTTAATTGCGATAAGTAGAAACCTAATTATGCGTTCGTATTTTCAAGCGTGCGGGATAACTGTTTGTAAAATCTATAATTTTATTGGGCCTCTATTGCCACTGGGTAGAACCATATAGGATTTAGGTTTGATTTTTCAATCCCCAGATAAAGCTATCCGGAAGGTACATTTTAGCTCTGTCCTTTTCTTTCATATGACTGCACAAAAGGATAGTAATACATTTAACACGGTTTCTTGCATCATTTTTCATTTTGAATGATCATTTAGGATTTGTAATGTCTAATGAATTGAAGGACTTGATATTGTGCTAGGGGTCACTGTACGTAAGTTACACAGTTTATTACGCAGTCTGGTTTTTTAATTTTATAAATTTATTGCTACTTCCAATCAATCACTCATAAACTCACGCCTTCATTCCCAGAGTGGGGTAGGCAGAGCCACAGACTCACCAACAACTCCCAAAAACTTGTTGATAATTCTGTGACCACAATTTGCACAACCAGGCTAAGATGTTATCCAGTGTATTAGTGACAGGTTGCAAACCCATCGCCTAACAGCACTACACAGCCTTTAGTTGCCCGTGTGGTGCCGGGTTTAGAATGTTGCCACTCCATGTCTTCCCGTGGATGTCGTAAGAGACGACTAATAATTGTTACTTAGCTTAATTTGGTTAATTTTTGTTTCACGGTGCATTAGTCTACCAACTGTAATACCATGTAAATATACCTTCTTATAAATATAACCTAACCAACAAAAAGTTGGAAAACCCCCGACATTGACATTTCAAAGTTCAATACTTCAAAATCGGCTGAACCGATTTCGATATAAAATGTCTAAGAACCACCGCTAGAAAACCTGCTTTCAAATAAAAAAAACCTCGACCAGACACACACACACACACACACACACTTACACGTCAAACTTATAACACCCCTCTTTTTTGCGTCGGGGGTTAAAAATAAAATATAGTTTGATAAACACATAACCCTCCTCTTTCGATAGTCTGGTAAAAAGAGAGATACCAGCGCCACAAACGAGCCGCGGCCATCTTGTGCCTTACCTTGTCGGAAGAAGTGCCGTCGAGGGGTTGGTTGCGGTCCCCCGAGGCGGGGGTGGCGGGGGACGCGGCGGCGCCGGGGGAGCGCGGCGGCGGGGTGAGGGTCGGCTCTCCTGCTCAACAACAAACAATGGGTCCATCAACTTTTTGTTGAAGCTCGTTGCCATGGTGACGTCTCTTGGGTCACTTTTTAAAACTGGGCAAGGCCGCGGAGCGTTCGAGCCGCTCCGCTTTTGTGTTACGAAAATAATCATAAAGATTTATGTCTGTGGCATTTATTTTTAATTACAATAGGTAGTTGTGATTAGGTTCTTACATGATACCTGGAAAATAAATGCTTTTTGTAATGTTTTTTTTTTTTCGTAACACAATAGCGGGGTCGGTTCGAACGCTCCGCGACCTTACCCAACTATGATTTCAAATGCACTAAAAATCAGTTTTATTGGCAATTACAAACCCATTATTTTATGGCTTTTCTCCTGAGTGTCCTAAGAGCAAATACTATTAAAAAAAATCTAAGAAACTCTATCACTGTTGTCTCCTGGCTTACGGGACAAAATAACAACAACAAAAAGTGGATCGACCCATTAAACGTGATGAATGGTATGCATGGATTTTTTTTAATCGCATTTCTCGACAAAAGGTCAATTTGTCACGAATACATGTTTTTTCTTTCTTTCTTTCTTTCTTTCTTATTGTAATACTGACCGAAAGCAAGAGTAGTGGACGCCGACGATGGAAGTATCACGTTCAAAGGAGGGTTTTGTTTCTGAAACACAAACGTTACTTTTTCAAATACAACCAGGTGATAAGCAACAAAATGAGTCTTACAAATAACAAGTAAAAATAAAAATTGTACATTATTGCCTAGGCAGGGAAGTAGGCAATTGCGGGCCGAGTATTGGATTAAATGGACAAGCTTGCGAGTCCGTTTAAAAATACGAAGCTCGCAATTGCCGTTCCTGCCAAGGCAAGTATAGTGATATACTAAAAAATCGCAAAAAAAATTTGTGTTGGAGTAAAATCTTCATCGCTTGAACTAATTTTTTGAATTGCATACAAACAGAAACTTCACGAGAAAAAACCATCACTCTTTACCGCCTTTTTGTTTATGACAAGGAGAAATGCAAGCTTTTTTCAAAAAAAACACGTGGTATTCCAGACACAGATAAAAAAGTTATGTTTCGAATAAAATATGGATGTATAAGACTTGTGCCCTCATTTTATCACCTATGACACTTTTCACTTGAAAAGTTACAAACTAGACAGTAATGAAATTTGTATACAACATTGCGGGCTTGTGTAGCGAGCCCGCAATGTTTTTTTTTTATTTGAGAACTTTCAGTAATCTATGTTCATCGCGTTTGAATATGTAAATAGTAATGTAAACATTTCCGGTCATTTTTGAGAAAAGAATATATTAACACACTTTGTTTCTGACTGTATTTTTAATACTGATGTTAAAATCGCAATTAACCTTTTGAACTTCTTACGTCTCAATACAAAATGTGTCACTCTCACGCCAAACATTTTTTTTTTTTTTTTTTTTTTATAAGAGTGGGAGGCAAACGAGCAAGTAGGTTACCTGATGGGAAGTAATCGCCACCGCCCATAAACGCCAACAGCTCAAGAAGAATATGAAATTTATAAATTTATGATACGAAACAGTCTCTTTTAATGTTAAACTTGTTTCACCTTTTCTTGACTGTAAGTACGAAATCTAGAATGTAACATAACATCAATACACAAAAAAAATTTTTTTAAATTTTAACAGAAACGTCTGTACGTAATTTAAACTATATTAAAGCGAAAAAAAATCGTATGTCTTAGGCAGGATTCGAATCTACATCTCCTCTGACAATCCGGGCCAATGCAGGCGCATTACCAATTATGCCTTCAAATAAAGAAAACCGCATCCAAATCGGTTCACCCGTATAAGAGCTACGGTGCCATACACACACACACACAAAGCGGTCAAACTCACAACCCTCTTTTTGCGTCAGAGGTTAAAAACGTAATAACATGGGCATTGTCTGACTCGCCTTGCCAAGGCTCGATCCTCTAACCACCTTGTCAGGCAATCCTCTACTTTCCGTACCTAGGCAATAATGTACTAAGCTCACTCACCTTAATATAATTTGGCGTAGAGGTCTGGAAGACTGGGAACTCTGGTGCTCGCAGTGCGGGGGAGGAAGGGGTGGTGGTGGAGGGGGAGGAAGGCTCCAGAGCTGGGGAGGAACTCATGGTGAGGATCAATAAGGCATCATAAAAACAGGATACGGTAATGACAAGTCACACTTAGTGATGACCAGTTTTTTTTTAAATAGAGTTATAAATATCGACACTTTGTGATTTAAGTATGAAAAATAGAAAATATATTTATAAATGTATCTACTTAACAATTACTATTGCAATAATCATAAGAGATATTTTATATTAAATTATTATTTGACGTGGAATGGCATTACAAATATATAGGGATAAGGATATAAACTATGCATTTACATTGTAATGGAATGTAATAAGGAATTTGGGTTCACGGGATTAAGGATTTTAGGTGCATTTTCCTGTAACAAACAGCGTAATTAGAACATATTATTTAACTCTAAAAGGAAATTAAACAATTTCCTCTTATACCTATATTATATCATTAAAGGTAAAAACAACAAATATACACGAATCATACAAAGCAAGCTTTAAAAACCCCACTGCATAATTTGATATTGATACTAAGTAATATTAAAAAGTTTTTGTCTTTGCTTTGACGCCTTTGAGAGATTGCTACAGCAGTTCAAAAATAACGTTACAGTAACAAAGTACTAAAGTGTTCAGATACATATAAGACCTAAGTGTTTACCTTAAAATTAATGTTTAAGTTTAAACCCAAATATCTACTAGGAATGGCACGATAATATGATAAGTCTACTATCGCGTTTCCGGAGATAAAATGCCTTGTCGATTTGAAATGATTTTGAATTTAGCTCACACCGATCAATTTATCCATTTATGTAATCTTTACAAAGTATAAAACAAAGTCGCTTCCCGCCGTCTGTCCCTCTGTATACGCTTAGATCTTTTAAACTACGCAACGGATTTTAATGCGGTTTTCATCAATAGATAGTGATAAATTCTGTTTTATGTACGGGTGTTACAAAAAACTGTCATAACCCAAAGCGAAGCGAGGGCGGTTCGCTAGTCCCACTATATCTTACCATAGTATAAAATAAAGTCACTTCCCGCCGTCTGTATGTAAGTTCAGATCTTTCAAACTACGCAACGAATTATAATGCATTTTTTTGTGTCAATAAATTTATTCCCATTTCTGAATCTCTTATCCAACGTGGAATGAAACTCTTGACCCCATAATTTTAACATCATCTTATGCGATAAGACGGACATTCAACTTTTCGTCCCACATTGGAGTTACTTTGACGAAATGTTAACGAACTATCAAATAATAGAGAAGTGGACAGTAGAACAGATTAAGCTAAATTCCAAATACACGTAGAGACGATGGGTTGGCCTAGTTGGTAGTGACCCTGCCTACGAAGCTAGTGGTCCTGGTTTTAATCCGCTGGTGGTTCTGGTTTTTCTACTGTTTTTGGGGTTCCGTACCTTATAGTGAGACTTTGTTGTCTGTCTGTCTGTATGTCACAGCAGGTTTTCTCGGCAACTATAAATGCTATCAACTTGAAATTTGGCATAGTTGTACAACTTGCTTGCCCGCGTCTTATTTTGGTAAAAAAATATGAAATTAATTTTATAAATAATTGAAAAGGGGTCTAGAGTGGGGGGTTAAAAATAAAGTGGTTTGATTATAGCAAATAGGGTGTCATATGAAAGGGCTCAATCTGTACATTTCAAAACTTTTTTTTTTTTAATTTTCTTGTATGTAATTTTTGGTTTATAACCAAAAATGTAAAAAAATTACCGCTACCCTTACCTCAGAAGTTTATTAATCAAAAAAATCTGAAAAAAACCTGGCATATAGATAATTATTTATATTTTATGGGAAAAATAAAATGAAGTGTTAATTATTGTCAATTTTTGACAAATAACAAAAAAACTTTGAAAATCGCTTTTAAAATTTGGGCTAGTCAAACTTGGGTAGACTTTATTGCATAAAAAATAAGGTTCATAACAAAATGAGTATTTTCTTTTGCGGTTACCAAGCGTATTATCTTAAATACGGAACCCTCGGTGCGCGAGTCCGACTTGCACTCGACCGGTTTTTTTCTTCTGTATGCGTTGAATAAATATTTTCTAATCTTTTCTATTTTAATCCCGATAAGGGCAGATATTTGTGTGATGAGCGTGAGTATTTGTTTTTGAGTCTTGGACATTTTCTGTGTATTTAATTATGTATTTCTCTATATAAGTATGTTTATCGTTGTCTAGTTATCATAGTACAAGCCTAGAGCTTAGCCTGGGACTAGGTCAATTTGTGTGAGATTGTCCCCTAATATATATCTATCTATATCTATATATATAAAAGGCAAACCTGACTGACTCATATATCAACGCACAGCCGAAACTACTGTACCTAGAAACTTGAAATTTGGTACAGGGGTTCCTTTCATGATGTAAGTGAGCACTAAGAAAGGATTTTCCGAAAATCGACCCGCAACGGGAGGAAATGGGGGAAGTAGCGTGGAACGAATTCAACGCGTACGAAGTCGCGGGGGTCCTTTAGTCTATATATATAAAAGGCAAACCTGACTGACTTATAATTATATCAACGCACAGCCGAAACTACTGTACCTAGAAACTTGAAATTTGGTACAGGAGTTCCTTTCATGATGTAAGTGAGCACTAAGAAAGGATTTTCCGAAACTCGACCCCCAACGGGAAGAAATGGGGGGAGTAGCGGGAAACTAATTCTACGCGTACGAAGTCGCGGGCGTCCTCTAGTATTTTATATAATGTTTGCTTCGAGCGTCTCAGTGGCCTAGTGCCTTAGTGCCGACTCGTGATCGTAAGGCACAAAGTTCGAACTCTAACGGTTGTCATTTACTATGGGCAAAGTGGCACCTGACCCGTCACAGAACTGTGTCGTTACGAAGTAGGGGATGCAATTTAACCGGTTATTAACCGTTTTTGTATGAAAATAACCGGTTAAAACCGGCTATAACCGGTTATTTGCATTCCCTATTACGAAGTTATTAGTTATTAATCAAATCGTAATACAGTCACGTGATTAAATTTGGTACCCACCTTAGGTCCAAAGTCAATCTGACATTCTACAACAATAAGGTTGAGTTTCTTAAAAGTTACAAATGACTTGACATCTCTAATGACATTGACGACTTCAAGCATATTTTCCTTGAAATGGGTCCCAAATTAACGCTCGTGACCGTACATACTTCATGCCTGTAATCCCAGAGTGGGGTAGGCAGACCTAGGTGCTTAGTATGCTACGCGAGATTTACTGTCATATTTTACGTCATTCATATTACACACACTTTAAGATGCTTAGTAATAAAAGAACTCAAGTCACACAAAATACACTTTTATTTAAAACCTTAAACGTTATAATATGGAATAGACATATTTGACACTAAATCACGTTTGACGAGGCTTGACGTATTCTCCTCGCCTCGCATGCTAAGCCTACTACAGAATTACTTACAACTCTAAAAACTTGTTGACAATTCTGCAACCACATTTTACACAAATAGGTTAAGATGTTTACCAGCGTAATAATGACAGGTTCTCCTACAAACCTTTATTCCCTTACATCCACGGGAAGACATGAAGTGGCACTATTCTAACCCGGCAACCACACATATCTATTCGTTTCCGGTTATTCCCAGTTGTCCGCACCCCTTTGTCCACAAAACAAAGGACAAAATGGTGCGGACAACTGGAAATAGCCCTTTGTTTTACTCTATTTCAATTTCTTCAATTTCAACAAATCCTTGCCAAATATATTTCAACTAGAGGACGCCCGCGACTTCGTACGCGTAGAATTAGTTTCCCGCTACTCCCCCCCATTTCTTCCCGTTGGGGATCGATTTTCGGAAAATCCTTTCTTAGTGCTCACTTACATCATGAAAGGAACCCATGTACCAAATTTCAAGTTTCTAGGTACAGTAGTTTCGGCTGTGCGTTGATATGTCAGTCGGTCAGTTTTGCCTTTTATATATATAGATAACAAAAAAAGTGAATATGCAAAATGATTTCCCAACGAGTTCTTGATCCACTTAGACATGTCACGCCATTACCATAAAAACAATGCAAATCGCTCGTAACAGTTACATACATCTTATTGTCAAAGCTATAGAAGCCATTATTGATTGTCGAGAGCCGTAAACACGTCATGTTTTCACTTCAATATTTACATACAGTAATAACATATTTTTACAGTATTTTTATGACGGAAGCAAAGTTACTGATGGTTTGAGTAAGTTATTAAAATTGTGACATCTAAATCTACCTTTGAGAGATATTTGTTAATTTATTTATGTTACATTATTTAAACAATAAATCCACAGCACAAATTACAATAAAGGCTTATTTCAGACAATTACAAATCAAATCATACACTTTTTTTTATATCATAGTGGCTTACAAACCAAATTTTTAGATTTCCGTACCCAAAGGGTGAAAATGGGACCCTATTACTAAGACTCCACTGTCTGTCTGTCTGTCGGTCCGTCTGTCTGTCTGTTACCAGGCTGTACCTCATGAACCGTGATAACTAGACAGTTGAAATTTTCACAGATGATGTATTTCTGTTGCCGCTATAACATATGCCGGCTTTTTGTTGAAAATATTGTGGTCGCCGACTTTAGTTGGACTAACCTATTAGGTATCAACAATTTTAAAGAAGTTATTTTTTGCGTTTTTGAAGCAGGTTTTTAGTGATCATAATAGGTACGCTGTTACGAAGTCCCACTTCTTAGTTGATATGAAACTTTAAGTTATTTCACGCGCGCCGCAAGCAACGCCGCGGGAAAGTCATAGTCATATTTCAACAAGTAAATCTTAATCGAGATATCTTATCGCCACCCTCAAAATAGGTACCGTTGAGGAGTTCCGGTGGCCATCTGTGGTCTTCATCATCAGTTCCACTTCACCAAGTGATACTTTCTGAATGCAAATGCTAGACTTGTTACAAAAAATACTAATCGCTATATGTTTGCCTACTATATTTGAGGAGTTCCCTCAATTCCTCACTGAACCCCTCATCAGATCCAGATTTGGTGACAATGGGACCACCTCGGAAGTATGCTCTATCAAACCAAAAACTATTTTTTAAAATCGGTCCATAATTGACGGAGTAATCGGTGAACATACATAAAAAAAAACATACAGTGGAACATATAACGTCCTCCTTTTTTGAAGTCGGTTAAAAACAGAATAAAATAAGTGATTTTTTGCCGTTTTTTGCTCGATATTAATAACGGCAACCGACGCTTGAAATATTCACAGAATATTTAGTTGTATATTCACTTAAAAAATAAATAGTTAAATTAAAATAAAATAAATATTTAAGGAGGGCAACCTAACAAACGTGATTTTTTATAGATAATGGGTACGGAACGTTTCGTGCGCGAGTCCGACTCGCACTTTTTAACAGGCTTTTAAACCCTTTAAGGCAACAACCTTGAAACGACTGAAATAAAAGCTTTGTTCATGGAATCGTGTCCTTGGCCACGCAGTTTCTTTAACAAGCTCATTAATCAAATGTTAACATAATTAATGTGCCAAAAAAAATTACGCTACTTTTTCCACTGAATAGGCAATTTGAAGGGAAAAATTCTGCTAATTTTTAAACACCGACGCAAAAAGAGGGGCGTTATAAGTTTGACCGCTATGTGTGTGTTTGTCTGTCGCACACTAGGTCTTAAACGGGTGAACCGATTTGGAAGCGGTTTCTTTTATTTGAAAATAGGTTTTCTAGCGGTGGTTCTTAGCTAGGTTTCATGAAAATCGGTCAAGCCGTTTAAGAGCTATCAGCTCTGAAAGAAGGGGGGTCACCATTATATCGGGGTTATCTATCTAATAGTTATTAACCTTGTCATGGTAAGTAAGTTTAAAGTATATCTGTGTCTCCGTGTTTTTAGTTTAACAAAAACCGGTCAAGTGCGAGTTGGACTCGCGCACCGAGTGTTAGTTAGTTAAAAACAACTGGATCAAACATACATACCTACATACATACATTAAATCACGCCTGTTTCCCAGAGGGGTAGGCAGAGACCCTTCTTTCCACCTGCTATGATCCTGATAAATCTCTTTCGCTTCTTCCACATTCATACATCGAGTCATGCCTGCTCGTCGGTTTCGGGTCCTTGAGATCCAGCCCTTTTCCAGTATTTCTCCGATTTGATTCGAAAAAGTACGTCTAAAAATGTATATAAATAAAAAAAATTCGCCTTAATGTATGTATGCGTATAACTTTCGAACGATTGCACTAAATTGTTTTTTTTTTGTTGTGTTCGTTATTGTCAGTGCAAGGTTCATATGCTGAAAAAAAAGTCCCCCAGGAAGTGCAGTGGGGCGAAGCCGCTGATGGGCAACTAGTATATAACTAAAAATTAATCGCCGATATGTACTTATGTACGGACATAACTTCTGAACTACTGTCCCATATTTCACTCAAACAAACAAACAAACAAACAAACTAAAACCAAACTATTAAACTAACTACCTAGGTACTCGTAAATAATAAAAAATTAAAAACTTCCGATATAATGGTGACGTCTACTTTCAGAGCTGATATCTCTTAAACGGTCCGACCGATTTTCATGAAATCTAGCTAAGAACCATGCCGATTAAACTAGCTTTCTTTAATATATATATATAAAAGGCAAACCTGACTGACTTATATATCAACGCCCAGCCGAGACTACTGTACCTAGAAACTTGAAATTTGGTACAGGGGATCCTTTCATGATGTAAGTGAGCACTAAGAAAGGATTTTCCGAAAATTGACCCCCAACGGGAAGAAATGGGTGGAGTAGCGGGAAACGAATTCTACACGTACGAAGTCGCGGGCGTCCTCTAGTAAATTATAAATAAATAAATAAATATTAGGGGACAATGTCACACCAATTGACCTAGTCCCAAACTAAGCACCAGGCTTGTACTATGGATACTAGACAACGATATAGGTAAACACTTACATAGAGAAATACAATACTTAAATACGTAGAAAACATCCATGACTCAGGAACAAATATTCGCGCTCATCACACAAATATCTGCCCCTACCGGGATTTGAACCCAGAACCGCTAGCTTCGTAGGCAGAGTCACTAACAACTATAGGGATGTTTATGTTGACGACATTATTTACACAGCAGTTTGGTTTTCAAAGCATGCTTTATGTTAGACTTGTCAGGAGTTAATAACTAGGTATTTATATACTTAGTTTATCAACATTCCAAAAATATATTCGATGCCAGACAAACATTGATGTAAACACTATATTTCAGACGGACACAGCTATTTGCCAGATATGCAACATGATCCAAAGCTTTGATCGCTTCGATGCCGCACGAGCATGTATACTGTAGCGCAAATATTTAGTAAGAGCCACGTAAAATTTCGTTAGAAACTATAAGGGTTCCGTTTTTGCCATTTTGACTACGGAACCCTAAAAAACATACAGTCGAATGGAGAACCTCCATTTGAAGTCGGTTAAAAATATCATCGATTACTATTCCAGTTTTGCGAGTAGTCTGTCCCTATTCAGACTGCCAATGACAATAACAAGTATACCTGACTGTCATTGTCTTTAGATAGAGGATGAAATAGTGATGAGTATAATATTACCTCTAATTAGTTTATTAAAAAGATTGAATATATATTCATCATCATCATCGTATTATTATACTAGGTGCGACAGAGACGAAAACCTCTCTCTCAATCAAATCTATCAAAACATTCTTGTCATAAAAAAATCTTTATGACAAGAATCTCTCAGTCTAATTGTATTTTCGCCCAGTGCTTTTCATCAAAAATACGATATTAATTAGAGATTACTCGAAATGGACATGAAGACAATGATTAAGTGTATAAATAAATAATATGACCGTGCTCAAACATCAAAAGTACGTGATTATGGAGTAACAATGGTTAATTTATCTATCTATCTATATATATAAAAGGCAAAACTGACTGACTGACATATCAACGCACAGCCGAAACTACTGTACCTAGAAACTTGAAATTTGGTACAGGGGTTCCTTTCATGATGTAAGTGAGCACTAAGAAAGGATTTTCCGAAAATCGACCCCCAACGGGAAGAAATGGGGGGAATAACGGGAAACTAATTCTACGCGTACGAAGTCGCGGGCGTCCTCTAGTTTGTTTATATGAGTGACGGAACGAAAAGGTCCCAACTATATAAACATATGCAGATTTTTTATACCTAAATATAAAAGAAAATCCAATATCCATTAGTTTTGAAATCAAACCGAGCTGTGTATACAGCGCCTGCGTCACTCCACCTTGACCTATCATTAGAGTCCGTTAGCATGTACTGATCATTTTGTTTACTCTTACCTATTGTACGAAATACAAACATTACGATCAATGTCATCGTTAATATTTTCTCGTTGTGGGGATCTTTTAAACTAAACTATTAAAAAAACCGGTCAAGTGCGGACGGACAGACATGACGAAACTAAGGGTTCCGTTTTTTTGGCTACGGAACCGGCTCTAAACGGGCCATATTTTCACTGCAATATGTGGCCGGCAACTATTGGTATCCCTCTCTTACTCGTATGTTAGAGAAAGACACCAATAGTTGCCGGCCACTGCAGTGAAAATATGGCCCGTTTAGAAGCCCCTTAAGTTAATTTATCTACATCCATATCATAACTTCAATATTATATATTCCGAAACGATAAGAGCCCTATATTACGTAACCTATATCGGTGGTTGTACTTTAATGTTAACATTAAAATATTACATGTCATTAAAGTATCGGTGACCTATACTGTAATGTGAACATTAAGATACAGGGTAACGACAGATACAGGTGTCTCAGTCTCACATATTGTTGAAAACTCATGATATGCATGTATGTAGATAAATTATGTATGCGACTGTACGCATAATTAATCATTAAAACACTCGTGCGCTCTTATTATGAAACGAGCCGAGAGACGAGTTTCATAAAACCACACTCGTGTATTAATGCCTCTCATTATGCACTACATAAATAACTATTATCGCTGGCTAGTACCCACAGTACAACCTTGTCCCCTGACATTATTTACATTGTACATGTATATATGTATAACAACAATAGGTATTAACAAAACAGTTGTTACAAACATGGACGCTAGCCAAGATAAACATAGATAATATACAATGTCTTTATTAGCAAAGATTAACGTTAAACTATGTAGGTACTTACTTAAAGATTTATTATAAAAACTGCTTTGGGTAGAGATTATGACCAGTTTTTAACCGACTTTCAAAAGGGGGAGGTTCAATTGAGAACCTGCTCCTTAGGGTGGTATTCCACTTGTCCAATGTGTATTTGAGTCTCACAGTTTGCTTTAAAAAATGTGAGACGCAATGCACATTGGACAAAGATCTTGGACAAGTGGAAGACCACCCTTTAAGGTGGCGGTTCGCGCCGCGACAGAGACAGGAGACCGAGACAGGAGACCGCGACCGGAGACCGCGACCGTCACTTGACGTTAGGCAATGTATAAGCGACGGTTCGCGAGCGAGACAGAGACAGGAGACAGCGAGACGGTCGCTGCCCCGGACCAGTAGTGTCTCGTGTCTCCGGTCTCGGTCTCATGTCTCGGTCGCTTGTCTGTGTCGCGGCGCGAACCGCCACCTTTAGGCAATGTATAAGCGACAGTTCGCGAGCGAGACAGAGACAGGAGACAGCGAGACGGTCGCTGCCCCGGACCAGTAGTGTCTCGTGTCTCCGGTCTCGGTCTCATGTCTCGGTCGCTTGTCTGTGTCGCGGCGCGAACCGCCACCTTTAGGCAATGTATAAGCGACAGTTCGCGAGCGAGACAGAGACAGGAGACAGCGAGACGGTCGCTGCCCCGGACCAGTAGTGTCTCGTGTCTCCGGTCTCGGTCTCATGTCTCGGTCGCTTGTCTCTGTCGCGGCGCGAACCGCCACCTTAACTGTATGTATGTTTTTTTGTATGTTTGTTACGCGACTTGGTAGGTACTTCGTCAATTAGGGACTTTTTTTACCCGACTGCCGAAGTAGGAGGGTAATGTGTTTATCAGCCTATACCTATATGTATGTTTGTTCCTTTCTGGCGCTTTAGAAACTAAACGCGTGGACCGATTTTGATGATTCTTATGTCAATCGATTTGTCTTAATCTTGTGAGCGTCACTAAAGATATGACAGTAATAAAAAAACAATATGGCGGCAACCAGACACCATATTGTAAAAAGAAAAAAAAAATCGTCAAATTATGACAAGCGGGGTATCGTTGAATAGGTATTTAAAAATCATCTTTCGGTTTCTTTCTTCATTTTGAATGATCATTTAGGATTTATAACGATTTAAAGTTGGTTAGCAACAGTCGGATTTTCAAAGCTTGCTTTTTTTTATGTTATTATTAATAAATCTTTTAATATTTGATAGGGTATTCTCCCACCCAAGCTGGTCCCACTGTCACAAAGTCAGTATCTGATGAGGGGATTGATAAGGAATTGAGGGAATTCCTCAAATATTACAGGCATACATATAGCTATTTTAGTAAGTATTTTCAGTAACAAGTCCAGTATTTGCATTCAGAAAGTATCATTTGGTGAAGTGGAACTGATGATAAAGACCACAGATGGGCACCGAAACTCCTTAATGGTACCTATTTCAAGGGTAGCTTCAAGATATCTAGATTAAGATAGTAACTAATAAAAATGGCAATTTTCGAGTTTAATATATCCTAAACGGTGCCCCAAATCTAAAAATTTATTATGACATAAACAATGTGTATACTGTAACGTAAAAGAAAATATTTTACCTTAGCTTTTTACTTATTTCATCAATGATCTTAATAGTGATTGTTTTGGTGGTTAAAAAATTACATTACCTATAAAAATCTCTCCGCATTCAATGATCAATCATTATACATGTCACCCTCAGAGATAACCATATACCAAACAATATCTCTCTTAAAACTATGAAATGTAGGACAATCTAATCTATGTTTATAATAAAACTACGAGATAACCTCACAAACGGCTGATCTTTAGTTCAGAAAATAAACTTAGTTTTAGCCCTTATCTTCCTTAGAGATAATGTCATGAATATTGTAATGAAATGTAACTTTAATCTTTATTTGCTGAATAACTATGCATGGAATAAATTTGCCAGTACAAAAGGCGTTAAACAGTTTTAACAGCACTTTAGTTGCATCTATCTTGGATGATCTCTGACATTATTAGCATGGACGCATTCCACCTTAGTCTTCAGGCTTTGCAATAATTTAGCAGTATTGTGATTGTAGTATTAAAAAAGCAAATGTATATAGGTCTCTGATCCCACGTACCATCAGGTGGTCTGCATCCTTGTTTCCCTTGTCTTTGTAGAGAATGCGTTTTTATATGAAAATAACCGGTTGAAACCGGTTATTTGCATTTCCTATCTCATTGCCATAAAAAACGTTATTTACTAATTCCTCTGACTTTTTATTGTTGGTGAGTCTGTGGCTCTGCCTACCCCACTCTGGGAATGAAGGCGTGAGTTTATGATGATGATTGATTGACTACATTGATATCAACCTTCAGTAATTTAAATAATTAATCACCAATTATAACAAATGAACTTTTTTTATCAAATCCATACTAATATTATGTATGTGTGGTGATTATTATTATTTGTGCTGTTCCTCTATAATGTTTCTGTATGGTGTAAAAAAAAATGTTTTCTATTGTTTGGTATAAATGTGAATGTATCTCATCACTTTGGTCCGCTTTCACAGCTAAACCACCAAACCAATTTCAATGAAATTGGGTATGCAGATAGCTTGTACCCTGGACATAGGACATAGGGTCCTTTGATTCCGTTAAATTGCATAGTTCCCGAAGAAATAGAGATAAACCACTCATAGGCGGACAGATTCAAACATGGCTAGTGTGTTATATTGATACCTTTAATTTCAATTCGCATTTGTAAAGCACAAATAGTGTGAATTGAAAAATATGGTATTGATACATATGATATAATTTTATTTATCAGGAATCAACACAATAGGTATATGTTTTTCTACCACACATTCCTGTCAGCTATTATTATGACATGACATCTTTTTCCTTATCACCCAGTATAATTATAATAAAAAAACCGGTTTTATGATGTACATATTATTATGTATCTTTAATTTTGTTGCATTTATCATTTGTGTTGCCAGTGTTACCACTATCATTTCACAAATGTCAGGTTTAAGAAAGGCACATGTTTACGGACAAAGTGACCAATTTTGAAAAGTGGATAAAAAATAAAGTAAGACAGACTCGCCCAGAGTTTTCTGCAGAATCACAATTAGATAGTTTTTAATATTTGTTGTCTTTCTTAACACATTGATGGACAGTATGCCTATAGCTGCTGTCCTTGAAAAAAGGACAGCAGTTTTTTTATTCAGTATACTTAACGTGACCACGTTTTTTTTTACTCAAAACTGGACATCGGTTTATTTATGTCAATTGGCAGGTTATCAATGAAAAACTAACATTTTTTCTAATGTCCATTAATAAACTATAAGTAAGTATATGAAGTTAGATACTATTACAAATTAAAATATTAGGTACGGAACTACTTAGTTATATTTATATCGGCGTGAATCGGCTGTCGAAGACGCGGTCTCCCTCCCCCGCACTGATTTTCGGCCGGTTTTGGGAAACGGGACAATTGTGCGTCCCGGAGCTTCTTTTTGGGACGACGGGACAGATAACCGAAAAAAGGGATGGTCCCGTTTAAAACGGGACGTATAGTCACGTTAAGTATACTAAGTATCAGTTTATCAGTTTATTCATTGCTTTCAGTATGTATGTTTACTCTTTAGTACACAAATATTTAAAACAACATAAAGATGTTTTTCCATTTTGTTTACAATGTAAATTATCATATTCTACAAAACATACTATATATATAATATTTAAAACAGTTCATGCTTAAACATTATGAATAATGTATCAATGCATAAGTATGAAAAAAACTATTTTTAACTTCAACCTACAGCTTGCTCTTGTCCAATAAGAATCTTACTGGGTTGATTATACGTAATATTATATCGACATAACACATAACCCAGCTATGGCCTAACACCGCGTACCTTTGTCTAATTGGATTAAAAAGTTATATTAGGTTACAGGATAAGAAAGAAAAAAAAATACTTACGGTAAAGAATCCAAGTCGTCCTCTATATCGCTCGTCAAAACAATAGTTTTCTAATCATAACATTCGTCGGAAACGTATCCCGGCATTACAAAATGAAATTAGGCAACGCAGTAAAGGTCACCGCACGCAATACGCACTGAACTGACAAATCGTGAATTGTAACACGGGAATTATTACGCGATAAACGTATCAGGCGACGCTAACAGCTAATTAATAGTCCTTCAAACCAAATTAAACAGTCTCACCGACCGCTTAGCACAACATCGAAATGTACTTGCGAATCGCAAAATATTACACAAGCCCGTTTGAACGAAAGTTTATTATTGACGCACAGTTAAGTGTCCAGAGTATAACACTCGCGATTAATTTACCGCATCATTATCAGTTATTTTAATAGAAATGTATGTCCCAGGCTACAAAATTTATCTTTTTCCTGACTGACGTGCTAATTCCACAGACCAATTTTTCGTAGGCTACAATTTGACACATAACAATATAACATACCACTAGCTAACCTAACCCGACGATGTTCTTCAACGGAATTCGAATTTTATTACTTGACCTGTGCAATGCAGGTTTTAAATATCTCGATAAGATATTTACATTTTTTTTGTATTGGGTTGACTGGATTTTACCTGTTTTTTACTTAACATGTAAATGTAACTCATGATGAACAAGTGTGGTCACGATATTACCGCTTCGATGGTATAAATACTAGCTCAAACAGTGCCAATTTTATTGGGTCCAATTTCAACGTCCAATATTTTGATAAAATTTATTTGACGGTTCATTACACGGTTTATTTGATCAAATGTTGGTGTTACTAGTAAATTTGATGAAACCAAATTTTTGATCAAACATTTTTGTACATATTGACATGACAAAGATGTGTAGACATGTACAAGTGAAATACCTCCCTAACACCCCTCAATACATTTTAGCTGTCCTGTCAATAGTGTCAATTTTGACAGTTTACACAATATAAATAATTTTGTGGGTTGTTCGTTCTGTTCATTTGCAAAATATAATAATACCTACTTATGTTCAACTATTTAATTTAATATATCTGAATACATAAGTGTAATGTCGTCATTTTTGTGTTTCATTTGTCACAATACAGTTCACGACGACACAAATGGAGAAACTCGAGAAAAATACAGGGAACTCATCGGAATGAAAGTTAGTAACATACGTTTATGAACGCGCATGCTATAGCAGTCGTTTATCGTACCGGCTATAGCATTGGCGTCATAAAGACGGGGGTCCAATTAAAATGGTTTAGTATGACCGTCCATGAACGTGTTGATATAAAAACAAAGTTTATCTGATCTTTTGAGTTGCCTCATGCCTGTTAATATCACAACACCAGATAGATACACATGGTTACACACCAGGGTTTACCTGAAAACCAGGGCTGTGGCTCCATTGCATTTAATTGCAGCACATGCTGGTGATTTGACTTCACAATAACTACAGGACGTTTCTAAATTTGCTTTAATCTTGCTTTTTGTACTATACCTGTTGTCTTGCAGTGTGTATTTGTTAAATTAATGCTAGAAGTTTGAGTTTGTATACTTTAAATTGTTCAGAACTGCTTGATTTCCAATTTAGTAGGTAACCTGTATTTTTTTATTTGTATATTCCAGCTTTGCCCAGATTCCCATGTATGTCACATTTGTTGCCACATGCTAAGTAAACTCTGGATGTTCAAGTCTATCTGTTTAAGAAGAAGCATGGAATATCCTATATTGTTCAGGTAAAGAACATAAGTATAACTGATATTCTTAAGTAGAGCTATTACTCACTGTAGACTGGTCCCTCAGTGGCTAAACTATAGACCAGCGACCGGACACCAAGTGGGTAGACACCTATATAAACTATAGAAACTCAGTTGCCGTATGAGGTTGTGGGCGTAGTTTACGTATACAGATTTACTAAGCAACTTATAATAACAAGTACATTGTAAAAATTAAAAAATTTGAACGTACCTTCCTTCAGTTTAATGTACCTGTATTTTTTCAGTGATAAAGGCACTATAAGTCTTCAAACTAGCAATACGGAATTAATAATAATGTGCCCTGCAACTGACGAGTGTGATCCGCACAATGTAACGCAAAGAGATCCGGATCATAACACTAGTTCAAACCATTACGTGTCGCTAGAAGACAGAACAAATATAAATATGCATGAGTTAACAGATGATGCTCAGAAAAGTAACGAAATTGAATGCAATTATGGTGATAATGATAATTTTTTTAATGATGATGACTATGAAAGTAATGAAAACATACAAACAGAAGTAGAAAATAATGAAAGTCCTATACATGACAAAGACGTCAATGAAGAGTTAATTAATTTGGATAAAAATGATAAACCAGATGTTAATAAAGAGTTAAATAATTTAGATAAAGATGATAACACTGAAATCAATGAAGAATCAAGTAATTTAGATAAGAAAATAGAGTTTCATAAAGTGATACTTAGTATAGAAGAGCAGAGAGCAGAGTTAGAAGCGAAGAGAAGAGAAGATGGGTATTTAGAGGCGGAGTTTAAATGCTATAACTGTGCTTTGGGCTTTCTGTTCAAAGATACGTATCAAGCTCATATGATGAGGCATGAAGAGGTATGATTTTTAATCCATTTTTACATACTTTTGGTAATAATTTTAGCTAGCGATGATATTGTTAGCCTCGTTGGTAGTGACTCTTTCTCTTGAACCACTCTATCTATTGATGAAAACCGCATTAAAATCCGTTGCGTAGTTTGTAAGGTCTAAGCGTACATACAGAGGGACTGACGGCGGAAAGCCACTTTGTTTTATACTATGTAATAAAGAAGTCATTGTTTTAAAATGGATAATTTCCCATTCCAGTCAAATGGCGAACACCTCTGTGATATCTGCACCCTGCGTTTCGCGTCAGCTGCCGTGCTCCGCGCCCACCAGTGTTCACACCGCGAGCGGGTGACCTGCTTGCGGTGTGGCCGGCCTGTGCCGCCGCGGCGTACCGCAGCGCACCGCGCGCGGTGCGGGACTCGCTCGACGCGGGCGCCTTGCCATCTGTGTGGGAAGACTTTTCTGTGAGTATGGCTTAAGGGCCAGCCACACCGCTTGCGTGATGTGCACGTGCACGTGCGCGTTCGCTTTCCACTGCGTTGTATAGTATGAATTCTCATTACGACATGTCACTATACAACGCAGTAGAAAGCGAACGCGCACATGCACGTGCAGGTCACGCAAGCGGTGTGGCTGGGCCTTAAGCCTTACTGGTGCCAAACAATGGACTGAATTTGCCTTTTAACAATTTTATTGTGTTTTGTTTGTTTTTATTTGTTTTTTTGTGGGTTTCGTAGACCTCTGTGATCTGAATTGTTGTATTTTACACACACAGTGCTCGAAAGGGTACGTATCAGAACGCCTAAAATTAAAAAGCCTAATGTATCATAATCCCTTAAAGTTCATAATACCTAATGGTTGTTTTTTCTGAAACCGTAAACTTTTCAGGATTGTTACAAAACAAACCTAACCTAACCTAATGAGTTCTAAATAATGGCGTTTTAAAAAATCCTGAAATGTTTACAGTTTCAGAAAAAAAGGCCATTAGGTATTATGAACTTTTAGGGATTATGATACATTAGGCTTATTAATTTTAGGCGTTCTGATGCGTAACCGTTCGAAAAGATGAAAACATAACCTTTCACCGGTATTAACTTGTCATAGTAAACCTCTTGAATAAGGTACGCACTGGGGTGTATAGAGTATCGCCTCCAAGTGTGGGTGGATGGTAGGAAACCGCGAGGACCTAAAACCCGAACGGAATACTACCAACTACCACGGCACACCCCGGGCAACATTGCTGGTAGACTTGTCGCAGGTCACTGTGCCCTCTTTACCAGCAATGGCTGAGATCTCTCGGCATCGGGTATGTAGGCGGCCCGATGGACTATCCAGCCTACCTGCGGTAGTCCTCCGCAGTCGAGCGCCGTGAGCGAGGATGCAGGAGTCCTGGGGGGTTGAGTCGAACGGAGTCGGGATAGCACTACCGGGAGACAACACGCCCCCTTTGGTCCGAATTTCTCGCAAAAAGGTAGCCTTGTTTGCTAGCCACTGCAAGGTAATGGACACGCGCCCGTACGGTCGAGGTGGGTACGGTTCGCAGGCGAGATGTGTGGGGAGCGGGGTGTCGGCCATGCTGACGGGGCAAGGGCGTGTGGAACACCTGGGAAGATCCGGATCGATCAACCCAGCCACACGTCTGCAGCTCCCGATGTCGCGCATTGATACCCAACTCTGCACATCTATATCTCACGAGTACTCCTGGTGCTATTTTGAAGACATCCCCGGTGCGGGCTCCGTGGAGGGTGGGAAACTCGTGAGATGAAAATACAACTACGGAATATGGACAATCCAAGATCCGAAACCCCGAGAATGCCGGAGGGGAAACCCGACGGCGCTCGACAAGAGAGCGGTGCTCCCAAGGATGTGCCAGTCTCTCACAACACACCAGGTGCGGGTAGTAGTGGCCAAGGGCCACACCACACACAAACACAACACAGGGGTGGCGGCTGGGCGCAAGCCCCGCCAGCTACCTACACACAACAAACACGGCGGAAGGGAAGTGGCACGAAAGTGCTGCTACCTTCCTTCACACGTGGCTTCGAGGCATGGCCATCGACCTCGAGGACCACAAGCACACACCCACGCGGGGGCGGTGCTAAGGCACCGCCACACATTCACAAAAAGTTTGCGAGGGGCGGAAAGTTTGCTGGGAAACTGGCGGGCTCAAAACTCCGAGCGTGGACTCAACACATACATCCCAAGCCACTACATAAAGCAAACCCGGAGATCGTCCCGTCTGCACCTGCGGAGAAATCCGCAGACGCGGGGCAGACACCGGTGTTGCTACCTACGCCCTCTACAGCTTTCCAGCTGGATGCCAGCTGGAAACTTCCCGTGTTGACCACGTGGGGAAGAAGGGAGCAAACCGCCAAGCGGGACGCCCCAGTACATAGTGCGATCGAACTCGGGAATAAGAACCTCAAAAACCAGAAGCAGCGCCGCAAGTACCGTAGGCTGCTGGAGGAACACGCTGCTCCCGGGTCGGAGACGATGCGAGGCGCTGCTGGTGACCCCGGTCATCCGGCAGCAAGCCGTGTCGCTCCCAAAGGGAAAGGAGCCGTCAACAGGGCCTCTGAGGGGAGCCCCCCGGTGGCTCGAACCCCTGCCAAGAGGGTGCGCCTGGACGACCCTCTGTCTCTGAGAAGCGAGCCCAAAAAGCAGAAGGTCATCGAGCCATCGCCGAGTACCCCGCGAGAAGCGTCCGTGGAAGCAGCGAAGGCGGACCTGATGGTTGCGGTCACATCAGCAAGCACGGGTCACCTCTCTGGTGAACTCGCTAACGAGGCCCTAAACCTCATCCAAGCCCGCGTGATAAGCGAAGCGGTCCAAAACCTGCAGAGCAGAGGCGGGCCACAGTTTCGAGGAAAGCCCTTACACGTCAACGGCACCCTGAGGCTGTGGTGCGGCGACCAAGCAGCGGTGACCTGGCTAAAGCAGTGTGTGGCCGCCATCACACTCTCCTCAGGAGATACGCTAGTGGTGAAGCGCCAGAGCGAGGTACCGCGCAGAGTACGCTGCGGCATTCTGCTCCCAGGTGTTTACGAGGACTTCGGCGTGGTAGCACAATCGCTCCGCTATCAGAACACCTGGGTGCAGATAGACCGGTGGCTTCTGCACAGCGCTGACAGGCAGGGGAAGGAGACCTTTGCCATCGTCAGCATACCGGAGACGGAGGTGCAGGCTATCCTGGATAGGGGACGTCGGCTCACATTCTTGTGTGGGTCGGTGTACCTCAAATTTCAGGGGCCACGGGGGAAGTTTGTGGAGACCCCACCCTCTAGCACCAACGTCTGCTAACAGCTGGGAGAGCCCAGCAACAACCAGAGCCGATGGACACGGCCATGGTGACCGGCGCGAGCAACGACGTAGTCGAGGCTGCGCTCGGGTCCCAATCCCTCCGAGCACGACCAGGAGGAGCTCCTCCGTAACCCATCGGATAGCGGGGAGGAGTGCGCACTGGGGATAGGCATGCTGGCCATCGGCGAGGGCGACGGCGGGGAGAGTTCATCGGGTTTTCCAATAACGGAACCCCCTTCTCCTGGCTGTAACATCCTCCAAGCCAACCTCCACCACAGCGGGACCACGACGGCTCCAGAAGTGGCTGGATATAAACAACACGGCAGTGGTCCTGATCCAGGAGCCGTGAATCAGGAAAGGCGCCATATCCTGGTTCCAGAATATCGGAGGTAAGCTCATAGTACACACGGGACCGGATAACCCCCGGACCTGCATTTACATGCCGAACCCTTAACCAGTTTCTGCTCTAGAGACCTCTGTGCCATCAAGGTGCGAGGGGCGCAAGATTCCAGCCTGCCGGAAGTGGTCCTGGCTTCCATCTCCATGCCAGAGGCAGAGGACCCACCGGCGCTCGAAGTGACAAGGCTGGTGACCCACTGCGAAGCGTCCGAGCTGCAACTGATTGTGTCACGGCCACGGGCACATGGCCACGGGCTCCAACGCACACCTCTTCTGGGGCATGAAAATCGCCAAAAACAGAGGTAAGTTACTTGTAGAATACCTAATGTCAACAAACCATTACATCTTTAACACAGGCTCTGAACCCACATTAGTAAATAGACGTAGTAGTACAAACTTTGACTTGACCATAGCAACTGAAGAATCTTCACAGTACACTATGAACTGGCACATCTCAAACGAACTGTCGTGCTCAGATCATAGATCGATACAACACACTCACCAGCTCGTCAGAGGAGGCTGAGCGGGACCAATCATAGCCTATGGTGCGGTAGTCTGGTGGCCACGCACTAGACTGTCCACTGTGGAGGCGAAACTACAACGACTCCAGAGACTATTGCCAGAGCGGGCCAGCCTAGAGGGTATGGCAACCACGGGATGCATGCGGACTACGCCCACAGCATCCCTGAAGCCATAACTGATCATGCCATGTTTAGCAAACACTTGTTCTCACATTAGGTGTTACAGACAGCCCCCTGTGCACAGCCTGTATGACGGCGGAGGAGACCGTAGCCCACGTCATCATGGCATGCCCTGAGGTGGCAAAATACCGGGCACGTCACCTCGAAACGCCGAGGTCGCTACCAGAAGCCGTCGGCAACATCAAGGGTCTGCTAGGCTTTCTGGTAGGACTGGGTTGACAGGATTGTGCCAGCAACCCAGCACACAAAATAGGCGTATAAATTAAGTCGTCGAGTTGCAGAAAATAAGCCCGCTCTAACCTATTACTGCACTCAATGACAGAAGCTTTGTCTCCTAAAAGTGATATGTGATTTGGTTGGGTTGTCTGTATTGCTCAAAGGGTAAGCAAGCAGCTTGTCTAGGTAATACTCTGTCTACGTTCAGCACTTATAATTAGTGTGCATTCCACCTGCAGAATCTTCCAAAACCATATGGCGGTGGAAGGATCTGGCACATGTTTAGTTTAGTTAGTTTAGTTTAGTTTAGTTTTGTTTTGTTTGTATTTTTATATGACTACCGGTGAAATAACTAGCATTATAGTCTGTGTCAATTGAAATTGTCAAAGGTGTAAACAAATGAGTATAGTCTGTGCCAATTCAAATTGGCAAAGATGTTAACACAACCAAACGAACCAATTTACCATTATTACTCGATAATCACACGCTTTTAAAGATCAAGTGTCTGTTAAAGGTCTTAGCAATGATTTATACACTTGATATTTACTTTCACATTAAGTTTTAGATTAAATAACTATTAATTAAGTATACGTTATTTTAAATAAAAACACGCTTGATGAATATTTGAGGTTATGTGTCAATTTGTTTACATCTTTGGCAATTTCAATTGACACAGACTATATACTTCACATATAACATCAAATATTCATCTAGCGTTTTAATTAATATAACGTATAACTAATAGTATAGTTATTTAATCTTAAACTTAAGGATCAAGTGTATAAATCATACTAAGACTTGCTTGATCTTTAAAAGCACGTGATTATCAAATAGGTAATAATGGTAAATTGGTTCGTTTGGTTGTGATTATATATTTGCCAATTCAAAGTCAAAGTCAACGTCAAAGATCATTTATTGCTTAATTGTGAGTAAGTAGGTAGAAAAATCATGCGTCACAATTCGCCAGGGTCTGGCATAGACTATAGAGGCATTCCATCTACCTCTAATTTCCTAAGGTTGGCACTGGCAGCGCATTTGCAGTAAGAAGAGAATGTCAAATATTAGTGTATTGCTCGTACAAAGTCTTGGGCAAACTTTCCTGATATTCTTTTTTTTCCAGCGATGCCAACGGACTTCAGCAGCATATAAAGCGGTTCCACCTGGCGAAGACCAGCAGCAAGAGCTACTCCTGCAGCGTGTGCGGGAAGAGGTGCAGCACCCAGGCAGCTGTGAGGACGCACATGATGTGAGCATCGCAAGGGGGGGGGAGGGCAACATTCATAGGTAACAACAGATAAAAAGATAAAAAAAAGATAAAAGATGTTTATTCAGTAAGTAGGCCGCACGGGCACTTTTACACGTCAATAATCTACCAGCGCTTCGCAAGAGACCACTGCTGAGAAGAAACGCCGCAAGAAACTCAACAGTCAGTCGTTTTTTAAACATTTCTTATGATATGATATTATACAACGAAAAATAAAACTTAACCTAGTATTATATAAAACAATGAATGTAACAAAAATATGTCTATATATATCATGCGTAGTTGAGCAGGAAAATGTGTCAAAACTCAAAATTTCTACAAGAACTCATAAATAGTAAATATAAGAAATAAATAAAAATTAAAAATTATACTTACCTATGACGGTGCAAAACAACACATAATTAGTTTCGATACATTCCCCTACAGAAACCGTGTCCCCTAGACAATACACAATGTTTATATATTGGTATGATTAGGTTATTATTAAGATATTTAGGTGTTTAATTTAGGCCAATCATTTTTATCTGTTAGATAGTCTTCGACCCTATAGTAAGCTTTAGACATCAACGACTTTTTCAAGTAATTTTTAAGTACTGGAAATGGTAACTTTAAAACTTCGTCAGGTAATTTATTATAGAAATGAATGCATTGACCTACAAATGATTTATATACCTTACGGACACGAAATTTTTTAATAGCAATTTTATTCTTATTTCTTGTATTCAAATTATGTATGTCACAATTCTTAATAAAAGAGTCTTGATTTTTAATGACATAAATAATATTCTCATAAATAAATTGTGATGCTACTGTCAAAATATTAATTTCTTTAAATAATAATCTTAAGGAATCACGGGAGTTTAGGTTATATATAGAACGAATGGCTCTTTTTTGTAACACGAAAATAGTTTGTATGTCAGCAGCTTTTCCCCAAACAAGAATACCGTACGACATAACACTATGAAAATAACTATAATAAACTAAGCGAGCTGTCTCAACATTGGTAAGTTGTCTAATTTTCCTAACAGCATAAGCTGCCGAACTTAATTTACCTGCTAGTACTGCTAAATGGGGACTCCATTGCAAGTTTTTGTCTATAGTTATTCCTAAGAAAAGTGCCTTATCCACCATTTCCAAACACTCATCATTTAGAAAAATACTAGATTCTACCGGTCTAACATTAGGCAAAGCGAACCTAACACATTTAGTTTTCTTAGCATTAAGTAGCAAATTGTTACTAGTAAACCAATTAAGTACTTTACCTAGCGTCGCGTTTAACCTACTATAATCAACGGATTTTCGGTCTACCTTGAAGATCAATGATGTATCATCAGCAAATAGCACAATATCGCAAAGGTTAACTACCGCGGGTGGTAAGTCATTTATATAAACGAGAAATAAGAAAGGACCTAATATAGAGCCCTGTGGCACACCCAGTTTAACAGCCGCTCCAATGGACTTTGTTTGGTTTACAACAACCGTTTGTGTTCTATCACTAAGATATGAAGACATAAGATTTAGAGAATTATTTGACAGACCATAATGTTCTAATTTTAATATAAGAGTCGCGTGATCTACACAATCAAAAGCTTTGGAAAGGTCACAAAAAATTCCTATTGCATCACAAGATGTCTCCCAAATATTGTATATATATTTAATGAGTATAGATGCTGCATCAGTTGTGGATCGTCCTCTGGTGAAGCCGAACTGATTACTGTTAAGCAGTTTATTTCTATTGAAGTGACCTAACATATCTTTTAACATTAACTTCTCAAAAACTTTACTTAAAACAGGTAGAATAGAAATGGGTCGGAAATTCGTTAAATCACTCCTCTCGCCCGATTTAAAAAGTGGTAGGACTTTACTATATTTCATAAGATTTGGAAAGACCCCCTCTAAAATGCAATTATTGTAGATTAAAGCTAAGTGAGGTGCAATTATATCTATGACATGGTGGATGACTTTAACTGACGTTCCCCATAAATCCTCCGATTTTTTCAAACTGAGCGATTTAAATGCCTTAATAATAGAAACTGAATCTACGTGGGTAAAATCAAAGCTTATATTACATTTAGTCACATTAGCACAAAGTAATTTTTGAGCTCCAATCGCAGATGATTGAAGACATTTCGTGGTATTAATGGCTATGGTGGAGAAAAAATCTTCGAACGCTAAGGCCACGTCTTTATTTGATGTGATTTGTTTGTCACCCTTGTTTAGGGTGATTTGATTATCGCGAGTTTTTGTATTACCCGTTTCTCTATTTATAATTTTCCACACAGTTTTTACCTTATTGTCAGAAGCTTTGAGTTTAAGACTTAAGAAATTTGACTTAGCAGTTAAGCAAACTTGCTTAAAGGTCCTCGAATAATTCTTAACGTAAACTACGAAGTCATCGTTCTTGTTCTCCTCTCTCTCTCTATATAGTTCATAAAGCCTATTTCTACTTCTATGAATGCCTACAGTAGCCCATTCACTAAACTTGGTTTTTGACCCAGAAACAGTTTTCATCTTGAAATTGTTATTAAACTGGTGAAGAATTACACCGAACAAATCATTATAAATACTATTAGAATCCTTATGTGAAAAGGATAACCCACAGATATTACTCTGAACTTTATTTTTAAATAAATCCAAACGATTACTGGTTATGGGTCTGTATGTTATTGTCTGTGGTTCTTGATGAACATCATTTAAAAAAGAAGCCTTTTGGCCACTATGATCAGAATTAAAGCAATTAAATATTTCCTTATCCAAACATTCGCAATTACAAAAAATATTGTCTAAACAGGTTGCACTTGAAACACCTATCCGTGTAGGTTCAAAGAACAAATTATCTAAGTTAAAAGATTTAAATAAACTTAAGATTTTAATAGTATTATTTGACGATTCAAGTAAGTTAACATTAAAGTCTCCACAAACAATAACATGCTTTTGGGTTTTAGATGCTAATTTTAACACATTTTCCATACTGGATTCAAATGTGCTGAAATCAGCCGATGGTGGTCTGTAAACACAAATAATTATGTAATTTTCTAGTTCTACGCTAGAAATTTCTACAAGCCTTTCTATCGATAGCCTAACAATATCTTTCCTTTCTTTTGATTTTACTGTACTTTTAACAATTATTAAAGAACCACCATGAATGGCGGATTTTCTGGCAAAAAAACTAACTAATTCAAAATTAACAAAATCAAAAATTAATTGATCAGGTCTAAGCCAATGTTCAGTGATACACATAATTTGTACATTTTCAGTATCTAAAAATAATCCTATTTCTAATTCTTTGCTGGAAAACCCTTGAATATTTTGATGAATTATATTTATACTCAAAGGTGTTTCCGCTGTCCTATAATTTAGTTTAAATGATTAGGAATTGCATTTGTACCACTATTATATCTATTTGGCTCTATATTAAAAGTCAAAAGTTCTACCAAAGTCAAAATATATTTCTTTGGCAAATGAATTTTTTCAGATGTTAGCGTGAGGCGCTTGATGAATTTATTTAGGTCAAAGAAATGATATTTGCTATTATAACATATAGCATTATACATCAAAGAATTTAAGTGTGCTACTTTATTATTATAATTATATGGCATATTTTGTGAATATGGTAATGCACAAATTATAATTTTACCTATTCCGGCTTCTTCGATAAGGTTTAATGTTGATATTAATCTATCTACACTAGACTTATCTATACCAAGACTGTTTCCTACTAAAATCACTAGAGTAGTAGAACTGTCATAACTTCCCTTTGATATTAAATGACATAATTGCATAAGACTTGCATTATGATAACAATAATTTGTAACATTTTGTCTCAATTTATTACTTAACATAGAACCCATTCCAGACCCTATCTGATCAGAATAAATAATAGTTTTATTGTTACTAATTTGTCTAGGGGACTCATTTAAAACTACTTTTGGGGTACATAGCTTAGAAGTATCAAGAGCCACATCTGGCTGAATCACAGCTGTTGGTAAAGATCCTAAACAATTACAATTATCGGTAACATACGCACATTTCCAAAATACCAGGGTTAAGGTTACCGAAAAATGGGTTTTTAAAGTCAGAAAAAATGCATTCGTGCGGTTTGTGGTGTTTTACCCATTGAGACATGTAAAATATTCCGTATGCTGATCCTGCCATGTCTGTACATCATCGAAGTTGCAAGCTTGTTTATTGCAAAAGGAGCCAGTGCACTATGGTCTATAGTACGCCAATGCGGCAAGCTCGCACTCTAACCTCGGCACTTATACCTTAAGAAGCGTCACTATGCACCAGTTACATAAATAACTACTCATACATTTTTTGGTTTTATTTTATAACTAAAGCCTGATATGTACGCTATGACATAAATTGGTGGCCCATAAGGGGTTGAATACGATTAATATGATTGAATGTCTCCCAGCAAGCACATAAACAAGAAGTTCCCCTGCCCGCTGTGCCCGGCCACGCTCAGCAGCCCGTACTCGCTGGCGCAGCACCGGCGCGCGCACGCGGCCGCCGAGCACCGCTGCGAGGCGTGCGGCCGCGGGTACCGCTCCCGGAAGAGCTTGCTGGCGCATCTGAGGAACAGCCTGACCCATCAGCAGACTGTGTGAGTACATTATGTTTCTTCCACATGCTCGGAAACGTTAACCTTACTGTTGTAAAATCAGCCGCAAAGTTCTGAGTTCCAGACACGGGCAAAATTTTAAAAAAGTTATTATTTACCAACGGCAGCGACGGCGAAATTGTATGAAATTTCATTACGTACCTGGTGTTTTACTTTTTGAAACCATGTTTAGATTAGGATAACTAGTTCCAAACAGCCAAACACTCGTACAATCAAAAATCATTCATGTTTATTTTACTTTTTTATAGTCATAGACTAAATAGCGTTAACAGCGTATTTAAAAGCGTATCAAATAGTTTGACTTCTTTGAAAGAATTTGTGTTCATAAACAAAATAAATTGCCGAAATAACAGTAATAAATGTTATAATTTAAACTACCTTTTATTCATATTGAATTTATTAAGTTTAAATTTCTGTTTTTATTTTATGCTTTATTTCAGTTTCATAATTAATTGTACCTGTTTCGAGTGTAAATAAAATTATGAGAGGGAAATTTTGGGACTGTGTTTAATACTATTAACAGTTGTGTTGCATTTTCTCGCATTGTTGGAGAAAAGCACTATACAAGCCTCAGCCGGGAAGGGCAGTTGCTGGACTCGTATATAGCGCGGCCTCGACTGCGTTTCGGCCACGTTAACTCATACTCGTCCCGCAATAGCCATGTTACCGGTCTCTGCAGTAATGTACCATCGAGCAGCATACATTTTATCAATTGTTTTACTATCTCAGCTTCGCCTGCCCAATCTGCGCACGCCCATGTCCCCACCGGCGCGCGCTCGCGTCCCACATGCAAACGGTGCACGCAGCCGTGAAACAGCATGCTTGCTCGCTCTGCCCCGCGCGCTACACCAGCCGCAAGTCGCTCGCAGCGCACATGCGGGGCCACGAGGGCCGCGGGGCACCGTTTGCCGTGTGCCACCTGTGCGGCGCCAGCTTCAAGGTTAGAATGTTTGCTAAATTGCTTAAATGGCCACGTATTATGCCAGGCCCACACAAGAATCAAAAGGGATAGCTTTATATGCTTCCGTTCGAAGAGCGTGAGATAGAGATAGTTTGCAGGCGCCTTGATTGCAGCCTTGATAACATTGTAAAATTATATTGACGAAATTTTGACGCCACGCGAATAATGCAAATGACTTTTGAAATAAGCAGTATCTTGTTGCCAGATAAAGTTAAAGAAGTTCGTGAAAAGTTAGCCTTCGTTATTAACCTTTTTATTCCAATTGGCGGTGACCTAACTTCGCCACTAGTTTCATAAGAGTTGTTATTACGTAACAGCTGCATAATGATTATTATAGAACTGTTATTACCATGGCAACGCTCATTATACAATTGTTTCCCCGGTTCGGTTACGCTATAGGTTTATGGTACGCGAGCGCGAGGAGGAAAATAACTTTAAAACACCTTGTTTCAGGGTAACAGCAAGTTAAACAGGCATCTACGATCAGTCTGCGAAAAGGGAAAGCTAGAAGAAGAGTTAGCGGCGTTCTACAATCAAGAATAAAAAAACATGAATTCTAAAATTATTAAAAAGCCACAAAAATGTTGTCTAGTCTCTGTCTATCTATGCTGCCCTCTTACGGAGAAAAGGCGCATCTCCCAAATGCATTGTATTGCATATCCAACCTTATTATAAATCTTTGAGAGTTTAATATGCTCCGTAGAAGGGAAGTATGTAACTTTTCAGTCCCAACTAAAGGCTTAATTGGGATACACCTGAATTTAACACATATAGAAAGTCTGTGGTGTATTTTAATATTTCATTTTAAGTTTCTTTTGAATCCATAATAACTCTATGTTAGAACTTTTATTCGAGGGTTTACCAAAACATGGCAATAATTAAAACAAAACCAGTGACAAACAAAATTTTTTTTTATTTACTACGATTAATATGGAACTAAGATTAACCTAACCTAACATTCTTAACTGATTTTATATTTCCAACCTTAAAAATATACACATACACGTTTGTTTTCCTTGGATGTGGCCAAACATAAAATGAAAGACTACGTCCCCCGCCCCCCCAACGTCTGCCCCGCAGGACGATCGTGGACGAACTTGTCGAACTATAACTGCAAATTGTCTAATTTTAAGCATAGTATAATTGTAAAAGTAGTTCGTCTCCGATCCTTTAGGAGTTCCTGATACCTATTGCTGCTAGAATTGCATCGATTCACCCCGCTTGATACTTAATACGCACGCAACTTAATAAGTAACAAAAACAGCTGAGAAGTACTTTGTTGTACCTGTATACAACAAACTACTTCTCAGGTTCTCTGCTAGGCAGAAGGTTGGACAAACTTCAGGGACTAACTCTGTAGGTCATACTCAACAACTTTTATTAGAGGACCAACATACAAATCGCGAAAAAAAAACAGTTGTTTCATACATTTCGGCTGTTTAGCTCTCAAAGTTTGTTATGGAACAGCTGTTTTTTGCGATTTGGATGTTCGTCCCATAATAAAAGTTGATGAGTATGACCTACAGAGATAGTCCCTGAAGTTTGTCCAACCTTCTGCCTAACACCCTGTAGAGTGACGGAGTTCTGATACTGTGCTTTAAGTCCACGGAACAGAAAAAACAGTAGAAGTGTCAAGTGGGCGTGTAACGTGTGGCATAGTTATGCGGAGTTCCGCATAACCTACCATACTTTTGCCGCGATCGCTTATTTCAATATTTCAATATTTTGATATTTCTAAAATAGGAAATAAATCCAGAAGCATGCCTTATTGTGCTATTTTGGAATGTAAAAACGATAGCCGCACCGAAAACATTTTCCATGGAGGCGTGTTGTTTTTATGATAGTTTCAGTATTGGCGACAACAGGTCTGATACTAAGCGAAACTCATGCCACTTCCACTGTTTTTTCTATTCCGTGTTTAAGCCTGTATTAAATTGAAGCATTGCAACGCAGCAAAAGCCACCAAGCTATACCCGTTCATGCACTCAACGATTATCTTGTTTAATATCTCCCGGCATCTTTTCAAAACACACACTGTATTCTCCTGAAACTTACAAGTTTCTTTATAATTTGGATTCCATTTTCTCTTCCACAAATCTGTTAGCGAACTTCTTTTTGGAAATCTATCTTCCTCTTGCGATTGAGTGCTCTGACTTGAGAAGTCCTTGAGTTTCATGTATTTCTTTAGAAATATTTCAAGTATGTTGAATAGGTAGCAAGAGTTTTCTGTTTCAGTTATGTTTGTGAGCTCGTATAGGTTTTCTTTGGTTAAATTTGAATGTAAGTGCTCGAGGAGTTTTGTGATGTATTCTATGCTATGTTTTAGAATGTGTCTGGATTTGTTTAGGAGGACCAATCGATGCGTGTTTTCGTCTTTTGAGGTTAACTGAAAAAAATTATCTCGTGGGTAAATCACACAGCGACCGCAGCTGTAGCAACACTTGTGATCGCCAACCGCGTGAGCGAACTGAGCTACGGCAAGAATGGGCGCCTCCCCCCGCCTCTCTCGGCCCCCTCTTCCATAGATAAACTAGGTAGTCAGATTTTCTGCAATAAAAACTGTCCAGTTTTCCCCCAAGGCTCTAGATCTCCATACCAATATTCGCATTCTTGTAATCTACTCAAAAATATATTATTAAAAAAAAGCGGCTAAGTACGAGTCGGACCCAAATACACGAAGGGTTCCGTACCATTCTTGTATGGGCCCCCTTTAAATTTAAATATTATTTAATATTTGTTCTTATAGCGACAATTTAAATTTCTACACTACACACTGTGAAGATTTCAAGTATCTGAGCCCAGACAGAAAGAGAGAGAGCGGATGATTAGTAATAGAGTTCCGTTGCCACCCTTTTAGTTACGGAACCATACAATTACGGTTAAATATCCTAATTTATGTACATACCACATTCTCTGCACAGCTGCTTCCCTCGTGAGTGTCCCGTATCAAACCATCAACAGTTTCCAACAATTCTTCCAGAAACGAAGGATAGTTCTCTTCGTCATGCAACTTGTCGATCAAATTACCTAAGACCTTGAAAACATTAAAATATATTGAAGTACAACATATTCATCATATTCAATAACCTAACCAACAAAAAGTTGGAAAACCCCCGACATTGACATTTCAAAGTTCAATACTTCAAAAACGGCTGAACCGATTTCGATATAAAATGTCTAAGAACCACCGCTAGAAAACCTGCTTTCAAATAAAAAAAACCGCATCCAAATCGGTTCATCCGTTTAAGAGCTACGGTGCCACAGACAGACACACACACACACATACACACACACACTTACACGTCAAACTTATAACACCCCTCTTTTTTGCGTCGGGGGTTAAAAATAGTAAATGTCGGACTTTGTTTAAGCAGAGAGAAACGTTATCGCATTGTATAATGAAGTTTTTGGCTTTCACAGTTAAGTATCAGCTCAATTAGGGACTGATAACTAAAAAAGCTAAATAATAGTAGATTACACACCGAGGGGATAAAGCACTGTTTTATGTCACGGGCGCAATATTGAATCCTGAGCAAATGAGGGACCCCAGATTTGACTCCCGAGCGTAGCGAGGGTGTTACGAGTTAATTCCTCAGTGAAACGAGGGAATTAAAACGGAGTCCTGAGTGCAGCGAGGGATTCAAACTCGCCCAAGACGAAAACAGCTTTATCCCAAAGGAGAATACTCTACTTTTCTCACCTTTTGCGAGACAATAAAAAACAAAGCACTCACTAGAAAAAACGTTTTATTAAATCTTAAAGTACCTTATTTTAAAAAAGAACGTACAAATTATTAACCAGCGGGTTAACCCTGGTTAGCCGATGGCTATAATGACTTACTTTAAGTGAGGTTTGCATAATATATAATTGGGCAATTTCGAGCAAGAGGTGTGAAAAATAAAATAGTACCTGCGAAATTTCATTTATAATATCATCGGAGCCGCTTGGTGCTTCCACAATGAAGCTGAACAAGCAATGAGCCGATTGGTTCAACCAAGCACTGGATAGTTGAGCTGTAAGGAATGAGTTTCTATAAGTACGGTATCGCTACGCTACGCTTCGGGTGGCAAGCGGTGAGACCAAATGTATAGAGCGGTATGAAGGTGGCCACACTCGAAGATGTGGCGATTTCGATGTTGGTGATAATGTAACATGCTATGGTGTTGTTTCTTCGCCTTTCTAATTTATTAATAAACTGATGTTAAATCTATAAATGAATAGAGTACCTACAGTTCAGTACATATATATATATATATTAATACATTTTTGTACCTTATCTCATTGAAATAAGGTGCAAACTATACAAACGACTTGGCCCAAAACATTTATTTCTAACATATCTAAGGGTCTGTTTCACAATCGACAAGTAACTTTATCTACTACTTAAAGTTAGCCTTCTCCTTGTCTATTTTCAAGTGTAAGAAAGGGAAAGAGCTAAAATTATTTGTCATATATGCTTACTTGACGATTGCGAAACAGGCCCTAACAGTTATAAGTAATTATTTAAGGAGGACTGGCTGACTGATCAATGATCAAATTGATCGATCAATGCACAACCGAAACCGCTGGATCTAGGGACTTGAAATTTGGAGGGAAGAAGGGATTTTTGGAAATTCATCCCCTAAGCGATTAAAATATAAAATTAAATTAAATATATGAGTAAGAGGGATCTAATTCTAAACGAACGAAGTCGCGGGCGTCCTCTAGTAAAAACATATAACAAAATAATGAGAAACAAGAAACCATTATAGGATTTCACACATGATGAGGTTTAGTCATGCTCAATGTTTTTTATTGCGTGACGTTACAGTCAAACAAATTCAAGGCCACTATGGAACTTCGTCAAAATTACTTGGTAAAATCCTTTGACATAGTTCCATAGTTTCCATTTGATTGTAAATCCGACAAAAAAATGTGTCTAACTACCGCACTCAGAAACGTCAATTAAATTTAATGCTTGTTAAGTGACGTGTTGTCTTATTCTATTGCTGTAGCATAGAAAGTGACAGCAGCAACTTTAATCAAGCATTAAATTAAATTGACGTCTCCGAGTGCGGCAGTTAGAACTATTTAAGAAAAACATTTAGACACCGGTGATGACACTGATGACATGGATCTGACGTGGTAGGTATATATAATTGGTGTAGTAGGTATGATAGGTAATGCAAGGCGTTTCTCTGCGTGATAGAATCAGAAATGAGGAGATCCGCAGAAGAACTAAGGTCACCGAGATAGCTCAGCGTATTAGTAGGCTGAAGTGGCGAACCGACGGCAGTTGAGGCTGGAGGGTTCTTGAGTGGAGACCACGACCTGGGTAGTGATTCTTTCAAAAGCAAAAGTGAGCGAACGCAGGAGTGAATGTCCAAGCGGCGAGTTTAAGTAGTCCCGTCAAAGCGAACAAAACACATTTCAGCGCGTGTATTCAATTGGGCAGCATGGCTTCTCGAACGTATAAGGCCGCCTAATTGAGAATGCACGCGCTAAAATGTGTTTTGCTTGCTCTGACGGGACTACCTACTTAAACTCGCCGTGGGACAACCACTTGCACGATGGACAGATGACCTAATAAAGTCGGTGGATACAAGCCGCATTGTATCGTTCTCGTTGCAAATCAAAGGGGGAGGCCTATGTTCAGTAGTGGACGACTACGGGCAGAAATAATGACGATGACAATACTTACAACTTTTGAAAGAACTTCTGACTTGTGAATCGCTTCTGTATCCAGATTCAGTGGAATACCCATCTGTGCTTCGTCTGTCTCGCTTGTTTAAGAAACATTTCACTTTGTTTAATTCTTCTAACACTTTAAAAGGTACTATTTCTTTATGGACATCATCGCTATCTGTTCCGTCTATTTCCATTTCATCGTATTCTTCAATGGTTTCATTTAAATCTTGTGCTTTATCATTTTCAATGATCATATAATCATTTTGTGTTTGAAATATATCATTTGAAAGTTCTATGTAATTAGTAACATTTATGCATTCCTCTTTATCTTTACTATTTTCAACTCTTTCAATAACTTTAATAGAAGTTGTTTTATCATTTTCATTTTCATGTGAAGTTGCGTCATTATGTTGAATATCGTCTAAAACTGGACTTATTTCATTGAATTTGTCTAATTCATTTGTTTTAACATTATCAATTTTACTTCTAATAAATTTGTCAGATATAACGAAGTTTTCATCTTGACTCTGACTGACGTGCGTATACGCATATGTCTGTGTGAACCCCTGAAGTGAATATATTTGGGTTTGCTGAGAATCTATGTGTTCAGTTATGTTTGTGTAAGGTTTTGCATTGTCAATTGTATTGTGGGTTTTATTGTTAATGCTGTAGCAAAAGGTCAAGTCTTTGTCGATGGATTCTTGGCTTTCGCAAAATGTTGTTTGACTCAAAACTTGTTCAGTTACAGGCTGCAAATAATAAAAATGTTCATTTAAATGTTTAATATCTACTAATATAATAAAGGCAGTGCGGTTATGTGAGTAAAAATATGTCTAGAACCACGAAACCTACTCCAAAAAATCTTTCACCATTTGTAAGGTACATATAGGGTACATATATAAGGACATAGGCTATATTTTATTCCTCTAAACCTGAGCAAAGCGAGG
Organism: Acleris cristana; assembly: GCA_948252455.1. Classification (NCBI taxonomy): domain Eukaryota; kingdom Metazoa; phylum Arthropoda; class Insecta; order Lepidoptera; family Tortricidae; genus Acleris; species Acleris cristana. The sequence goes on along the minus strand of OX411800.1, from coordinate 5,262,762 downwards.
GCAGGTAGTAATAATTTATATTTCTAATTAACCTTTCTGTTGATTTCAAAAATCGTTTAAATTTGCAGGCACCTATATTTCGGTCTAGTGACATGCTAGCTTGGCTCAGGTTAGACAACTTAAAAACCGGCCAAGTGCGAGTTGAACTCGCGTGGAGAGGGTTCCGTACCGTACATACGTATTTTTTTTACTCTAACAAAAATTTGCGCTTTACAACTTAATATTTCATAAACGGATAGCTTAATCGCAAAATTATTTACACAAACTCGCAATATTTTTGAAAGACCTATCCAACGACACCCCACAAATATAGGGCGACTAGAAAAAAAAATACATCCCCACGTTACGAGAAGGGTAGGTACAGTCACCAGCAATAATATGTTATCTTATATTAGGCGCAATAATATCTGACACGCTCTTATACCTCTAGTAATAAAGACGTGTCAAATATTTTTGCGCTTAATATAAGATAACATATTTTTGCTGGAGACGGTACACTAAAAAAAATTTTTTTTCACAAGCAATTCTTAAGTAATCCTTCACTGCGTAATAGGGCATGAATTCCGAGATCTCGGAATCTCGAAATCTCGGAATCTCGGACCAATTTTTCAGATATTATAATTCCGCGATTAGACGGAGCAATACCGGAACACTTTCAATATCGAAATGGAATTCCGGTATTGGGCCTATCAATATCGTAAATCCGATATTTAATGAATATCGGATTTACGATTACTGACTTGTAATTCCGGTATTGTAATATCGAAACAAACGTAGTATTTCGAAGTTATCTGTGGAGTTGCCTGGTTTAGTTTCAAGCTCCAACACATAGATGACAGCACCTTCTATGCATTATATCCTGGACATGTAGTATCGGACGATATTTCCAGTAATTCCAGAGCCTCTACTTTGAAATCCGTAATTCGAACTTCGTCTATTGCTATCCCTTTTGCTCTCGGCGCGTCACTAATTCGCAAGAAAGTGACGGGGCGATCCGAAGTTCGAATTACTGATTTCAAAGTAGAGCCCCAGTATCGGAATTGAAAGTCGGTATTGAATATTGAATAGAAAGTGTGTTTTTTAATAGATTCCCAATTCCGATACTAGTATCGGAATCCGATATTGAGACACAATACCGAATTTCAATTCCGGTATTGGAAATGTTCAATATTGTATGCCAAGCGTAATTCCGAGATTCCGATATTGAAGTTCAATACCGATTTTCAATTCCGATACTGGAAATAGTCCGATACTGCATGCCCTACTGCGTAAACGCAATGCGTTTAATACAGCTTTGTGATTGGTCATTTTTGACCGACCTTTTGTGGGACGATTTGAACCCTGTGCGTTCGTGAGCACTATGAGACCTCATAGTGAAGTTTGTGAATATGGGTGTTAGTATAAATAATAGGTACTCAAACTAATATTTTTGTATGTAAAACGGGAGCCCAAACCTGACTGACTTATATATCAACGCACAGCCGAAACTACTGTACCTAGAAACTTGAAATTTGGTACAGGGGTTCCTTTCATGATGTAAGTGAGCACTAAGGAAATTTTTTCCGAAAATCGACCCCCAACGGGAAGAAATGGGGGGAGTAGCGGGAAACTAATTCTACGCGTACGAAGTCGCGGGCGCCCTCTAGTGTAAAATATGAACATTACCCACCTGTATCACACTATCGGCGTTTTCCGGTACTCCTTTTAGCATATTTAAAGTATCCTCTATATGAGTATTTCCGTCAACGACAAAAACATTTCTACCCACATCGCTTCGAAAATAGAAATCTTTCATAATCGTTTGACTGTTTTGGCTTTCATTTATTAGTAATTCGTTGGACTCGTAATTCAATTCGGGTTCAGTAACATTTCTCGGTGTATTTCGTGGATTTTCTTCATTTGTCATAATGTCTTCATCATCAAAATTGAAATCGTCGCTACATACAGTCTCGTCCGAATCATTTTCCATATTGATTTTACTTTGTAATTGTAATAAATATTCCTCTATCGATAAGTTGTTTGGTTTTGATTTTATAACAGATATCGCAACAGCTAAGCGATATTTTTGAGAAATATCTTTCACTGGAACATTCCAAAAATTACAACACTAATTTGCAAACAAAATACACTAAAAACAAAATGTTATATAAAGTTATTTACTTTGAACAGTTAAGCAGCTTTACTGAAAATATCCCGGAATCTTACTTACCATATTCATCAAAACTCATTTTCGTGTAACTACTTTATACCTCTTTCGAAAAAAAAACAATCATAATGATGAAACAATAGCGAAATCCAAAGTATTCATTTTAAACTATTTTATAACTAAACAACTTCGAAGAAGTTCGCGCCATCAAACTTTTTTTGTTCGAAAATTTTCGATTTAGGCGTTGGCATTTTTTAAACTGCCAATATCGAAACGCTGCGTTTGAAAAAGGTATTTTATGATGTATGATTTAAATATTTTTTGATAGAATCCCCCAATTGTATGTAGAGTATATCCATCCCTTACGGTAGCACGCACTTGTCGGTCTAGGATATTATTTTGTCTCTCTCTGTTGTTACGAGAATAGGGTATCATGGAGTATCTGCTCCATTTTTTTTAAATGTGTGGTTTTAAGCATATTGAAACTTGATTGAAACAACCTTTTTCGTTAATCGAAAAGCGTTTGACATTGATAATATTTATTTCAGCCATGCCAATTTGTCAACAAAGTATTTTGTATTCATCAAAATGTACACAAAACCCAGTAAATCCTGCTTGAATGGCGGTTTATACTTTTCTGTTTGGGGTGAGCATATTCTTAATAGCGGTTGTGGTGGTTGTCATAAAGAAAATGTTTTTCCACTGGAAACAAGAACACAAAATAGAAAGGTTGATGTCATACGGAGAGGAGCACCCAAGTAAGCGTTTATTCTTTGCATAGTACCTATACCTACCTAAAACAAAGTCGCTTCCCGCCGTCTGTCCCTCTGTATGTACGCCTAGATCTTTTAAACTACACAACGGATTTTTTCTTTGTAAAAATAAAGACAAAACATGTTCTAGAGCATTCACATTCTCAGTTAGGACGCTCCTTAAATGCGATTGCGATTATTAAATTCATAATGAATAATCGCACGCGATAAAATAGCTTTTTTTTTTGAGTAGCGAGCCACGATCTTTCGACAGTCTGTGGGTGAGGTGTTTGGCATTTGTGTTGTGTTGTTTGTTTATTTTGGTTCAGAAATTCCAGTTAAGTAAAACCTAAAATGAGTGATTTTTAAAAAGTGATATGATATAATTCATTAATAACTCAAAGCTTCCTCTGTCGACGAAATTTTGCGTTTGAAGTGTAAGAAAGATTCAACGTGTGTCACCGACGCGAGCCGAGCAAGTTCACGAACTTTAAGATCACGATTTTAAAGCTCGTCTATCACCCCTTTAAGAGGAGTGAATTGAATCTACTTGGTAATTGAATCTTAGATACTGTTTATTGGTGTAGGATCAAGATTAATGAATGACATAAGTAAATGTTTTTTATCATTCTTTACAGCAGTTAGTCTTATAATATACTACGACAAATGCGTAATCAGACATAGAAAATACCAGGACAACCTCCACATATACGACGTTTTGTCTAAAAGCGACGACAGCTTGGTAAAGCAAGAGGACTCCACCCATCTACTCGCATTTTCAAACAAAGAAATTTCTCGAATGGACGAGACTATAATCGGCTTAAAGATGGATAACAAGAGAGAACCACCGGCTGATCACAGTTAGGGGGTATACGGTCTCGTTCGCATAATGACCCTTATGGCGGCCTTACACTCTCGCCGAGACACTCCGAGGCAGTGCGAGCGCGAGAGTGTAGAGCTCGCTCGCCTCGCTCTGAGGTCCTGATTTGAAAATCGAAGTTCGAAGTTACGTTAGCTCCAACTCTTTCTCTCGATTTAGTTTCGAATGACGAGTGACAGGGTTGGAGATAACGTAACTTCGAACTTAGATTTTTAAAGTAGGGCCTCTTTCTCGATGTTCCTTCCTAGCTCTCCGTCCCGGGTCGGTTTTTTGCGCCCGAGTCAAAGGGTCTCGCGGCAGAGGCCCTACTTTGAAAATCGAAGTTCGAAGTTACGTTAGCTCCATCTCTGTCACTACTCATTCGAGACTAAATCGTGAGAAAGGGATGGAGCTAAAGTAACTTCGAACTTCGAGAGCGTCGTTGTTGTATGGCGGCTGTACACTCTCGCTCGCTATGTAATGTCCCTGGGACCCAATTCTCGAGACTTCGAGATGATTTTTCATGCGAGATTAACTGTCAACTGCATACATTTTTTCGACATATCTCGCATGAAAAATCATCTCGAAGTCACGAGAATTGGGTCCCTGTAAGAGTGCAAGCCTGACCAGCAAAATTAAAAACCTCGCCATATTGCGGAATTTACTGTTTAATACTGTAATTTCCATTTGAATTCACGAAACAGAGATGAAAAAAGTATTAGGGGCAACCCCATTAGAGGTCTTTTATTTATCTGGTCAGGCTATACATAGTTATAGTTACCCTGAGCGCACGCGTATTGACCGATGCACGCGAGACACTCATTTTATACAATGGTTTACTTCGCCACATTTTCATTTCATCAGGGGCTCTACTTTGAAATCAGTAATTCGAACTTCGGATCGCCCCGTCACTTTCTTGCGAATTAGTGACGCGTCGAGAGCAAAAGGAATAGCAATAGACGAAGTTCGAATTACGGATTTCAAAGTAGTGCCTCAGGCATTTAGACGCGTAGGAGTTATAGTTTTTTGGTGTTCACGAAGTCTAACCTTTTTTTTTTTTCGCTGGGTTAAATGCCTTTACGCATACCACCCAGGTCCTGACCAGGGGCCTGTTTTATAAAGCTACAAATTACAATTTAGGTACAGGTTACAAGTTTCCATTTGACACAACCTCGACCAGAGGCCCGTTTCACGAAGCTACAAGTTACAAATTACAAGCGGAACCCTCTTTCTGGCAGTCCGAGTTAGAAAGAGACTTCCGCTTGTAATTTGTAACTTGTAGCTTCGTGAAACGGGCCTCAGGTGCTCTACTTTGAAATCCGTAATTCGAACTTCGTCTATTGCTATCCCTTTTGCTCTCGACACGTAACTAATTTGCAAGAAAGTGACAGGGCGATCCGAAGTTCGAATTACGGATTTCAAAGTAGAGCCTCAGTGACGACCAGGGGCTCTACCATTTGAGCAGTGTTGCCAGTTTAGACCTGTATTGTAGCTTTATAAAACGTGCCCCTAGAGTGGTTATGTGGGACTCACCAACCGAGACCGCGGAAACACCCACAAAAACCACAAAAACCCAGCGGTAAACCTTCAGGGAGGTACGACGCGACCACGAACAAGCGCATTCGACTGTGGACCTAACCTAACCTCACCTAACCTAAAAGTTTTACGAAAGGGACATTTTCCAAGCGGGTACGAAAGAGTATATTGACAAAGGGCTTTTTGGGACGTTTTGGGACGAAAGGGACGTCGTAATGTAAAAGGACACTGTGCGAACGGGACCATTATAAATCAAACCATAGAAACCATAGATGAAGACAGCCACAGTTATAATAGGTTTTTTTAATATTATTATACGTCTACGAAACAAAAGTGGTTTTATTTAGCGATTTATTTCCCAAAATCAAAGTTCATACTGTTTTATAGTTGTTGGTACCTATGTCAACCCTGTCCCTTTCCCTTAATTTGATGATAACTTTAGAGTGAAAGAAATAAAAGTAACGAAAGTCCTGGGACCCAATTCTCGTGACTTCGAGATGATTTTTCATGCGAGATATGTCAAAAAAATGTATGCAGTTGACAGTTGATCTTGCATGAAAAATCATCTCGAAGTCACGAGAATTGGGTCCCTGGACCCTTATTCTCGTGACTTCGAGATGATTTTTCATGCGATATGCACTGTCAACTGCGTACATTTTGTTGACATATCTCGCATGAAAAATTATCTCGAACTCACGAGAATTGGGTCCCTGGGAGTCCTTCGTACGTCATTGTCACTTAAAAATAAAACTACCATAAATAACATATGACTTTATTAACGAGTTTTGTTACGTTCCTATTTCTAGTCACTGATTTCATCTTCATTTTTAACTTTACGTTTCATTGCTGGCCGTTTTTTTACTGGTGGTACTTCTCCAGATTCTACAGATTTTTCTTTAGAACCTTGACCCTTTGTCATGCATTTTATACCGTAGACGCTATTTATTTTGATATAATCACCATCTGAAAATAATTCTTCGTTCTGTCCCAATGACTTCATGACTTTACCATTAGGGTCCTGAAAAAAAGGCATTCTCACATTAGCTAAATACGCATGTCAAATAGATCTTCCGCACTCAGAGACGTCAATTAAATTTAATGCTTGTTTAGTGACGTGTTGTGCTATAGCAAAGAAATTGACGTCTCTGAGTGCGGCAGTAATTCTATTGCTATAGCAAAGAAAGCGTTTAACCAAGCATTAAATTTAATTGACGTCTCTGAGTGCTGCAGTGAGGTCTATTTAGTTAATTCTTTCTTAGGGTTCCGTACTGGAAAACGGAACCCTTTTAAGATGACTTTGTTGTCCGCCTGACTGTCTGTCCGTCAGTAGCTTCTGTCAAGACCTCTCTGAATTGACTGTAGCCATCGGGATGAAATTTGGATTAGATATTTAGCTTTCCGAGCACGGTTTTATAATTAGATTTTGTTTTTATTTAAGGATCGAAAACAATTAGGATGTCTTAAACTTAACTTACGTAAAATAGTTGAAAATTGATAAATTGAAATACTTCAAGTATTTGTGTTATTATTGTTAACTTAAAGCGTATGGGAAAACATTCTGTCCCCATTTATTCCATAAACTATTAAAAATGAAAATCTCATGATTCTTAACAAGGTAGAAGCATCGAGTTGTTTCGACAGAGTTTTAGTTTTAGAATAACACCCTACCTGGGGCTCTACTTTGACATCCGTAATTAGAACTTCGGATCGCCCTGTCACTTTCTTGCGCATTATTTACGCGTCGAGAGCAAAAGAGAAGACAATAGACGAAGTTCGAATTACGGATTTCAAAGTAGAGCACCTGGTCCTTATACGTCGCGACGGTAGAGATGCCTTTTCTGCCAACTTTCCGCCAGAACTGCCACGCGGGGTGTGTGGCGCTCTTGTAGTCGTAGGGGACTGATAGGGTGGCGTCAGCTCGAATCTTCTCGAAGTGGTGAAGCTTATCTAGAAACGTGTTTTTTATAGCATGGTTCAAACAGGCCAGGGACCCAATTCTCGTTAATTCGAGATGATTTTTCATGCGAGATATGTCGAAAAAATGTATGCAGTTGACAGGTCATCTCGCATGAAAAATCATCTCGAAGACACGAGAATTGGGTCCCAGCTGCGGGCCTGAGGCCCTACTTTCAAAATCGAAGTTCGAAGTCACGTTAGGTCCATCACTTTCTCTCAATTTGGTCTAGAATTAAGTGTGACAGGGCTGGAGCTAACTTAATTTCGAACTTCGATTTTCAAAGTAGGGCCTCTGTTATGGTTGTGTTTATCGATGTGGATAGAACTTCTGTTGCTTTCTGATCAATGGGTAAGTGCAAGCGTGACGAATTCATGATCCACCGCGATAAGTTCACCACTAATAGATAAGATTGATGCCGCATGTATGTTATATTTTTGCTTGAGAACGGGTCGACATATCTGGTACATATTATTTTTGTTGTGTTAGTAATTATCAGGACAAGGTTTATATGAAAGAAGAAATTCACTTGGGCGACGCTGAGCTAATGGCTAGTTTGAAATAGATAAATAAAGTGAGCCAAAACCGTCATAATTGGTCATAATCATAAAGTCCGTCCTAGGGTGACGGCACCAATGTTGGACACTTTTAGCTGAAGGCACCAATAATGGACATTTAACTCTTAATTAAAAGATCATAAGGTTATAAATTGATTGTCTCAAAATAAATGATTAACCCTTATCCTCTGTACCTACCATAAGAATCAGCGTAACTTCGAACTTCGATTTTTAAAGTAGGGCCTCTGTTTCCATCACCCTACCGCGCGAGATAGATACGCGACGTAGTGCTCTATGTACACACTCGCGTTCGGTCTGTCTCGAGTGTGTACAGCAGGCATAAGCTAAGCACCTACTAACCTGCTCTTATATGTCTGTTGTGGACTCGAATATACTTGTCCCGGTCGTGCCGGGCGGGTTCGAAGTAGAAGCCGAGCATAGCCATCACCATCATGGCGGCGTGCTGCCGATGCTGCCCGCCCTTCAGCAGCTCTGAGCTACCGAAGAACTGCGAGAGAAATGGGTAGGTTAGGTTGGGGACAGATCTGGGGATTGGGTTGGTTTGTCACTTGCAGAAAGAGATCTCTGTAACAGAATTCAAAATATTTATAGAGAATATTGTAAATTGTAACATGAGGGCTCTATTACGCGTCGGTAATATTGAGTTAATCTACTAGCGCTTTTTGCTAGATAGGGGCGTGGCGATTCTTCTCCTAAAGGCCTTTTGGCCCTTCTTTCAAGTCTTTACGTTAAAAACAATAACTACAATAATAATTGACTGAAAAAACAGGTCGTTGCTAGCGTGAACAGACGGGGCCCCATAAACAATTTGTTTATAACAACACCCGTTCGTGAGTATGACGTGTATCTCAGTCATCGCCTCCCTCAACCATGGGAGTTTGGAAGGCCCCTGCCGTATTCCAGGGAACTTTCAGCGGAGTATGCGTGGTGTCTAAGTAGTAAAGCTCAGAGGGTAGCCACGCCATTAGTCGCTGCATAGATTAAGCGACAAATGTAGAACAAACTTTGAATTACATTTAACAGAGTATTACCTAGACAAGTTGCTCTTGTATACCTTTAAAATAGCAATGCAGACAACCCAACTAAATCAAATATCATCTTTAGCAGACGCAGCCTTTTTCATTAAGCGCCTTATTAAGGCGTATTATCATGAGAAATTATCAACGGTGAAAGGTTGTTTTCATCTTTTCGAGCACTGTTGCTTTTGCAGCCTAAAATACAACAATTCACATCACAGATGTCTACGAAGCCTAAGAATACACACAAACACAAACAACACACAATAAATTAGTTAAAAGCAACAACTCCACTCCATTGTTTGGCACCAGTTCTGGTGCCAAACAATATATCCTTCCGTATATTTATTTCTCTTTTACTCGTTGTATTAGTTTTTAGTGTCCCGTTTAGGTAATACTCTGTCAAAGTTTGCATCTCTTTCCTTAGGAATTAAGATTAGGGATGCAAGATGAATCCTCTTCAGGATGGAATAGGACAGGGGGATTCACAAGGACGAGGCCAAGGAAAAATCCTAGTCATAACATAAATGAAACAACCGGCACATCAGTATACTTTATTCGAAGTTAAAATTGAGCATAACAATATAATAGGTTGAGCATATAACTTCTATAACTACGAGTACTTAGACCCGATACACATTGGGCGCTTTCAAACGCGCGCTTTGCCAACGCGCGTTCTGAGAACCAGGAGTTTGTGGTGTGTACAGTCAACCAATTTGATTTCTAGGCCACTTTGGACTATGTTAAAGTGACGTTGACAACCAAACGTTACAGACTTCTTATGATTTGGTTTACAACGTCACATTGACAAAGTCAATAGTGGCCTAGGAATCAAATTGGTTGACTGTACACATCAACAGAGGCTCTACTTTGAAATCCGTAATTCGAACTTCGTCTATTGTTATCCCTTTTGCTCTCGACGCGTCACTAATTCGCAAGAAAGTGATGGGGCGATCCGAAGTTCGAATTACTGATTTCAAAGTAGAGCCCCAGAACTCCTGGTTCTCAGAACGCGCGTTGGCAAAAGCGCGCGTTTGAAAGCGCCCAATGTGTATCGGGTCTTAAGTAAGTAAGCGTAAGTATTTTTTAAAACTAAAAATATGACACTTTATCGATGCGGACTGTACTCGTACTTTATCACTTATAACTATATCTCACTATTGAGTTCAAAAACGAAGGCTTTATTGGTTAATGAGGAGTACCTATAAGGCTACTTCCGTCACCACCATATTACCAGCTGGATACCATATCATATTCTTTTACTGTCAACGGAACAATACAGGAAAGAATGCATAATTTTAAGTTAATCTAGCTAGGTACTAAAAGTACCTACCTAAAATGGACTTCCGTAAATGATTTTTTTCTTAATTAATGGCTTCGCCAATATTGGGTTTTAGACAATCACTATGAACTTAGAGAAATAAGTTCATGGATATCACACGCGAGGACAATTGTTCAATTAAACAGTGGACTATACAGAAGCACATTGGGTCAGCTCCACGCGCTTGACATTGTTAAGTAAATGATTACCAGTAAAATTAACACCTACAAAGTGTTTTTAATATAAAAAAAGGTGCTATTCATGATCATATGATCTTAGCACATATTAACTAATTTTTACTATAATCACAGCCATTACTTGGATTATTTCAAATAGATTGTAAAAAAATATAATTTTGTTAGAGAGCAAACATTCCACCAGAACTTTCAGATTATTTTGGTCTATGATTTGTCTACACTACACACACGAAAAACTGTGTAAGGATAAAAATAGTATCGCAACACAGCATCGCAAAATATCAATAAAATGTAGCGATATATTGTTGTCTGGATATTTTTGATGTGTGTATTACAAAATGTACTTAAATATTGTTACACATATTGTCATATAATGATGTAACCAGGGGCACGTTTTATAAAGCTACAAGTAACAATTTTACAGGTCTAAACTGGCAACACTGCTCAAATGGCTGGTCGTCATTGGTCGAGGTTGTGTCAAATGGACACTTGTAAACTGTAAATTGTAATTTGTAGCTTTATAAAACAGGCCCCAGGGGTTAGAATAGGCTAAACTTGACGCTTGTATATTCATGCGTCAGTGAGATCGACCGGCCCTTGCAACTAACAGTTTTATTAGTTTGAAATCCACATCACCCTGTTTATTTAAGAACAATCACGTTAAGAAAAAAAGAACACTATTAGTAATTTACTATTACTGACTAATTGACTATTTAGTTACTAAATATTTCCAAAGTGTCATTTGTAGCATGCAATTTACATTGTGAAGCCACCTTAAAGCTAGAGTAGCGACGTTTTATCGCGTGCAATCAACAATGTGAATCCACCTTAATGCCTTAGATCTCTCCAGTAACCTAAGGACTCTGCGAGGGCTGCGCAAAAAATCTATACAATAACAAGCTTTAAAAAAACCCAACTGCAGTTTGGATAATGTCGTCAAAGTAAGTAATTTTTAGTTTTATTAATAATAAAAAAAACGGGACGTTTTCCCGGGATAAAATGTAGCCTATGACACTCTCGCTGCGAAGACGAATCCAATGATACCTCATTTGTCAAAATCGTCCAAGCCGTTTTTGCTGTAGCGGGGAACATAGAACTGGACATACATACATACATACATGACGGTGAAAAACATAACCCTCCTTTTGGGCTCCGCCGCAGTCGGGTAAAAAGAAGAAGCAGTCATGTCTTGCCACATAGTAGCCGAAAACATGGCAACACGCAGCTTGTTCAATTAACAAAAAGCTACCATCAAAAAATTCTTAATTTAAATAGTTTTCCATTGAACTATAAAAAAAGACCCGAAATAGTGTTTAAAAATTAGCTTACACCCCTAAAATTTTTTCAACATCAATTGGCTCAATAGACTGTTCAGATTCTTTCCTTCTTTTTGCGTTCTTCCACCTCTGATTATATATCTTCGTCGTAACTCCGGACCATTTCCGCATTAGCTCCGAAGTTTTTCTTTCAAATTCCTCCCTTAAGTTATCCATATTTTCTTCCAACCATGAAAAAGCACTTTGACATTCATCTACAGTAGTAGATACTTCCAAAGGTGTCAGATGTCCTTTTTTATCGACCACAGCCTGCTTAACACTAAAAATGTAAGTTTCTAATTGATTTCTAGCTTCTAGTCTTTTATGGTTTTCTCTATCTTCTTCCTTAAAAATCTCAGCATCTACTACCATTTTCTCGATCTCTTTCTGCTTCAATCTATTACTTTTTCTGATGACGAGGCTTTCTATGTTACCTGTGCTCCTGTCCTGAGCGGAAACACTTAGGACACCATTAAAATCGATGTCGAAAGTAACGTCTATTTTAGCAACGCCTCGCGGGGCTGGGGGTATTCCGTTTAAATCAAAAGCACCTAAAAGATTATTATCTTTAGTCTGCGTTCTTTCTCCTTCGAAAATCTCAATAGTCATGGCGTTTTGGTAATCATCCAAAGTTGTCAATTCTTTGGTAACTCTACACGGTATTGGAGTGTTTCTGTTTATCACTTGAAACATTAATCCTCTAGCTGCTTCGACGCCCAGCGTCAACGGCACTACGTCAACTAGCAAGAAATCCTTTATCTTTTTATGTGAATCTCCACTCAGTTTAGCAGCTTGTATAGCTGCTCCACAAGCAATCGCCTCATCTGGATTAATAGAGGCTGTTAGCGGTTTACCATCGAAGAATTCTATCAACATGCTTCTGATTTTTGGAATCCTGGTACTCCCACCAACTAGAATTATACGTTCTATGTCTTCTTTCTTCATATTTGCGTCATTCAGAGCCTGTTGCACGGATTTTAACGTATCTCTAAACAGATCACTGCATAAATCCTCGAACATGTAACGCGTTATTTTGCCCTGGTAGTCAATACCACTGCCTAAAGAATCAATTTCTATAAACGCTTCAGTGGCTGATGTCAGAGACCTCTTAGCCTTTTCAGCAGCTGATTTTAACCTGCGCAAAGCTTTAGTTTCAGCTGTTATGTCCAATTCATGTGTTTTTCTGAAATCTTCAGCAAATAAGGCAACTAATCTATTATCAAAATCTTCACCTCCCAACCTTGAGTTTCCTGCAGTCGCCTTGACTTCGTAGACGGAACTTTCGCTGATGCTTAAAACGGAAACATCTAACGTACCTCCACCGAGGTCGTAGATTAAGACATTCGTTGCGCCCTTCTGGATCCTGTCCAATCCATACGCTAAAGCCGCTGCCGTCGGTTCATTCAAGATCTTCAGTACGTTCAAACCAGCTATTGCTCCTGCCGCCCTGGTAGCTTGTCGCTGTGCATCATTAAAATACGCGGGTACTGTGACAACGGCGTCCTTCACTGCCTCACCTAAATATGATTCAGCTATCTCTTTCATCTTTCCAATAATCATACTGCTGATTTCTTCCGGTGCGAATTGTATTTCCTGTCCTTTATACTCTACTAAAATCTTTGGTTTACCGTTACAATTAGCAACGACATACGGCCAATGGTTTAAATCCAACTGAACGCCGAAGTCGTCGTATCTCCTTCCGATTAAGCGTTTCGCGCCAAAAATGGTGTTCCATGGACAAAATGGCGCTTGACTCTTTGCTTCCTCTCCTATGAGACGTTGGTTCGTAAACGACACATAAGATGGCGTTGTCCGATTCCCTTGTTCATTTGCGATGACTTCAACAAATCCTTCTCTCCAAATAGCCACACAGGAATATGTTGTACCCAAATCAATTCCTATCGCCACCATTTTCCACGTATACGTTACGCTTAAAACACTCTAAAACTCGTCCATTTGTAAACAAATTTCGAACGCGTCGAAAGTTTGAACTGGAGCGGCAAGCGGCCGGGCGCCAATTTATACCTTACCCAATGGCGATCGAGAACCTTCAAGTGCCAGAAAGTTCCAGCCAATCGCTGAGTTCCGTTCAGTGAAGTTTCTAGAGTTGGGTTGCCAGGGTTATAAAAATAATTATCTATGAAAATATTACACAAATTATATTAGAAAATACAAAATGTTGCTTTGGAATATATTGAACTTTTTTCAAATATTCAGTTGCGCTTGCGATTAATACTTAGTAATGCCATGAAATTAAACTAGGTACCCAATTCATAACAGCATATAACCTTATTAATTAAGTTATTAGCTGTTATAAGCCGAGAAGTTTCATTAATTTGGGAGCTACGCGTTGAGGGACGTATTATGTATGTAATTATGTATGAAAGTATTATTAATTTTAATTACTATAAAATACAAGTAAAAGAAAGCATCTTAAACTTGGTTTTTTTATCATTTTTAAAGCTTTCATTTCCTTCCATTAACTGCAAAAGTCACAAATGATTAACTGTTACTCATTTTCTATGGTACTAATCATGAATACTTTGGTTTGGAACTGATTTCTCGAAATTTTGACGCAATTAAGTACGTAAAATTTTGGAGGTGTGGATTTTTTTAATTTAACTGTTTATAAAGCAACTTTATAACCCACCCACCAATAAAAAATCAAATCACATTGCATATATAACATATACGATATTTACTGCGACATGAAATATTTACGAAAAAGGCATAAAACAAATATACGAATACATTATGTTGTTATAACAACACATTAAATATACATTTAAAAAACAAAACCCATCGAAGCAATAGCGCCATTTTTTTATGTATGTATACAACAAATTTGTATTTAGGTACTTAATATTTGAGTCATTCCATTATGGTAATAAATAAGCAAATTTGAACACACATTTGGCATACAGCATACCAAATGAATATGTTACTTCGTTTTAGAAAAGTCATATACATTAACCGAATTTCAAAAACATTAGTAAAATCTTAAGAAATACGTTTTTCGCTTTTACCTGGTAACCCAGTTCATTCACCCTCCATTATGATGTAAATAGTCACGTGTATCTCGTGTCTCGTTCGCGCTTAGGGCAAATAATACGATGTTTGCTTGCTGTCTCCTCATCCTACCTACTTGTTTCTATTCAATGCCCAGTTGACAAAACATGCCGCCGCTGGAGTACGATTATTTCGACTGCGACCATTCTTTGTGATACATTGAAGCATCTCTATTTACGTTGTTTTTGTAATGCTTTTGAAACGTATCGGTGTATTACGTACATGTACGAAATATGGATATATTTCTTTTGAGTTTATTTCTACCTTTTGGAAATGACGCGTGTCTACGAAGGGTGGAAAAATCACGTGTTTTAGAAAAACCAGCCAAGTGTTGGGCACACCTTGTTTAAGGTTCCGTACCTTACTAAAAACACTTTTAACATGCTTAAAATAGTTGTTAGTAAACAAAATCGAAAGACGACTACAAGGGCTCTACTTTGAAATCAGTAATTCGAACTTCGGATCGCCCCGTCACTTTCTTGCGAATTAGTGACGCGTGGAGAGCAAAAGGGATAGCAATAGACGAAGTTCGAATTACGGATTTCAAAGTAGAGCCTCAAGTGTTACCCTTCTTCTGGGCGGTCTGCGGCCCGTTTCACGAAGCAACAAGTTACAAATTACAAGCGGAACTCTCTTTTTAACCAAAGGAGTTAGAAAGAGACTTCCGCTTGTAATTTGTAACTTGTAGCTTCGTGAAACAGGCCTGGGCGTACGTCCGCGTCATGAACCGTGATAGCTAGACAGTTGAAATTTTCACAGAAGATGTATTTCTGTTGCCGCTATAACAACAAATAGCTACTAAAAACAGAATAAAATAAATATACAACAAACGTGATTTTTTTGCCGTCCTTTGCTAATGTTGTACTATCAGCCCAATGGAAACCTGACCCACCATAGAACGGTGTCACAGTGACATTATAAAACAATTTGTTTGACACTTCTTATGACTTGAATCATAACGTCTCTGTGACACAGTTCTATGGTGGGTCAAGGTTCCAATGGTCTGATAGTACCTACAGATAATGGTACGGAACCCTTCTCGCGCGAGTCCGACTCGCACTTGGCCGGTGTTTTGATATGTTATCGCATTGTTGTCATTGTGCTCTAGTTTACGTGACAGTAATGGCGGTCCAGTTATATGTATACAATACGGCTTATAACATGTCCAAAGCAATATGGTTTCACCGACTAGAATAGAGCCTAGAGTGATTATCGTTGAAAACATGAACATGTTACACTGGAATTGTTAATAATAGGGTATCAATTAACCGGTCAGCAAAATATTCTCATTTTGGTGAACAGAAATATGTATTTGGTCAGCCAAAATAGCTAGTTGGTAAGCAACTTATGGTTAGCAAACATTTATAAATCTGTCAGCAATTAATGACATATTGGGCTGCTCTAAATTATTTTGGTCAGCAAATTAAATATTTGAGCTGCATTGAACGACCCACAGATAATTAAATTTTGGTAAGCAATCAGAAGGTAAGCAAAATAATTCATTTTGTCCAGCAGAAAAAAGGAAGCAATAAAATCAAATTGGTCATCAACAAAATGGGCGCAACTATTACAAAGTTCATTCAAATATACCTTACTCTCTTTTTTTGTAAATTATTCTTTTTTTATAGAATTATTCCTCTAGGGCACACTTTGCTCGCAGATACACCCTTGAAAAAAGTTCGCCTTTATTCCTTATAGATCCCCTTTTTAAATACCAATGCAGTGTTTTCTAATAGATACACTTTTGGGTACAGTTGTGTACACAAAGGTGTAATTGACAAATTTACTGCCGTGCCGGCAACACACACATCCCAAACCCACCATCAAATTTACAAATTTAACAGAGTCGACGGAGCTCCGCTCACGCGGATCTCCTATTTCTGGGTTGTTCTGGCCCTCCGGGACTGATATAAAAACGAACCTAACCTAACCTACCTCATATTTATGATACAAATTTTGGTTAATCTAGGGTGTGATTGTGATAGAAAATTGTGTGACAAAACTTAACTTGTAAACACTGTGAACTTTTCAAACTAAACGCAATCCACTTGGGTCGTTCTCAAAAAAGTGGCACCGCCACCTGTCAATAGGTCTCTCTTAGAACTTTTTTTTTACAAAGCGTCATCCATATAATTTAGTTATCAATTCATATTAAAAGACACTTTTTGAATAGAGGCCAAATGCTTAGATATAAAATTAAATTATATTAATAACCATAAAAACAATTTGTAACTACGTTTTGTCGCTCACCTGCAGTGTCCCAACGCGAGGCACTCATGTTTCAAGTTAATTAAAACGTAAAAATCACCAACGAAACGTAGTTTTAATACTATTTTTTACTTACACATACACTCAAGATTTAAAACTGTAGTGTTGAATAAGAATACTATACTTATATTTCGAATTATTTGAAATTTATTTTTGTCCACGACAGTTTTTGTCTCTCTCCTGTCATGAGATAAACGCTACCTCTGTGGTTATACTATCTCGTCTTACCTGCATTACCCCGCATAATTCGAGACCTACAGTCCCCAGCTAACACTGTTAGAAGTAACACGTCGTCAGCGAGCCGTTCTCAAAAATTATAAACAAAAAACTTACGCGAGCGGGAGTTTGTAATGGGTACGTAGTCGCTATTCTGTCTTCCATATTTTGATAATTGTTTGACTTATTGTATTGATATTAATTTATAGCACGTAAAACGTGGTTTATTTTAATGTGAATAAATATGCAGTTCATTTATCAAGTACTTAACTAGTATTGATGATATAACTGTCATTTTGTCCATCACCTGTATGTCGTTCACCTGTCTAAAAGAAACAGGTGAACGACGTTGACGGCAGGCGAACGACAATTATTTAAAAACTTATACTGTAAACCAAATATTTTTGTGGTGTTAATGTTTTTTACCCGACTGCACGAAGCAGGGTTGTTTTTCGAGCGTATGTATGTACGTATATATGTATGTAACACCCTGTAGCGTATACGGTTCACCGAATTTCAACATATGAGATGCAGTTACGCTCAAAAGGTAAATAAGATGTGTTATAATTTATAAATAATTTAGATAAGGAATAAAACGAATCAAAAATATTCAAATTAAGCACTTGTTGTTAGGTTCATGTAGTTTTTATTTAACAATTTACTTAACTGCACCCGTTGTCGTTAACCTGCTAACAGTTTCACTTTATTTGTACGTATTTGTTGCCAACCTGCCCCTATTATCGATAACCTGGTTACAAATGGTCATTCACCTGCCTACCGCATAATTCAAATACCTGTATCTTCTAAAATAATAAAATAAATCACTTCCCTCCATGTAATATCGATCACACGATTTGATTTCTAGCGGTCTTAATAAAAAAAAACAGCAAAAACGGTTTTTTTTTGAAAAATTCAAAATTAATTCAGCGGTGCCAACTTTTTGAGATCGACCCACTTCTATATTATAGATGACCATTATTGTAATATGCATACCTCTTAATTAAACTGCTTACAGACATGTTTTCTCTGCTGACCAATTGTAAAATCTTGCTGCCCAATTAATTATTTTGCAGCTCGACTGTTTATTAGGCAGACAAATGACAAAAAAAGCTGATCGAAATTGTTTAAAATGTTACCCGTTTATAAATTGTTTGCTGAACAAAGAGTTGTAGCCCGATTTTTATTTATTGCCACCCAAATCTTTTTATGCTGCCCAAATGAATTAATTGCTGATTTTTTTTGCTGATCAATTTTAATAACGGCTGACCATTTAATTACTTCCCTTAATAATACATCATTACTACTTTAGAAACTCGTATCTGATATGTCAAGATGTATGATTTTGAACTTAATTCTCTTCGCGTTTAAGTTTAAAATCTTACGTCACAAAATACTAGATAAGAGTTTTTTCAAAGCAATAACTTTTTTTTTTATTAGCTATTTACGTACGGAACCCTAAAAACGATTTCTTAAGTACGCCCCGTGACTAAAAAAGTTTGTGAATTCTGTATGGTTTTCTTTTGAATTTGTTGACGAAGTATAAAAATAAAATTCTAACAAAGAGTTGGAAACCCAACCTCGTGTTTTGTTTTGATATTTGTCGCCAATAAATGTTTAAAAAAAACATAAAAAAGAGTTGTTTATTCAGTAAACAGGCCGCACGGGCACTTTTTAACCGATTGACGGTTGTATAGATAATGGGACGGAACCCTTCGTGCGCGAGTCCGCCTCGCACATGGCCGGTTTTTTTGTTGTGTCCGTCACTGTCAGGACTAGGTTTGTATGAAAGAAAATAATTGAAAAATCCACCGGGAAAGTCAGAAATTTGCAAGCCGCTGGCGGGCCGCTAGTATGAAATACAAATGAAAAAAATTGATGTTTTTTTTTTCTTAATTAATGGCTTTCACTCCTTGTTAACAAGGTGTATTTCGCCAGTATCGAGTTTTAGACAATCGCCATGGACTTATTAGAGAAACAAGTCCATGGATATCACACGCGAGGACAATTGTTCGGTTAAAGAGATTTACTCTGGTGGACTAAACAGAAGCACATGGGGTTAGCTCCACGCGCTTCTGTCAAGTCCCAAAAATTGATGATGAAGAAGATGATTCTCTTTGGGTTTTTGACAAGATGGCGTCGCTTTCTTAATTGTTTTTGATTTTTTGCATATTTTGTTGTTTAATGGATAGTAATGATGTATTAATATGCAGTAAATTAACATTCAAATGTGCAGTATAATGAAGAATTCAAGTTTGAACACGTATCGCCTTTGGAAGGATTGCTCCAAGAAAATCCCATCTGGTCTTCGTAAAGTTCTACCTACATCGCTTCACGGAGGCTAGAGGATCACCGAACAACGTCGAATTATGTTTTTTTTGATATGTATATGTAACTCCTAACCTTGACACTGGCAGAATTGTCCCAATGGACAGAGGCCATTTAATAAAGAATTGAATTGAATTGAAGACGCACCTGCTTCCCGCCAACGCGGCCGGTGACATAGTCGGGGCTGTTGTCTATGACCAGATAGTCTTTGTGCTGGGCCACATCTTTCTTCGTGATCTCCGAAATATGGACGCATGTCCTTTCCATCAGGAGTTTGTTTACTTCCTCCAGCCGCGACCGCAAGTCGCTTACGGCGTCTGGAAATAAAACAGATACACTTATTCGTAACGATTATCTATCTACTAGGTGCCCGCGACTTCGTACGCGTAGAATTAGTTTCCCGCTACTCCCCCCATTTTTTCCCGTTGGGAGTCGATTTTCGAAAACCCTTTCTTAGTGCTCACTTACATCATGAAAGGAACCCCTGTACCAAATTTCAAGTTTCTAGGTACAATAGTTTCGGCTGTGCGTTGATATATAAGTCAGTAAGTCAGGTTTGCCTTTTATATAACCACCACCAACGAGAAGAAAAGGGGGCAGTAGCGGGTAACTAATTCTACGCGTACGAAGTCGCGGGCGTCCTCTAGTAGAATATAGATAGATAAAAACCCCAGTCGTATTGCGATCTAGGCACAAAGCGACGTAGTCAGATATTCGCAAAGCGATGTTTGCTACCTAGTCATAACGAGATGTGGGCCTAAAACTTCTATACCAGCTGATCTGATGACGGAGTCGGAAGTGGCGACAGGATCTCCGCTATACTTGACGTAGACCCACCGTGTTGAGACTCATTAGTTTGGTCTTGATAAGCATGATAATGATTTTGGAAAAAAAAAGTGCAGTCAGCACCAAAAATGATTACCTTTTCCCTCACTTTTGTCAATCATATAATGGTTGTCTGATGATCATGCTCTGACGGGACAACTTAAACTGGCCGGTTAATAGCTTGTCGATTAATTGACAAGTGATTGTTAAAGATAATCACCTAGTGCATATCATGGTCGTGTTTATCGATGTGGATAAACGTGGATAAAACATCTATCACTTTCTGACCACTTTGTAAGTGGGAGAGTGACGGATGCTTTATCCACCGCGATAAAGGCGACCATAATACAAGCCCTGCGGCATATCATGGTCGTGTTTATCGATGTGGATAAACGTGGATAAAACATCTGTCACTTTCTCACCACTATGTAAGTGGGTGAGTGACGGATGCTTTATCCACCGCGATAAAGGCGACCATAATACAAGCCCTGCGGCATATCATGGTCGTGTTTATCGATGTGGATAAACGTGGATAAAACATCTGTCACTTTCTGACCACTTTGTAAGTGGGGGAGTGACGGATGCTTTATCCACCGCGATAAAGGCGACCATAATACAAGCCCTGCGGCATATCATGGTCGTGTTTATCGATGTGCATAAACGTGGATAAAACATCTGTCACTTTCTCACCACTAAGTAAGTGGGAGAGTGACGGATGCTTTATCCACCGCGATAAATCGTGTCTATCGACGTGTATAAACGTGGATAAAACATATGTCACTTTCTGACCACTATGTAAGTGGGAGAGTGACGGAGTCGTGGCTAAACGTAGATAAAACATCTGTCACTTTCTGACCACTAATGTAAGTGTAAATTTTGATAGAAATTTACCTTTTCCCACGCTTTTGTCGATCATGTAATGGACCACTCGGTGTGGCCACCGACGTTCGGCGTAGAACTCCTCGTTGGCTTTGGACAACATGACTGTTTCGGGCATCATCCGGGGTTGATGAGGCTTGGGTTTCGCTCTGCGAAATATAAATCAGTAATTGTCAACGCTGACAATGGCAAAGACTTACAAAGTCGTACATCGCTTTTTTCGTTTTTAGGGTTCCGTATCCTAAAAAAATGGGTAAAAACGGGACCCATTACTAAGACTCCACTGTCCGTCCGTCTGTCTGCCTGTCACCAGGCTGTATCTCATGAACCGTAATAGCTAGGTAGTTGAAATTTCCACAGATGATGTATTTCTGTTGTCGCTACAAAAACAGTATAAAGTAAATATTTAAGGGGCTCCCATACAACAAACGTGATTTTTTTGCCGTTTTTTGCTAATGTTGTATAGATAATGGTACGGAACCCTTCGTGCGCGAGTCCGACTCGCACTTGGCCGGTTTTTATTATCTATTGACCATGTGCATCTACAGGAGCTATTTTTAAAATGTGCTCCTTGGTGCCCTGGGACTTCTAAGGCCTTAGGGCCCAGAATTGAATAAACTCAGATTATTATTTTGGGGCTTTGTAAAATATGTAGGACTTTAAAAAGGGTTCCGTAGCGACGACGAATTCGAAAACGCGTATTACATCTAGGGTTGCCAACCGTACTATAATATATATACTGTTGAAGAAATATATAGTACGCAAAAATACTATATTTCGGTCAGTCCTTAGACATATGCGGTTTGGGTTGGAGAAATAAGCTTTTTTTAGCTCGGACAGTTGCCCCAATAGCAGGCAGAATGTTAGTAAGTAGTAAATATTGTGCATTAGATTTAATGAATAAATTTACACACTTTTTAAAAGTTTTTCTTCAAAGTACTATATTTTCTTTCTGTGTACTAAACTTTTTATACCTTGGGCTGGAAAATACTATATTTGCCCAAGAAAAAGTTGGCAACCCTAATTACATCAGAGGGCCCTGCCAAGATACACTACGCTAACTCGCGTTTGTATTCGTTTCGTTTTTAACCAATCGCGTCACTGGTAGATCACGTGACTTTTCGTATCACGTCATCTACCAGTGACGCGATTGGTTTAAACACGAAACGAATAGAAACGCTAGTGAGCGTAGTGCATCTTGGCAGGGCCCTCTGAGTGTATTACATGGTCGTGTTTCGATATACACGACCATAAGTTATATTATACGCCGTGTTTACTGACATTTGCCGTTCACCTATCACCTGTCATTGTCAGGTTGATAAACTGGCAATAGTACATTATTACCTAGGCAGGGAAGTAGGCAATTGCGGGCCGAATATTGGTTTAAGCGGACGAGCTTGCGAGTCTAGTTGAAAAATATGAAGCCCGCAATTGCTGTTCCTTCCAAGGCAATTATAGTACTTTTCTTAAAAATCGCAAGTAAAAATTTGTGTTGGAGTAAAATCTTCATCGCTTAAACTCATTTTTTGAATTGCATACAAACAGAAACTTCACGTGAAAAAACCATCACTCTTTACCGCCTTTTTGTTTATGATAAGAAGAAACGCAAGCTTAGTTTAAATAAAAAATAGGCTATTCCAGACACAGATAAAAAAGTTATGTTTCGAATAAAATTTGGATGTATAAGACTTGTGCCCTCGTTTTATTATGGCCCTTTTCACTTTGTAAAAAGTTACAAGCTAGATAGTAATGTAATTTGTATGCAACATTGCGGGCTTGTGTAGCGAGCACGCGATGTTTTTTTTTTAATTTGAGATCTGTCATTAAACTATGTACTTCGCTCCTCAATATGACGTAGATAGTAATGTCAACATTTCCGGATATTTTTGAGAAAAACAAACTTACTTGACTGGTGCACTTTCATCGCTGTCGACCCTTTCGCGTAAGGCCGCCGCGATTTGCCTCCGACGCGCTCTTGGAAGTCACAATAATCTAGTTAATTTCTAGACAAGGCCTTGTATTTATAAGCTCACTTCAATTCGTCGACGAAATATTAACCAGCAAACGGTTACCTACCACTTTGGCCGCGCTGCTTCGTCGGCGAAACCTGCGACCAAATTAAAAACACACGCAGTAAAATGTTTATAATCAGACATCGGAAATTTGGGGTGAAATTGAATGACAGATATAGAGTTCGTATATCGATAAACTCACATATCGATGCTTTTCCCCTATACTGGTGATCGTCCTTAGTTTCGTGTGTATTTTTTTGGAGACGATGATAAATTTGATAACACAAAGCATGATGATCGATAGATTATGAGCACCACTGCACTATGAAATAGTAATTACTTACTCTTTATCCAAGCTCTTTAGATAATTCAATATATTCAATGTCATTGACGTCGGACAGTGTCATTTGTAACAACGTACTATCCATAATTTACATTTAAGAGTGAAAATAGAACATGCGTTCTAAAAAATAGAAAACATGTTATAAAAAAACATCCTAAAAAAAAAACGTGGGTCCAAATTAAATATATTGCATAGTACAATGGTACCTACTCATAACCTAGCGATCATTTGAAGTAGGCTTTGTGTAAGCTACTATATCATAGTCTCTAAAATGATACTCAAAATACACACTTACGAAGGAAGCTGTGAGCGATCACTAGTATAGGGAAAAAGTATCGATAAGTGAGTTTATCGTAATAGGAACTCCCTAACAGTCATTAAATTTTGCTCCTAAAATTCCGATGTCTGTTTATAGTGCTCTGACGGGACAACTTAAACTGGCCGGTTAATAGCTCGTCGATTAATTGAAAAGTGATTGATAAATATTACGATCATTTTTATCGACGTGGATAAAAAATCTGTCACTTTCTGACCAGTATGTAAGTGCGAGAGTGACGAAAGCTTTATCCACCGCGAGCTCTATTCTACTCGATAAAACCATGTTTTTACATGTTATCGTATTGTTTTTAACGCCATTACTGTCAAGTAAATAGGAGCTATTATGTTGACAACACAATAACATGTCAAAAGCGGTATGGTTTTAAGCTCCTGGAGGCCTTATATGGCTGCGTTTATCGCGTGACAATTTTTGGATAAAACATCCGTCACTTTCTGACATTATAAGTACTGGAGTGACGGATGCTTTATCTACAGTTTGTCATGCGATAAACGCAACCATACTACTGCGGGCCTAGTATGGCTGCATCTATATCGCGTTTCAAATATGGATAAAGCATCCGCACTCTCTTTCTTATTGACGTGTCAGAAGGTGACGGATGCCTTATACAAACTTTATCACGCGACGCCATATTAGAGCCCCTGGTCGTAATTATGTTTAAAATCAATAGGTTACTCTGGAACTGCAAATGCTCTATACCTTTCATTCGAATCTCTGCCGTTTGGCCAAATTATGTTTCGTCAAATGTATCATTTCGTCAAATGTTTTATTTGGTCAAACGCATTTTTTTCCGAAACCGTAAATATTTCAGGATACTAACCTAACCTAACCTATAGGGTTCTACACGATGGTTCTGAAATAAATCCTGAAATATTTATAGTTTCGGAAAAAAATGCGTTTGACCAAATAAAACATTTGACGAATTGATACATTTGACGAAAAATAATTTGAATCGCTACGCTCAGAAATCTACCTAAAAATTAATCGCTACGCTCAGAAATCTACCTAAGAATGAATAGCTACGCTCAGAAATCTACCTAAGAATGAATCACTACGCTCAGAAATCTACTTAAGAATGAATCGCTACGCTCAGAAATCTAACTAAGAATGAATTGCTACGCTCTGAAATCTACCTGAATGAATTGCTACGCTCAGAATTCTAACTAAGAATTAATCGCTATGCTCATAAATTTAATCTACTTAAGAATGAATCGCTACGGTCAGAAATTTACTTAAGAATGAATCTCTACGCTCAGAAATCTAACTAAGAATGAATCGCTACTCGCTAATCGCTATTAAGAGCGAGTAAGAGAGAAGTACAAACCCGAAGCATCTTCTAAGTGCTCACAGACTGTACAATCATAATACAGGCAGTCTTTAGTAAAACTATACTGAGTCTCACTTTTATAAGTTATATTATCAAGTTTTCTCATAGTCGACATAAAAAGTAGTGTTTCATCCCTTGGATAACAATCTACTATTATTGGTCTCCCGAGCCTGTATACGGCTTCGCCTATTTGGACCCGATTTCTGTTCACAACCTTTTTTCTCGCATGAATGTTATAGACACAATCTGGTTTACTAATCTTGCTATACTACTTATTTCAGCCACTGGAATCGAGGCGGTAAAAACACTTAAAATACTTGCATTCATTCATCTCTTCCAAACAATTATTCGTAAAAGACATGCGGAAGCCTTACTTAGAAATAAAACTAAAATTTCTCATAAACAATTTATTGATTTGGTCCTCACCTGGCACTCCGTTTGGACCTGGAAGGACCGGATCTATCCTGAAGCATCGTGTTCTGTCTCAGAGACACCGTAACCCCCTGATCATCTTTAACATTATCATGCGCACGCTCCTTAACTTCTAATTCAACTACGCCATCTTGTTTTTCTTCATCTTTTACAACTAAATCATCTTTCTTGTCAACTGATTCCTCTTTCGTTTCATTCGTTTTTTTTTCACTCGATTTATCTGTCTCGTTATTTGTGTGATTGCCGATCCTAGACATTTCCTCGACGGGGGGTAATCGGTGGGCACCACCGTGGTGCTTCGTCGATTGAACGTATATTGGTCTATGCTGTGTGCTGTGCTTTACCGGGCCTGATTTAGTGGACTTATATGACTTAGGACATTCATAACTGGGTCCTTGACAAGAATACCTCTGATACTTATCAACTGACAACGCCTCCTGGCAAAACTCTGGTAGGTTTGAAACAGCATTATTAACCATACTGTTAACGTAGTCCGCAACTAGCTCGATAACCCCTATTATATCAGGATGGATACCATCAGCTCTTAAAGCTGTTTTAGTTAGAGATTCATTGCAATATTTGATCCTAGCATTCTGAAGCGCTTTTGCGCTTAGTTTATATAAATTTTCAACAATTCCCTCCAGTTCAGTTGCGACGCCGAGGGCGTTGAGCGATTCGGAAACTTCTTTAGTCAAGTTGCGATTGGGTTGCGCTAATATTTCTGGAGGGGGGGTAATGTCAGGGTTGACTCGGAGACTTTTGGTTGTCTCATCTAAGTCTCTCTTCTTTCGGTTTTTTTCTTGACCGCCAGGGTATTGGTGGCAAAGTTCTAATTTCTCTTGTCGATCCCGATGCCGACACTCCGGCCCGTAAACCAATTCTATCTTTCGTAAGTCTATGTCGCTCAGCCCGTTTCGCATTTGCTTCGCGTTGCGGTCCTTTAAAAAAAGGACGCTTTTCAGATTTAGGATATTGTTATGTAATTGGGCGTGTTGTTCGAATTATGATTATTATGAAGTATACTTAATATTAAGGAAGGATTTTAAAATAATAGGCCAGCTATTTTTGGAAAAAAAAATTGGTAAGTGTAGGGACGATTTTGCCAATAGATTAATTATCGAAAATCCCCCAATAATATGTACGTGCCTCTACGTTTTGTTACTTGGATTTCGGTAACAATACTGGAACAAGGAAAAATCGAAGTACGATCGAGAGGCGTACGAACTGAGAAAGCACCGCGCGAAAAGTTTGGAGAATTTTATCAAAAAATATTGTCATGCCTTGACTAGATTTCGTATGGTGTTGATGCTGATTGAATATTTTGATTGTAAACACGTATCTAACATATTTTTACTATCTGTCTTTTATTTCAGATAACATATTCTACTCTTTCTATCTAATCTTTTGTTTGGTCTAAACCTCTAAATATAATAGAATAGAATATACTGCAATATATATTCTATATATTCTATATATTCTGTATATTCTGTATATTCTATGCAATAGAATAGAATAGAATATACTGCCCCAACTATCGATGAAGGACTCTAAAATCTTATTCCAATTTTGCGCTCATGTTCAATTTGTCCATATTCTCATCTCGTCCACATTCTCATCTCGCCCACATTTCTATCTCGTCCACATTCCCTCCACGTCCACATTCCCATTTCGTTCACATTCCCATCTCGTCCACATTCCCATCTTGTCCTTATTCCCATCTCGTCCACAATCCCATTTCGTTCACATTTCCAACAACTAGTGAACAACCGAGTGATCGAATTGATATCGAACAGCCCTACAATCCAAGTTATGTTTCAGACGAGTTAGGAATGAGGACAAGTTGGGAATGTGGACTAATTTAAGAATGCAGACGAGTTGGGAATGTGGAAGATTTGGAAATATGGACGAGATAGGAAGAGGACAATTTGGGATTGGTATGTGGACGAGTTGGGAATGTGGAAGATTTGGAAATATGGACGAGATAGGAAGAGGACAATTTGGGATTGGTATGTGGACGAGTTGGGAATGTGGCCGAGATTAGAATGTGGACGAAATGGGAATATGGACAAAGTGAACCTGAGCGCAATTTTGGTATCCCGTACTAAGGTACCAGGTAGACATGAATCAAAGAAGCCTACCTTAAATATAAAGGTGCGATGCCCGTTCTTGCTGTAATCTCGGTCATCAAAATGCATCACGCTGTGGATGTCGTACGGAAGAGGTCGGAGCTCCTGGGGCAGTCTGAAGTCCTTTGCAAACAGCTCCACAGCGTCTGAACGACAAATTAATAAATTAAAAAGTTAAATGTTAAACACCATTAGCGACTTATAAATGGGTCGCACCCTTATTAATAGACTGTACTCGAAATTCTAATTCAACACCAAAATCTGACAGTGGACACGATTCTACAGTGGCCTCTAAAGGATGATTTCCACCAAACGGCCCGTAACGGATTGGAACGGAAAGAATACGAACGCATGCGGCGACAACCGATCCTGTCCGGCAGCATGTCGACGCATACGATCGGGCGGTAACCGCCGTTCGCGGTCGACAGGATGTCGACGCACACGATCGGCACCGTACTGTTGCTTGCGAGCGTATCCGCACCCAATCAAATAGTTTCGTTCCTACCACGTGTTTGAGTGCACTTTCGAGAATGAGTGGGCTCGCCCGGTCACGGCCGAAAGGTTCCGATCGCACACGTCGACAAGCGTACGGAGCCGATCGCAAGCGATCGGAGCCGATCGCGTGTTGTGGCATACTTACGGCTCCAATCGCGTGTCGCGGAAGACGCCCGCCGTCAAGCTGCTGTGTGCGGCTTAGTAATATAGACTTTAAATACTGTGTACATGATTTAATATCGTTTAAAGATTGTAAAATCCGTACCGATCCGATGCGATGCGAGCCGTTCGGTGGAAATGATCCTTTAACTTCCTAATTTTATTTAGGTGTCGCTAAAACACTTTGCTATTCTATGAGCAGCTGTCATAATCAAATGACAGCGCTAATTTGAATCTGACGCTTCTTATTTAAGGCGGTCTATATTATAATCAGCTTGACATTCTGGAATAGCACTTGTTAAATCTGCCGTCTAAACTATGTCTAAAAATTAGACATTTAGTTTTAGGCTATTTAAGCGATGTACGCGTAGAATCAGAGGGCTTATTGTCTAACACACTCGCAATCACGATCGTTTTCACTTTGAAAATCGAATGCTTGTCTGCATACAAAATGAAAACAATTGCTCCACTTTGAAACCAGTTGCGATTGCGAGTGCGTTAGACAATAAGTCCTCAGGTCCAGTTTCGATCTTGATTGTTTAGTTATTTTAACATTATTTCAAAAAAACATGAATGAGAACTCGTGTAACCAGTAATATGAGGGTAAGTTTTATTGATAAAAATACCTACACTTAAACCAAAATGCATTAATCACAGCAAATGTACGCCCGATGAGGTTAGGATTTTGGTCTTGAATTAGATTTTAGAGTTTAGCTGTGGTCCGCGACTTCGTAAATGCAAAAAAAAAACATTGCCTATGATACTCAGGGATAATATAGCATATTAATGGTGAAAGAATTTTAGAAATCGATTCATTAGTTTTTGAGTTTATTCGTAAGAAACATACAAACATACAAATCTTTCCTCTTTATAATATTATTGTATCTGTAGACTAGCTTCGCAGGACTTCGTCCGCGTAGAATTTGTATTTTTGATATCCCACGGGAACCGTTAATTTTTCCGGGATAAAAAGTAGCCTATGTCACTTAGGGATAATGTAGCTTTCTAAGGTTGTTTTTTTTTTAAATCGGTTCAGTACTTTTTGAGTTTATTCTTTACAAACACACACAAATACAAAAAGTTGATTATAAAAATAACGAGCAAAAAACTTATGAAATATAACATGAAATTAAGGATTTTTCGTTAAGGGATATTTACAAAAAAACAGATTATAATGTTCAATATCTCCGAAACTAGTAAAAATTGATTAACATACATAGGGGTTAATCGGCAGTTTTTAGCTGCTCTATCAGCCCTAGGCGGGTTGACGTCGGTTTATGGGACAGCCTGAATAAAATTCTCGTGTGTAACAAAATTCCTCCGACCGATTGTAATGAAATTTTACGTGTATATTCAGTAGGTCTGAGAATAGGACGTAAAGTATATTTCATAAGGTTTGTATTAAAAAACCGGTTAAGTACGAGTTTATTTATTTATTTATTTATCAGTTGGCAAACAAAAATCTTATCACGTACCTTATCATTCTTATCAATAATTATCTTGTAATGTAATTAGAGAAAAACAATAGATACAGAATGCAGTTGGATAATTTTAGACAAGAGTAACTTTAAACTAGATAAGGCAAGACGTACGCGAGCTCGACATGTCAAACACTTTTTGTATTTGAGTCGTGATATTACGTTCTGCCTTTTAAAATTAATATTTACAGGGTGTTAGGCAGAAGGTTGGACAAACTTCAGGGACTAACTGTGTACGTCATACTCATCAACTTTTATTATGGGACCAACATCAAAATCACGAAAAAAAAAAACAGCCAAGTGCGAGTCGGACTCACGCACGAAGGGTTCCGTAGCATTATCGACCAACAAACGGCAAAAAACACTTAAATATTTATTTTATTCTATTTTAAGTATTTGTTGATATACTTAGCGGCGACAGAAATACATCATCTGTGAAAATTTCAACTGTCTAGCTATCACGGTTTATGAGATACAGCCTGGTGACAGACAGACAGACGGACAGTGGAGTCTTAGTAATAGGGTCCCGTCGGTACGGAACCCTAAAAACAGCTGTTCCATATAAACTTTGAGAGCTAAACAGCCGAAATGTATGGAACATTTTTTTTTTTGCGATTTGGAAGTTGGTCCGATTTGAGAGTTATTCCCAGAAGTTTGTTCAACCTGCCTAACACCCTGTATATTTCATAATCACTACTTGAACAAAGATATTATTCTCCAAAAGATAATACCCAGTTTAAACAAGCTAGCGGCTTGTGCATACTGCGGGTACAATAACGTTATGCAGATGGCATAACGACAAAACAGGAACAGCTGTTGGATCATCAGGAGGCGAACCTGCTGCGCCAGCGATATCCAAATGCGTATACTTTATATTCTTGTCTTCCAATCCTCCCACTTTAATCAAGAATCCTGCCGCTAGCTGATGATGACGAGAGGTCACGTTCATATCCACTTGAAGCAGATCATCGCCTTTTCCTTTACCTACATTGACTGAAAGATCTTCAGGTCTGACCACTGATACTTCAATGCCTTCTGCTATCCTGATGCCACTGAACTGCAGTCTACTCGCATGGTTAGTGCTTTTCGCGGCGTGGTTATCCATAGCAGCTACGTAATTACCATAGGATGCTCTAGCATGACCAGTTAAAGTAGCTATGGTATAAATATGCGGATTTATATAGTTAATTGCTGAATCTGTTAGCTTGAAAAGCGCATCAGCCATCGCGAATCTGCCTTCAGCATCAGTATTGGTCACTCTCACCGTCTTCCCACTTTTAGATACCAGCAACTCATCAGCTACGTAAGAATCTTCACCAATTGAGTTCCTACACAGACATAGGACGCCAATAACTTTTAAATGAGGAGGCTTAAGTATAGAACAGGCTTTCAGAAAACCTGCTACGGCCGCAGCACCACTTTTGTCTCTGGACATGCCAGCCATTTTGCCGGATATCTTGACATCAGCTCCACCGGTGTCATATGTCACTCCTTTACCAACTAGCATCAGAGTTTCTGTGACCCTGGCTTCATCTGATGGAGTATACACTATTTGCAACACGCAAGCTTTATGCCTATCAATTTGACTAGCAGCTCTAGAAACAGCAGCTAACAACGGGAATTCATCCGCAATATATTTCTCATCGTCAAAAGCAGTTAACACAATGTTTGAATCGTTGCCAAAAGTCTTTTTGACGTAATCAACAATTTTCATAGGAGACATTCGCTCCGGGTCACCACCAGCTATGTCTCTGGTTATGATTCTAGCTCTTTCTAGTGCGATAGCGTTGCTGATAACTTTTTTAAATGCGTCAGTATTCTTCTCTTCGGCGTGGAATCCAATTTTGTAAAAGTTCGTGGTTTTTCCTCGTTCAACGACGTGTAAGGGTTGATATAGAGCTTCGAAAGCGCCGAGAATTGATACAAGCTGTCCATCAGGATAATCAGAACAATAAGGAATGATGAGCAAAGGTTTTTTTAAACCTGCGTCTAGAGCTCTGGCAACGCCTTTCTTCGCTGCTTCCTTAACAACTCTGACATCATGATACGGTGTTATAGCTCCTGTTGGAGCTAGTATTAATCTTCTTCCACTTACATACTCACAGTTCCAGAGAGTGCACGCCTTGTTAACATGTTTATCTAACTTAGCTACCTCGGTTACAAAACTGCCAACATGCCTCGGAAGTGGTACTTTCTTTTCCTCTGGATACAAGATAAGTATAACACCATCGTAATCAGTTGATTGTATATTCGTTTCTACGAATACATTCACGTCAAATTTATACACTTCAAACACCATATCGTCATTTGGAGGCTCAGAAGCGACTGCTTTATTGATAGATGGTATTTTAATTGCTTTATCATTAATGTTATCACTGTATTTAGATAAAGGATTGATATGTTATTTACCAACCTCTGAATCCGTGTATAAATCTTTGATATCGCTACGGCATTTCGTCTGCATACGTGTACAAACATGCAATAGTAGATTGTTAACCAAGGGATGGAAGGCAATTGTTTTACACGAGATTTCGAGTGTGGAATAAATGGTGATTTTCAGCCGAGTTAAAAATTACTTTTCATATCATCTGCGAGGAAACTTGATAATAAAATTTATTAAAGTAAGATTTAGGGACTGTTTCACAATCGTCGAGTGAAGCATATCTGACACATAAATTTAGCCCTTTCCTTTTCTTACACTTGAACATAGACAAGGAGAGCGCTAACTTTAACTGGCATATAAATTTACTTGTCGATTGTGAAACAGGCCCTCAGTATACCTAGTTTTTCCAAAGAGTTGCTTTGTAAGATAAGACTTGTTTGAACTTTTTTAGTACCAAAAATTATAACACAGAGGCTGTAGGTAGGTTTAGGTTTATAGTTTTACAGTTCCATTGACATAGTTCTTTTTTCAAATTCTTTTTTTTAAATAATCTTTACTACACGCTGTTTAGGTTTTTGCTACTGCTCAGGTCCATTGCCATTGTTATTTTTTAAATACTTTTTTTAATTATCTTACTACAGAGATCTTCTTAAACGGCCGACAACAGTCGCTCTTATCGCTATAAGCGATCTCTTCCAGACAACCTTAGGTTAGGTCATATTCTTTCTCGGTTTTTTTACTTATTTAAAAGTTATTCAAGATGTCCTAAAATCTATTTATTCAAAAGACACAAACAATAAACAAAAAAATAATAAAACATACCTAACTAAAACTAAATACTAAAATAAATTAACTTATTCTAAATAACTATAATATGTACAAATGTCCCCTAGGCCACTGCCACTGGGAATGGTGCCCATAATGCTGGCTGCATTTCCTCGTTGGATAGCTATTGCTAGCCGTTGGCCGAGGAAAGAGCCAGCCCTATGGTCATCTGAGGCACGGATCATTTTAAATTTTAGATTTTTAAAAAGCTTCCGTGCCTCCGGGCCCCACGGTCCAAGTGTTTCTACTGCAAAAGCCGCAAATATGCAATTATCAGCTATATTTGCATATTTGCGGCGTTTTGCTGATTCTGCCGCGGTAGCCGCCGCACCTGCCTTCAGAACCGTCGCACCGAGGTGGGACGGTGCCAGAGTATCCACACAGGTGGCATCCCAAACTAAAGGCCGTCCCATTTCCCACGGTACGAGAGTCATTCCATCGGGTCTCTTGCCATCGTCACGTGCCAGCCCATTAGGTTCTAATGTAGCAGGCACGTTGACGCTAACAAGGGCCCGCCGGATGATGTCATTAAGGCAGGCGTGGCGGGACAGACGACCAGCGCTTTTTTTGCAAGCTAGACCGTGATGACCCTGTCGGTCAACTTGAGCTCCGCAGTGGCAGTGGTGCGCTTCAACAATGTTTGCGCCTAGTCGAAGGCCTACCGCCAATCTGAAACTATTATTGTCCAAAAGGTTGCCGTAGTTCACAGATGGATAAGCCTGCAGCCAGTAACCCGATTCCTTCTCCGACACGGCTAGCATGCGAGCCTTCTCACAGCTTGTCGAACAGTTGTCAACAAGATGCTCGAAGACTCGGCGACAAATTGGCTCGTCCCATAACTTTTGGCACTCTTTGCTGGTAGGAAAGTCTTTGCCTGGGCAGGCCATCTTCCATGCGTCCTTGGCCTCGGACAAGTATGTTACCTCGAAATCACTAAGTGATGGACGAAGAATTTTACCCACGAGTGATAACGTACTATGTACCGAGGACAAAAAAAGCTGGAAGGGCAACACTAGAAATTTGGCGAATACCGAGACCACCATACCTAATAGGTAACGTTGCTTGTAAAAACATCTTGCTATCAAGTTTAATATTAATAATTTTTTGAATATGGTCAGAAATAATTTTGTCTATAGATTCACAATAATTTTGATATTTCCAAAATGGGCTGCAACGCATGGAGTAAGTAAATTTAGGGACAAATAAACAAAAGCGTATAATAAAGATGGCCATGTGAGAGTTTATGTGAAGAAGACGGTCAGCAAATTCATGGAAGCGAGTGATTTTTTCATTAATGAAAGTTGGTAACGCTTCGCTAAAAATTGGAGCGCCTAGGAGGTGAAGAGATTCTTTAGATCGAATTTTGATACCTGGACAAACAGTTTCAAATCTCTGAATTATTTCTAATTTTTCATGTTCATTTATATCCAAATAAAGTTCATATAAAGTTATTCATACTGAATTTGGCTTGTTATTTCCTTATGTGGTGATTATGTGGTGGATATCTTTAACACCGCCTTGAGGCTTAGGTTATCCGGATTTAGATATCAGATGTTTGTGCATGTTTTTTTTTTGTTACTATAGTGATAATATATTTAAGCTTCGAAAAGCATGTACACAATCTGCTACATGTATAAAAAATAAACGCACATCTATAGGTATATATATAAAAGGCAAAACTGACTGACTGACATATCAACGCACAGCCGAAACTACTGTACCTAGAAACTTAAAATTTGGTACAGGGGTTCCTTTCATGATGTAAGTGAGCACTAAGAAAGGATTTTCAGAAAATAGACCCTCAACGGGTAGAAATGGGGGGAGTAGCGGGAATCTAATTCTACGCGTACGAAGTCGCGGGCGTCCTCTAGTAATATCATATAAATCACACATGATATTATTATCACTAGATTTTTATGAGGATTCCTAAGATTTTTTTACGGTCGGCCAAGAAAGTGGTCCACAGTTTTGACAAAAGTTTCTGTAGATCTAATTATCGCTAAGGTTGACACTTGTCACTGTAATAATATTGTTGCAAGGGAAAATCGAACGGACGAAATCGTTTTTGGTTGAATCTTCGAAACCCTACGATCTTAAACGATGATTTTTGATTCAATAGTTGGGTATTAATAACTTCTTAATTCTGGTAAACCATTTTTTTAATAAAAGTTGTGGTATTAGAGTAAACAGCAATTATTTGAATATAACGTTGCCATTAAGGCGCGCTCAAACTACCTCCACCTTACGTTTTACGCGTGGAAGCACATCAAGCCATCCTTTTTCATGCTTGTGTGAGCGTGGCAGCATATGTGGCCTCTTATGGGCGCTCCACATTTGCGCGCGAACGCGTGAAAACTATGCGCGAACGCGTGAAAGCGTAAAAGAGTTCGCGCCTTGTTAACCACTTTTTGTCAGTTGCGAACGCGCGAAAGCAGCGTTGACACAACAGACTCCACATTCGCGCGTTACTTTTATAAAACATTAGTCCAACACTGAACAAAATATTACAAACCTTTTGTTCTATTATGATGAGTACTCGTCAATTGTCATCCTTCCGGACCGTTGGCCCCACTGCTTTTGTCCCACTGCTATTCGACAGAGCCCTGCCCTCCAGCAGGGCTCCTATTTCTGGGCGGTTTTGCCCTTCGGGCATCTAAAGATTACGAAAGAAACGAACCTAACCTACCTACTTTGTGGTGATTTCTGACTTTTGCGGAAGTGATCGAATAGCAGTGGGACAAAAGCAGTGGGACCAACGGTCCGGAAATAATCGTCATCCACCATCTTCATTTCCTCCATTTCTTTTTAATTTGTTTTGTTTGTGAACATCTGGAGCTAAGAAGAGTTCAAGCGCGATTCGCGCTGGGATTCGCGCGCGAATGTGGAGCGCCCATAAACATCAGTGTCAATAAAACTCACTCTGTTCGATGTTTTCGAGTTGAACGTCGAGGTAGGCGTCGCGGATGGCGCGGTTGTGCTCGTAGGGGAAGCCGAGCGCGCGCATGATGACCCGCTCTAACATGGGCGAGCGCAGGCACTCGTAGCCCACCGTCACCCGCTGTGAGAAGAGGATGAGAGATATAAGTTCATGCCTAAAACGTAACCTGCGTCGCTATTGCCTAACGCACTTGAAATCGCAATTGGCTTCAAAGTGGAATTGTTTTCATTTTGCAGACTCGCCTTCGGACTGTCGAAATGAAAACGATTGCGATTGCAATTGCGTTAGGCATTAAGCCCTCTAGACGGGTGATGACGTCATTGTCGTCTTCGCATATTTTAAATAATATTAATAAGTCATGTTTCTTTATTTAGGGTTCCGTGCCCGAATGGAGCCCAACGGGACCATACCCATTCATTGCCGACGCCTCATATTTTTACTCATCACGCAGTGCCACCACCTTCCACGCAACATTTTTTTTTGTTATCAGCCTTTAAGTACAGTTGTTTTCTAGCAAAAAATAAACAAATTACTCGAGGACGCGAAATCGCGTCCTCGGCATTACGATTACACATACATGGGTCGCTAATTCGCGTCTTCGGCAATGAATGGGTTAATATGCCTCCGTCCGTCCGTCCGTCCTGTCGGTCCTAACTTTAGGCTTAAACCACAGACCGACAGACAGACATGGCGTAACTATAAGTGCTCCTAGTTTGACATCGGACCTTAAATAAATGTTTTAAAAAACAAAAAAACCGCCTTCAAAAACGCAAAAAATAACTTCTACTACTAGGTACTTAGTAGTAGGTACCTATCCTATTAGGTTAGTCCAACCTGAAGTCGGCTTTTTGTTGAAAATATTGTGGTCGCCGACTTCAGTTAGACTAACCTAATAGGATAGGTACCTACTACTAAGTACCTAGTAGTAGAAGTTATTTTTTGCGTTTTTGAAGGCGGTTTTTTTGTTTTTTAAAACATTTATTTTATTTTACACTTTTTAGTGCCACTTATGTAGTCCCACTTCTTAGTTGATATATGAAACTTTAAGACATTTCAAGCTCGCCGCAAGCAACGCCGCGGGAAAATCATAGTCATTTTAAAACAATTAAATGTACTTCGTTGTAGTCGCTCAACTATCTTAATCGAGATATCTTATCGCCACCCTTGAAATCGGTACCGTTGAGGAGTTCCGGTGGCCATCTGTGGTCTTCATCATCAGTTCCGCTTCACCAAGTGACACTTTCTGAATGCAAATGCTACACTTGTTACTAAAAATACTAAAATCGCTATATGTTTGCATACAATATTTGAGGAGTTCCCTCAATTCCTCACTGATCCCTTCATCAGATTCAGATTTGCTGACAATGGGACCACCTCGGAAGTATACTCTATCAAACCAAAAAAGAATTTTTAAAATCGGTCCACAATTGACGGAGTAATCGGTGAACATACATAAAAAAAAAAAAAAAAAAAAAAAATACATACAGTGGAACGTATAACCTCCTCCTTTTTTGAAGTCGGTTAAAAAGGGACCCGCGCACCGAGGGCTCCGTACCGCCGCACAGTAGGTAAATTCCAATTTGAATTCAATTTCGAATAGGGAATGCAAATAACCGGTTATAACCGCTTTTAACCGGTTATTTTAATACAAAAACGGCTAATAACCGGTTAAATTGCATTCCCTAATTTCGAATCGAATCAGCGCGAGCCCAATTCACACTTGATCATTTTTCATACTTACTTAAGTATTTGTTTTTTTTCTTCAGGGTTTTTACTATAATCATTCAATTTAGACGCTTGTATGTTTTACCGTTTTTACGATACAACTAAAATAAAAATATTCTGGAAAAAATATCAACCCGCTATATATTACGGTTTAAAAGATACAGCTCTTTAAAGTTAGGACGGATGGACGGATATATGTTAATAGGGTCCCGTTGGGCCTTTCCGGTACGGAACCCTAAAAATTTAACGGAACCGGAATTTAATTTAAATGAATGGCACGGAGCCGTTCGTGTGGGACCGACTCGCACGGCCGGCTTTTGAGGGTTCCGTACCATAATGGTAAAAAAAAAAAAGTTTTAAAAAACAAAAAACCGCCTTCAAAAACGCAAAAAATAACTTCTACTACTAGGTACTTAGTACCTAGTAGGTACCTACCTATCCTATTAGGTTAGTCCAACTGAAGTCGGCTTTTTGTTGAAAATATTGTGGTCGCCGACTTCAGTTGGACTAACCTAATAGGATAGGTAGGTACCTACTAGGTACTAAGTACCTAGTAGTAGAAGTTATTTTTTGCGTTTTTGAAGGCGGTTTTTTGTTTTTTAAAACATTTATTTTATTTTACACTTTTTAGTGATCATAATAAGCTTAAGTAGTCCCACTTCTTAGTTGATATATGAAACTTTAAGACATTTCAAGCTCGCCGAAAGCAACGCCGCGGGAAAATCATAGTCATTTTAAAACAATTAAATGTGCATCGTTGTAGTCGCTCAACTATCTTAATCGAGATATCTTATCGCCACCCTTGAAATCGGTACCGTTGAGGAGTTCCGGTGGCCATCTGTGGTCTTCATCATCAGTTCCGCTTCACCAAGTGACACTTTCTGAATGCAAATGCTACATTTGTTACTAAAAATACTAAAATCGCTATATGTTTGCATACAATATTTGAGGAGTTCCCTCAATTCCTCACTGATCCCTTCATCAGATTCAGATTTGCTGACAATGGGACCACCTCGGAAGCATACTCTATCAAACCAAAAAAGAATTTTTAAAATCGGTCCACAATTGACGGAGTAATCGGTGAACATATATAAAAAAAAAAAAATACATACAGTGGAACGTATAACCTCCTCCTTTTTGAAGTCGGTTAAAAAGGAACCCTTATAGTGAGACTTCGTTGTCTGTCTGTATGTCACAGCTGGTTTTCTCAGCGACTACAAATGCTATCAACTTGAAATTTGGCATAGTTGAACAACATGCCTGCCCGCATCTGTTTTTAGTAAAAAAAATGAAATTAATTTTATAAATAATTGAAAAGGGTTCTAGAAAGGGAGGTTGAAAAATGAAAGTGGTTTGATTATAGCAAACGGTGTCAAGTGAAAGGGCGCAATGTACACATTTCAAAACAATTTTTTTTTTTAAATCTGTTATGTGCGTTTTGTTTTATAGCCAAAAATTTACAAAAAATGATTGTTTCCCTCTTATCTCCGAAGTATATAAATCAAAAAATCTGAAAAAATCCTGACGTATAGATAATTTATACTTTATGGGAAAAATATAATAAACTGTTCATTATTTACAGTTTTTGAGAAGTAACAAAAATACCTAGAAAATCTACATTCAAATTTAGGCTAGTCAAAATGGACCTTATTACATAAAACATAAATTTCATAACAAAATGAGTATTATCTTTTGCGGTTACCAAGCATATTATCTTAAATACGGAACCCCCGGTGCGAGAGTCCGACTCGCACTTAGCCGGTTTTTAAATACTGCCACGTTTATAAAATCAACTCACATGCGGCCCATCTCTAACAAAGCCGTGCCTCATCAGGTCACACTTCTTGGTACCCCCGGGGTTCTCGAAGGTCATCACGTGATGGTCGTCCGAGGGTGCAACCATGACGGGAAGGAACTTCAGGCAGGTCTTGAAGGCGAAGAGCGAGAGGCCGCGCATTATGGTCATGGACTGTTCGTTATCTGTGGGAAAAAACGAAGTAATAAAACAGCCATGTGCGAGTCGGACTCGTGCACGAAGGGTTCCGTCCCATTATCTTTACAACATTAGCAAAAAACGGCAAAAAAATCACGTTTGTTGTATGCCCCCCCTTAATTATTTATTTTATTTAAATTTAAGTATTTATTTTTTAAGTGAATATGCAACTAAATACTCTGTGAATATTTCAAGCGTCTACCTGTTGTCGTTATTAATATCGAGCAAAAAACGGCAAAAAATCACGTTTGTTGTATGGGCCCCCTTAAATCTTTATTTTATTCTGTTTTTAGTATTTGTTGTTATAGCGGCAACAGAAATACATCTGTATAAATTTCAACTGTCTAGCTATCACGGTTCATGAGATGCAGCCTGGTGACAGACAGACAGAGAGACAGACAGACAGACGGACAGCGGAGTCTTAGTAATAGGGTCCCGTTTTTACCCTTTGGGTACGGAACTTGAAAAATGGGATTGCGTTTGACCTCAGTCTCACCTGTGGCCTGTTTTATAAAGTTACAAATTACAATTTACAGGTTACAAGTTTCCATTTGACACAACCTCGACCAATGACGACCAGCGACCCGTTTCACGAAGCTACAAGTTACAAATTACAAGCGAAAGTCTCTTTCTAACTCGTACTGCTACACTGTACCTACACTTGTAATTTGTAACTCGTAGCTTCGTGAAACGGGCCTCTGTGGCCCGTTTCACGAAGCTACGAGTTACAAATTACAAGCGGAACTCTCTTTCTATCTCCTTTTGCTATCAAGAGAGTTCCGCTTGTAATTTGTAACTTGTAGCATCGTGAAACGGGCCTCTGATGTTAAGTGACGACGAGGTTGAGGGTGGTATCTTTAATCGTTAGTTAAAATGTAGGTAGGTTTGTATGTAAACACAGTGTAAATATTAAAGACAAACGACATGTAACGAGTGGACGACGAGAGTGCAAATGGCTTTTCGCAGCTAGCAAGGATGCTTGGCACGACGCTAATTTTAATTTCAATATGTCAAAAAATCGCACGGAAAAGTCCACTTTCGTTACCAAATTATTTTGGTTTTGGTAAGAAACTTCCGTACTTACTTTGTTACCAAATCAATAAAAATTAGTGTTTAAAAAAAAAACTGAAATGATAAGTGTCATTTGAAAACAATTTCGTAATAATCATTTATTCCAGTGATTCCGTTAAATCCTATAGTAGTAGAAAAAAAGTCAGCCATTTTATACTTACCGAAATGGTCTTGATTGATGAAGAAGGGAACGCTCCCATTAGGCCAGGAGACAAATACTTTTGAGTCAAAAACTGTTAATCAAGAAATAATTGGTTATTCTAGATACAGTCACAGATTTAGAACATCCATCAGATCATGGGTATAATTCTGTTAAAAACGGCGGTCGGTTGAAAGAACGAGTGAAAGCGCAGCGGCGAGTTTAGTAGTCCCTTGCAACAAACATTTATTTATGGCATTTTTGATTTTATTTACTAGTACGTACAACTTGGTGCGAGGTTGAAACGTCACTGTCACGATTTGGTGCTAGATTCTTAGATTTAGCACCAATTTCATCGCCCGTTTTTTTGTACTAGAGGCCAGTCCATACGAAACACATACGATACGATACGATATTAAGTCTATGGCAACAAAACACATTTTAGCGCATTCTCAATTAGGCAGCCTTATACGTTCGAGAAGCCATGCTGCCAAATTGAAGACACGCGCTAAAATGTGTTTTTTTTCGCTCGGGACTACTTAAACTCGCCGCTTGGACATTCACTCGTTCGTCCGTCCGTTCGTCGTTGTTGAGAGAACCAAACCCCAGCTGGATGACTCTCTTAGACACTTTTCAATATGTCGATGCCGATTAATAGTCCTACTGGCGCGAAATTCGTCCGGAAGCCCCCGGAACGATTTTTTTCCGTGTCATGTATACATATGGTTATTGATAGGGTCCATAGGATACAAGGAATTTAACTGTCCGGCAGTCCGTTTTTGCACAAACTAGTGCTTATAGCTTAGTATTTATGGCGTAACCGTAAAAAATCGGACTGCCGGACAATACAATTCCTTGTAGCACAATCTTACCGGGCCGAAAATTAAACGGTCCGGGGTCCAGGTGCCCGCAAAACTAAGAGCATGATCCGGTTGCGTTCGGGAAAATAAGCGGGGCCGGTACCGGAAACGCTAAATTCGAAACTTTGGGTGCTGAGTCTTTATCCCTCGTCACTAGAGACTAAATCGAGAAAAAGGGGTGAAGCTAACGTAACTTCCAACTTCTATTTTCAAAGTTGGGCTTCAGGAAAAACGCTTCCGGGGCGGTTTTTAGCGAAAATGCAGTCACAGTCTAAGCTGTCCCGTCTGAGCAGTTTAGTGCGTGTAATGACATCTCCGGACGGCGGCGGCACTTCTCAAAACCAATACATAGTAACCATACGCAAATATTTGGAGAGTCTGCAGTTTAGCCAAATTATTTTTGGTCAAATGTATCATTCCCCAAAATTTTATTAACCAAACAGCATTTAGCATAATTTTTGTTTTATATCCGGGATATTTAGGTTCCCATTTAATTTTAATTGTATTTTCATGCCCCAGGCATACTTATAAAGATAAATAAAGTTTTTTTCTATTCTATTCTACTTACCGTCTTCATTAATACTATTAACCATATTGCTACTATGAACCAAATATATGAAATTAAATAAAAAAACTATTTTTAGACCCAACCCCGCCATCTTTGAGGCGTCGAATAAGAAAATCAATTATAGATTTATTGCCGAATGTCGAATTAAATTTACTAGGGTATGAAGCAACAAACGCTAACACGCTTTGATAAGAAACCTGTGGTTGCAACATACATTCGATGTAATCGCTGACCAGATTTCCGTTAAAAAAACACCGGTCAAGTGCGAGTTCGACTCGCGCACCGAGGGTTCCAAAATTGCAAAATTTGAAAACCTAATTTTATTTGTCGCGTAAAATATATTATCTTTAAATCAGGATTTTTTCAGATTTTTTGATTTATAAACTTCGGGGATAGGGTTTAGATAAGGGGAAGAACGGTAATTTTTTGTACATTTTTGGCTATAAAACAAAAAATACTTACTACAATTTTATAAAAAAACTAGAGGACGCCCGCGACTTCGTACGCGTAGAATTAGTTTCCCGCTACTCCCCCCATTTCTTCCCGTTGGGAGTCGATTTTCGGAAAATCCTTTCTTAGTGCTCACTTACATCATAAA
Organism: Acleris cristana; assembly: GCA_948252455.1. Taxonomy (NCBI): domain Eukaryota; kingdom Metazoa; phylum Arthropoda; class Insecta; order Lepidoptera; family Tortricidae; genus Acleris; species Acleris cristana. The sequence goes on along the minus strand of OX411800.1, from coordinate 5,219,696 downwards.
ACCCTCCCTGTACCAAATTTCAAGTTTCTAGGTACTGTAGTTTGGGCTGTGCGTTGATATATAAGTCAGTCAGGTTTGCCTTTTATATACATAGATGTTTTGAAATGTGCAGATTGCGCCCTTGCATTTATGATACCTCATTTGCTATAATCAAACCACTTTTATTTTTCAACCCCCCATTCTAGACCCGAAAAATAATTTCATATTGTTTCACTAAAAACAGATACGAAAAGTCACGTCATCTATACTAGACTAGTAATGCGATTGGTTTAAAAAAGAAACCAATAAAACGCTAGTTATAGTGCATCTTGGCAAGGGCCTCGTTCGTATGCATGTAAGATCTGCTTCAAAATTTGCAAACCAATAACATTTTAAACCAGAGGGCTTATTGCGTAACGCACTTGCAATCGCAATCGTTTTCATTTTGACAGTCCGAGGGAGAGTGCATACAAAATGAAAACAATTGTTCCACTTTGAAGCCGATTGCGATTGCGAGTGCGCTAGGCAATAGCGACGCTGTTCCTTTTAATGGAATAGCCTGTTGGACTACATAATGTAACAATACAAACACTACTGCTTGGCGGTAAGTTAAAGTATAAGATGATGGTAGCCATCCAGAAGGTACTACCAACTCGCAAAAAAAAAACGGTGAAGTGTGAGGGTTCCGTACCGCCCCACAATAGGTATTATTGTATTCCAATTTGAAATCAGCGCGAGCCCAACTCACACTTGACCATTTCTTGGTATTTGTTTTTCTTCAGGGTTTATACTATAACTAAAGGACGCCCGCGACTTCGTACGCTTAGAATTAGTTTCCCGGTACTCCCATTTTTTCTCGTTAGGGGTCGATTTTCGGAAAATCCTTTCTTAGTACTCACTTACATCATGAAAGGAACCCATGTACCAAATTTCAAATTTCTAGGTACAGTAGTTTCGGCTGTGCGTTGATATGTCAGTCAGTCAGTTTTGCCTTTTTTATATATATAGATATAGATCATACCAAATTTGACACTTATATGTTTTACCGTTTTTACGACACAAGAAAAATCAAAATACTTTGGTTGATAAAAAACCTTTCTTGTATGGGGGGACCACCTATATTATTTCGAGAACATAGATCGGTTACCCCGACTTTTTCCGCGTTCCCTTCGCAATCGCATTTTTCCCATTGTTTTTTTTACCAATTGCATATTTTCTACTTTGGATTTTCCCCACTAGCATGTTTTCTCAATTCAAAATCAATTTCACTGAGTCTCAGCGGAGCTCCTATATCTGGATGCTATGGTCCTTTGGGCCTTCTACAAAACTAACATACCTAAAACCATCTACCTATTTCGATCTATTTCGACTTAATTACAATGGGAAATTTTGTGAGTGGGGAAAATCCTAAATGGAAAATATGAGATCGTTACGTAGTCCCACTTCTTAGTTGATATGAAACTAAGTTATTTAAAGCGCACCGCAAGCAACGCCGCGGGAAAGTCATAGTCATATTTCCACAAGTAAATATTCTTCGTTGTAGTCGCTCAACTATCTTAATCGAGATATTTTATCGCCACCCTTGAAAGAGGTACCTACCGTTGAGGAGTTCCGTTGGCCATCTGTGGCCTTCACCATCAGTTCCACTATAAAAAAAAAACATACAGTGGAACGTATAACCTCCTCCATTTTTGAAGTCGGTTAAAAATTAAAACCCGCGATGTATTGCGGTTGAAAAGAATACAGCTGTTAGGACGGACGGACGGACGGACGGACAGCGCAGGCATATTAATGGGTCCTAAAAACTGTTGGTCAAACTTAAGTTCCTATTAGAGTCACAATAGCTAAAACCGGTGGTAAAATAATACAAAAACGAAACGCTAAAAATTACAATTTATTTATACAAAATCTACACTTTTGCTGGCAACCCCAACAGCTTTCTGACAGCTGAATCGTATTTTTTTAATGTAGCATCACTTTCTCCATCATTCATAACACAGGATACAGCATCAATATATCCTTCCGCTTGCGGTATCTTACTCATATCAAATGTTTTATACTCATCTTCAGTCAAATTGACGTCTTGGTTACTCGATCTTAAATACCAGTCAATAAGATTCTTCTTCGACTTATTCAAATTAAAATCATAATATTCCATATCTGATTCGAGCTTACTTTTCTCCCAATCTTCATAATTCCATGCTTCATGATACAATGCGGTTAAGAGATAGTTCACATAATCCAAATTCTGCTTTCTTAACGGGCAACGATCAGCTGTTATAGTAACCAAATCAGTTTCCGCATCATAACGGTCTCCGACTAAACGTAAAAACTTGTCCTTAGCGTGTCGGTCAAAATTTAAACTCGATAACTTTATCCGTAGTGTGACTATTCTTGCAAGCGGATTACGGATTGATGGACTTGCATGGCAATAATCTGATGTTATAATTTCTTGTGCATAATGCTTTTCTATTGCTTCTTCAGAGTTGAGTTGTTTCGGCCATTCCGTGCAGTAGCTTTTAATGGCCTCGCATTGAGCTTTAATAACAGGCGGCGTGAGGTGAAGAAAGTTTGGTACCTTCATAAGCTCAGCATTTGCTTTTTTCCCAGGTGGAGCCATGCCTTTAGGAACATAGCCTTGGCGGATAGGAAGAGGCACTGAAGACGGATGGAAGGATTTCGGGCCCGGCCAGACGTTGCCCCAGTCCTGAAAATGTACAATAGTTTGATTAATACAACAGTAATATTGGAATTAGCCTTAGATGATGCAAGGAGCTAGTTTGTTTACAAATAAATGTGACACAATTGCTTGGGAGACTATGCTACTTTAAAATATAAGGTGACAACATACTTTAATTAGGGAGTGATGCATTTATTCAAATTCAAATTCAAATTCAAATTCTCATAATTGTATTGATCATACTGAAACACTGAAACTTTCAATTTTAAATAGACAATAATAACTACCTCAATGTTTTATGATGTTATTTTAAGAAAATCATTTGATGAACTTGTACTATTTTTATACTCTGTGAATGTCAGAAATAAAAGCTTTTATCATCAGAAAATAAAAGTAACACCTCCTTTTTATTAATATGTAAGTAACTACATCATTTATTTAAACTTATTTGCACAAAATACAATAAAGTACAAAAGGCTTAATGCCCAATGGCATTCTCTACCAGTCAACCAGTAGGTAAAACAGAAAAAAAACTAAGGTTGGTGCGAAGAAAAAGAAGCATTGAAAAAAAAACTGTTTCAATAACACATATACAAGATATGGGGTAAATAAAATAAAATAAGTCAATGATGATGTTTTTTTTGTCACTGATTCCTGAGGCCCATTTCACGAAGCTACAAGTTACAAATTACAAGCGGAAGCCTCTTTCTAGCAGTACGAGTTAGAAAGAGACTTCCGCTTGTAATTTGTAACTTGTAGCTTCGTGAAACGGGCCTCTGGTGGTAACTACTAGGCTAGGATTTTTTATTAATATTACTTTTAGTCCCAGTTATTACAGGAAAGTCCAGGCATAAATTCCTGGCAAGTATTAATTTGTTAAATATGAGTACCTATGTATATTGTTGGGGTCTATATTTTCGCCATAATTATTTTCAGTCATAATCTGTTTTAAGTCATGATCACAAGTCATAACATATTTTTCCAAAACTGTATTTAATCTACATGGAAGATATTAAAGAAATCCTGGAAAATTTACTGATCTGGTATAAAAAACATGACTATCTAAATTATAGCTAAAAAATATATGGGAAACAACGGCCTCCCATATTGTTGTTCTCAAGTTTAGTTAGGAACTTGACCAATTTGTGAAAGATTGCCCCCATTAATTAATTTACTTATTTATATTATTAATCATTATGTAAATATTAAAACAAGGTTGGACCGAGATGGTTTGTGAGCGAGCATCCTCAGGTATCTAGTTAGCCACCCAGTTGAGTAACTAGGAGAAAAATCGGATTATCTTCACCGTACCTGGTCTGTAGCCATTCTATCAGCCCTGTCGGGCTGAACATCGGCCCTTTTTACTAGTCGGCGTTGCTGTCTTTGGGTTTTTCTTGTAATGTCTAGAACCCTGAACTCCTCTTCTTCGTCATCCTTTTTTAAGGTTACATTAGAAGCAGTAGAACTCAAACGCCATATTTTCACATTAAATACCGACACGAGGCTGTTGGGCTTGTAATGTTTAATGAAAGCACTCATTTTTGCTTATTTTAAACAATTTTTAATGTTATTGTAGGGAGGCCATTTTTAAGGTTATTTTGCCATATCCAATATGTTGCCAGTACAATAAAAAATTGTGACATGAATGATGAATTGATGAAAAAATATGGAATATTCGTTTTTTTTGATGATTATGAAACCTCACATGATCCTATTTTATACATGCTTATTTCTTACTACAAAACATAAACAAATCCAATTTCTATATTTTTATCACGTAAATCTTTTAATTTTATACGACAAAAGTTAATTTTCGATAAACATAAAATGGGGAACTCAAACAGATAAATGTTAATGTCGTTCTTATTTGTTTGCCGTATTCAGTTAGTCAATAATCACATTAAAATTAATATAAAACAGCTAGTAGGAGTTATTTTAGAAAACTAATCTTAAGTTACACATATATTTCGAAAATGGTTTCAAAACGTGTGACAATTTGTGGTGAACTACCCGCGTGGAGTCGCCTCCATAATGATTACCCAAAAATTTGGTATACACTGTCTTTACTGCCGTCAATTTAGCTTGGCGCTAGTATCAACGCAAGTTGTAAATGAGTAAAGGAGAAAACCGCTTAGTACCGCGACGGAGTTTTGTACATTGTTTTGTTAAAAACTAGTTTGATCCACAATTGAAAAAGTCATTCACTTGATTTACTTCAGTTAGATACTACTGCGTGTACTTGTTTGATAATTTTCGTTATGTTATCAATACGGTATTGTGTTTTAGTGTAGATGTGGTGTATATTACTGACTTAAGATGTCTGAAAGCGGTAGAAAAAGATGCAGAAAGACTAAATTAATACCACGGGAATTTGCCGACATAATTGAAGAGGACAGCTTTTTGCAGGTAGGCTGACGACCACCATTTTGTTGAAACTTTTGTGGGTACCGCAACATAATTTCAATGACACATTTTGAGACCTACTTTAAGTACCTATGTAATTTTATTGTAAAAATCATGTTTTGAAACTTGCGGTACTCTCGTTTAAGATCGGTAAACATTTGTTATAAGTATCAATAGCTATGTGGGTAGATACACGTCATTGCTAAATAGATTTGTATTCAATAAATGCAGAAACGTATTCAAGCGCGCCATCTACCATTATGCATACCTATTGTATATCGCTAATTTCCTCATTGATTCATTTGAAATTTATCGATCAAAAATAACAGAGTAATGATCTCGCGACTTCACAATAATTGCGGCCACTTGAAGACAAACAACAATGTTAGATTTAGGCCAAAATGTACGGAAATGTTAGCTCTTAAATCTAGATTAGACTAAAATTAGGTTTTACTTTTTCTTGCAAGTGGTCTGGAATAGATCTTTGTAATAAATACATAAGTACTGTTTCTTTAGATCTTCAGTTACTTTTTTCAGTACCTAACTATTATCATCAAATAGTAAGTTTATTATCCAAGAGGGAATATCACAATATCACTACAATATATTGTAATATTTATAAGCCCCCTGCTACATCTGTGGTTTATGGTTGTTGCCTGGATACTAGTTGTTTATCTTTACATTCACATCTGTCTGTATGTATGTTGCCTTTAATCTCACAAACAACTTCTAATCTCTATGTATCTTCTGATTAACCCTTTCTGATACTAATTTGCAAACTTAGTTATTCATTGCAATAGGTGGAAAATAATATACAATAATTATTAAATACTAGCGACCCGCCCTCGCTTCACTTCAGTTTATGAGTTTTCTGTTAAATCCGTAGATGAACAAGAATTTATTGAACATTGAAACTTGTGAAAAATTATCTAAGTTATGGTGAAAACCGGTACATAATTTGTTGTGTAGTTTAATAGGTGTTAGTAGATATACAGACTGACAGATAGATGCGGAAAGTGACTTTGTTTTATACTATGTGTAGATAAAAACTGGCCAAGTGCGATTCAGACTCACGCATGAAGGGTTCCGTACCATTATCTATACAACATTAGACACTATACCAGTTACCGTTATTAATATCGAGCAAAACACCTTCCAAGAAAAATTACCTGACTGATGGTGAAAACCGCATCAAAATCAGTTGCATGTTGCATGATTGAAGAGTTAGCAAATATACAGATGGAAAGCGGCTTTGTTTTATTTTATACTATGTAAAAATTACGCCAAACAGAGATACACATGTTAAACTTAAAACACCCCTCTTTTCTTGTCTCAGAGGGTTTTTTTTAAATCTATTTATCAGAAAAATCATAAAAAATATGCAGCCAGAAAGTAATATGGTTTGATCTCCTTTTTCACTGATTCTGTAACATGTCATTTCTTTATGTTAATAATTAAATTAAATAAATAAATAAAAATTAAAAAAGCCTCTATTCAATTATTGATACCTTTCGGAACTTACTTTCATTAAATAATAATATAATTACATCTAGTATTTTTAATTAAATTCTAACTTCAGCATTCAGAATCAGGTTATACTTGCACATAGGGCACCTTCAGTTCTTCAGTGTTGTGTGTCTATTTTTTATGTTCTGTCACCGTCCTTCTGGAAAATGGTCTCCCCACATCCTCACCTATCTCCCCATTCTCTCTTATCACCCCTGTGGTACAGTCAGGTGCAAAAATATGTATCGAAAGAATCCTATCATAAAAATGTTACTAAGTTCTTTTTACAAAAAATCAAAAATTATAAAATTCAAAATATTTATTCAGTAAATAGGCCACATGAGGGCTCTTTTACACGTCGGTAACATGAGTGAATCTACCAGAGCTTCGGACAAGACCTGGATTACACTGGAATGAGGTGCAATGGGACATAATTTTTTAGATGTTGCGTTCTCCCATATTTTTTTACTTGACCGTACCAAATCTGTATATGATTTACCTAATCTAATTGATTTGATTTATGAGAAATCACTGTGACAGAGTGATTAAAAACTGTACCTAACAATAAGATGCATTTTTGCATTATTTTTGCACTTTTATATTTCTCGCAATCCATTCTTACCTATATTATAAATGTAAAAGTAACTCTGTGTGTCTGTAATGCTTTCGAGGCTAAACCGCTGAACCGATTTAGATGAAATTTGGTATGGAGATAGCTTGAGTCTCAGGGACATATACCTACTTTAATCACAGAAAAATTAATAGTTTTTAAGGATAACAGACTTCTGCGTGGGCATCAGCTAGTAATAAATACATTAATTAATTTAATTAATATAAATACTTATCAAAATCAATGACATTTGACAACAATGTGGTAAACATAATAAATATTATTTAAAAAAAGTTAATTGAACACAAGCATGATTTTCTTAATTCCAAGCAATCAAAAACTGGTTATCTTATAAATATTAGTTAATGTTGTTACCTGCACTATTATTAACTGTATCGCAGGTACTGGGTATTTAAAGTATTGTTTTGCGGGGACAATGGGTTGACTGGGTTGTCCCTCTTAGAGAATAACCCAAAGCACAAAAAATGGGATCCCTTTGAAACGCATAAACTTTTTACGCATAACGTATCTTTACGCATATATTTTTTTCGCATAAACACCCTTTAGGCTGACATTTCAAAATTTAATAAACTTCTATTGTGTAAATTAGGTTAGGTTAGGTTAGGTTAGATTTTTAAAATAATTAAAATAAAACCGTTTTAGGTCAAACGATTTTATGCATAAAGATACGTTATGCGTAAAAAAATTATGCGATCCAATCGAGACCCACAAAAAATATCTGTATAAGGGTGCGTTGCCACCAGAGATGCATTAATGTGTTTTCACACATTTGACACCTCGCGACACCTCGCTCCGTTTGTCAAATGTATGAAAACAGATTAATACGCATCTCTGGTGGAAACGCACCCTAATACTAGCCTCCTGTTCTCGCTTCGCTCCGGTTTAAAATACCTATGTCCATCCGGAATAATATACCTATGAAATTGTGAAAGAATTATTCAAATAGGTTACGTATGTTAGAGATTTCAACGCCGATAGGTACCTATAAACTTGTAAAATTGGCACACTTTCTTTGTACTAGTGACCCGCCCTCGCTTCGCTTCAGTTTATGTGTATTTTCTGTAACACCCGTACTTACTTAAAACAGAATCTACCGATTTGAATAGGTATTTATTTTCGTAATAATCAGGACAAGGTCTTTATGAAAAAAAAACTGGCCATGTGCGAGTCGGACTCGCGCACGAAGGGTTCCGTACCATTATCTATACAACATTAGCAAAAAACGGCAAAAAAAAAACATGTTTGTTCTATGGGGATACCTATTTATTCTATTGTTTTTAGTATTTGTTGTTATAGCGGCAACAGAAATACATCTTCTGTAAAAATTTCAACTGTCTAGCTAGCTATCACGGTTCATGAGATACAGCCTAGTGACAGACAGACGGACAGACGGACAGCGGAGTCTTAGTAATAGGGTCCCGTTTTTACCCTTTGGGTACGGAACCCTAAAAAATTACACCCGGGCTTGGACAGCTAGCACTATTATAAATGACTAGAGGACGCCCGCGACTTCGTACGCGTAGAATTAGTTTCCCGCTACTCCCCATTTCTTCCCATTTCTTCCCGTTGGGGGTCGCTTTTCGGAAAATCCTTTCTTAGTGCTCACTTTCATCATGAAAGGAACCCCTGTACCAAATTTCGAGTTTCTAGGTACAGTAGTTTCGGCTGTGCGTTGATACATCAGTCAGTCAGTTTAGCCTTTTATATATATAGAAGAGATAATATAAATGCAAAAGTTCGATTGATGTATGTTTGTTACTCAATCACCCCAGAAGGTATGAACGGGCTATTTATCCCGGAAAATGAGTAATCCCGAGATAGCTATAAAGTCGCTTCCAGCCGTCGGTTTTTATACTTTTTATGTATAACTAGAGGACGCCCGCGACTTCGTTCGCGTAGGATTAGTTTCCCGCTACTTCCCCTATTTCTTCCCGTTGGGGGTCGACTTTCGGGAAATCCTTGCTCACTTACATCATGAAAGGAACCCCTGTACCAAATTTCAAGTTTCTAGGTACAGTAGTTTCGGCTGTGCGTTAATATGTAAGTCAGTCAGTTTTGCCTTTTATATACCTATATAGTGATAAATTCTGGATTCTGGATTATGTTGTGTTGCAGAAAACTCACATAAACCGAAACGAAGCGAGGGCAGGTCGCTAGTATAGCTTTAATATGGGAATTTAACTGACTGACAGAAATACATCATCTGTGAAAATTTCAACTGTCTAGCTATCACGGTTGATGAGATTCAGCCTGGTGAAAGACAGACAGACAGACAGATAGACAGATAGACGGTCTTAGTAATACGGTCCCGTTTTTACCCATTGGGTACGGAACCCTAAAAATGCTTTTACCGGGAATCGAACCCGAGACCGATATAGCTTCGTAGATTAATTCAACCAAGTCGCGCGTCTAAATGATTATCCGAAGTTTTTGTCTCACTAAAGACTTAATTATTCTTATTTTTAATGTAAACATCGGATTAATGGCATTTTTACCATAGTAATTTGCCGGCCTCCGGCCTTCTACTGCTGCCCTCATAACTTGGCCACTCTTGGTACATTTTATACCTACGTTAATCTTAAATTTGTGTACGTACTTACTTGTAATTGGTTTTATGTGCAATGAAAAGTTTACACACATACCTATAGTCTGTGTCAATTGAAGTTGCCAAAGATGTAAACAAATTAGTACTGTTTGGCACATAACATAACCTTTAACATTCATGAAGCGTGTTTTTATTTTAAATAACTTATAATTAATAGTTATTTCATCTTAAATTTAATATCAAAGTAAAGATCAATAATTGCATAAATCATTGCTAAGACCTCCTATGTTATAAAAGCAAGTGATTCAAGATTTTGCAATGTTTGCGCGTCTGTTTGGCGCTTTAGAAACGCAACAAACCCGGTAAGTCGATGTTGCGCATTACATCACCTGTTGTATGATTCCAGGTGCCTCCACAAAAGAAATCTCTCCTCCAAAAAATTAAAAAGGAACCAGTCGACCATGGCAGCCGTGAGGACACGTCATCAGCTCTGCAGTTCTCCGTCAAAGTCGAGGTCGAAGACATCCCCGACACCTTCCTCGACGAGGACCCTTCGGACTACATGAAGTACCTCTTCAGTTTGTCCCAAGAATCCAAATGCAAAAATAGCCAAGGGAGTTCCACGGCCAGAAAGCCTCAGGATGACGAGAAGGCTTTCACTTTGGATCCCATTAAGATACATAGACTGCTACCAGCACTTCACAGGAGGTACCCATGCGACCCAGAAGCCGTTGTAGCTACTAGGAATTTGTGGGGGAAACTCTTCCATGAGATGGCAGAGGGATTCCCAAGAAGTTTGCAAGATGCTGAGCTACAACAGACTTTAAATGAGTGGAAGGCTTGGTATATCTGCTCTCGCAATAGAGACACACCTTTCTCCTACAAATGTTACGTTTGCTCCCACGCTTGGTGGAATTTTATGGATTTTAGAGACCACATCAAAAAACACCCGGATTCTTACGTCAAATTAGAAATTGTTCATCAGGAATGCCATCTCATATGCTACGAGGGTGAGCAGCCGCCCGTCAGAGAGATACACGTTTCGGGAAAATGTTTGAAATGCGCCATGACGTTCAAAGATCACCTAGAAAACAAAAGGTTTTCGGACTACTATTACTACTGCATTCATTGCAGTGAAAGATTTCTAACATGCGGCATCTTGGCTAGGCATGTAGGAGTGTGTGATAAAAACCCCATACGTGCGATGAAGGTAACAAACGATATAGCACAAGGACAAGATGGTAACATCGAGGACGCTTGCCAGATCTGTGAAGCTGCCTTTGTAACCAGCGCGGAAAAAGAGGACCATCTAAGTGTATGCCACAGTGTCCGCTCAGACGAACCGATCGCAACAGCCTACAAGATATGCCGGCAGTGTGACAAGCCTTATTTCCTCTATTACTACCATGTTTGCCCGAAGAGAAACATTATACACCCATGCAAATATTGCCATGTGAAGTTCCAGAACAAGCAAATGTTGGAGCTGCATATGAAAATGTCGAAGCAACCGATTCAGTGCGCTGTGTGTGATAAATTTCTCCTGAAGAGCTGTTTACAAGTGGAACATTACGCGTCCCACAGTGATAATTTTCAGATCATGTTCCGGTGTCTTACGTGCAAGAAGATAAAGCTGTTTCAAGGGGATGACGCCATAAAGAATCACCGCATGAAGAACCACAGGAAATTTGACAACCGCAGGCCTGGTTGGGAGAAGGTGGGTTGCTACTTGTTAGCATTTTACTTTTTACGGTTCCGAAGTCAAGCCATGAATCTTTATATTTTCGCCATGTCTGTCTGTATGTCACACTCACTTTTTCTCTGAAACTAGGTAGATATTTATACCCCGCACTGAGATCAATGATGAAATAAGTGAAAAAAATGTAGGTTGACCAGAGGGCTTATTGTCTGACGCACTCGCGATCACAACCGGCTTCAAATTGGAGCAATTGTTTTCATTTTGTATGCAGACAATTTCTAAATGAAAACGATGGTGATTGCGAGGGCGTTAGACAGTAAGCCCTCTGTTTATGTAAAGCAAGATTTTTTACATTATAATATAACATCGCGTGAGGTATCATTAGATAGTTTTTTTAAAAATCATGTACCTGTTCTTATCAATTTTAGGGTCCCGTACCTCGAAAGGAAAAAAACAGAACCCTTATAGGATCACTTTGTTGTCCGTCTGTCTGTGTGTCTGTGTGTCAAGACCCTTTATCTCGCATTCCCCTTTATTTACGTCATTCATATTAAAATAAGAAAATATGACATAACGTTACACTTTAAGATGCTTAGTAATAAAAGGACTCAATTCACACAAAATACACTTTTATTTAAAAGGTTAAATGTTTACCCTTACGTTAGAATATGGAATAGACATATTTGACACTAAATCGCGTTTGACGAGGTTTGACGTATTCTCCTCGCCTCGCATCCTAAGCCCACTGATCAACTTCTCTAATTGGTTTTTGCAGATACTCGTCCCAAGACTGATGCTGGAGCAGTGCCAGTTCAATCCAAATGGCAGGGGGAAGAAGAGTAAGTCGTCTTCATTTTTTTTATAAAATTTAAATGTGAACCTATTTAAAGCTAGGCTGAATGAGTAGGCATCGGCTGGGTGAGCTCGCTTCATCTTCGTCCAAGGGCAAGACTTGAAGAGCAAACTCATCTATCTATCTATCTATATACTTATATATAAAAGGTAAACCTGACTGACTTATATATCAACGCACAGCCGAAACTACTGTACCTAGAAACTTGAATTTTGGTACAGGGGTTCCTTTCATGATGTAAGTGAGCACTAAGAAAGGATTTTCCGAAAATCGACCCCCCAACGGGAAGAAATGGGGGGAGTAGCCGGAAACTAATTCTACGCGTACGAAGTCGCGGGCGTCCTCTAGTTATCAATAAAAAGTAAATTATAGGCGTACATAAGTACAGTACAGTTTTAACCGACTTCAAAAAAAGGAGGATCTCAATTCGTTGGTTTTTTTTAATGGTACCTTCTTTCTAGTTGGTCTCATTGTCAACACGTCAGGATCTGACCATAGGATCTTGGAGAAATCGAGGAAACTCCTCAAATTTTATAGGCACACCTAAAGCGATTTGGGTATTTTCGTAGTAACTCGTGCATTTGCTCTTGGAAAGCAATATTTGATGAAGTGGAACTGATGATGAAGACCATAATTAGCCACCGTAACTATTGAACGGTATTTATTTCGATGGTTGCGATAAGATATCTCGACTAAGATAGTCTAGCGGCTATAACGAAGCACATTGAAATGGTTTAGTTATATTTTAGCGTGTGCATTCTCAATTTGGCAGCCTTTTGCTTAAATACAAAAGCGACACAAACCGAAATGTGTTTGTGTTGCATTTAAGATCGGAATGCTAGATATTTACTTTAAGTGTAAATCAAACTATATTTGTTTTTGATTTGTGGCGCTTTTGTATTTAAGCAGCGATATGCATTATGACTTTCCCGCAGTTTTCCTAGATTCCCTCCTCTCTTACTATTTTTAATCCACGACGGTGCGCCCCACTTCCTGAAGGAGGTTGATATGTCATAGGTACAACTTCTATACAGGCAGCAGCAGCAGGCAGGTTGTGCAGGTTGTCCTAAATCTTTGTATTAAAAAAGTTATCTCCACATAAAGTGAAAATCATTTTTAGACCATTGATTAAAAAAATCATGCCTAAAAAGCAAAAAATGAAAAAAGAAAGATATTTTTCCTGAGGTAATAAATTAACTAATTTCTGCTCATAGCTGAAGAGCATAAACGCAACTTTTGATTAATATTCGAAAGCGACATCGAAGGATACGCATAGGATTCGTGTACGACCGATATATGTCTAAAATTGTATGTCTTGTATTTTTTTCATTACAGAAATCCCAGTTAAAACTGTCCGAAGATATGTCCCAAAGAATAAAGAAAATAATGTCACTATTGCGGAAGACGAGGAACTTGTCATAAATAGAACTAACGAGGCGGCAAAATACTATAAAAAACCTAAGGAGACTACGTCGAAACCAGTTACAGACACGGCTAAAATACTTGAACAAATCACAGAAACCGTAGACATCAAACCTGATATTATTAAAGTGAAGGAAGAGAAACATGATGAAACTGAACCAGCAGTTTCTAATGAAAGTATAGAAGCACCAAGACTAAATACAGAAAAATTGCAGCTAGATCCAGAAATCTCTAAAGTATTCCAAGCAACAATACCAAAGGAAGACATTGTGTTACCATTTGATCCTGAAAATTTCATCGTTAAACATGAAATCAAGGAAGAACCGGTTGATTATGATAATGATATAATCGTCATAAGCCAACTTGATGAATCTGATTCTATCAAAGAGGAAACTAGTAGTGACGTATCAGATTTAAATATTCTAAAACTAGAACCGGAAATTATCTTAAAAGCGGGCTATAGGAAAAGAAAGGTTTATAAGTGTAATAAATGTGATTATGAAGGATATCACAAAGAGTATAAGGAGCATATTAACAATCATTGCATGATAGCGCCTACTGTGCCTGTAGAGCCAGTGGAGTATAATTTCAAATGTACCAAATGTGACAACAGTTTTGAGAGCATGAAAACATACGCTCAGCATTTTGTCAAACATAATTGTCCGTACATGTCGTGTCCCCAGTGCCTAGTAGAATATGATAGCATTACAAAACTTATATCACACCTGAATAGTCACATTAAGAATCAGTTTTTAAGGATACAACAAATAAGTGATAACGAACCGGAGCATCAGAAAAAGGATTTTCAGTGTAAAACCTGCAAGAAGGTTGTGTTTGTGAAAGATATGTTTGATCATTGGGAGGGACACTTGGCGATACTTGGTGATCTGTTAAAGAGGAAGCCCGTGGTGGACGCGACGAAGGCGACGGCGAGGGGCGAATACGCCTTGGAGCCGGAGGTGTTGAAACGGATACTAGGTAAGGTAAATAGATCATTGTCATTAATCCCATTACTAATTTTGATAATGCTAGCGACGCACAATCCCTTTGGTTTGTATTTTCAGTAACACCATAATTTATTAATATTAATAATATTATACATAACACCTTCCTTCCTTCCGTGAAAAATTTGGTTGATTCAAAAATAAAGTACTTACATCAAATTAACACTTACCTGAAATATTTAGCCTGATTTCAATTTAATTCCAAAATAAATCGTAAGTGTCCTGGGGTAACTAGTACTTAAAATTATACAATACATTTAAACACAGATTTACTCTTAACCGAAACATAATATTTTCAATATTTTAAATATGTAGTTCCTAGTAGAATATTAAACTTGATCATATGTCGTTGAAACGTGAAAACACGATTAGAACCCAAAACCTGGATTGTTTTAATTTTAAACATGATACCGTTTTCGCATGTTTTTGGATTATTTTTAATTCAATAGTTGAGTATTTGGTTTAAATAATTGGTTTTAAAGTAAACGGCAGTTATTTGAATTTGACCCTGCTATCAAGGCGCGTACAAACTATCTCCGTGTCGCTTTCTTCGCGCGGAAGCACATTAAGCCATCCTTTTTCATTATGTAGGCGTGCCAGCATAAGTGGCCTTTTAAAAAGTTCGTTACATTTTACTTGTTGTCATCCTATACGAGTAAGAATAGGACTGTCCATCCTGTCAGCAAGCACTTTCATTATTTAGTGTTGTGTTTTTAATACCTGCTTCATTTTTTAGATTAACCACCTCTAGTTATTACTCATTTTGAAGTAGAAGAGCGACATTTTGAATTTCAAGCTTAAGCAAATTGGTGTATCCATCAGATAACAAGCCTTATGATCTGAGTCGTAAGAAAGGTGATCATTAATGTATCTTGCAATATGGGACTTGAAATTACATATTTTTTGATGCCAAAAATATGCTGGCTTTAAAAAATAAGTCTTTATCTAGACAGTGCAAATGTCTAAGGGTCCCTATGCAAAAAAACACCTGTATTCACAAACAATACCTAAGGGATCCTTCACTGAGTAAACGCACTGCGTTCGATACAGCTTTGTGATTGGTCGTTTTTGACCGACCTTTTGTTTGAGACGATTTGAACCACCCTGTGCGTTCGTAAGCACTGTGAGACCTCATAGTGACGTTTGTGAATATGGGTGAAGGAATTAAAATAATTCGGTGAATCAAGCCCTTAGAATTTTCATCAGTCTTTATCATATAATTTATACAACTGCTGTTTTTTGTGATACACGACTATAAACCGATTACCTTTTCAATTCCAGAACTCCTAGAAAACTCAAATAACCCAATGACCGTCCCGAGAAAAATAAAAACCTGTTTCGTGTGCCAACGAACTTTTGAGCGACAGAATGACTGCAAGCGACACCTGATCGAGCATTTGCTCGAAGACGCTTTAGCCAACATTGCTGAAACCGGACAACTGAAATGTCAGGTGTGCAAAGAGCTATTCATGAAACCAGATGGTTACAAAAAACACATGCGGGACCATGGGTCCCTCCCGATATATCAGTGCGCGTTGTGTGATAAAACGTTCAGCGATTCAAGCAATTTCACCAAGCATAAGAAAATTCATAATCTGAAGGCGTTTGTCTGTGATTTATGCCATAAGAAATTCCAAGTAAAGCTGTCATTGGAGAAACATATGCAGGTAAGCATAGAACGTTTTGTTTCGTTTTGTATTTTTTTTACAGGTGTTTCAATAATCAATGTCAACTCGTCTAGGACTGATAGAGCAGCTAAAAAGCTATCGATTTAACCCCTATGTACAGTCACGAGATTTAATTTGGTACCCACCTTAGGTCTAAAGTCAATCTGACATTCTACAACAATAAGGTTGAGTTTCCTAAAAGTTACAAATGACTTGACATCTCTAATGACATTGACGACTTCAAGCATATTTTTCTTAAAATGGGTCCCAAATTAACGTTCGTGACCGTATGTTCAACTATTTTTAATAGTTTCGGAGATATGATCATTTTAATCAGATTTTTTGTAAGTTTCCCTTATATGATATATGCTCACGAAAAATTCTTCATTTCATGTTTTATTTAAAAAGTTTTTCAGTGGTATCTTACATTATTATTAGAATCATTACGGATCAGTGAAGTTTTTAAACCTATTTTCCCGGTTTTTTTTTTTAATCGGAGTTCAGTTTTATTTGTGCATTTCGAGCAATTTAATAACAGTTATGCATTTTAGAGTCAAAGTGGTGCGTCGAATTCTTTTGTACTATTATAATAAAGCTGTGTACGGACTAGAGGCAGCCTCGGGCGAGGCACGCACAGCTCGCCCTGTTTTCTCATGCGTACGCGCCTCATCCCTGCATACGCGGCTCCCGAGGCGTGAGCCATCGGCAGGTTTTAGACAGTGCTCAAAGGCAAAAGGCACCTCGCCGTATGAGCCTCGCAAGTTTGGACGTGAATTTTATTCAAGCCGTGTATTTTATTTCAACTGAGACAATGAATCGTAGACATTGCCATAGAGATAGAGGGATTAAAAAAACCGTCCAAGTGCTAGTCGGACTCGCGCACGAAGGGTTCCGCATGTATCATTCTGTGAAAAATTCAACTGTCTAGCTATCACGGTTCATGATGTACAGCCTGGTGACAGACAGACAGACAGACGGACAGTGGAGTCTTAGTAATAGGGTCCCATTTTTACCCTTCGGGTTCGGAACCCTAAATAAGGTAAATTTCTTCGATCACTAAAATTCCGGAATGACATCGATCCAGCTGTTTAAAACAATCGGCGCCATTTGGTTCCAAGTTTAGGTTGGCCCGAGGCATGTGCCTCAGCCTGTGTCAATAGGGAATATGCATTTTAAATCGCATTTCTCAACTAAATATGAAAAAGCAAGAGATCACCAAAAGTAAAATTTAAATTACATACTAGCATTTTAAACTGCTAATTAGACAGCGATTAGACGGAGATAGGTACGATACGCCGTGTGACGTCATGTAACACGTCGGCCATATAAACTCCATATTAAATTCAGTTTTGCTAGAAAGAGATCGGAACAAATCTTTGTTGGATTATATCTTAGTGATTTTTAGAGCTATTCAAAAAATGATTTTTCTCTTTTTGTTACATGAATCAGCTTTATTGAAGCTGTGAAAAAATCATGAATGTCCTAGCGAGAATGTTGTATACAATTTTGTTTCATTTTCAGATGCACCTAACAACCAACCCATACAAGTGCGAACCATGCAACCGCATTTTCCTCGACCGCTCCTTCTACAACCGCCACCGGCGCCAATTACACGAGAGGTCCATTCTTCGCTTCAAATGCTTCGTCTGCAAGGAAGGCTTCGAATCTCTTAAAGACAAGTGGGACCACATGTGGGAGGTACACAAACATAGAAACAATAAAGCCGACTGTCCGATATGCAAGAAGGGATATAGGAAATATTCTGACGTCAGAAAGCATTGTCAAATGGAACACAGCTTGAATATTACGCTGGAAGGCATTATAGAACTTATGGCTCAGTATAGAAAGGTTCGGGGAGATAATTATTTTGAAGACAAAAGTGATATAATAAGCGGTATTAATAGTGTTGCAGTGAATAGTGGTGAAAAAAGTAAAGCGGTGATTATCGTTGAAAGTGCTGACGCAGTGAGTGTTGAAAGTGATGCGGTGAGTGGTCGAAGTTATAGTCAAGGTGTGGGTGAGCAGGATAGCGATGATGATGTGTTGCTTATAGAGGAGGAGAGAGAAACTCTGGTTATATATGACGACGATGGCCCGGCGTGACATTATGGGGAAGAAATTGCTTGTTGAGAATTGAGAACAGGAACTTCTTTTTTATGATTTTCTGAAAAAAACATGCTTATAGAGGTTTATCTCAAAAGCATATCCTTTTGTTCATTATATGGGTCAATCAACTTTTTGTTGTAGCTTGTTGCCATCGTTACATTTCCTGTGTCACTCTTTAAAACTGTTATTTCAAAGGCCATAAGTCCACTAAAAATCAGTTTTGTTGGCAATTACAAACCCATTCTTTCATGGCTTTTCTCCTGAGTATCCTAGGAATACATATTATAACATTTTTTCTAAGAAACTCACTGTTGTCTCCTGGCTTACGGGACAGAATATCAACAACAAAAAATTGATCCACCCATTTATTGAGAAAAAAAAACTGCTAATGGCTGAAGAGCTTAAACGCCACATGGTGTTCTCTATGGCACAGCTAGTGCTACGTAACACGGTTACAAACAGAATGACGTCATTCCGACCACTAGTCCAAAGCGGGCGTAGTAACATACATACATAGTTACATACACATAAACTCACGCCTTCATTCCCAGAGTGGGGTAGGAAGGACTATAGAATTACCAACAACTCTAAAAACTTGTTAATCATTCTGTAACCGCATTTTACACAATTAGGTTTTTTTTTCTGATAATATTACTTTTTTTTTGTTCAGATAATAGTTTTAAAAAAAAAATAGGCTTTTGAGATAAACCTCTATGAGCATGTTTTTTTTTCAGAACATCTTGTCACCAAATTCCTGCTGTCAAGTATTTTGCGTTGAAATCACATGAATTAATTACTAGGTAGGTAGAACAGTAATTAATTATTAAATACTGACCTAGTACTACGATAATGTCGTCATAGAGTGAAAACTCAGGAATGCAATTATGGCCAAAATTTGTCTTTTACTTTTCTGGAAAGAACTTAGCAACGCATGTCCTGATAAAAAAATCGATACAATTATCTATTATGCGGTAACATAAATTTTAAGGGACGCGTTTCTTTCTTTCTCTTAAAACTTGCCTCTTTTGCATTCATGAGGTTTTTACTTAGAGCTCTATGGTTAAGAAAAAATTATCACTGATATTCCTAAATTATAATTAATGATTTTTATTAACCATCTGTGTTTGAATTATGTATTAAATTGAATCGCGTATCACATTATAAATTCATAATTATGAATAGTATTTTAGTGCCTATGATTTTGTTAAGTTTAGTAATAATGTCTGAATATTATCAATTTGAGTAAAATAATGAGAAACCTGAATTAAGTCGAATGGAATGTAGACGGTTTTTTTGCCGCGATCGATGCGTTGCAAGCACGGAATAGAAAAAACAGTGGAAGTGGCATGAGCGTCGCTTAGTATCAGACCTGTTGTCGCCAATACTCAAACTATCATAAAAACAACACGCCACCATGGAAAATGTTTTTGGTGCGGCTATCGTTTTTGCACTCCAAAATAGCACAATAAGGCATGCTTCTGGATTTATTTCCTATTTTAGAAATATCTAAATATCGAAATAAGCGATCGCGACAAAAGTATGATAGGTTGCGCGGAACCCCGCATAACTATGCCGCACGTTACACGCCCACTTGACACTTCTACTGTTTTTTCTGTTCTGTGGTTGCAAGCGTCCATGATAGTTATTTAAATGGATCTTGATGAATGGGTATTAAGGTGCTTTTGCGCAGGCGAGGCGGCACGAGAATTTAAACTTGTATTTAAAAAAACAAATCTCGCGCGTTTTTGATGGAAATGGATTTTTTTATACAAATTTAAATTTTCGCTCCGTCAAAAAGCATCTTTAGGTGGGAAGAGCTAATCATTATAAACAAGAATAGACGTCGAAGGTACCTTTTGAACGCTACAGTAGGCTCTGGCCGACATTGAAAATCGTGCATCTGACGCCACTGTCGGCCATAGCCGACACAAGTTGAAGAATAAATGAGGCTTTGTTTCGTAGGAATTAAGTTGTAATTTGCATAGCATAGCAAACATGCTTGGCGTGTGGTGACATATTTTTTATTTGACGTAAGGCGTTCAAAAGGTCAGTTTTCAATCATAAAGCAAGGTTTTTTTTTTACAAAAATTACAGATTCTGCCACAAATCAGTATACATTTTATTGTATTACTTTTTAAATACAAGGTTTAAAAAACAAGATCGTTAGTTTTAGGTTTTTGACGGTAATATGCAAGATTTTGTGTCTCAGTTCTGTCGCTATGTTCATTGTTTTAAGCACTAGTTAGGTATTCGCTTATTTTTGTATTTTACTATTACCAGATATCGAATTATTTTACTGACGTGCATGTTGTTACATAAATACGTGTAATTGTTATTAAGGTCAATAAAATATTTACTTTTCTGAGTATTTTTTTTTATTAACGACCCGCCCTCACTTCTCTTCCGTTCATGTGAGTTTTCCGTAACATCCGTAAAAAATCCATAATTTATTATACATAAAAACTGATAAGATCCTTCCTCTTGAATCAGTCTATCTAATGATGAAACCGCATTAAAATATGCGAAACATTCAAAGTTCTTTTACCTAAGATGATCCCTGATTATACTGTAAAAACCAAACAAAAAAATAATAATAAACACCGACCAAGTAAGTTGTATGTTACCCTCAGTACGCGAGTCCGACTCGCACTTGACCGGATTTCTCTTCTACTTTTCATAAGGCCAGGGGTCTAATTCTCGTGGCTTCGAGATGATTTTTCATGCGAGATAAACTGTCAACTGCATACATTTTTTCGACATATCTCGCATGAAAAATCATCTCGAAGTCACGAGAATTGGGTCCCAGTTGTAGACAATGTGCAGTAGCTTGCTCATTTACTACTACTGCGCATATCGCGGAACCACAGCGGAACAGGGACTTTGCAAACGAAGATTAGAATTTAGTTGTTCGTGGTAACCATCCTGACGCCCGGCCCGTTCACGCTTGTCCAGGGCGGTCTACTTGTTTTTAGAGTTGGTGGTAATTCTGTAGCGCTGCCTACCCTACTCTGGGAATGATGGCGTGAGTGTATGTATTTAAATAAAAATATTAATTTTATCTCGACGTTTGGAGTGTTGAAACGGCGGCGCTGTCAACTTTGTTTTTTCACTTTTCAATTCTAGTTTGGGTTTTCCCTGCATATGCGTTATTCATCCGTAGTGACAAACACTCTTGACGCAATTTGCGTCTGTTACAGTGACTTCCCCACCTCCGGCAGTTCTTTGCCCGTTGTCCTACTGCGTAGTAGTCTATTCCTCGTGGGTACGTTTGAAAAAAGTTCGCTTTTAATCCTTATATATCCACTTTCATATTCAGCAACAGAAAAGCGATTGTAATGATAAGTTAAATAGGCCTGGAGGATCAGAACAACCTGGAAATAGTAGCTCCATAATCTATATATATAAAAGGCTAAACTGACTGACTGACATATCAACGCACAGCCGAAACTACTGTACCTAGAAACTTGAAATTTGGTACAGAGGTTCCTTTCATGATGTAAGTGAGCACTAAGAAAGGATTTTCCGAAAATCGACCCCCAACGGGAAGAAATGGGGGGAGTAGCGGGAAACTAATTCTACGCGTACGAAGTCGCGGGCGTCCTCTAGTATATAATAAATTTGATGGTTGGTTTGTCATATTGTGCGTTGCCGGCACTTCTATTTCAAAATTAAAACCAGAGTGAAACCAATTTTTTGAGTGTTTTGACCAGCTAAAGAAAAACCCTTTGTGGTCATAATGAGCCCACAGACCACTTAGCCCGCGGGCTGAGTTGCCCAGTTTTTTTTTTTTCGTAGATGACTCGACCCACACTTATCGGATAACTAGGCCCGCTTTGAAATTATGAGTGTCGACGGAGCTCCGCTACCGCGGAGCTCCTATTTCTGGGTGGTTTGGCCCTCCGGGCCTTCTGCAAGACTAACATAACCTAAACCTACCTACGTATTTAGGCGGGCTCAGCTAACAGATTAAGTGGGTCAAGTCACCCATAGAAAAATGAATACGGTCAACTCAGCCCGCGGGCTAAGTGGTCTGTGGGCTCATATGACCACAAATACAGCATAAGGTACCTAAACCTACCTCGTATTTATGATGTGTTGGAGTGACTAAGGACCGGGTAAATTTCTCCGTAGTTACACTCGTGTGACAAGTTTATAAGTTTTACATTGTTATGTATGTTAGTCTATAGGGTATTTGTAATTATAGGATTTTATTTTGATGCTCGAAATAAAAATGTCTTGTTCTTATTCTAATGAATATTTTTACAGGCTAATAAGAAGATATAACCAATAAAACAGTAACAAAGTTTATAAAACTTCATTTATTCACTTCTTAGGCGCAGGCTTGGGCTTGGCTTTGGTGTCCTTCGCAGCCTTCTTAGCCTTGGGGGGGGCCTTCTTCTTGGGGGGAGGGGGCGCGGTTTTCTTCACCGCGGGCTTCTTCGGTTTCTTAGAGATAGCCAGCTGAGGAAAATAATGGTATATTTAAATATAATGTCACAAGATAACCTAACAAAAAATTACCTAAGGTCGCCGTTAATAGAACTTGTGAACGATGTAAATAAATTAGTACTGTTTGACACATAACCTCAAATATTCACCAAGCATGTTTTTATTAAAAATTACTTATAATGAATAGTTATTTCATCTTAAACTTGATATGAAAATAATGATCTAGTGTATAAATTGTTGCAAAGACCTGACTTGATCTTTAAAAGTACGTGATTATCGAGTACCTAATCATGGTGAATTGGTTCGTTTGGTTTTGTTTACATCTTTTGCAAGCTCTATTGACGGCGACTTTAGTTCCACACTTGTACTATGGGTACAGTCAATCTCAGAAGTAGTTCTACATTTTAGTATATTGTTGCAAGTAACGTAGGAGAGTGGTTTGAATTTCGAATATCAGAAAAGCAAGGTACAAAAGTACAGCTAATTCGACCGTATTAGAAAACTATAAACATTTTATGAAGGTGCGTCCCACAAAAACTACACTTATGCCTTTCTTGTAATGTTTCAGATTTGATAAAACAATAAATCATGGACATATCAGAGACACATTTTTGAGCACCATTTTGTATTTTTTTTATACAATTTTGTATAGGATCATTATTTGAAAAGACTAGAACTGAGTATATTAATTTACGGCATACGAAGGGATAAAGTACGTTGTTTATTAACAAATTTGTCTTCCGCTCATCGACACACCAACGAACTATAGTTCCAGTTGATGTTTCCTAAGAGAATATTGCTATACCCTCGACATTCGTAACTCGAGCTGCACGGGCAGAACGAGTAAGGCTTTCAAGGGGCAGGACCACGGAATAGAAAAAACAGTGGAAGTGGCATGAGCTTCGCTTAGTCTCAGACCTATTCTCGCCAATACTCAAACTGTCATAAAAACAACACGCCACCATGGAAAATGTTTTTGGTGCGGCTATCGTTTTACATTCCAAAATAGCAATATCGAAATAAGTGATAGCGGCAAAAGTATGGTAGGATAACTGTGCCACACTTTACACTCACGCCTTGACACTTCTACTGTTTTTTCTGTTCTGTGGGCAGGACAAAGTGATTTGGTTTTTCTGCTATGTGTCAGGTTTCGAGAAGATATAGATAATAAATATGACAAATAACTAAATATAGAACTAACCTTGATAGCTTTCGTCCTCTTTTCCCTCAGTTTCTCGGCCTTCACCGCGTCATCTGTAGCGGGCAGCTTGATCTGTAAAAAAATATATCTATAGTATTCGTATAAGGAACTTTTACAGTGTAAATATGTGGTTGAATATCAGAAATTGTCAACGTGATTGAGTAATCATTTTTTATCATAACCCAATGCTCTGATAAGAGAGTATCATCATTTCAAAACCGGTTGCGTAAAACTACATAAAATTTTTATTTTCCCTAACTGAAGGACTAAGTTGTATATCAACGCACAGCCGCAACTACTGTACCTAGAAACTTGAAATTTGGTACAGGGGTTTTTTTCATGATGTAAGTGAGCACACACTAAGAAAGGATTTTCCAAAAATCTACCCCCAACGGGAAGAAATGGGGGGAGTAGCGGGAAACTAATTCTACGCGTACGAAGTCGCGGGCGTCCTCTAGTCTTAAATAAAATAAATAAATATCTGGGGACAATCTCACACAAATTGACCTAGTCCCTCACTAAACTATACGCTTGTACTATGGGTACTAGACAACGATATTACATGGAAAACATCCAAGACTCGGGAACAAAGAGATAAGTTCGCCTTTGTTCTTGTTTTTTTAATGCGTGTTTTGTATTACTTTTTTTTGTACTATAAAGAGCATACATACATCCACACAAATATTCGCCCTAACCGGGAATCGAACACAGGACCGCTAGTTTCCTAGGCGTGGTAACTACTAACGCGGTCAACGGTATCGTCGTAATTAGCAGGTATACGTGTGTCAAAATTTGGTAATCTTTTTTTAGGGTTCCGTACCAAAAGGGTAAAAACGGGACCCTATTACTAAGACTCCGCTGTCCGTCTGTCTGTATGTCTGTTTGTCTGTCTGTCTGTCCCCAGGCTGTATCTCGGGAACTGTGATAGATAGACTGTTGAAATTTTCACAGATGTATTTCTGTTGCCGCTATACAGAATAAAATAAATATTTTACATACAACAAACGTGATTTTTTTTGCCGTTTTTTGCTAATGTTGTCATAATGGTACGGAACCCTTCGTGCTGGAGTCCGACTCGCACTTAGCCGGTTTTTTATACTCACGCCGCGTTTCTCGGCGAGCGCCAACGCCTTCTGGTTATTCCTCCGCTGCTGATCCAGGACAGCCTTCCTCCTCATCACAGCCGAGAACGGGTTGAGTCTCAGCATGGCCCTCGTGTTGGTCAGAGGGTTGAGTTTCCGCGTCGCTCGCACCACACGCTTGCTGGAATGACACGGATGGTGAGAGAAGAAAAGGATGGTAGGTCGGTGGTGAGATGGTGGGCGATCAGAATGTGTCAACGTGTAGGTAATCACGGTTGGTCATAACCCAATGCTCTGAAAAAGGATTATCATCATTTGGATATACTAAAGTATTTGTGATGTATGTCAGGGTTTCTAATATCTGGATATTTTTAAGTCTTTGTGTAATTGTATTCTCTTCTCTTGTGTGTGTGTGTATCTGTTTATCGCATTCACTGTCAGTAAGAGAATGTAGTGACGGCCAACCCCGACGCTTGGGCGAAGTAGATGCATTTGCGTTATCTTTGTGTATTTATATCTGTGATATTGACCCAGCCCCAAACTAACCTCTAGGCTTGTACTATGGGTAATAGACAACAATAAACTAATATAAATTACCTAGAGAAATACATACTTAAATATGTACATAAAAAGCACCCAAAACTCAAGTACAAATACTCCCGTTCATCACACAAGCATCTGCCCTTGGATTTGAACCCGGGTCTGCTATTTTCATAGACAGTCACTTGTCTACTAGACTAACGTGTCGCTTCACATCTCTCAACTCTCTCATCTGTCAACTGTACCTCCAATAACGTGTACTTACTTGGGCGCGCGGAGCACCTTGCGGATCTCGTCAGACTTGAGCAGCCGAGACAGGTCAGTGTTAGCCATCTTGGGCTGCGGCAGGTTAAAGTTCTTCTTCTCCTTGGACGGGGTCTTCCATGAGCCGAACAGGGAGTCTGTGGGAGGTTACAGTTCAACATTTGCTATTTCAGACTTACAGGGCCTCTAATCAAATTTAAGGGTGTTACCAGACCAATCGATCGATCGCCGATCGACGGCATCGATTGACGTCGATCGAAGTCGATCGATTGGTCTGGTAGGAACTATCGATCGACGGATATCGTTCGACTAACCAATCGATTGATCGCCGTTCGACGTTGATCGACTGGTCTGATAGCTTTAATTGATGAAGGAACTATCGATCGACGTTGACTAATCCATTCTGCCATCGATCGACGATCGATCGATTGGTCTGGTAGGAACTATCGATCGACGTCGACTAATCAATTCTACCATCGATCGATGCCGTCGATCGACGATCGATCGATTGGTGTGGAAACACCCTACCTCGGCCGCCATTAAAATAATATAAATAAGAGTTATCAATACGTTGACAATAAAGATACACATCAAAAACAATAAGGTTTACAGTGTAGAATCTGCGATAGCTGTTGAAAGACCTTTGGATTTGTAACCTATTTCTCATTCGCTCACATATGCCATTACAAGAGTCAAAAGCCAACCAGAAAGACGGCTTCTTGCACCAATGCTGTCAATAAATTTCTGTAATTTTCTTTACTTGTTGAAAGCTAACCCTTTGTAGCACCTCCTGTTTTTGTCTTAATCATCAGCTCCTTACAAAGACCAATCTCGGTGGGTTTACACCAACAGCAAGAATGGGATCGCTACCACCAAGTAGCAGCGTTTGGATTGTTCCGGTGTGAAGATTAGACTACCAGAGAAATTACTAGCATAGAGGCATTCCACTTACGTCGTCAGGGTTGACGTTTTGGCAGTTTTAGGATCGCAGTCTCAAAATTGTAGTTTCATCCAGTCCGTGTCGTCGTATACCTTCACGTCAAAAAAAAAAACATCCTGTTTCCAGCTTCCGATTCCAATATCAGATCAGCTCTTAGACACCATAACATAGCATGGTCAAGTTTATAAATGTATTATTTTCAAATTAAATCCTCGCCATGGATATGTGGAAGGAGGCCTTCAAACCCCAAACGTATCAGAGACTGAGATACTCACCGAGCCTGTCGAACGCGGACTGCGTCCAGATGATGAAGCGGCCGATGTGGCCACCCGGCGCCAGCGCCAGCAGGTTCAGCTTGTCGATGTTGATCAGGTCCACGCCGGGGATGTTGCGGAAAGCCTTTGTCAGACCCTGGATATGATACAGCGATTAGTGAACATGGGTCCAGAGGTCCAGGCCTTCCAGGACAGATGTATCGCCTATACCAGTGATCCCCAAAGTGGTCTATATGGACCCCCAGGGATCGCAGACGATCTGCAAGGGGTCCATGTGAGCGGAAAAAATATGTCCATGAGATGAAAATTGGGGTCCATAATAGTGGATCCAATGCAGGTAGTGACTTTTGGCTTTCTTCTCTTTCCATTAATCCATATTTTTTCACGGATAGTAGGTACCTACTTACTTACGTAATACTTTCTTATAATTATATAAATAAACAAATATTATCTATATAAATTTAATTTATTTTGCAAAACATATTTTTCCGCGCAAAACGGTTCATTGTAGCCTATGTCAACTTTTAGCCGGCTCTAGCTCTAGGTCTACCTCCAACGTTATTCGTGCAAAATAATACCGAAGATTTTTTGCTTACTTTTTACGTGATAACGTAAATATTACGTAAGCAGGGGGTCCACCCAAAACAGAAACAAATGCCAAGTGGTCTATGAGACAAAAAAAATTGGGGACCTCTGGCCTATACCGAGGGTAACCCAAGATAATGCTGCCTTATGTGGATTGTGAAAAATTGTAATATAGGCTACTTTAGTCAGATTTTATTGTCTCTACACGTCGACAGTCAAACACAGTTCCTCTGAACGTTATAAGTTCTCTGTCCCTATACAATATGTAGTGCATTTTCATCATTATATGTTCAATGTTGACTTCTGTATGCAAAGTTACTTGTTCCACCGCTGACGAAAAAGCGAATAGCTATATAGACTACTCGCTCAAGAAACGAACAAAAAATATAGAATCCGTGACAATAGAAGAGACAAAAATATTATTTGATCGCTTGCTGTTTACACTGCCGGCGAGAACTGTCTCTTTCCAAGATATTTATCACGTGTCAACAAAAGAGACGCATATATTAATAGTTCATCGCTAGCTCTACTCGCTTCTCGCTCATCGTCGGCGGTGAGACAAGTGCCTATATCCAATTTTGACAAAACCTAGGACAAAACAGCGTTCAAGAATCATAATAATGTGATCCAAAACAAAATATGGAAGAACATAAAGCTGGTAACTCTGGTTATCCATATCTTTACACATAAGCACTAGTGTAACTGTATTCCACACGTCGACACACCGCTAGCCTAATTGACCATGCGGTGTTTCCTAAGGGAATAGTTCACTCTTCCCCTACGTGTACCTGGAAGGCCATATAAGACTCAGCCAGGAAGAGTTCGGGGTAACAATATAAGAAAGTACACGCAAAATTATCGCTTTAGATAATGATGACATCGATGACTGACGACAGATTCGAAGTTGCTCATATTGGTAAACAGGTGACCGTCGCGATTTTTCATTTGGCTAAAATTTTATTTAAAAACATTTTACAGAAGCTAATAATATTTTGCCAAAAATATTTGTTAAAATTAAATTTTGCATACTAATTTATACCAACTACATAAGTTCCGGGTTAGGTTAGGTTGTGTCGACCTTGTCTTTTTGTATCTTATTTCCTACTGAATTAGGATAGAAATCATATTATGTCATACAATATTTTTAGACACACACTCAACGAAAAGATAAATAGTATTAAAAAAAAACAAGTCATCATTTGTTAAGTTAAACAACAGTTTGCCAAAAGATTAAATTTCGAAATGTGGAAAAATGTGAATTGTCACTGATTCTTTAGTGAGCCTGGTAAACGTCTAAGGGTGAAGCCAGACGAGCGTAATTTTGTGAGTTGTGAGTCGCGTAATTTCTGCTCCATTCAGTTTCATATAAAACTCCTGTTAGGTTCACACAGCGGCGACACAAAATCAGCTCGTCTGGCTTCACCTTAACACAGATCGTGGTGATCAATTGATCAATGATGATGATGATGATGAATATGATGATGATGATGATGATGATGGTGATGATGAATATGATGAATATGATGATGACGACGACGACGACGACAATGATGATGATGATAATGATGATGATGATGATGATGATGATGAGTGCGGACGCCCGGCCGGAACAGGCGGGTCGATCAGTCTCCCGGTCATGCAGCCCTATTCCCCTGGACGAGTGATGACTGATGATGTACGAACCTGGTCCTTGTGGTAGACGATGAGCGGGCCGCGACGCTGCACGCGGCGACGGTTGCGCATCTTGCCCTTGCCGGCGCGCAGGCGCTGCGACTTGTACACCTGCGGAACGAGATTCAAGTCATGTCGGGTCGGTGAACAAAAAGTACACACATTAAGTCACACCTGTTTCCCAGAGATCCCAATCTCTTTCGGGATTTAAATTAAAATTCTAGTTTGAAGGCTCCGGCAAACCAAACGCGTGACAGCAGCAGCGCGTAGCATCGCGTGGCGTCAGGGAGTTGTAATAGTATTTTATGTAACTGATACATAAAGAGGGTCCTTAAAATACGAGTGTGGTTTTATGAAACGAGCTGAAGGCGAGTTTCATAATAAGATCACACGAGTGTTTTAAGGCCTAATTATGTACAGTTACATACATTACTTTATCGACACACATATTATAAGTACTATAAGATGCGTTCAGTAGGCGGCAGAACAAACATGGCGGCAAAACTAACCTGTATCACGAATATGAATGTTTTTTTAAAATCATAGACAAACTAACAAAGTCCCTATCCTAATGTCATTCGAAATCAAAATGGCGTACGACACTTTACTTCAAATATACCGAGTCGACATTCAATTGATACTAGAATTGGCCCCCTGTTTGAATTTTTTTTGGTTTTGGAGATATTCCAAATTTGAACAACATTACTTTATCAAAAGTTGTATCGTAATTTTAACTTTTCATTACAGCTACAGATAAGAAAACATATCATAGTAACATTGTATCAAGTAATGCTGGTCATTGTCTACGGATTCTGAACGCATTATAGAGAACTTATGATATGAGTGTAGATAAAACAACAAAACAAATGGAACCCCGGCACACCGAGACGCGCGTGTGCGGCGCGTCTGCAGCGCGCGAGACGCTGCCACGCGTTTGGTGTGCCGAAGCCTTAAATCAAACGTCTAAATTAGATCACATTTCGGGTTTTTATTATAGCTCATTGAGTCAATAACAGAGGCCTTACACAAGATGCAATACGCTAACTAGCGTTTCTATTCGTTTCGTTTTTGACCCAATCGCGTCACTTGTAGATGACGTGATACGAAAAGTCACGTGATCTAGCAGTGACGCCATTGGTTTAAAAACGAAACGAATAGAAACGCTAGTTGGCGTAATGCATCTTGTCTAGAGGCTCAGTTTTAGCCAATCATCTAAATAGACTTCCTCCTTACATTTGCTAGTCTATAATATCAGGTTGTCTTCTATTGTCTATGTCGGAGTAGAAAACGTTCAGTCCGATTGTTGTCAAAAGAAATTTAATCTGCCAATCATCTTGAGCCCTCAGAACTTGTTTTAGTTTTGAGAGAGGAAAGTATTGGGATCTTGCACAAGCTGGGATCTAATCCAGAAAAACCATGGGCGCGCGTTACCAACGTAACAAAATGTAGGTATAGCTGATTCCATAACAGTATCGTGAGGCAATAAGTTTCCTTTAAGACGCACAGTGGTAGACTGCCATCCATCGTGATGGTAAGGATGATAGGACAGCCGTTTGCGAGTGGAACGGTAAAGGACCCTAGCCGCAGGCATCCCAAACAATTCTTCGGAGCACTCCCTATTATATATGCGGTAAAATATGCAAAGGGACGCAACTTCCCTCTGCAATGCCATTGGATCGAGTCGAGCAGAGAGTACCTGGTCTGCCACAACCCGAGCCGTTCTATTATGAATACGATAAATCTATATATATATAAAACGCTAAACTGACTGACTGACATATCAAATCAACGCACAGCCGAAACTACTGTACCTAGAATCTTGAAATTTGGTACTGGGGTTCCTTTCATGATGTAAGTGAGCACTAAGAAAGGATTTTCCGAAAATCGACCCCCAACGGGAAGAAATGGGGGGAGTAGCGGGAAACTAATTCTACGCGTACGAAGTCGCGGGCGTCCTCTAGTCGTTCATGTTAGGCTTAGAGCAACACGGCCTTCCTAGCGGAAGGGAGTCGCCTTAGCTATGAATATTACAGTCAAATAGTTCCGTCATTTCTTGCGGGGGGAAATTTGCACACAAATGCAGCTCTGCACACCTACATACAAAACCAAAACTGTAATGATGACACTAATACATAAAAAATGGAACAATACGCCGACAAAACTTGCAACCCTCGAGCAATTTTTGTGTACGAACGAGTCACAATTCACACATTGACACGATAGGGCTTTCATCTCTTTCATCGGCGAGAAGTCGGATTTGTTGCTCATCAGATCCCAAAACAGAGCAATTCGGCATTTTAAGTGTAGGTAAAACGTTCACTCGCGCGTCTGGACTCGTGTCTAGTTGACAATCCGAGTGACAACTAGTTTTATTAGATACGCATGCCCGCTTTGGCTTGTACTTTGACAGAGGGGAAATAGTCCGTTGCTCGAAGATGTTAGGTTAACGATTGGGGTTAGGGTTGTGATTGTGACTGACCTTGAGGACGTCAGACCAGGCCTTGACGCGGCGCAGGAAAATGACAGCGTTCTTCGTCTTGTTGATCTCCTGGATCTTGTCGGACACCACCAGCGGCATCTCGGGGACCTTCTCGATGATGTGGCCTGCGTGAACAAGGAGATATTGAGGTGATGATGTCATCAAATCAAGGTCACCATCTGATCATCAGTGATCGGAAATAGGTGAGCTAATTTACCTAAACTTGACGCATATTCATTCATGCGTGAGTGAGATGGGAATACATGAACATGCATCAAGTTTAGGTAAATTAGCTCACCTATTTCCGATCACTGCTGGTCATTCTCCATCTTTTTTTTATGGCTAAGAGAAGATACTTGAAGGTGAGATCTGTGACCCAGGCATCTGCACTGCAATGACATGCATGACTACAATCTTAAGATCCCAAATGCGTTGCTAATCCTGTGAAGTAAGATGGAACATGAAATTTTCTGATCCAAATTTCATCCAGTGGCAAATTTTCTCACTTATAGGGTCGAAATAGCTGGGTAGGTTTAGGGTATGTTAGTTACGCAGCAGGCCCAAAGAGTCAAAGCAACCAGAAATAGGATTAAATTGAATTCTGGAATGGGAAAAAATGTGTCAGGAAGAAAACACGAATGTAAAAATTCAATCCGGAAAAAATGTGAACCGAAATACTGCTACAAAGAAACAAACGATTTTGGGAAATCAACCTAACAAATCCTTTGTACTTCTATTCTCATTCATGGCAAAACCAACAAGTTTTTTACGAGGGTTTAAAAAAACATTACAAAGAGATTGGAAATTATGTTTTTTATTCATCACCCCGAGTCTAATCAACAGTATGAGCCTATTTTTTTTGGGTTCATTATTCAGTGTAAAGGTATAATAAATTCCACTTTATTCCAACAACTTCTTGTGTGACCATCCCACGGAGTGGAGACGTAGGGCTTGGCTTGGCTCGTGATAGTTCGCGATACCCTCCCCTACCCGCGCCCCTGCTCACGCTTAGCGCGAATCAGACCCTTCCTCCTTCCTGTTTCGTCGCAAACAACTTCCTACAAAACGCCTTGTCCCCGCAGAATGATGGCGCAGGTTCTTGTTGGAATATTAATAGTTAATTCTAGTGTTTTGTCTTCCGCTCATCGACACACCAACGAACTATAGTTCCAGTTGATGTTTCCTAAGAGAATATTGCTATACCCTCGACATTCGTAACTCGGGCCGCACGGGCAGAACGAGTAAGGCTTTCAAGGGATTGTTATTTCAGCAATATCTAACACACACTGAGAAGCAGTGGCATAACTGTGGTAAGTGGGCAATATGCCACGGGCCCCTGCCCTGAGGGGCCTCCGGTCCGAAGGAACCTAATGTTTATTTTTTATCTTTTAATTGGTGATGTACCTCAAAGGGTACATACCATAATGTTCACTTTTTTGTATTTATGTATTTTCCAAATTTTTCATGTTCATTTAAAATTTAAAATTTTATATTAACTTTTTTTTTGCCATATCTAGGGTTAACGGGTATCACGGGTTTCAGATGGTAGTTACGCCACTGCATAGACGTAAGGTTTTTCTAATGCAAAAAGAAGAATTAAACTATTAATTCAAGGCATGAAAATTACTTCCTACTTCAAACCTAACGAGTAAGTAATACCTTCTGTTGTTGTTATTCTGTCCCATAAGCGAGGAGACAACAGTGATAGTTTCTTAGAAAAAATGTTATAATACATACTCCTAGGAAACTCAGGAGAAAAGCCATAAAAGAATGGGTTTGTAATTGCCAATAATAATAATCATAGTTTTAAAAAGTGACCTAGGACACCTCACCATGGCAACGAGCTACAATGAAAAGTTGATTGACCCAAGTGGTACCTCTAGCCTGCACGAGCGCGGGCACGCCGGCGGCGGCCACGGCGGCGGCGACGGCGGCGCGGCGCTGGCGCAGGTTGACGCGGCGGTGCCAGCGCCGCCACGGCTTGGTCGGCGCGAACATGCGCCCGCCTCGGCACATGTTGCCGAACGCGCCCTGGCCGGACCTGGAGACGAATTAACTACTGAGAATACTGTCAAACTCAGGAACCTGCATTTTTGCCTATAAATCAAAAAGTACATAACAGAAAATTATAAAATAGTTTTAAAATGTGCAGATGTAGCCCTTTCATATGACACCCCATTGGTCATAATCAAACCACTTTCATTTTTCAACCCTTCTAGACTCCTTTTCAATTATTAATGACATTTAATTCATATTTCTTTTACTAAAAACAGATGCGGGCAAGCAATTTGTACAACTATGCCAAATTTCAAGTTGATAGCAATTGTAGTTGCTGAGAAAACCTGCCGTGACATACAGACATACAGATGGACAAGTCTCACCATAAGGGTTCCTTTTTTATCATATTGGTACGGAACCCTAAAAAGGACACTTGTTTCGGCTCCTAACACAAAGAGTCTCTGATAATATGCGTTTCTTTTCTTTTATATTTAAAAAGTTAACATTGTGGATATATTTTAAACTGAAATATAGATCAATTTAAAAGTTTGTAGTAACAACTCTGCACCCGTGCCTGCTACGGAGCGGACCCAGAACGCCATGTCGCTACGTCGCTGTAGCACTGTTTCGCAGTAACACACAGAAGCATGGAAACAGCTCGCTGCATGTGGACATATAGTGCAGATTTGTTTAGAATATCTTTGTTTAAGTTATCCAATAATCCTATGAGGACAACCACGAAATAGAAAAACGCTTATTGATATAAAAATAAACTCTTTTTAATCTTGAACTGTAACCGTCGTGGCGTAAGCGGCACGACTTTCAGATGACGGCCAGAGCCGTTTGTAGCGTTCAAAAGGTTGAAGGGATAATTACTTGGATTTCAGGTTTGCCACAATCTTTTTTTCAGTGTTCCATACAAAAAATGAAAAAACGGTACCCGTATAGCACTCATGAGTCTGTCTGTCACAGCCAATTTGCTCCGAAACTACTAGACCAAGTTGAAATTTGGTACACATATGTAAATTGATGGATGACCCAAACACAGATGTGCAAAGTAAATAAATATTTTTTTAAATAAGGGTCATTTTCGGGGGACAAATTAGGAAATGAAATAAATAGTTTTGATTTTATTCATGAAAGATGATCTCTGAAAATACCGAGCCTAAAAGTAGATAGATAGATCTTTGTATTGTAAAAAAAAAATATAGTTCATTGCTTGT
Source organism: Acleris cristana (assembly GCA_948252455.1). Lineage (NCBI taxonomy): Eukaryota > Metazoa > Arthropoda > Insecta > Lepidoptera > Tortricidae > Acleris > Acleris cristana. The sequence continues at coordinate 5,184,497 of OX411800.1, read as the reverse complement.
AGATTACAGGAAAACCTATAAGAATTCTATAAAAAAAACGTATGTACGGAACCCTCTACACGCTAGTTCAACTCGCAGTTGGCCGGTTTTTTTTTTTAGAGCATCAGTCGGAGCATCCAAGTAAAGTACAAGCTTAAGCTACAAAAATCAAATCATACATCTTTGACTTAGCCATTAGCAGAGCTCATTCGATTTTCGGCCGATATCGCATTCCCTAGTTATATAGGTTGTGGCGGACTCTTCCATAACTCGTCTCGATGACTTAAGTATGCGCCTATTTTGCATAGGATACCACCAGTAAGTACATCTTAAAGTAGCTCGTCTTACCTGTGGGTACCGCCACCACGTACACGGGGGATACGCGCTACGGCGCGACCGGTTCCCCAGGACTCGGCACTGGTTTGGTGACCTGGTGAGATATATAATGTTAAGCACCTGCTAAACATACTTCTAACAAGAATAATAGTGGTCCCCTGACCAAGAAAAGGTTGGGAACCCCTGTGCTGATGCCATGTTGTTACAAGAAACACATGTCATGATGACGTGTTTTCAATTGAAGATATGGTATGGTTGAGAATAAGAATTTGGACACTATTAAGGTGGAATGACTGAAATATCTGTCAACGGCCCAAACGGGCATCCCCACCCATCATCATAGGACACTCAGGGGTTCACAGCATAATTTTAGTTAGTTCAGCATCATAATCAATCATAACCGTCCAGATTAAGTGCCGTTGCATAAAATACTATCTATATTTTGATCACTTCAAGCTAAGTTAGAAATGTCATGGCAATGTATTTAAAAGTTTGTAGTAACAACTCTGCACCCGTGCCTGCTACGGAGCGGACCCAGAACGCCATGTCGCTACGTCACTGTTGCACTGTTTCGCAGTAACACACAGAAGCATGGAAACAGCTCGCTGCATGTGGACATTTGGTGCATATTATGACTACCGTATTTTATGCTTGTTAAACAATTATGAACTGCAACTCGGACCGGCATACTTTTCACAATGCATGAAGGTGTGCTAAGCCACTAAAATTTACGTGACCCGAGGGCCTATTGTCTAAAGCACTTGCAATAGTTTCAATTTTAAAAATAGAAGTCTGCATATAGAATGAAAACAATTGTTCCGCTTTGAAGTCGATTGCGATTGCAAGTGCGTTAGGCAATAGCTCCTCTGTTGACTTCAATGTACATGTTGGATCCTTACTGCCAAAATTCTACACAGTATAACTAGTTAACATACTTTCAACTATAACGTTAAGTAGAAATAAACTTACCAGCCTCCTTGTTGACGCTGTAAGGCTGTCTCGCATTCTTGGACATGGACACGTGAACATTGTTAACGAGGTCCGGGCGGATGGGCGCCTTAAAAACGAAGGGGAGCGGCAGAGAAGCCCCAGAGACCAGCTCACTCTTCTCAGAGTATACCGACACAAGCGGTCGGGCAACTGACAGACTCTGGAATTCAACATTGATAAGTTAGATATGCATGTACAGTGACGATTTTAATTAACGCTTTCAGGCGTGGTGACGTCTATAGACGTCAAGCAGTATGGCTAATTGATCTCTAATTACGGTACTGCGCTCGAAAGGGTTAAGTAAACCGTCATGAAGTATACAGGTCTAATCCTTTCAGGATGTTCTTCATGTTTTAAAAGAACAATAAACAGCTGACAATGCAATAGTTATTCTATTAGTTAATTCGGATCGTTACACATAAACAGGCACTAGTATAACTGTAAACTGTATTCCACACGTCGACACACTGCTAGCCTAGTTGACCATGCAGTGTTTCCTAAGGGAATAGTTCACTCTTCCCCTACGTGTACCTGGAAGGCCATATAAGACTCAACCAGGAAGAGTTCGGGGTATACAAAAAACAAAGATCACTTAAAATATTTAGGGTATTCAAATTAGATTATGTAGAATTAAAGATAGTTCGAAATTGATTAGAAATATCCGATTGGCTCTTGATGATTCATAAAACCGACGGACAGTTTGAAGAAAAACCAAGGTAAAGTAAATAAAACAAAAGTAAAGCGAATTCAATGTTTTACAGAATCTCACTGCTTATGCCGAAGCACAAAGCTTTGATTGAAAAGAATACACTCTTTAGAATTAATAACATTAATATTATTAAACATGATCATGTAGGATATAATATAACAAATCATACATAACCTCAAAAGTTTGGTGGACAACCTCAAAATGTAATCAACGTTAAAATTGTTAATAAATTAAGACAGAAGACAAATACTAGCTAATCCTAATTAACAAGTAAGACATGGACCTAATATTAGCACCTAAGAAGTTTCAGCAAAATTAGGGATACTTTCTACTTTTCTGGCATGTATCACGCCATACCATAAACTTGCATCCAAGGATAGCAAGGCCAGAATTAACTAAAAATTCGAGGATTGGACACTCAATACCCGGATAGAGTAAATCAAACCTGTAAAACATCCTAAAATCGGCTATTACCGCACGAATTAAGTCGCAAACACGTGGACCACTTGCATCACAATGCCTATCAATATTTACACTTGCACTCTTTTATTAGGGCCACTTTCAATGTAAGTAGAATGTAACGAACATAAATTTAATAATTAACTTACCATTTCGCTAATGAGCGAAGATAATCCTCCAAAAAACACTATATGCGGCGGCTAAGACCGTCCGCCATGCCACGGAGGAGTAAAAAGACCGGAAACCAAAAATAATTGACAGAAAGTTTGGAATTCAGTTACCAGGCAACAAAATTAAAATGAGGTTTTACTCTAAATAGTAATGCTAAACTCAATAATATTTCTATAAAAAAACCATGCTTATGATGTAATAAGGGTGATATAGTTTCATTTTTGAACTCTTATAGTTGTTTTAATATTTCCTGTTATTAATGAATTTGTTTCCGTTTCATGTATTTAGCTTTACAATAGACAATTTTCTAACATTCTACAGTATTGACATTTTATATGGACTCTAACTATCAGCAATACTGCCACTAATAGGTAACCACAAAAAGAATTTGACATGGTCATAGTGAGGTGGAATGCTACAATATTTTCATCCTCATAAAGTGCTTATAGTAATTTTTACTCGCCCTGCCCTGGCCATATGGGCTTCAGCGACGATCCGAGCATCTCTTACGTAAAGAAAGAAAGACACTTCAACTCGTATATTTGTTAAAGCCCGTAGATGGCTACAGCGTAAGAGTTTTTTGGATAGAAAATTGGATCATCGTTACCAATTTCACTTCAAACAGCGCTTATAATTTTTTCATTATTCTTTTTTTTATTAACATTGCATCTGCCTCATAATTTTTAATTTATTGTTAAATGTCAGTAACATGACTGTCAATGTTGTTTGGATTTATAAACACCGATTATTATTTAAAATTAAGCAATTTTTCACCAAACGACTGTGTAAAAAAAGACTAAACCCGACTTAAGTTTTATGGATAAAGTGTTAAAGATTACGGCGGTTGGTGTAATTTCCACATGGAAGTAATAAATGAGGATATGATGTTTTAGCTCTCAAAACTACAAATAACTTATAATATTTGCAGGGATAATGGACCGACAAAATGGAAATAATTCGAAATGCAGTCACGATGCAGAACCAATCCCTTCTAATAGCCAAACGGTTCTAGCGGCTTTCGAAATTCCTAATCTATCTAATACTGTATCAGAAGTATCTCGAGAGATTGCGACTCATTCATTAGAATACGCAGTTCAGAGTCCGAGAAGTTCTGACCACCAAGTCTCCGGAAAAATGACGCCATCCTTGATTACAATGATTACAAAGGAAGGATCAACTAACATACCTCCTGTTAAATGCCCTTTACCTTTTCTATTAATGGATAGAGCACCCATAAATGCCCCGTCGTCTGTAGTCGGGCGAACTGTTAGAGATTCAAAGGCTTCACGTCATTACACAGTGACTATTCAATCTCCGATTACGTCACAACCATTGTTATCAACATCGAAATTAAGTGGAAGGCCTCAGCTCATGGAAACTTGGCCTCAGTCCTTATTTATTTTATCATTGGCAAAATTAAACGAAACTTATTCCATGAATGTAACAGTTTTGAACAATTTAATAGCCAGATCTCAATACCTTTCATTCGATCAAAGCGTTAAAAGGGGTCCTGTTCCTGGAGACTTGACACCCCCTGATTCCCTGACTAGTGCCCCGCCTTCATACTCCTATGTTTTAAGGCAAATGGCGGTAAGGAGGCGACCAAGGCTGATGGGAACTTTTATACCATCACCCTCTTTTATTCCGCACGTCCCTCCGCCCAATTATAACGCAGCCTTCGACATTTATATAGACAGTTCGTTGACTCCGCCGACAACCAGAGTTCGCCGGTTTGGTTTTACGTCGATGCCAGTAGTGTGCCCGGAGTGCGGCTATGCCGGGATGAGTGTAGTCACCAGTAAAGTAACGATATGCACTCATCTTTGTGCGGTTGTTCTTTGCCTTCTTTGCTGTTGGTTATGTGCTCCCCTGCCTTATGTGTTGCGGTCTTGCAAAGACGTTTATCATCATTGCAGAAATTGTAGAAATTTTTTGGGCTTATATTGTCCTACTAATGCAGATGGTACTATTAATTGACCAATGTATGGCCACATGATGCGAGAAATAATTTGGGGTTTTTTAAATATTGATCTAGCTCTCTGAATATTGATGCTGAAGTAGGAATCAATATACATTTTTAAAATTTCCCTCTTTTTACAATCATACCATAGACAATTTTACATCACACGACTTGAAACCAGTGAGTTGTTGAAATTAAATATTTTTATGAATAAAAGTATTTTATCTTTATTATTTAAATCATAGTTAATAATAAATGATGTCAGACTAAGACGGTTTTCAACAATATTATTCCGTTTTGCTTTGGCGAAAGAGCATCCGAAAATTACTTTTTTAATTCTGCGTTCTAGTTCACAAGTATAGTTAAAAATATGACCCACATTTCATTCTTAATAAGGTAAAATTAAATAAAAGGTACAAAGCTATTAAACAGGCCTAAAATAGAAATAAACACATATATATTTTCTTGTTGTCTACTTTATTGGAGAGAAATCCGATTTTATTTATGCATTAACTTGAATGAATCCATTAAAAATGATGTTTCAGCGCCATCTAGTGACAATATGTCGGCCATGTAAGATTAGAAGTCACAGCCTTCCGCAAGTTCCGTGTGTTGCGGAAAAATCCCTTTTTGGGCGTCCGACCACATGTGTGAATTATGAACAAAATATGGTTCTTTAGTGAGTTTCTGTTCTAAAAAGCTAATTTGAAAGTGCAATATACTCAAAATCGGTAGCTAAAGTGCGTGAGAAGCGTTCAGTGTCTGAAAAAAGTTGGAACTCGACGGCGGAAGTGCATTTTTTCGATGTAAATACAGTCCATCCAGGGTCAGTCCGGTGCGCCCCGAGGATTTCTCGCATATTTCTCATTGGTGAACTCTCGTGTCCCGCTCGCTGCTCTCGTGCGTGGCTGACGAAAATCTCGACCTTCACCGTTGGTTCGATCGGGTCAAGTCCTACGGAGGACTCGGGTCGCGATTCGCGGTTTAGACGGCAGCATGCCGTCGTGTTGAGAGGCATGGAGGCGCGCTCGTGATCGTCGGTCGGCGCGGAGCGCGCGCCCGGGCTTATATAACGAGGGCAGCGGCAGCGGCGGCATGGCCGCGCGCGTGTCCGCCGAGGGCGCCGGGCCCTCGTACGCGTCCGTGCTGAACTTTCGGGGAGCCGAGAGTAATAAGGAGAACATAGAGAACATAGAGACGGCGCCGGACGAGGTGCCGGAGGCCGTGGTGCGGCCGGAGGAGGAGGAGGAGGGCTTCGTGCCTGTGACGGCGCACGGGCGCCGGCCTGGCAAGCAGCGCCGGGAGCGCGACCGCCGCGCGCCCCCGCGCCCGCACAAGACTCCTCAGCCACACACCGAACCTGCCGCTGGCCAGGACCAGCAGCAGTCTGAAGACTCCCAACCCAAGAAGTTTGTGGAGGCACCTATACCGAAGGTCAACCCTTGGCAGGTCAGTCTAGCATGTAAACAAACATCTGTCAATGTTATTGTGCAAGTATTATGCAATATAGGAATCATTCTAACTGCCCAGTCTAGCCGAGCACTTCCCGAGATGAATGTTATCATTTATCAACGGCTCAAAGAGCACATTCATATCTCCTCAGAATCCTATCCTTTTCTACATTACCTACTAATATTGGGGATCATCTACGCCATATTACTTATTGAACCCTATTTCAACTTGTAGGTTATCAAGTACCATTTGCTATGTTATGATAACTCGTAATCCCTTCTAGGTGTAATGCTTTCACTTTTGCGTCTTATAATTTTAGTCCTCAGTTATAAATAATAACTTTAAACGTATTTGCCTCGGGGTCTATGCCCTTTGTGCAAATATTCAGCACATTTCTTGGTGAGCGCACTTAGAGATTATCCAATCAGCCCGAGCAATGTACACACTTGTGATGTTATTGCATTCTTATTCTACATTAACATCGAAATACTAGAAAACAGTGTGCCGAATGTTGAAGTTTGTGCTATTCAGCTGATGAATAAGATTTCCCGAAGGTTTTTACTTAAGTCAAGACATGATAATGCAGTTACTTAAATTACCTTGTAAATCTATTTATTATTACAATGCATGGCATGAGAAGCACAATGACAAGGCATATGTTGTTAAAATTCATCATGGAATGATCTTCATTTAGAAACTGTTGACATCCAAGATATATTTCTGACAAGAAACTGTATGATGCTTGTCAAAAGTGTTTTTGAAAGTTAATAAACAACGAAGACACATTTAATACAGAACATACTATGTCCAAAACATATCCTATATTTGAATGGAATGCTAAATTGATAAATAAGAAGGACAAGAAACACTTTGTATTATAACCTCTTTCTTATGAACATGTGTTTTTTCCTTGCATTGGGACTTCCCTTACAGAGAGGTTAGGTTTGCCCATGTTTTCTGTAGATGTAATGTCTAAACAAAATAATGTAAATTATTTTGTTTTTTCTGTTTTTGTTGACATTAATAGTTCTAGGAATTTTGTGAGGGTTATGTTGTGGAATTGAAAAGAAACTTATTTTTAGTTTTAAATTTGTGCAAGATGATTTTAATGTATTATTTGTAGCTCTACAAATAAATAAGGTTTTTTTTTATCCAAATGTGGAAACAAAAAATGATAAAAAATATTTCTACTAAATTACTTTTATAAACCCTTTTACAATCATTTTTATCTATTTGATTATGTTGGATATGATAGTATTTACACATTTAATAGATAAAGTTAATGCCGCTATAACAAGATTTTCATTTGAGTTTTTAATATACTATACCTACCGCATTGAGTATTCTCATTATAAAAATAGGTTTACTAATACGCCATAATTTTCTCATTTCCCACACCTTTATATGCCATGCTATTTTTCCCATTACCGCTGACCTGAAATAGCAAATGAAAATTTAAATTTGAATATTAACTTTGCAATTGTATTAATACCTGACCTGATTATTAATCTAGGTTTTCTAAGTCACAAATTCTAAACTTGATTATTATAAATGGTTTGGTATTTTAGAGTGGTATATAAGAAAGTAGTTAATTGTTATGCAATTGATAGAGGGGCAGAGTTTTACTTCCTGTTTTCTGGAATAGGACTATTTCATTTCATTTTTATTTCATTTAATACTGAAGTACTGACACAATTTTAACAAATCAAATTGTAGCATAAAAAATTACCCTTAAAATAAGCCAAAGTACTAACAGAGATGATAATATGTTCAGTGTTGCCTCTTTAAAACTTGAAAATTACTAAAATTAAATTCACTTTTATTATTTTTAAAATTAAATTCACTTTTATTATTAATAAAGTTCAGTCAGCTCTGTACTACTCAGTAACACCATATTGCTTTTGACATGTTATTGTATGTTGTTGTACAATAAATTTACATGTCAAGAGTAATATGCTTTTACTGAGAAATGGTAGTCCAGGGTATTCTTTAGTCAATGACTAAAAATATTAATTTTGATTTTCCTACTCATGCTTTGCGAAGAAAATATTATCTTATGAAGCATGTGACAAAATATAAAACAATACAATAACAATACAACAATATAACAATATTTAATATTTTTATAGTCGCGCCATTTTAAAAGACCCGATTTTGACATCTGTCATTTTGGCACAAAATGCCTGGGTAAGGTTATATTTGAGCGTTGACAGCTGTGTAATTGGGCCTTATAGAACGGCGCGACTATAGCTTACTGTATTTGAAGTTGGTTACCACGGTCTGCCCTCCTTAGAAAAAAGGGCACATGTCTCATAGAACCATGTTTGTATAAGTGACCTTATTTCTGAAGTTAGGGGGTTAAATTTGCTTTGACTATCAAATTGCGCATGCATCCTTTTTATTTAGAAGGGCAGAGTTGTAGTGCATGACTAATGACACAACATCGTATTTTGTCGTCTTGCCTTCTCATTTAGCTTATTGTTGGGTACTACAGCTGACTGTGGCAACATAAATAAAACTTATCAGCCCAAATACGTATGTTTATTCGGTACAACTGTAGTTAGGTATTTACATAATTTTATGCTGGTTTCTGTTGGTGACCAAACTAAAGTGTTAATGAAAAGAATAACTTATCATAAACTGCCCAACTTGACTTGTGAGTTTTCACTTTCATTGGAATTGTGTAATATTTGAAACAAAGGCCACCATTTTTTCTTTAGGAGTTACTCATAGTTATAATTGGATTTTCAGTTACTTGACAAGGTGTTTTTAACCAACATAAACTTTTTAAGAAAAACTAGACTTAGTTTTTTTCTTAAAACTAATTTCCCACTACTCCCCCTATTTCTACCCATTCCCAAAAATCCCTTCTTAGTGCACCCCTAAGATATCCAAGGAATATTCCCTCCGAGTTTCAAGTCCCTAGGTCAAGCGGTTTTGGCTGTGTGTTCGATCAGTCAGTAATCGTTTTCTTTTTTCATATATAGGTTACCCCCCTTTTTGGGTAGTGGGTTAAAAAGAACTCATCATCATCATAGTATAAACTCAAAGATTCCACTCCTGGACATTCCTTCTTAAGCTTTAGGACTCCTAAGGATCTCGAGAAAAAATACCTGAAAAGGTTTAGTAAGGCTTCGCGAAGTTGGGATGCTTCATGTCTTTTGTTTTAAAAACCTGAGTGATAAAATGAAACTAATAATTGAATGTGGTTCACCTCAACATTGTTTTTGAATGGTCATAAATTGTATTGTTTATAAACATTAAAAACCATAGCACAAAATGTTATAATGTCTATTGGCTATCTGAAGTTTCAAGATAAATTAATAAATAATATTTAAGGTTAATCTAACTGAAACAATTATATTGATTGTTAATGAGAGTAGAAAATATAGTTGGAATAAATAATTAAATTGAATACCTAGGTGTATCAGCTACAAATACCACACAAATATTTTGCCTCACCAGAGTCTAACCCAGTACCGCAGGCAAGACAACCAGTGAAATTACTTAGTTCTAGTGAAATTAATTAATCCTGAGAGTTTTTAGAAAATTAATGAGAAAAATATCATGATTACAAATACCTTACAGATAATATATAAAACTTGAAATATCCGAGGTGACAAGCGTGGTCCTTTGCATTTGACATATGGTCACTGGCTCATATCCCGAAAAAATAAAACAGTTTCCGAGAATATAGTCATATACGACTTCTACGCGGAACTTGTAATCAGGTATGTATTAATGACACATCATTAATGACACATCATTAATGATACATCATTAATGACACATCATGTTAATGTGTGTGACGGCTCAAACGGGATTCGAACTCGCAGCTGAGAAACCGGGAATGGATGAAAGCTAGCTCTGACATTGTGTTGACAAGGAAGAATATCATACATACAACAATTGCGACCATTAACCACCGTCATTATTGTAACGATTTCACAATACAGAAGCAAGGTGCTCAATTATTTTAAATACTCTATGGTCATATTTAAAGTATCGTATGTATTGTCTGAGTTTTGATGTCTGAATTACTTATCTCCTTTTTTACACGACTGCCCAAAAAAAGGAGTGTAATGTTTTTAAGGTTCATGTATGTAGGTATGTTAGCAATTTTAACTTAGTCCCAAATTAAGCTTTAGGCCAGTACAGTAACCAGCAAAAAAAAATATAGTGATCCTTAGGAGGTTAAATATAGAAATACATAATTAAATACATATAAATTATCCAAGACTTAAAACAAATACTCGTGCTCATCACACTAATATTGGTCCATATCGGGAATCGATCCCGGGACCGCCAGGCTTTGTATTCAAGTTAGAAGTGACCAACTTGGTTAATGCGTCGTTTTTAGGCAAGAAACGAAAAAAAAAACGAATTAGGTACTTCGTAGTAATACGAACGTTTCTATTTTATACGATAACATGTGGCCGATTTTGAGGTTATGCTCGCTATCCGCTATCAGTTATCTTGGTGCCGTAACCACAGATTAGATTGTGATTTGTTGAATTATTTAATATCAAGTTGTGGCTTTTTAAAGATATGTGACGTTTAGTTTAGTTCTTGGTTTCTTTCAACAGATGTCGCTAGTAGTAGCAGTAACTGTCATTTAAATATTTTAAAATTCGAATTTGTTCCTGGCGCTGTCTATATGATCTCTAGCTCCCAAACGGATGAACCGATTGCAATGCAGTGTTTTAAGCGCAAAAAAACACGGGCTCGGGTCGTTTTTAGGGCTACGTACCCAAAGGGTACCAACGGGACCCTATTACTAAGCCACCAGTGTCCGTCCGTCTGTCTGCCAGCGGGCTGTATCTCATGAATTGCAATAGGTAGACAATTGAAATTCATCAGTATAACCTGTGTCAATTGAAGTTGCCAAAGATGTAAATAAAACAGTACTGTTTGACACATAACCTTAAATATTCATCAAGCGTGTTTTTATTTAAAATTACGTATAATTAATAGTTATTTAATCTTAAACTTAAAAATCAAGTGTATAAATCATTGCTAAGACCTCACTTGATCTTTAAAAGCACGTGATTGTCGAGTAATGATGGTAAATTGATTCGTTCGGTTGTTTACCTATATCTTTGCCAACTTCAATTGGCACAGACTATAAATAGAGATTGAAGAGGAAGGTTTTTATCTATAATACATTCTGGATTATGTACGGGTGTTACATAAAACTCACATATTCCGGAGCGAAGCGAGACGGTCGCTAGTGTATATAAAAGAAGGAACTGTACCCCTACCATGAGTCACAATTACCGCACTCGCTAGCTAGTCGAATGCTCTGTCCCTCGCACTCTTTAACAATACAGCGAGGTCTGTGAGCGACAGAGCATTCGACTCGCTAGCGAGTACGGTAATTGTAACCCATGGTAATGGTACAGAGGCTCTACTTTGAAATCCGTAATTCGAACTTCGTCTATTGCTATCCCTTTTGCTCTCGACGCGTCACTAATTCGCAAGAAAGTGACGGGACGATCCGAAGTTCGAATTACTAATTTCAATGTAGAGCCCCTGACTGGCTGACTGATTGATTAACGCTCAGCCTAAACCGCGGGACCTACGGACTTGAAATTTGGAGGAAATATTTCTTGAATATCCTATGGGTGCACTAACTCCTAAACTACACATGATAAACCCGTCGTGTTAGGGCTCGTTAAAGCCGTAACAGACGATCGAATTTGGTCCGGGCCGGACAGCGGATTTGGTTCGCTCCGAACCATATCCGTCCGTCTGTAGAGTAGTCTTGTGACCATAGACGGAGAGATATGGTTCGGAGCGAACCAAATCCGCTGTCCGGCCCGGACCAAATTCGATCGTCTGTTACGGCTTTTAGAATCGTTTTAACGAGTAGATGACGACTGTGCAAAAAAGTACAGTCGACAACAAAAGCTTGCCCCAAAAATATTTATTTTGACAGAAACTTTTTATTCCAGAAAACTTGACATTTCCTGAGAGAATAGTGATAAGTAGACCCCGTTATCTTGGGGCACTGACGTCACTTTTTGTAGCGATTGAATTTATATTTGACGAATATTGGACGAACTCACGGGCTAAAGCTACGTAAAGATAATTTACAACGTACAACGATAATAATATCATTAAAGGGCATTAACTACTAATAAATTAAATAATTATATCTTATCTCGGGGATTTTGAATGTGCCGATAAATTCGAAGTACGGGAAGTCAACTATTTCACAAATTGGATTTTATCAAAGAAAGTATCATTAAAAATTGCTTCTTTTTTCGCCATAGAGAAAGCAACCGACACATGTCACCTGTGGCCTGTATAAAGCTACAAATTACAATTTACAGGTTACAAGTTTCCATTTGACACAACCTCGACCAATGACGACCAGCCATTTGAGCAGTGTTGCCAGTTTAGACCTGTAAAATTGTAACTTGTAGCTTTATAAAACGTGCCCCTGATGGAAAGAAGGACCTGAGACCTGTAGACATTTGAATCCTCAAGACTGCAATCTTGAAACTGCTTTTTTAAGAACCGTATTAATAAACTTATCTCGACTCTAATGCTCGTCTAAAGTTGGAGGTCCCGTGTCTCATTGTCACCAAATCTGAATCTGATGACAGATCTGTGAGGAATTGAGGGAACTCTTCAAATATTATAAGAAATATTACAGCGATTTTAGTATTTTTAGTAACAAGTCCATCATTTGCATTCAGAAAGTAGCCTTTAAGTGAAGTTGAACTGATGATGAAGACCACAAATGGCCCCGGAACTCCTCAACGGTACATATTTCAAGGGTGGCGATAAGATATCTCGATTAAGATAATTGAGCAATTGCAACGAAGAACATGTAATTGTTTAAATATGACTTTGACTTTCCCGGGGCGTTGCTAGCAGCGAGCTTGAAATGTCTTAAGGTTTCATATCAACTAAGAAGTGGAATTACGTTACAGTTTATTATGATCACTAAAAAGTATAAAATAAAATAAATGTTTAAAAAAAAAACCGCCTTCAAGAACGCAAAAAATAACTTCTTTTAAAATGGTAGGTATAGTTCAATTCAATTGAAGTCGGCGACTCACAATATTTTTACCCAAGAGCCGACTTCAATTGGACTGACACCACCACCACTACCATTTTAAAAGAAGTTATTTTTTTGCGTTTTTGAAGGCGGTTTTTTTTATACTTTTTTTTTTTATTAAGTTCTCGGTTTATTATGAAAGGGAGAGGATGCCCGCCACACCCGCCACACCCGCCACTTCGTATGCTAAGAATTAATTTTCCTGCTATTCCTTCTTTTCTTCACATTTTCCCGGTTCACTCCGCATTTTAACTACGAAGCTGCTGAAAATCATCATTAGGATCTTAGCTAGGCTTGAGTAATCAGCTGTAAAAAAGGGGGTCGCTGTTCTGTTGTTTCGTTCAGTCTGCGTGGTCTGCCAGTTGGTCTATAACGTTTAAAAAGTATAAACCTATTACATTATTTGTTAAAGCATGATTCAGACGATGCACGTACGAAAAAGGAAGCAACCAAGTTGTAGTGTTTGTGTAAGATTCAATTTCATTCTTCCTTATTAGTTTCGAGGTCGCTTTCACTGTTCATTGAATCTCCTAATTTGGCTACATAATTTGTTATTGCATCATTAGGTGGGATTTCGGGAATGCAATTATCAGTTTCAGTAAGTCAGTTTTAACCAGTTAATCTGTATATTATCTAAAGGCAATATTCTTCTGATGAATTTCCGTTTTGAAATGTTTTCAGATGCCTCCAAAAGAGGAATAGGATTCGTCGTGACTCAAGACTTTCTACGAACTGTATTGTATAGAGCTAGAGGATGCCCGCAACTTCTTACGCGTAGAATTAGTTACGCTACTTCCCCTATTTTAACTCCTTAAAGGTTGGATTTTCAAAACTTCCTTCTTTGGGCATCCATAGGTAATCCAAGGAATATTCCTTCTGAATTTTAGGTCCCAAGGTCCAGCCAGCGGTGCCGGCTGCGCGTTGATCGATCAGCCGTTCGGTTTCCCCTTTTATTTATACAGAAAAGCGCTAGGGGGATAATATAGAAAAGCGCTTGGGAGATAATAAATACGATGATACAATAGCCAGAAAGAATTTGATCTAATTAAAATAAGTTGGCATTGGCTTTAATTTCTTTGTCTAGAATAGAAAGGTAGGATAGGATATTTAAATTCTTATTGTCTGTGGTAAGTGACTAGGAATTAAAAAATCTTTTTTTATTAAACCCCGCGATTTAAAAAGTCCATGCATATTCCCAATTGTCTATAAGTCTCATGCATGACCGCGTCCTCTCGATTTCCTTTGCTATCCTAAAAAAATTACACCATCAGATGAGATTTTTAAACTAATAAAGATCACATGTTCTATCTAACTGTGAAGTGTTGTTTAGTTAATGTTTGATTTGCCAGCCATTTGCAACGGGCGTATGATTCGGCTGCGAGTGAGTTGATTTGGATTCTGTAGGACGGAAGTACTGATTTAAAGATGGCTGCTAAATTATCTTTGATCTTGGCATTCTGAGTTAAATTGCGGCTAGACAAGCGTAGAATTTAAAATCATTTTTGAGGAGTAGGCAAGCTTATTGATGTGTATACATATCTCTATTTATTTTAGGGTCGGCATAGTATAAATAGAACAGAAGTTAGTCTCCAGTCCTGTAGGAGCCTCTGTTTCCTATTGCCGCTAGGGTTGCGTCGAAGCGCGTCGCCTACTTAATACGCACGTAAGCTAACGCGGCGACCGTCACGGACTAAACCGGCTTGGTGCGTCCTGTCGAGTTTGCTTGTGGTGGCTCGCGGCGCGTACGGTCGAGGCACGCACACATGCAAGCCGCGCGATATACCTTTGTTTGAAGACGAACTACTGCTTATACTGTGGGACAGGGCTCTTTAGCATATTGTATTACATCTTTCGATAAAATGATGGGTTTCATGGAAACAAGAAAGAGGTAGTTCATGAAAAAGTAACATCTGTCAAATAGAACGAAGGTTTCTGTCTTGTTCTGTCCTTCTATAGGGAGGGAATGAACAAGGCAATGGATAGAGAAAAGTGGAGGACATTTCATAATTAAAACAACACCGACAAGTGCTTTGATTTAAAATAAAAAAATAAAGAGGGTCCGCACCCTATACAATACAAACAACGCAGTTTATAATAGTGTACAGAGATGTAAGGTTCGATTCCCCGCCATTAATTTTCTCTCTCGCTTTTCCGTTAACTATTCAAACTTCTTGCAACCTATGCTCATTTCTCTGCCCACGGAATAGAAAAAGCAGTGGAAGTGCCATGAGCTTCGCTTAGTATCAGACAATTCGCCATTCGCGGTTGTCGCCAATACTTACACTATCATAAAAACAACACGCCACCGTGGAAAATGTTCTTGGTGCGGCTATCGTTTTTACATTTCAAAATAGCACAATAAGGCATGCTTCTGGAGTTATTTCCTATTTTAGAAATATTATTCGCACAATTTTCACGCACAAGCGATTGCGGCAAACTGAGCTAGGTTGCGCGGTACTCCGCGTAACCACACCACACGTTACACGCCCACTTCACACTTCTACTGTTTTTTCTGTTCTGTGCCTATCACAGAACAGAAAAAACGGTAGAAGTGTCAAGTGGGCGGGTAACGTGTGGCATAGTTATGCGGAGTTCCGCATAACCTACCATACTTTTGCTGCGATCGCTTATTTCGATATTTCTAAAATAGTAAATAAATCCAGAAGCATGCCTTATTGTGCTATTTTGGAGTGTAAAAGCGATACCCGCACCAAAAACATTTTCCATGGTGGCGTGTTGTTTATATGATAGTTTGAGTATTGGCGAAAACAGGTCTAATACTAAGCGAAGCTCATGCCACTTCCACTGTTTTTTCTATTCCGTGGTGCCTATCAACAAATCAAGACTTCAACATCTATCTGTTCTCCTAACCAAACTCGAGGAAACAAAGACTGACGCAAATAACTGATGATGACCAAGGTCGCATGACGTGCCGGAGGCGTTGACATTGCGTGACGCGAGCTCTGGATCATAGCCAGGCTCAATCTTGATCATAAATCATATTGAGAATGCATATAATTAAACATGTCCTTTGGTGTCAAGGTTGCTCTAGATTTTTTGGGGCTTTGACTTGTGGGTCACGTTCTTTAACCTCTTATCTCTGCAATTGTTGAATCTTACTGAAATTGTGATGCAATACATTTTATATTGATGTTTTTTTAATGTTTTGAATGCACACAAGGAAACGGGCGTAGACTGGATGCAAAGCGCTCGATTTTTGAAAACTGTCATAATATTGACGTCGGCGTGAAATACACAGAAACGGCGCGGAGAAGGTAAGGACGCGTTAAGGTGAGGAAAAGTCGCAGGCGCGATGCTAAATTATACAGTTGAGGCGAGCGAGCGAGAAGGAGCGCGAGGACGGGGCGAAGGCATGCCTTTTCCGCGGCTACAGGAGGCGCGCCGCGCCTTTTGTGTGTATTTCACAACTTGACGTTTACATTTTGTATCAAAAAGGTTTGGGGCGCGGCACATGTCTACGCCTTGCCTGCGCCGCGCCGCTTCTATGTATTTCACGCCTAAGCTGACGATCTATTGCGTCAGCCGCTTATTTCGAATATCGCTATTGGTAACGTTAGCGATTTGCTTCTTTCCCAGTTATTCTGATGGTTTTTGTGATCGAAAGCGCATTGGATATGCAAACTTAGGATGAAACCCGACGACCACTAGCAAAAATTAGGAGGGATCTTTGCGAATTGGCACGTGTAGTATAAGTGATAACAACTGATGAGGCAACCGAATGGTTATCAAAATTAAAACTACTTTTAATACAGCCATGTTTGTGTCCAGTGAGGTCATCATAACTTTGCACTGTTTCAATGACTGGCGTTAATCACAAATCGAATGTCACCTTCAAACGGGACTTGAAAGCTGATGTTAACGCCTACATTATTCGGATTAAACGATAAATTTCCACGTGTGGCCAACTGTGAGCTTACAGCATTTTCTTTCAAGGTACCAGGCGACAATGAGTTACGAGTATGTTGCCTTTAAATAAACGCCAACGATGTAAGGATAGAAGAAAAGGTCGAAGTTTTTAGACCAAATTCTCAGGCATTTATCTTTTTTACTGAATGATGTGCCGAATTATATATACATAATTATTCCTCGACATCTGACGATCCGTACAATTAAGTCTTCGGTTCCTCATCTGTGGTAGCCAAATCACCATTTTTTTTTTGTCATATTTGACCTACATAATAACCTCTTAATATGCCACCATCAGTTATTATTTGTGATATAATGACTAGGTCTAGGTTAGTTATGGCAAAGTTACAATATCGCTTGTAGCTTACGCCGCAAAATGTCTTTGGGTCGCAAAATGACCACATTGCAATTTTTATTAAATATCTATCTTAGCAAAGTCGACTGAGCCCCGCGCGGCGGGGCTCCTATTCTTGCGCAATTAGCCCTTCGGGCATTGAAGTTACTAACGAAACTCATCTACCTAGTAACGCAAATATGCAGACTACAACACTACAAGTGGTCATGTTGCTAGCCGGTATTTTTGCGACCGATTTCCACTACTACCCGAAGGAACAAGAAAGAAAGTGGCCAGTATTTGGTGCGATTCTTCTATTTGTAAAGACATCTTAGTTCTAAATGCGGACAAAAATACTATCCCGTTGACATAGCACCGGTCTTTACATCTGCTGATAGTGATTTGGGCACCGTGCCAAACTAGCAGTTTATTCAACATTTAGCTCGTCGCCGTTACAATTCTAAATTACTTCTTTAATGTCCATGGTTTCGTCAAAGCTAAACAGATTTATTAAACTTTTGCCCGCGTAGAAGTCGTTTATCGCTATCCCTTTAAAAACTGTCCAATTTTCTGCGATAAAAAGTACCTTCTATGGCTTCTATGCTTCCTCTAGACTCGAGCTATCTCTATACCAATTTTGATAAGAATCGGTTCAGCGGTTTAGCTGTGAAAGCATAACAAACACAGATAGACAAGTATGGACTAGGCGTTGCCCGCTTAGACGTCATTTATCTCGATTCGTTTGGGAACTGTCCAATAGGGAATATGCATGTTTTTTTTAAATCGCATTTCTCAACAAAATATGAAAATACCGTAAAAATGGATCAGCAAAAGTGAAAATAAAATAAAAATCGGCCAGGCAATACGGATGATACAAGTATTTTAAACTGCTGGTTAGACAGCGATTAGACAGAGAGATCCGATATCCACAGTAACAGTTCGGCCATATAAACTCCATGTTAAATTCTGTTTTGCGCTAGAAAGAGATAGGAACAAATGTTTGTTGGCTGATATCTTGGTTATTTTAATATCTATTCAAAAAATGTTTTTTCTCAACTGTTCTGTTTGTTACATGAATCAGCTTTTATTGAAGCTGAGAAAAAAGACTAGAATATTCCCTAATTTCCGGGATAAAAAATACCCTACTTGCTTTCCCGGGATTTAAGCTATCTTTATACCAACGTTAAAATCGGTAATTCTTATAAAATTAGTATAAACTTTGTCTATGGCTTGCTGTATTTTTGCACAGTGAAAGATAGTGTTAAGTAGTGTCTATATAGAGTAAATTTCAATGGATTTGAAGTAGAATTTCAGATTTATTCGCATTTTATACACTTTCGGAGAAAGTAGACGGAGCTCCGCCGCGGAGCTCTTATTTCTGGGCGGTTTGGCCCTCCGGGCCAGCTGAAGAACTAACATAACCTAAACTTACCTCATATTTATGATACTATCCGCCTTGGGTCCGGAATTGAAATTTTTCATGAGTATTAATAACTGCGAAAGTGTATAAAATGCGAATAAACCAGTTTTTCATGCAAACGAGTGGACTGAATAAGTTTTTACTGAACGGCTCTGTTTTCTAAACATCTTTTAAAATGAAAACACGTGCCGCGACCGCCGCTTCTTGTTACAGGTGACATTTACATTATTTCGCTAACCTTACAGTATCACACCTGCAAAAGCCGGATAGTTAAGCCGTGAAAAACATTATTATAATGATGAAATCATACAATAGATTATACAGACGGCTTGCAGCCTTGACTGCGCGTACGCAGCAATTGAAAATAAACTATATGTCTAAATATATGTTAACTTTGGAGTCGACAGTTGACGGCGCGTGAGTTGGCTGCGCGGCCAAGAGTAAGGCCGGGTTATGTTATGTCATCCTGGTGATGGATGGAGACAACCCTTGGACTTTTGCTCGTGACCTAGGTGTTTACATTTTAGACGAAATTCTGCTACCAAATTAATCATCTATTCGGTTGCTAGCATCTAGTTTTACTTGATAGCAGTAGCATAGGGTAAGTAGATAAAATCAAAAACCCGACTACGTATTAAAACTGTTACTTGTATACCTACAGTAAAGGTGGCGACAGAGACAGGAGACCGAGACAGGAGACCGCGACCGGAGACCCCGACCGTCACTTGACGTTAGGCAATGTATAAGCGACAGTTCGCGAGCGAGACAGAGACAGGAGACAGCGAGACGGTCGCTGCCCCGGACCAGTAGTGTCTCGTGTCTCCGGTCTCGGTCTCATGTCTCGGTCGCTTGTCTCTGTCGCGGCGCGAACGGCCACCTTAACACCCCGGGTAGCACAAGTTGTATTTTCTCGCTTGTCGCTCAGTGCGTCTCTATCGTTACAGACTAGAAAGAAAGGGAGATCCGAGCGACAAATATGTCGCGGGCAACTTGTGCTAGCCGTGCAGCACAATATCAAGACGTTTAAATAGTTATAAATGCTAAATGATCATTCAAAATAAATAATTATGAAAGAAATATATAGATGATTTTTAAATAGGTACCTATTCAATGATACCCCACTTGTCATAGTTCGTCAACTTATTTTTTTTTCTTTTTCACTATATGGTGTCTGGTGGCCGCCATATTGAATTTTGATTACTGTCATATCTTCAGTGACACTCACAAGAGTCAAAAGACTAGAACAAATCGATTCTCATAAGAATCATCAAAATCGGCCCACGTTTTTAGTTTCTAGAGCGCCACAAAGGAACAAACATACATACAAACATAGGCTGGTATTAACATAAGTACATAACTCCCCTTTGCGTCGCGCAGTCGGGTAAAAACGAGTCCCCGGCCCTTTAGGAGTTTCTCTTACCTATTGCCGCTCGGACGCTAGGGTTGCGTCGATACGCGTCGCTCGATACTTGATACACACGCAGCCAAACGCGGCCCCGACTAAACCGGCTCGGTCCGTCCTGTTGAGCTTGCTTGTGGTGGCTCGTGGCGCGTACGGTCGAGGCACGCACACATGCAAGCAAGAGATATACCTTTGTAGACGAACTACTGTTTATACTGCGGCAGTAATGATTGTAGCAGTATATTTCGTCCGCGTAAAAATCATTTATTCCTATACCCTTGGAAACTGTACAATTTTCCGATATAACTAGTAGCCTATGTCCGGGGTACAAGCTATGTGTATACCAAAATTCATTTTAATCTATCGGCACTGGCGCTAGTGTTGTTCATACATGACTTTTACGTAACAGTATTTTTGTGACATGACACATTGATACCTACGCATACGCTTGCCGCGTTCCCGACGGCGCTGACGACGCGGTCCCTACTAAACCGGCTCGGTCCGTCCTGTTGAGCTTGCTTGTGGTGGCTCGCGGCGCGTACGGTCGAGGCACGCACACATGCATGCCGCGCGACCTTAGATGAACTACTGTTCCATTTATACTATGACTGCTCTAACCGGATTTCTTAGATATATTAGATCGCAGGTTTCAATCACTAGGTCACTAGTATAATCTGTTCTTATGTTAAATACTATGTATGCAATTTCCGCTTGAATAAATCTTACCTGGAATCTGTTCCAGATGGTATAATCGTTGTTTATGGTATCGTCGATCAAGGAAGTTCTTTAGCACGTGACCTTAACGTCATACAAATAGAGTCTAAAAGGGGTGAAGGAGTTTCTTGGTCGTCTATAGGTACCTGGGAGATCGAGCCTCGCTTGGGTCGAAAGTGTCGAAACCCACTTTTCTTGAAGATGACAGCGTAGGCTTACACCCGTATTCACAAACAATACTTAAGGGATCCTTCACTGTGTAAACGCACTGCGTTCAATACAGCTTTCTAATTGGTCCTTTTTGACCGACCTTTTGTTTATGAGACGACTAGAGGACGCCCGCGACTTCGTACGCGTAGAATTAGTCTCCCGGCACTCCCCCCATTTATTCCCGTTGGGGGTCGATTTTCGGAAAATCCTTTCTTAGTGCTCACTTACATCATGAAAGGAACCCCGGTACCAAATTTCAAGTTTCTAGGTACAGTAGTTTCGGCTGTGCGTTGATATATAATTCAGTCAGTTTTGCCTTTTATATATATAGATTTGAACCACCTTGTGCGCTCGTGAGCACTGTGAGACCTCATAGTGACGTTTGTGAATACGGGTGTTAGTATTAGGTCCTTTAGGGTAAGGAATCTTAAAGAGCCTTCGCTCCGCAGTCGAAGTGGTATTCGGAATAGAAAAAACACGACAGTGGAACTTAAACAATCGCAAATGTAGATTCTGCTACTATGTAATAACTATTTTGGGAAATTGATGTAATTAATCCGGAACCGTAAAAACTAGCATCGATATTACGTAAACGTCTTTCATCTAGTACTGACGTGAGTTCCGGTGTTTAAAACAAGTCATAGACAAATGTACAGCTTATGCTGATATTGGAACTCGCTAGTTTGAAGTGGGTATATAGACTATGTTTAGCTCGCGTAGTTTCGTAATGTCAAGGTTACTCTTATATAATGTGAAATGGAAGGGTAAGAAAAGTTTAGTGGTGGAAGCCCCTGTTCCATATATTCCTACCGCCTTATCCCCCCTGATAGTGATATGTAGAATATTTTTCCTTCCCCACCGGTAGGGATAGATGGAAATAATATGTCCACTTTTCCCTCCTACCCCCAACTGGTAGGGATACATGGTCTTCCACCTTTCTCTACTACCGTGCCCCTTAGTAGGATAGATGGAATTTCTTCCACGTTTCTCTACTACCGTGCCCCTTAGTAGGGACAGTTGGAATTTCTTCCACTCATCCCTACTAACTACGTTTTTGGTAGGGATCGATGAAATTTCTTCCACGTTTCCTTACTACCGTACCCCTTAGTAGGGATAGATGGATTTTCTTCCACGTTTCTCTACTACCGTACCCCTTAGTAGGGTCAGTTGGAATTTCTTCCACTAATCCCTACTAGCTAGGTTTTTGGTAGGGATCGATGGAATTTCTTCCACGTTTCCTTACTACCGTGCCCCTTAGTAGGATAGATGGATTTTCTTCCACGTTTCTCTACTACCGTACCCCTTAGTTGCAATTTCTTCCACTCATCCCTACTAGATAAGTTTTTGGTAAGGATACATGGAATTTCTTCCACCATTCTCTACTACCGTACCCCGTAGTAGGGACAGTTGGAATTTCTTCCACGCATCCCTACTTTTACTAGCATAGATCATTCAGAGGGGGCATTCCACCTTAGTTCTCAAGGTTGGTTATAGTCTAGAAAATGCAAATGTGGTCTGTGTGCTCGTTGCCTTTCCTTGACATAGAGATTGCAGGTAAACTTTTAGTCTGTGGAACATTTTAAAAACAATGAAAGATTAGGGCATGAAGCATAGGGATTATACTTACATCTTGTGGGCTTCAGTATTGATAATTCTTTGCATTTATTTTCGCCGTTGCGTCGAGTCGTGCCCAGGCCGTTAGACCTATGGCATTTCGACACGCCGGGTCAGTAGTTTACTGTTGCGATTGTCACGCTATAAAACCGTAAACTTGATCCTAGGCTAATAGAAATAGTCGAATGACGACAGGTCAACCACCCTACAGGCAAATCTGTTAAGATGTGGTATTTTTACATGCTTTTATTTGAATTCACGTAATTCTGTTTGGGTTAGTTCTTACAAGTCAATGTGAACGTGTGTATGTGCGTATCTGTGTCGGTCCGTGGCGTCGTAGCTCACAAACGGATAGACAGATTCGGATGCGGTTTTTTTTATGAGAAAGCTAGTTTAATCCCAATGGTTTTTAGCTAGGTTTCATGAAAATCGGTTGGGCCGTTTAAGAGATATCAGCTCTGAAAGAAGGGGTCGGCGTTATGGCGGGGTTTTTTATCTATTTCTTTATTATATATAGATGTTGCCGGCGACTCCGTCCGCGTAGAAAAATACAACATAGCCTATGTTCATCAGGGATAATGTAAGATTCTAATGATGAAAGATTTTTTCAAATCGGTCCAGTAGTTTCGGAGCCTATTCAATGCAAGCAAACAAACATACAATCAAATCTTTCCGCTTTAGAATATGAGGGTAGACATACATTCATACATAGACTGTTAGACACATCATAACCCTTCTTTTCGCTTCGTGAAGTCATGTAAACAAACCACATTATAATCAGTTCGTTTCGGCGTGACACCACCTAGACAAAACCAATAACACTCCCCTTTTTTAATCTCGGGGGTTAAAAATAGAGTGGCTATTTAAATTCCTCGCATTCCCGAATGATAATACAATTAGTTTGGGCCTTAGCGTGTTATGCACCGTGCTGAGATCAGACCAATGGCATGGCGCCAATGTTTCGGCAAAGGCTGCGACGAATCTTAACGTGGCGTGGGCGGCGTATTTACTCCGAGATTTTTCTGCGCTTGGGTATACAGCTAAGCGATGAAAATTGAATGTTTTTATGAAGTTTCTATCTTATCTTGTTCAGCTTCCTTGACGCAGTGGGGTTTTTGTGTGTTTTCTACACATGCCGGAAAGTGCATTACGATTTTTTCCTATAGTCAGTCATTTCACTTGTTGTAATCTTCATAGAAACAGATTTAGTGTAAGCACTGCTGCTTGGCAGGGTAAGCAAGTTAGATGATACTATTTAGTAGATCAGCTAGATTTTGCTGAAGATTCGGTAATACAAATGGATATATATTAAGTCTCGAAAAATAGCCATGTCTGCCATGCGTCATGCTGACGAAATTCTAAGCTTTTCTGCTTCTCTTAGAATGTACTGTGTTGTATAAATAATAGGGTCGCATATTGAAACAGTTTTGTTACAAGTTTTCCTATCATCAAACAATATTTGAACACCTAAGTAAATAAACTACTTCAGTTCCTCTTGAGGTAAAATTCTGTGGGTCGCGACATGTAAATATATGGCGTCGCTTCCGTGGTAAGTGAAGCGACTGACAACTAAGCGAACTGCGCGATACTGAGCGATACTGAGCGATTACCCACTGAAGCGGCGTTATTCGTTTTCATAAAATCAAATATCAAATGATATTGCTTGGGGGTTATGGCTTTCGTGTGTAGAGTAAATCCAATACAAAAATGACGTTAAAGCGGTGATTTTAAAGATGGCGACCGCAATAAGGACCCTGTTCCACTAATCTGAAAATGAACAGCATAGTTAACGAGTTTTTACATAAGCTGCGTTATGTACACTGAAATGTCACCTGTCACCTGTCATGGTCAGGATAGCGCGGACCAACGCAAGCGACCGCGACGTGTCGCGAGATTTGTGGCATGTCTCTCAAATATTTATATGTACAGATGTAGTAAAATAACCTTTTCCATAGTTTTTCGACGGGTAATTCTTATTTATATTTCTCTCTCATTTGGCTTATTGATGGGTACTGAAGCTAATTGAGAAAGCAACATATATACGAACTTATCCGACAAAAAACGATGGGAAAGGATGATTCACTACATACATCGTGTCCCAAAACTCAACGATAGCCTGGTGCCGGGCGAGTGGCCAAGTTATACCAGTTCTGGAAAAAATAAGAAAAAAACTACAGGTTGTCCCAAAACTCAACGATAGCCTGGTGCCGGGCGGGAGGCCGTTTCGTTTCGTTTAATTTTGGGACACCCTGTATATTTGTTTGTTCCGCTGAAGTCGTCGGGCTAAGTCCTGCCTAAACTGTGTCACACAACACATACGAAAATACTGTGCTACCCTACAAACTCTCGAGCTTTCCGACATAAGGCACTTGTCCACCGCCGACGATGAGAGAAAAGCGAGTAGAGCTGCGATCTATTAATTTATGTGTCTCTTTTATTGACATTGGATCTATATCTTTTGTTTCGACAAACTAGTGGAGAGAGCTCTCGCCGGTAGTGTGAACAGCCAGCGATCTACTATTACCCCCTTACTAATAAACGTTGGGTAACGGTGATATAGCTATACAATGTTTTGTCCTTATCTGTCAAATCCAAATGTCACAATGACAGATAAGGACAAAACATTGTATAGCTATACCACCGTTACTCAACGTTTATTAGTAAGGGGGTTAATATATAAATGTGTCTCTTTGATTGACACGGGATCTATATCTCTTGTTCGTTTCTTGAGCGAGAAAATAGTCGATAGCTAATGTCTTCCTCGCCGGCAGTGGGACAAGTACCTAATCGCGACTCCATCTTTCAGAGCTGATATCTCTTAAACGGCTCAACCATTTTTCATGAAACCTAGCTAAGAACCGTCCAGAATAAATGAACTTTCGTTTAAAAAAAACCGCGTCCAATTCGGTCCATCCGTTTGGGAGCTATGATGCCACAGATAGATAGACAGGTATACACTTTAAACTTATAACGTCAATTTTGACAGGGGTAAAAAACACCAGTGTGAATGTCGATCCTTAAACAGAAAATAAACCCAAGACGCTGACATACGGAACAGTTTCGTTCTGGCGTTGTGCCAGCCGCAGGGGATACTTCTGTTCTATCATTGTTCAAATCGATTGTAGTCTTTTTAACCGACTTCAAAAAAGGAGGAGGTTATACGTTCCACTGTATGTTTTTTTTTTTTTTTTTTTTTTTTTATGTATGTTCACCGATTACTCCGTCAATTGTGGACCGATTTTAAAAATTCTTTTTTGGTTTGATAGAGTATACTTCCGAGGTGGTCCCATTGTCAGCAAATCTGAATCTGATGAAGGGATCAGTGAGGAATTGAGGGAACTCCTCAAATATTGTATGCAAACATATAGCGATTTTAGTATTTTTAGTAACAAGTGTAGCATTTGCATTCAGAAAGTGTCACTTGGTGAAGCGGAACTGATGATGAAGACCACAGATGGCCACCGGAACTCCTCAACGGTACCGATTTCAAGGGTGGCGATAAGATATCTCGATTAAGTTAGTTGAGCAACTACAACGAAGCACATTTAATTGTTTTAAAATGACTATGATTTTCCCGCGGCGTTGCTTGCGGCGAGCTTGAAATGTCTTAAAGTTTCATATATCAACTAAGAAGTGGGACTACATAAGCTTATTATGATCACTAAAAAGTGTAAAATAAAATAAATGTTTTAAAAAACAAAAAACCGCCTTCAAAAACGCATAAAATAACTTCTACTACTAGGTACTTAGTAGTAGGTACCTATCCTATTAGGTTAGTCTAACTGAAGTCGGCGACCACAATATTTTCAACAAAAAGCCGACTTCAGTTAGACTAACCTAATAGGATAGGTACCTACTACTAAGTACCTAGTAGTAGAAGTTATTTTATGCGTTTTTGAAGGCGGTTTTTTGTTTTTTAAAACATTTATTTTATGTTAAACTTTGTTAATATAATCTGTATCGTTTGTGTTGTAAATATTATAGTATAAATAGTTATAGTTTGTCTCCGGCCTTTTAGGAGTTTCTGTTACCTATTGCCGCTCGGGCGCTCGGGTTGCGTTGATGCGCGTCGCTTGATACTAAGGCACTGGTCCCACCGCCGGCGAGTAAGCAATGAACTATCGGCGATTTTCTCGCCCAAGAAACGAACAAAAGATAATCGCTCCGGTGTAAAGAAAAGAGAGAGATATATATTTATAGTTCATCGCTGGCTGTTCACACTACCGGCGAGGACTCTCTCTACTAGTTTAGCGAAACAAAAGTATATATCCCGTGTCAATAAAAGAGACACATTCAATTTGGCAGCATGGCTTCTCGAACGTATAAGGCTGCCTAATTGAGAATACACGCGCTTAAATGTGTTTTGCTCGCTCTGACGGGACTACTTAAACTCGCCGCTTGGAAATTCACTCCTGCATTCGCCCACTTTTGCTTTTGAGAGAATCACTACCCAGTGCCTTACGCACGCAACCTAACGCGGCGACGGCGCGGCCCCGACTAAACCGGCTCGGTCCGTTCTATTAAGCTTGCTTGTGGTGGCTCGCGGCGCGTACGGTCGAGGCACGCACACATGCATGCAAGCGATATTCCTTTGTTTGAAGTTGAATTACTGTTAGTGCTTAGAGGGATGGTCCATTTAAAGTGATATGAAATTCGTTGCTCGGCTTTTTTGACGTAAGGCGAGTTATTTTTTACCACATTCGCCTTCAGACATGCAAAAATTGCATCATTGCATGCATGATCTTATCAGTTTTATATATCTGATATTCAAATGATACCTTGAATTCTGACAAAATGATTTATTTGCGTCTCTGTGGTTTTGTATAGCAAAACACAGTGAACTCGGGTGCTGGTCTGGATTTCGGGTTTATGGCGAGACGGATGGACCGATTTGGATGCGGTTTTTTTTAAATGAACGCTAGTTTAATCAGCATGGTTCTTAGCTAGGTTACATTAAAATCGGTTGGGCCGTTTAAAAGATATCGAACCCCAAAGAAGGAATTGAAATTGTCGAAGTATGTATGCTATAAATATCATAGATTATTAATTATACATAAAAAAAACAATGCAATGAAGGTAAACAGGATGTACAAAGGCGAACTTATCCCTTTTCCTTTATTTTTTTAACCACAACTGACACTAACAAAGCTACAATTTTCGCAAGGCCTACAGTTTTATAGTTCTTCACTGACGAGTGACGTCCTACTTCCTTGTAATACTTTCAATTAACACCTGCCCAAACAATATGTGAAATAATGTAATAATAGGGGCGAGTATTGCACGATTTGGTTGCCAAGGTGCTGCTGCCGAGGTCAGTCACGGGATTTCATACGTATGTCACGCGTTACGCATGTATTGCGTAATCATTCGATATTTTGACCCCCGACGCAAAAAGAGGGGTGTTATAATATAACTTCAGTGTCTGTGTCGCTCTGTGACGTCATAGCTAATAAATACTAAAAAGAGAATAAAATAAATATTCAAGAGGGGCTCCCATACAACAAACGTGATTTTTTGCCGTTTTTCGATAATGTTGTTTAGATAATGGTACGGAACCCTTCGTTCGCGAGTCCGACTCGCACTTTGCCGGTTTTTTATCTTCTCGGTTGTTATAAATTAGTATCTTACATATGAACACTGGCGATGTGCTAAAAATCGGGACAATTGGCGTCCCGATCAAGGGTAAATCTGTACGCCCCGCAGAAATCGGGACGTCTGGCAACACTATCAAAAAAACCCTGCAACCTCTTTGTTTTGATAAAACAACGCTATATTTGATCCTAAGTTGCCACATGTTTTTTGTTAATTTTTAAATTGAAACTAGATTTTCTGGCGGCGATCCAAAAACGAATAAACAAGCGTTACACAACATTAATTCTCGAGAAACTAAGTTATGGCTAGGGTTTCTCATTTCTCGACCTTTTTTATTTCCCGGAGCACGAGAATTCTCGACCACTATTTCCCGGGAATTCCCGGGTTGTCGAGAAATACGGAAATTTTAAAAAATATATGTGATTTAACAATAAAACTTCGCTTTTTATGCAATATTCAACAACATTTATTAATCAACAACGTTTATTTTTAATGTCATGTGACTATAACTATAGAAAACTTTAATAAAGCGAAATAAACTCTAGCGAGATCTTTTAATCATTATTTCTACAAACAATTAGAACTAAATAGTCTTTTTCTTTGGAATAAACAAATAAAATATCTTCTAAAAACAATGTCATCATGTCACCACAATAAAACTTAGTACCTTACATACTAAATAATTTACTTTAGTCTCTGTCTGTTCTACAAACTTTTCTTTCAAGTATGTAACATAAAATGACAGTTTTTCAATTAGGTATAAAAAATAACAATCAGACTAGCTTAATAATTACGACACGAGTAAGATACCTTAGTTTAGTCTTTGTATCAACTTTTCAATATTTGTTATAAATGGACAGTCTTTTCGTTACTACGTAACGTACGTAAACATAAGAACCTAATAAATAATTAATAATCTTAGACTAATTACAATCACAATTTAAAGCGGAAACTGCTTCAAAATCAAAAGCTAGCCCACTATGTCTTGTTATTAAGGAAATAAGCCTTTAAAAATACGAGGGCATTTATAGCATCATCTGACAATCGGTTTCGTATTTTCGTCACAAAGTTTCCAGACAAGGAGAAAACCCGTTCATTTTCTGTCGACGTAGGCTTTACTGACATAACAGCTTTATACAAGTTTTCCAGATTTGGTGTTCTTTTGCCAGTTGATTCATATAACTGAAACTCTTTTTTAATCAAGCTTCTTGTTAAAACAGTTTCAATATTGCTCGTAGTGTCTGTGGCTGCCATTTCAATAGCCTGTTTTAGTTTCAGCTCAAAGGATGTAGCTTGCTCGAGTTGCTCGTTTTCTGATGTCTGTATTAGAGTGTCATCTTCATCTAAATTAGAGCTGCTAGGAAATAATCTATTGTACAGTTCTTCTGTAAATCGTATCAAAGCTGTCTTGGTGCAATTGCGTGTACCACTTTCATTATAGTTCTGAAATATGGTTGGGTTGTGAAGGTATTTAACTAATGTAATCAAGTTAATATTGCGCCTATTTTCAATTTTGCTCATCAGATGGTCCACGAACGTTGTGGCTAAATTGTTTTCCATAGACTTTAACTTATTTATCAGCACGTCTATTATTGCCTCCGATGTCAAAATAGTGGCATCTTTCCTCGATAACGCTTCAACAGACAACTTAACCGGGTGTAAAACTGCCAACAATGACTCTAAAACATCAATGTTGGCGTCTCGCCACATTGAGGACATATTTAAATCGATCAATGCCTTTTTAATTGCATTTTTGCGAGCGCAAACGCTTTATTATGTTTTTAAATTTTTTGACTGAATTTCTCGATTTCTCGACCACTTTTTTCTCGTCTCGAATAAGGCAAAATTTCCCGGGAATTCTCGGTTCGAGAACTCTCGAAGAGAAACTCTAGTTATGGCTGTTAATTTTTATAAAACTAACTAACAAAGCTTTTGGCCATTCATCGTACAGTCTACAACATATATTGTTTTACCTGACTGCTCAAGAAAAAGGATTTAAGATTTCGTATGGTGAAACTTCGGAGTCTGTCTATTCTGTATGTTACACCAGTTTTTCTTTGAACTATAGAACTTGAAAGTTAGTATAGTCGTATAAATTACTTGTCCGCATCGGTTATTAGTAAAATAATTATTTAAGCAAGCAAAACGCTTCTTTTTTTAAAACTATATATTTCAGGATTTATTTCAGGACTATTTTGCAGAACCCTATTTATTACGTTAGTTTTATAATATTATATTTTTCGGAATAAAGCGTTTTGTAAAAATATGGTTATGAAATGAATCTGTTTGTGAAACGTTTTTTAACAAGTAATGGTAAACCACCAACCTCGCAGTTTTCTTATAGAGTGGGACAGAGCATTGGACTCGCTAGCGAGTACTGTAATTGTAACTCATGGTAAGGGTCACATATAGGGAATGCAAATAACCGGTTATAACCGGTTTTAACCGGTTATTTTAATACAAAAACGGTTAATAACCGGTAAAATTGCATTTCCTAGTCACATAGCATCAGGTGAGAATGGTGAGACTGAGGTTAAACGCAAACTCACACTAGACTTAATAAAATAACTGAGTTTGGTACGTACGGACTAATTCCGGGAATGCATGCCCTATATGGGAATTAACAATAGTTCTTTCTCATTAATTAGAACTGGCGACGATGCGAGCTCAACATTACATCATAGATTAAAGATGATCTACTATCTCAGTTGGATGAACATCGTTGAGGCTTAGACATAGATATGTGACATGTGAATCGCTTATCAGAAAATATAGGGTCATCATGACAGACAGATAGACATCATAGCGGTCTTATTATGATTCCTGTAGTGTTCGGTACAAAACCCTAAGAACAACTTGTACATTTTGCGCAAAGATTTTGATCTAGTTACGAACTACTGCTAAATGTGCTTATTAAAACCCAATGTTTATTATTTTTATTACCTCTGCAAATTAATATGGGTTATAAATTATATCTACAAGGTGTCCCGTACATCGACGTTAACCCGCCTCGGGCTGATAGAGCAGCTAAAAAGCTATCGATTTAACATCAATGCATGTTTAGCAATTTTTATTAGTTTCGGAGACATTGAGTATTATAAACTGATTTTTTGTAATTTTTGCAGAAACAAACTTTATGTCATTACACTGATAATTCTAATAATGTAAGATACCACTGAAACATTACACAGGTTTTTTTGAGACAAGGACATAAGGGAAAATTACAAAAAATCGGATTATAATGCTCAATATCTCCGAAACTAGTAAAAATCGCTGAACATACATACTTGAACGTTAAATCGATTGCTTTTTAGCCCTAGGCGGGTTAACGTCGATTTACGGGACTGTATGTAATCAATCGAGTTCTCGAAAACTGCTCTAACTATTACAATGAAATTTTGCAATATATCATCATCCATTGAGTAGTTCCTAAGGCCATCTTCCATTCCCATCAATATACCAGCTCGATGTATTGTAATAATATTTAAATATTTTATACACTTTCAAATGCATGAGTCTGTCATACTATTCAATCGGCTGTAGCAACAAATCGAAGAAAATATAATAACTAATACAATTCGTAACAAACTGATTACCTCGGGCCTTGAGCGATAACGAAGTGATAACGCCAGCCTGGAGTCATCGATCATGTTATTTTGTAGTATATAATGTCAAGAATAATGCACAGTACCCTTGTGTTGAGGAAGATTATCGGGTCCCCGTGCGGCAAGCTTGTTAGGTTATCTTTTGAGTTGGTAGTTTCGAAGTTTACCCATAGATGGCGTTAGTGGTAGATCGTTTGCGTGACTCGTGCGCAGCGAGGTTAATCGTTTGATTTCATTTGGTATTCGGTTGTAGAAGCCAATAGAACAATGATTTAGAACAAAATTCAAGCACATAACGCTACTCTTTCTTGTAGCGCTGGTTACATTGATGATATTGACATTCATTTGTACCTACTACATGCTTATATTACAGACACATTATGCCGATGCATCTCCGTAGTTGTTTCGGAATCTATATATATAAAAGGCAAACCTGACTGACTTATATATCAACGCACAGCCGAAACTACTGTACCTAGAAACTTGAAATTTGGTGCAGGGGTTCCTTTCATGATGTAAATGAGCACTAAGAAAGGATTTTCGGAAAATCAACCCCCCAACGGGAAGAAATGGGGGGAGTAGCGGGAAACTTATTCTACGTGTACGAAGTCGCGGGCGTCCTCTAGTTAACTTATAAATCTCGTGATGGTTGGTTATTAAATTTGTCTTTTCTGGCTTTTAATCCTGGTGTGACTGGTAGGTCCCATCAGCTTTTAGGAAGTGTCAAAACGATAGCTTGTAAGAACATTAACAAGAAATATTCAAAGATGACATCAAATTGCATTATTGTCAAATAACTGCCACTCTGTTTACGCTTTTCAGTACCTAATTTAAAAAGCAGAAAGAACATGAAAGTCCAGGTTTTTGGTTTCTTGTATTTAGGAGAGCTTTGTTTTCATGGTTAGTGTATAATTATTAATTTTTAATACATAACAAAAATAAAGTATTTAGGGAAAGACTAAAATGACAATAGTCAAACATATGACGAGACAAATGTAAGTTCGAGCGCGATTTTGGTAACAAATTGGTATATTTGGCGGGTTAATATTAATTGTCTCTTTATGTTGACAATTAATATTAACTATCGTCATTTTAGTCTTTCCCTAAATACTTTTTTTAAATCACAATCGGTTCAAGACGTTTCGTAATCGTCTTGATCCTTTACAATAAACATCGCCCATGTAACGTGTCGTCGACCTCTTTCGTTTTAAGCAAAAACGGCCGGCCATTTTAGTGTTTTTTGCCGATGTAGACCAAACTTGGCTGCGATATCTTGCGGCCATGAAGTTAGCGGGCTTTGAGATTAATCCTACGTCCATACTAATACATATTATACTAGTCGTTGCCCGCGACTCCGTCCGCGCAGAAAAATAAAGCATAGCCTATGTTACTCAGGGATAATGTAGCATTCTAATGGTGAAAGAATTTTTCAAATCGATCCAGTAGTTTCATAGCCTATTCAATGCAAACAAACAAACAATCAAATCTTTCCTCTTTATAATATACAACATTGAGTCTGTCTGTTTGTAAAGCCTTCATGGCTCCTTCTTTGATGCGAAGATAGCTTGGGCGCAGAAAGGGACATACAATGTATTGATCGGAATAATTATCAATGGCAAAATATATAATGATAGGTTAGGTTAGGTTAGGTTAGGTTAGGTTATTTTTTGGTGATCATTTACTATTTTCGGCAGTAAAAAGTGTTTTTTTTGGCGTTACATTTTACTATATCTGGTGATCCGTTAAACATAAGCCTTATTAAATTGATAAATCCCCGATGTAGGCAGCCCCTTCTTTCAGAGCTGATATCTCTAAAACGGCACGACCGATTTTCATGAAACCTTTAAAAAAAAACTTTAAATCGGTTCCAATCCATCTTAACCGTCAGCGTTGGTAATGTCTTGGGTTTGTAGTCTTAGGTTCAGGTAGCGTGTGTATTTAAATCTAAGTTCACACGTAACTCAATCACACGACGTTTGAATAAAAAAAAAATCGGCCAAGTGCGACTTGAACTCGCGTGGAGAGGGTTCCGTACATACGTTTTTTTTATCGATTTCTTAAAGGTTTTCTTGTAATCTGTAAGCAATGAACTACATTTTTTATTTTTTTATTTTGTGCCCATTTGTTTCGGGAATCAGGGGGAAATGGTCAAGTTTCGTCTTCTTTCATGATTAAAACTATTATTTTACAACAAAAACAAAAATATATTTGAGATCCTAATAACGAGCCCTTTCATTTGATATATGACACAGTTAGGTTAGCAAAACTTTTTTTTTTAATTTCCTAATTTGTCCCCCGAATCCCCCGATAATGTCCCTTATTAAATAAATATTTATTTACTTTGTTTGGTCATCAATTTACATATGTGTACCAAATTTCAACTCAATCGGTCCAGTAGTTTCGGAGCAAATCGGCTGTGGCAGATGGACAGACGCACGAGTGATCCTATAAGGGTTCCGTTTATTAATTTTTTGTACGGAATCCTAAAAACCGCTCATCCCATTGATTATATTTTTAATTATTCGTCGTCCCGCTGTTCTTACAACCCCACAAGCCTCCCAATAAAAACCTAGTTATTCTATAGCCTTTTTACGTGGCTAAAAAACTGCAACAGTATTTAAACATGATGCCGTCTCACTCCCGCCGGACTGTGCGCGTGCGACAGCCAGCGATGCGAATAATAGAGGTTTGGTACACGATCTATGAAATTACTAATAAATATTGATAATGGAAGGAGTGTATGGCGAGACAGTTTGGAATAGGGACAATAAAGTAGTGCAGCACTGGGCCGAGATTAGGCGTCAAAAACCCTCTCGTCTTTGACCTGTTATCGTATTGTCAACTTTTTGACAGCTCTTATTTACTTGACAGTAATAGCGGCTGAGTTAAATATTTTTCTTAAGTAACTAAATGAAAAGCAGGCTTTTAAAAACCCGACTGCATTTTTTGTTATTGTAATTAAACCCGTTTATTAATGCTACTATATTCTTACCTCTATATATTTGAGATGTTCACTTTAAGGCTTTTCAAATGATACCTATATTGTAATAATTAAAAGATTTTGTTGACATAAATAATTGTCATTTTGCCATTGTTGTTATTTCAATTTTAACAGTTTAGGTATCGTATGTCAGCCGGGATGGTGAAAGGATTCTAACGATACCACACACATTTAAATCGGCTCAGGCGTTTAGAAGTTATGGTGGAATAAAGAATCGTAAGATACCTACATACATGAACCCTGAAAACATTACACTCCTTTTTTCGGGCAGTCGTGTAAATAGTTCGTTTTGCCCACCGAAAACCGGAATCAAAGGTGATGTCATCAAAGTAGTCAGTACATGTCTGTCGTAGGCAGTCGATGAGTCATTGTCAATTGTAAATAGGATTTTTTTTAAGCTATTCTAGCCTACTCGGCGAGTAAGCTGTTTTCATGTAACTGATGTTTTACAACTTTGTATGGACGCCAAACATTTATTTTTTCAAATCCTTATATATAAAAGATTCGTTTTCAACAGAGATAAGTACATAAGATTTATGGTACTTAATAGAATTGGTTAAGAACTTTGATTGGTGGTCAAAATTGAAAAGTAGGTCATCATTTTTATGGGAAAAATACGATCCGGTTGTCACCTTCCAACTCCATCATCAGATCAGGTCTCAGACCTCATTTCCACCTGTAAAAATACCTGACATAGCTTTCCCACAGTCACCAGAGGCCCTTGCCAAGATGCACTACGCTAACTAGCGTTTCTATTCGTTTCGTTTTTAAACCAATCGCGTCACTGGTACATGACGTGGTACGAAAAGTCACGTGATCTACCAGTGACGCGATTGGTTACAAAACGAAACGAATAGAAACGCTAGTTAGCTTAGTGCATCTTGGCAAGGGCCTCTGTTGCAAGAAATCTTCGACTTCTGCCCCTGGCATTGCTGATGTTCATGGGCGACGGTGACTGCTTCTGCTTACCATCAGGGGCACGTTTTATAAAGCTACAAGACAATTGTACAGGTCTAAACTGGCAACACTGCTCAAATGACTGGTCGACATTGGTCGAGGTTGCGTCAAATGGAAACTTGTAACCTGTAAATTGTAACTTGTAGCTTTATAAAACAGGCCACAGGTGGTCCGTCTGCTCGTTTGCCTTTTACAGCTATATAAAAAACGTCCGGTACCGTACGACAATAACTTGCAACTTTGCAAGACACTTAAGTCTACCTCTAGGCACCGTCGGAAATTTCTTGTGAGCATTTGTGACCTTGGACACCATACAATAGGGGATATTCATGACTTCTTTCACAGCTTCAATAAAAGCTGATTCATGTAACAAACAGTAGAGAAAAATGCTCCTAACGCATAATGCCCTAAATCTGGAAAATGTTTAAAACGCATAATGTCCTAAACGACACAATATATAGATTAACAGAATCGACGGAGCTCCTATTTCTGGGTGCTTTGGCCCTCCGGGCCTGCTGCAAAACTAACATAACCTAAACCTACCTCATATTTATCCCGTTCGACTGTAGTTTGTGTTATTTAACCGGATATGCATGTGTGTCATTTTGCGTCTAGGACATTTTGCGTCTAAGGCGTTTTGCGACTAGGACATTTTGCGTTTAGGGCGTTTTGCGTCCATAAAATAAGGCATTATGCGTCTGACCTAATCATTTTTGAATAGCTGTATAAGTAACCAAGTTATAGGCCAACATAGATGTGTTCCTATTTCTAGCAAAACCAAATTTACATGTAGTTTATATTGCTTATGTGTTACATGACGTTACGCGGCGTTTCGGGGCTCTCTGTCTAATGAGCAGTTTAAAATGCTTGTATCATCCGTATTTCTTGGCCGATTTTTATTTTGATTTCATATTTGGTGGTCTTTTTCAGTATTTTCATATTTTGTTGAGAAATGCAATTAAAAAAAAAAACATATTCCCTATATTCCATTGAATAGGGCATTTATTCATGTCTTCGAGTTTACATAATGTATTCCAAATTTCAGCCCATTTATTTTCAGTAAGAGAAACCGGTTCAAATTCAGCTTGTAAAATGTGAAATAAACAATGACAAACAAGCAAAAAAACATGTGAAGTTAAATGAAACCTTGTAAATACTATTTGATTAGTTACTGTTACATTACTTAAGTGTTATCACAATTAACTATTTAAAAAACTTGCTCAATACTGGTATGACTGATTTGGTGACAAATTTACGATTCAAAAGAAAATAGCTCTTAATGGAAAGAACTTGAGATTCTGAGCGCATTGCCTAATAAGCAATGCTTTTAAAGAACTGGTACTGGTTATGTTTTCGCAAATTGATACATTGGTAGCATTTTGTTTGGTGCAAGGTTAAAGATCAAAGCGTTCCTAGGGCCTGTTGTTTGGTCAGTAGTTAAACTTACTAATTGTTAAAAATCGTAACTAATGACTAACCCCCTTACTAATAAACGTTGAGTAACGGTGGTATAGCTATACAATGTTTTGTCCTTATCTGTCATTGTGACATTTTAATTACACAGATAAGGACAAAACATTGTATAGCTATACCACCGTTACTCAACGTTTATTAGTAAGGGGGTAAATCTCCCTAAAAGTGCCCTCGCGGGCTACGTCTTTATTTAGACTGAAATCTAAATTGGCATAAACTCGATTGTAGAAACTTGGTAATCCATATAGCTTGAAAATCACTCGTTAATTGATTTCAGTCCTGAAAACAGCTTTAACAAGTTGTATGTAACTCGATATGTATTTTTTCTGTACCTAGGTATGTATTTTTTTCTTTTAAAATACATACCTACGTCTTATGCAGATCTTGAGAAAATTATTTGAAGAGGATGTATATATTTGAAACTCGCTAGAATAGGTGTTTTTAGGATCAAAAGGAAAAAACGGAACCCTAATAGGATCACTTTGTTGTCCGTCTGTCCGTCTGTCTGTGTGTCAAGACCCTTTATCTCGGGAACGCGTGGAGGTATCGAGTTGAAATTTAATCCATATACACATATCTACAGTCCCTTGAAGATGTGAAAAAATCAAACTTCTTCATTTACGTAAAAAAAAGATACGGCCCTTTATTTCGCCAAAAACGTGTATTTCGACCCTCTCGAGGGAATCAAAATGTATAGGGTATTTCCCATTGACCTAGAACTATGAAATTTGGCAAGTAACACCGTCTTTTACTACAAGTATAGGAAAAAATCTGAAATCTGTACATTTTTAGTTAAATCACAAAAAAACAGGGTCTTTATGCAAGGAACGGCGGCGGTGCAAATTTTGAATTGAATTGTCCGTGTCATGTGGGGATGGGTGGTCGGTGGGCGAGTCTTGTCCGGTTTTTTTTATTAGGACTCGTCAGACTGCCCTCGTAGAATTTCATCTAAATATTAAATAAATCGTCCGCTATATCGTGTGTCCTGGGCCACGCGCCAAACCACTTTTTTGATACAGAAATCTACCGAACAGGTTCTGTTAAAACTCGATTTTGGTGCGGTTCCGATAGTAATTGTTTGGTCGCAACTGCAGTTTTAACTTGTCAATGTTAATGTAATTCAGTTTGTAACGCGGCGCTTGACCAACAGAGGGCGCTGTTGTCAATTATTGATACAAACCAAAAATGTTACAAATGTGGAACGTCAGAGAAATGGAGAAAGTATTTATGAAATCGATATTAATTTTAGGCTTATGTTTAACGGATCACCAGATATAGTAAAATATAACGCCAACAAAAAAAACCACTTTACTGCCGAAAATGGTAAATGATCACCAAAAACTAACCTAACCTAATTTGGTGACCGTTTACTTATTTTAGTGCTCATTATATTTCTTGCCTTAATTTTATAATGTAATACATACAATATTATATGACCTTAAGCATGCAGCTTGATTTAAATAACAACGTGTATCGTTAAATCAGCAAATAACCGGTAAATTAACTGCAATTGCAATTTATTCGTGCAGGGTTTTTTAACCCATCTAACATATCATATCTGGTATCGATGAGGAAAATTGTTACAAGGAAAATAAATAACTTAACGGCAGTATTGTGCCCCGGTTTACTTACAATCTTGGAAAAACACATTTTAGAATGATTTCACGAAACATTTGAAGAGACGACGCCCGCAACTTCGTACGCGTAGAACAAATGTCCCTCAATTTTAACCCCTTAGGGGATGAATTTTCAAAATATTCCTGCTTAGTGCCCCTCTAAGATATCCAAGGAATATTCTCTTGAAATTTCAAGTCCCTAGGTCTTGTGGTTTCGGCTAGGCATTGATCGATCAGCCAGTCAGTTTCTCTTTTAATATTGTGTCCTTACCTATGAAATTGGCGTTATTTTTACGTGTTTCATTTCGTACGGAATTTATTCATTTCAATTTTAACTTCCAAATTATTTTTAAATTTCATTAATACAGTATGTTACAAAGGTTTTAGATACAAATAATATGGTTCAATTTCTTACTTAGTGTTTAAAATTAAAGTGTGAACTGAACTCTTTTCATGTGCTTTGAGTTCAAGTGTTTCAATTAAGCAGAGTTTAATGAAGCTAACTATTTTTAAGTAATTAAGATATGTATAATATAGCTTAGAAGTGTCCAATATTCCTGACAGAATTTTGTTTGGTTTGCATTTGACGTTATTAAATAATCCGCAAAATTAAATGTATGAAAACCACCGTTTTCATAAAATTCTCCATATTAAACGCCAATTTCATAGGTAAGGACCTAATATATATAGATTAAGCACACATTTAACTATCTACTTCTGCTCAATGATATTTTATATTTAGATATTTTATGCTCATACTAAGCACATTCAAAACACGTCACCAACTAACAGTTGCTAAGCTACTATGGTTACGATATTCCTACAGACAAAGACGGCAATCCGTACCAAACGCTATTGTTAAAAAGAGATAAATAGTTATTTCAAATTGCTCGCCATTCCCGCCAAGATTTCGTGGATCTTAAGCATTGATCTTAAGTAGGGTCTTGGTGGCATAATTGGTAATGCGCCTGCATTGGCCCGGATTGCCAGAGGAGATGTAGGTTCGAATCCTGCCTAAGACCGACGAAATTTGGTCGCTTTAATATAATTACAAATCATACTATCGCTACATTTTATAAAACAAAGTCCCCCGCTGCGTCTGTCATGTGTATGTTCGCGATTATCTCAAAAAGTCCTCGATTAAGTTTTATCCGGTCTTCACCATCAGTTAGGGTGTTACCAGACCAATCGATCGATCGTCGATCGACGGCATCGATCGATGGTAGAATTGATTAGTCGACGTCGATCGATAGTTTCTACCAGACCAATCAATCGATCGTCGATCGATGGCAGAATGGATTAGTCGATCGATAGTTCCTTCATCAATTAAAGCTATCAAACCAGTCGATCAACATCGACCGGCAATCGACCGATTGGTTAGTCGAACGATATCCGTCGATCGATAGTTCCTACCAGACCAATCGATCAACGTCAATCGATGCCGTCGATCGGCGATCGATCGATTGGTCTGGTAACACCCTTAGATTATTTTTCACGGAAGGTTTCTATGTATAATCAATTCTGGTTTATGTACAGGTGTTACAGAAAACTCACATATACTGGCTGGTCGCTAGTAGTTATTAATGTAACTATCACATAATTAGGGCTCTTGTGACACCAGGCGATTTACTGTCATTAGGTTCAAATGGAAAATCGTCCACTTGAAATTATACGTCAGTTCAGAAAAATAACCATTTGAAATACAACAAAAAGGAAAATTGTCCATCTGGAAAAACGTCTAAAATGGAATCATGTCCCATGGTAAAATTGTCCAATATGACATTGGACGAAAAAAATATGTCCATTTGTATTTACGTACACTCAGAAATATGACCAATTGTAAATACGTCCTACCGGAAATTTGTACAATTTATATTATATTATATGGTCTTAATTCATATTACACTACATTCACTTGTGCGTATTTCATTTTGGTCATAATTTATAATGGACAAAATTCCATTGGGACTTAATTAATTTACGACGAAAATAAATTTGGTTGTAAATACTTTTGAGCACAATTACATTTTGACTGAATTCACTTTGGACACTATTACTTTTGACCCATTTTCAGAATGGTTATTTCACGTGGACGATTTTCCATTTGTACCTAATGACAGTAAATCCACCAGGCGTGACCTAGTTTCACAAGTATTTAATAATTGAGATGTCAAATTGTTTACCAAACGTCATTACGGCCGAGTCAGCCACGACTGAACAACGATCAACTCTTTTGAATTGTTTACGGCTATCGACGCCCAGGTTAATAGAATACAACTTACCTAATGGAATGGCTTATTTCGTGACAACAGGTATTTCGTCTAGATGTCAGTTTTTTGTTGAATTTGTTTGTTTGTAACGAATAAATGTTTTTTCTTTCTTCATTCCTTTCTAAAATGTAGGCTCGCAATACAACTGAACTATATTAATTAATAACTAAAGTCGCCGTTAATAGAATTTGCAAAAGATGTAAACAAAACCAAATAAACCAATCCACCATGATTACTCGATAATCACGTACTTTTAAAGATCAAATGAGGTCTTTGCAACAATTTATACACTAGATCATTATTTTCATATTAAGTTTAAGATGAAATAACTATTCATTATACGCTATGTGTTTGTCTGTGGCACTGTAGCTCTTAAACCGGTGAACCGATTTCAATGCAGTTTCTTTTATTTGAAAGCAGGTTTTCTAGCGGTGATTCAAAGCTAGGTTTGATGAAAATCAGTTCAGCCGTTAAGAAGATATCACCTCTAAAAGAAGGGGTTACCATAATAACGGGGGTCTTTATCTACATACATTGAATCACGCCTGTTTCCCAGAGGGGTAGGCAGAGATCACTTCTTTCCACCTGCTATGATCCTGACGGATCTCTTTCGCTTCTTCCACATTCATTCATCGAGTCATTCACGCACGTCGGTTTCGGGTAC
Source organism: Acleris cristana (assembly GCA_948252455.1). NCBI lineage: Eukaryota > Metazoa > Arthropoda > Insecta > Lepidoptera > Tortricidae > Acleris > Acleris cristana. The sequence goes on along the minus strand of OX411800.1, from coordinate 5,142,573 downwards.
TTAAGATTCGGCCCTTTTCCAGTATTTTTATCTACATAACATAACATTAACTCACGCCTTCATTCCCAGAGTGGGGTAGGCAGAGCCACAGACTCACCAACAACTCCAAAAACTTGTTGATAATTCTGTGACCACATTTTGCACAACCAGGCTAAGATGTTATCCAGTGTATTAGTGACAGGTTGCAAACCCATCGCCTAACAGCACTACACAGCCTTTAGTCCCTTAGTCGTCTCTTACGACATCCACGGGAAGACATGGAGTGGCAACATTCTAAACACGGCATAAATAGTTATAAATTCATGTCCTGCCTAACATTAAGGGCCCCCGCACATTAGACCACCAGTCGCCGCCACTTAAACGCGACCACCAGTGGTTCAGTCAGACCACTGCACGCCGCCACCAGTGGCAGCCACTGGTGGCTGGATGGGGCCACAAGTAGTAGCCACTAGTGGCTAGAATACATTGTTCATGTGGTCATGTGTGCGCGCGAATCGAACGACAAAACGCGGCCACAAGTAGCGAGCGCGGTCGACTCGCGCAGCTTGTGGCTCGGACGCGGCCACTCAAACGCGCCGATGCTATACAAAATGGGAGAAACGCGTCCGCAACTTGTGGCGGCCACTAGTCGGTCTAATGTGGTCGCCACTAGTGGCTCAATGTGTGGCAGCTCTAATATCTTCCATTTTTTCTCAGGTGCGAGGTGGTAGCACAGGGGCGCCGCCACCGGCACCACCAGCGTTGGAGGAGAAGCGGTCGCCGCTGCAGCCTCAGCAGCAGGGTAGGGCTGCGCCGCCGCCCCAACCCCCGCCTCCAGTGCTGCAGCCAGGTAATTGATAGGGTATCCAGTTTGGTCAGCAGCAAAAAAACAGTAGAAGTGTCAAGTGGGCGTGTAACGTGTGGCACGGTTATGCGCAGTTCCGCATAACCTACCATACTTTTGCCGCGATCGCTTATTTCGATATTTCAATATTTCGATATTTCTAAAATAGGAAATAAATACACCAACTTTGATGTATGGTAGTGAATCTTGGGTATGGCAGAAGAAGAACGAAAGCAGGATTAATGCAGTTGAAATGAGAGCTCTAAGAAGTATGTGTGGAGTTAGAATGATAGATAGAGTAAGAAATAGTGAGATCCGAGAACGATGTGGATTGAAAGAAGATGTAGTGACTAAAATTGAAAAGGGTATGCTAAGATGGTTCGGTTATTTAGAAAGGATGGATGAAAGAAGAGTTACGAAAGAGATATGGCGAGCGAGAATGAGCGGAGATGTCGGTAGGGGACGTCCTAGACGGACGTACGGTGATCAGATTCGCGAGGTACTGAATAAGGGCCAAATCAAAAGCACCCGAAACCGACGTACGTGCATGAAGAGATTGATGAATGTAGATGAAGCGAAAGTTGTATGTTTGGACCGGTGCACCTGGCGTTCCATAGTCTCTGCCTACCCCATTGGGAGACAGGCGTGACGGTATGTATGTATGTATGTATGAAATAAATCCAGAAGCATGCTTTATTGTGCTATTTTGGAATGTAAAAACGATAGCCGCACCAAAACCATTTTCCATGGTGGCGTGTTGAGTTTATGATAGTTTGAGTATTGGCGACAACAGGTCTGATACTAAGCGAAGCTCATGCCACTTCCACTGTTTCTTCTATTGCGTGGTCAGCACCGTGCACTGGTACAGTCGGCCTTATAAGACGCTGAACACTTTTGTACCTTGTCGCTTTAACGCCTTTGACAGATTAGTGCAGAAGTTCAAACATGGCGTTAAAGTGACAAAACACTAAAGTGTGCAGCTTCTTATAAGGCTGACCGTACTGTTCTCTGAAGAGCTGGTGTGGACTTGAAGACGAAGCGTTCCATACCATTCTTCTATTGGAGACATTGGAGCCCCTTGTTTTATTTGTCTATTAATTGTTGTTGTAGCAGCTATACTAGCTCATACACACTCTGTGAAAATTTGAAGTAAGTGTCTATTAAGGTTTCTACCCACTACACCGTATCACACCATGACCGTAATAGGAAAGCGTCAGACAAAAAAATATCTTTGTATTGAAAAGTATGAGACTATGCCCACTAGACCGTTCCGTCACCGACCAACATTTTAATACTATTTACCTTACGTTCATGGTGTGATACGGTGTAGTGGGTAGATACCTTTAAGGTTTCATATTAAAACAAACCGCATTCTAATCGGTTCAGCCATTTAATAGCTACGGTATCACAGACAGACCTACAAACAAACACACACACACACACAGCGGACTAGCGATCAAATTTAAAACACTCCTCTTTTTGCGTCGGGGGAAAAGCTATATGTAACCTCCAATTTGAAAAAAATTGTAGGTGCCAGTTTCCAAACAGCATAAAACATAAAACATAAAAAGTGTATCCATACTAATATTATAAATGTGAAAGTGTGTCTGTCTGTCTGTCTGTCTTTCTTTCTGTTACCTCTTCACGCTTAAACCGCTGAAGCGATTTAGATCAAATTTGGTATGGAGATAGCTTGAGTCCCGGGGAAGGACATAGGCTACTTTTTATCCCGGAAAATTAGACAGATCCCGAGGGAGCCGCGATAAACGACTTCTACGCGGACGGAGTCGCGGACAAAAGCTAGTTCATCTATATTTCTCGTACGAGTATTTAACGTTTTACTCAGAAATGCACCAAATTACGATCATAGTTTACTTGTACTATGTTGTCATGTGACTTGCTGCGTCGATCCAAAAAGATTGGGATCAGGGCAAGATGATGAATGTCATATGCTGATGATATATGTGTTGTCAACAGAACCAGTGGTGGTGGCTGCACCCCCCAAACCAGCAGTCGTGAAGGCGCCGAAGATACCGAAGGTCAATCAGAAGGTTAGAATGCAATTATTTACCCATATTGCAGCTTGATCACCTCAGTGTGTCCCTATTGCACTAGCCTAGACAGAAGAGGAGGCATTTGCTGTGTTATTGGCATTAAATCGATCGTATTTGGTTTATTAACGACCTGTTGGAACTTATAGACTAGGATCCAACTGTTGATTATTGATCTTCGTTTCTTTTCTTTAAAACGAGTACGAAATTTTAATTTCAGTTTATAAGGTGAGAATATATTATCTCTGGACTGTGTAAACTTGATTTATTTTTCCCACGAGTACGTACAGTTTTTTTTTTAAATTGCCAACTAAGGGAGATGGAGTTTGTACAGAGATTGTGACTACTGGCTCCTTAACTAGTTGGATGTATTTCTGATTAGAGTTTTTCCTTTAGTTTAGACAAATATAATACAATATTTATGATTATGACAATCGTTATATAAAACAAAGCTTATAGTACGAGTAACAACATCAAGTTAGCACTTGTAGTTGAGTAAAAAAAACCAATATGGTGTCGAATGCAAGATGGTAATAGTCCAGATTATAAGTCGGGCTCATAGCCCACCTACTAAGTGGCCTGAGGTTTTAAGGTGAGTCCAGACTACAGGGCTCCACCCGATCGGACTGCGTGGGAAATCTACAGGGCTTGTTAACGCTGAATCTGGACAGTGCAGAGGTGGACTTCCGACCAGCGCGGCTCCGGCGTCACTAACGCAGCGACAGTGATGCAGCGACAGAGCGATAGTATTATACAGTACGGAAATGTATGAGGGAACGTTCGAGCGCAGCGTCACTGTCGCAGCGACAGTGACGCCGCGTTAGTGACGCGCGGCCGTAGCGGCCGTGCAATGCTCGCGCAAGCACTGTCGCGTGGTTCGCTGCGAAAGCATGTGGTTTTTAGGTTATTATCGAGTTATTTTCGAAAGAATATCTAAAAAATGGACGGTAATAACATTACGGATGAGCAAGACGAGGCACTAATAAATTTGGTGTCTCAACATGCTATGTTGTACGATTTACGACTATAGTACTTGCTTCGTTACGACTATAGTAGTAACGAAGCAAAAGATCATCATCCTCTTCTTCTTCTAATAATATTTTTTTAATTGATCGGTTCATTCCTACTTTACCGCACAACCGTCGGGTATGGACTAAGGGCTGATTTACATTGGTCCAGCAAAAGCATGCCAGTAGAAGTACATTGACGAGTTGGTTTTCACGTTTGAGGCGAGAGCTATTGTAACGACGCAATGTAGGTACTTCTACTGGCATGCTTTTGGTGGCCTAATGTAAATTAGCCATAATAACCGTGACTGACGCCGGAGTCGCGCTGCTCGGAAGCCAATCTGCGTCTAAGCCGCTGCGACAGTGACGCAGCGGCTTAGACGCTGCGGCCGTTGCGATAGAGCCGCGCTGGTCGGAAGTCCACCTTAAATCATGTGCTCGGAATGGGTCACATGTAGCAGTACGTCGTAACATGACAAATACCGTCCTCATAACCGCTACTGACACGCGTTACTGACACGATCACGGAGCAAATGTGGACCTTTAAATGCTTAGATAACGTTAGCCATAGCGCCGTGGAGTCTCATGCTACGACTAACGTAGGCGAGTGTTGTTTCTTGTTTCCCAAACTGCGTCAGCGGGCAAGGTCGCGCGGGTAATTTGACTAAATGGGTCATAGCATAGCATAGACTATGTCGTAGGTACCCGCTGGCGGACCGCCCGCTTAGCAAAACATAAAGACACCATTGGAAATAAAGCCAGCTTTAAAGTACCCGGCTGTTGCTAAGCAACTTTAAATAGTTATAAAACCTAAAGATGATTTTTAAATATCTATTCAAAGATCATTTTATCAACAATGGCAGCATCCTCCTTCAATTTTTTTTGTAAGTGCCTAGTTTTCTAGAATTATTCATAATCATAACATAACTCTTTAAGGTCAGGACGGACGAACAGCGTAGGGTCCCGTTAGGCTTCCTTCAGGTACGGAACCCTAAGGGTGCGGCTCCACTGAGGTGGAGACGAGCGGAGCGGAGCCAGTAATAACCAATAGAAGGCGCATGCGGTCACGTCGAGCGCGCCTTGTGCACGCTAGTTTAGATTCTATTCGTTAATATTGGCACAGCTCCGCTCCACTCCGCTCATCACCGCCTCAGTAGAGGCGCAGCCTAAAACCCAAAGAATAAAAACATCCATGTACAATTAATCGGTTCATTATTATAATGCGACGCTTATAATTTTAATTATTATTTACGATTCGTATAAATTCAGTAATCTCTATTATTTTTACGCTTTTGTTTCTGTGTGCGTGAAATCGACAAATGTAGCGATGGCGTGGCAATGGGGGTAAAAACGCGTGAAATTTATTCCGGTTGCTATGTTGCATTTAATTTGCTGAGAAAATAAATGAACTAATTTCTGCTAACGGCTAAAGAGCTTAAACGCCACATGGTTTTTTTTCTAAAACAAAATGACGTCATTCCGCCCACTACTCCAAAACGGGCGCAGCAAACACTGATAATATTTAATACTTTTTTCTCTGTAAATAATAATTAAAAAACCCTAAAGAAAAACAAAAAATAATCAAGTGTGAATTGGGCTCGCGCTGAATCGATTTAAAATCGGAATCTAAGGCTGCGGCTCCACTGAGGCGGAGATGAGCGGAGTGGAGCGGAGCTGTGCCAATATTAACCAATAGAATCTAAACTAGGAATCTAAGCGCAAGGTGCGCTCGACGTGACCGCATGGCGGTTCTATTGGTTAATATTGGCACAGCTCCGCTCGTCTCCACCTCAGTGGAGCCGCAGCCTAATATTAGCTATTGTGCGCGGAACCCTCGGTGCGCGAGTCCGACTTTTGTTGACACTCGTTATCTTTGCAACCGCATTTTAGCTAACCAAATTTAATTAATTTAATTCTCGCTTGCGGTTTAAGTGTACAAATCATCCATTGTGGTTAACCTCAGTCTTCAGATTACTGTTGCTAGCTCGTACAGGTAGGTATTCTTGTCCTGTTCTTCCTATAATATTGTCAAAGTATGTACAGAAGGCGAAGGCTAGACGTACAATAAATATTGTTATCCGTCAATTGGCAAATACTGATGGATCACAATCTGTTCATGGATTCAATATAGCATCCATCAATATAGCAGACTAGACAAACAATATATATCACAATATGAGATAAATACTGATGGATAACAATATTTATTGTACGTCTAGCCTTCGCCGAAGAGAGTAGCGGGAAACTAAAGCCGGCCATACACGTTACGGTTACCGGAGAGGTCTACCTGCGCAGGCGACCGGAGCAAAACCAAAAATCAATTCTTTCGAGTGACACCGTACGGTGAACCTGTGCGTGTGTGCCGTGTCTAAGTCCACGCGTACGAAGGCGCTCTTTCTCTAGTACTTCTACAAACTCTGAAACAAACACTCGGGCTCATTGCACAAATATTTGCCCTGATCAGGAATCAAACCCGGGACCGCTAGCTTTGTAGGCAGGGTCATTACCAACTAGGCTAATTGTATCATGTCGACAATGCCCACACATGGCATGGCCCTTCAAATTCCTAAATTTACTCTTAAGTAACAATAGGTAAGGATAGCTCGTAGAATGGTGACCGCCATTTCGCGGAGTTGTTATAATTCCTTCTGAGGTTATCCGTAAGTTTAACAATGCGTGGTCACCAGGCTCCGGCTCAGGACAGTCCCGCGGCTACTGACAGCAATGGACACCACTTAAGTGGCTATTGTTAAGTAGTGATGGGATCTATTCGGTTACATCGATTGTGTACGGGATTTTGCATAATAGATAGCTGTAAAATATACGGAAGAAAGTGTTAAGAACTTATGTATTTTGTTATAATGAACATGAAATTACAAGTATGATCTACTCAATAACATTTATAATGAAACTAGCAACCCGCGGTTGATGTCAGTTTTTTGTTACACAAAGGATTGTTTTGACAGATACTATTCATGCATAATTTATTGATGACCGCTTAGACATCGTAGAGTTTATCGACAAACAGAGTGTTGGCGTTAATAAATAAACGTAGAAGTGTGGTCACCACACGGTACGGGATTGTCCAGCCGCTTGTGGAAACAATGGTCACTCATTGCTTACGTGCGTGTATAGTGACGGGACTATAGTCTACGTTTCCAGCGCGCGGGACTTTTTGATGACCTTGGTACTCGTATTGGATTGGAAGTATTGATTAATCTGCAAATAAACCAGGATCAATTAGGTTACTTGTTATTATTTCTTGTTTCTAAGGCCGCATTTCACCAAACTTGGAATAAGACTTACTCCGAGATTAGTCTATACAAATTCGGCGTTTAATCTAGGTTGACCTTATTCCAGGTTGGTGAAATGCAGCCTTATTGACAATTAAATTATATATGGATTAGATGTTTCGTTGGTTACCCTGCATTATAATATAATTTTGTATTGTTTTTGTTGACTGCCAATATTCAACTTTAGATGATCAAAATGCATCGGACTTTTTTTTAGTTAATATCCTTTCCGTTCAATAATTGTTAATGTATCTACTACGCATCATATTATTTATTGGTTGTAATTTTATATCAAAGAAGACTCAAAATTATGAATCGAAGTGATCTTGAAAGTGGCTTCTATTTATGTTTTTTTTTATTATTCGCGATGGCCCGCCTCACTAATGGACTCATACATTGGCGCAACCTTTCTATGTCAATTTGACTGAAAACACTATAACTAGAAAATTGACATGCCGATCGAAATCGGTTCTTGATCCGCGTCTTCTTGTTCTTGAGCAGCGATATATCCCGGTATGTTTATTCCAATTATTTAATCCCGTTGCCCCAGCAAGAGCGCCGTGTCACATCACTAATCCAGTCGTGCGCCCAGCGCCTCTGCAAACGGTCGCGCCGGCCGCGCCATTTCGAATTTCGAACGCGTTCCAAAACAAAATCTATTTTCAAATTCAAATTTGAATTTGGATTCGAACCTCTGCTGGTGTTGCTGTAATAAACGTGCATTTGGATTGTTTATAGTGCAAGCAGAGTTTTAAGATTTTTTTGTTATTGTAACGTTCTGTGTTGTGCATAGAGTTTTATCAAGTTGTTTTATTGCGAGATTCGTTCTGGTGACACAAATTGGTTGGTTGTTTCATGGTATAACGCAGTGCTATTATATAAAGCGTGTGTTTTAGAAATTAAATTCACGCGGTACTATCGTTCGCTCGTGTGTTTGCTCGCCAATGATGGAAATGGCAGTTTAATCCGCGGAATGTGCGCAATAGTGTTCCGTTTATGACAACGGTGGTAAAATGCCTTTGGCTCTGGCTACCCAGTCGGGGACGACAGTCGTGAGCATAAATTTTTCTTATTATAAATATCAATACGTTTGCGAAATGCGGTGCCGTGTTTTGGTTACGGTCGAGGAGTTTTATGCTGCCGTGTTCTGCACCGTGGATAAAACAAGATTTGTTTTTTTTTTTAATTTGCTCCTATTCGACGATGAAGCGGTGTCGCCGTTATTTTTACTGCCAGTTGTATTTTTAATGCTTTTTTCTTCCGCTTCTCAACTGTTTTCTTATCGTGTTGCGTTTTTACAATATTTTACGGTTACAAACTAGAAAAGGGAAATTGTGTTGCGTAATACAGGAAATAGAAAGTTTTATTCATAATGTCACTTGGCGATTTATTTTTTAATTAATTTTAATCATTGTACTAATGACTTCATTCTTAACACACACCTATGTCTCACTAGAGAACTATGTGGCTCCTATAGGGCTTGCAGTCCCGGCAATTACTGGTACCAAAACTTTTGGCCTGTATTTGAAAGTACCAAATTTCCCGGGAAATTCCGGGAAACTGCCAGCCCTAGTCTTGCTAAAAATGTATGGATAATTATGGATATTGACATTAAAACTCATTGTGCGATTTCTGTTCAGTATTAGTATGTATGCAAACTATTTATTACACAAATAGAAAATAACAAAGTAAAAATTAAACAGAAACACAAAAGGTATGTGAACTTATCCCTCCAAGGGATCTCTTCCAGATAACTTGTCGCATTAAGATCAACGATATAACATGTACCTACACCTATTTTCAATCATCTAAAAATAATTCAGAGCATGATTCTTACTGAATCATGTTTAAACTTTTTTTTTGTTGATGTTATTGACCATTTTGTCTTTGACATTTGTTTGACCTTGTTTTTACCGAAAGGAGGCAGCTTCGTAATAATTGACTGAGAAGAAATTACGCACTGCAAAATTAATTTACTTTCTTAAGGGCCTGTTTCACAATCGACAAGTAAATTTATGTGCCAGTTAAAGTTAGCATTCTCCTTGTCTAGGTTCAAGTGTAAGAAAAGGAAAGGGCTAAATTTATGTGTCAGATATGCTTTACTTGACGATTGTGAAACAGGCCCTAAATTAGATCATTTTTCTCCTCAATTTTTTAAGGACATTTAAGCAGCAATGTACGTTGTTTTACCGTATTTAATGTAACAGTTAAGATGCCGGCAACTATTGGTGTCCCTCTCTTACTCGTATGTTAGAGAAAGACACCAATAGTTGCCGGTCACATATTGCAGTGAAAATATGGCCCGTTTAGAAGCCCCTTTAAAACAGTCATTGAAATTGAAACTCCAACAGCCCTCAGGGTTTGCAACGCATTCGAATGATATAGCAAAAATCCATTGGCCTCACACTTTCCATAGTTTCCGTCACCTGGGGCTCTACTTTGAAATCCGTAATTCGAACTTCGGATCGCCCTGTCACTTTCTTGCGCATTATTTACGGGTCGAGAGCAAAAGGGATAGCAATAGACGAAGTTCTAATTACGGATTTCAAAGTAGAGCACCTGGCCTGCTTAGGTTATCCATATCCATGTCAGAAAAATAACCTTTGAGTCACATAATGTGAGTTAGGTTAATAATTATCTAACCTAAAGCCTTTGCAAAATTAAACAATATTTGATACTTAATCAAGTCTAACTTACAATGCATAAAAATGAAGAAATAAAATTGATACTTGGGTCAAGTATCAGTTGCTTAGTATCGTAAGACCCCAATACCCCTTTTAGTAACATTGTAACTGCAACCTTGTTGTCTTAACTATAGGGTGCCTTTTATGTTAAGTAATATCCTAAAGTGATAAACTGGGGACTCGGGAGGCCATGCAGTATATATAAAAAGTGCAACGCAGTTCTTTTAATTTCTGCGGTGTTAATTCAATCAAATTTGCTATGTATACAGAAAGTATTATTAACGTTGAACTATTTGAAACCAGAATCCAAAACTAGACGCATTTGTTTGATATTTAACACAGACGAGAGGGCGGCATCGTACAATAGAATTTGTTTCTCGCTATTCCTCGTATTTTTTCTTTAGGGGGTCTTCATTCTAAAAATCTTCTCTTAGTGCACTCTTAGTACCCAAGGAATATTCTCTCCAAATTTCAACTCCTTAGGTTAGCTTCGAAGCAGGGTTACTTCTAACTAAGCTAACGTGTCGTCATATATATACATTAGGAAAGGTCACTTTACTTAGATGTGGATTTTCCCGCAATCGTAACGAACGTAATACTCTTATCTAGAAAGTCCTTATCTGCCATGTTATTCTGTCAAGAAACCCACTTGTCAACTCGATGGACTAATGGACTAATGGAATGGACTAATTATTAGCTGGCAAGTTTAGGTTGTACCATCAGAGCGTAAAAAAAAACATGTTAGGAGTAGACAAGGGAGCATTTTTTTATCCAAATTGACGCAAAAGTTTTCTAAGTTACAAAAACGTGTGTATTTGGGGAATCGTAGCTCGCAAACGGAGGGACTGATTTGAACGCGGTTTGTTTAAAAATAAAGCTAATTTAATCTGGACGGTTCTTAGCTAGGTTTCATGAAAATCGGTTGGGCCGTTTAGGAGATATCAGCTCTGAAAGTAGGGGTCAATTTTATATGGGAGTTTTTATCTATTTAACAAGAGAATAAAACCTCAGGTAATTTCTTTACTTACGAATGTCTATTTTCCCGCGGTTGGTAACGTAATAAACGCTTATCTATACAGTCCTTATCTGTGTGTCGAATCGTCCAAATTCCTTTAGTCGTAGGAAATAGAGTTTGCAATCCCCGGATTTTCAAAACCGATCTTGTATAAACTGGTATTGTAAATCCCCGTTTTGCCCCATATTGTTAGATTAGTTAATACCAGAACCCTAGACTGGAATTCGAAGACTAGTTTGACAAATACAGTGTTGCCAACTTTGATAAAATTAAGTAGTGACGAGAATGATGACATGTAAATACATACATACATACATTAAATCACGCCTGTTTCCCAGAGGGGTAGGCAGAGACCACTTCTTTCCACCTGCTACGATCTTGACAAATCTCTTTCGCTTCTTCCACATTCATACATCGAGTCATGCACGCACGTCGGTTTCGGGTACCTACTTAAAATTCGGCCCTTTCCCAGTATTTCTCCGATTTGATTCGAAAAAGCACGCCTAGGGCGGCCCCTTCCGACCCTTCCTCTCACTTTAGCTCTGTATATCTCTTTCGTCAATCTTCTTTCAACCATCCTTTCCAAATGACCGAACCATCGAAGCATGCCCTTTTCAATCTTAGTCACTACATCTTCTTTTAGTCCACATTTCTCTCGGACTTCTTCATTTCTTACTCTATCAGTCAGTTTCACACCACACATACTACGCATAATAGAATTATCCGATATTTACATGTCATCATTGTCGTCACTATTAACTGTATAAAGTAGTTACCTGGAGGACCGAGCTTCAAAAACGATTTTACCGAAGATTAAAAATTGCCAGTTCGAATTGTCGCCCCCTAAACCTTTATTGCAAATTTCATCGAAATCGTGACAGGCGTTTTCGAGAATGTGATACCAAATATATATACAAATATGGCTCGTTTAATAGTACCGAACAGAAAACCCGCCTAGCTGGTTGCTGGCGCTGAAAGTGTTAAAAAAACCACGTCGACAACACCCCTTTTTTAGTTGGGGGTTATCGACACAAAATAATCTTCCAAAAATCACATGCTCTTCACACAATTTACCTCAAATATATGTATTTAGAACAATAAAAGGAAACCGTCGGTCCGTGCGTCAGCGGATTTCATTCGTTACCTCTGAAACGCTTATTAGCTAAATTGCTCTTACTGGTAATAACTGAATCCTTACGCGTTGCATGCCCAAGTCCGTGTCTTAGATACAAATGTGACTCGATTTGGAGCTCTTGGTTCTTATGTAGTGTTATTGTATTATGCAATAAAAACCAACTAGCCCAGCTTGGTCCGCCATCTAGGGTATAATTAGGGTATAATGCGATCCACGCCGATTTTTAAACACTCATATTAGCTTCGCTTGTATTTAACTATACTCTGTTTAAACTAGGATGATGCCTGTGACAGCTCATGTAAACAAACACGTATTCAACTTGTATCTTGAATAAATAAATACATTGGTACAAACCTAGAGACCTCGCTCAGCGACCTATGGAGAGGGCTGTGGTGGGAGTTTCTCTGAAGGATCGGATCCGGAATGAGGTGATCCGACAGAGAACTACGGTTATCGACGTAGCCCTTCGAATAAGCAGCTTGAAGTGGCAGTGGGCAGGTCATTTGTGCCGCAGAACCGATAATCGCTGGAGTTATCGAATTCTTGAGTGTAGATCGCGAATCGGCAAACGTAGTGTAGGACGCCCTCAGACTAGGTGGAGCGACGATCTTCGCAAGGTGGCTGGCAAGAGCTGGATGAGAGTGCCCACGAATCGTGCTCGTTGGCGTGCAATTGGAGAGGCCTATGTCCAGCAGTGGACTAATATAGGCTGATGATGATGATGAAACCTAGAGACGCCGTTCACCAATTAAAATAATTAATCCCCTAATTTTAAATACCGCGCTTGCGGGTATAGTAAGTGATTGAAGTTACGAGATACTGTCACAGGCATCGTCCTAGATTGAACAGAGTATAGGTATGTTATGACATTTTGAAAGTCGATTTTAACCTACTTCTAGTATTGTGATTGACTTGAAATTTTGCATTCTTAATTAATTTCGATGACAATATTATAATATGGTACAATTGGTTATGATGGAGGCGGAAGGTGGCCATAGAACCTCCTCAATGTCAAATAGTAGGTATGTCGAGTTTGGGAGATTTTTACTCTTATTTTAATAGAGATTGTATATTCAATGTTAGAAGTACAGTCTGGAACAATATGACTTATTAAAACTGTTTTTTTTTTTAATTTTATTGCACAAGAATATAAATTTTGAGTACAAAATGTTGTCGTGCGTCGTTTTGTCAGCAATTTATATTGAAAGCCGATTAAATAGATTATCGACCTTAATTAATTATAGATTATTCCCAGAACACGTTGGAACTACTTAAGTAATCTAGGTACTTCATCTTGATAGTGATTTAAATCTAGTTATTTTGCCTTTGGCTATTCTTTCTGATTAAATATATTTATTACCTTTATTATTCGAGTGTTCAAAAGGAGGGAATTTCTTTTTAGTGTATATTAATGTTTGTATTTATCTATTCCTGTTTCTTTGTGACCACCTGTACACTAAACGGCTTGACGGATTTTGAATTTCCAGAACCTTATACTTTAATCTATTTCCCCTTACATTATCATGCTCTAGCTAGAAGCAATGCCTATCTAAACGTTTAATTTCTAAGCTAAGCGCGGCGTCTCGACGATAATCGAAATAGGTTGCGACTCGCAGCGTTTCGCGTCGTCATAGCAACGCAATTTATTGTAGATAGCGTGCAGCGGTGATCATTCTCTTTGCTTCTCAACATGATTATTCGGTGACGCGAATGACACACTGACAACCCTAGCGTACACGAAAGAGCTCGTGTCAGGGGTGAAGGCATGATTAGAATCATTTCGTATCTAAACATCGGTTTTGTTCGAGAGTCATCCTTCTGTATGTAGTAGGTACTATTACCTATTCTGTAGGGTTTTAAACTCTAAGTGCGGGCGCGTCGACTACGAAGAATTTCGTACATTGACCTTTATTGTAGGAAAAGGTTTACAATTCATGACACGGCGGTCAACCACTATGTGCGAGGGCGACGGTAATGTGCGCGAGTGACAGAGACAAGTAATGGTAAGTCAATGTACGAAATTCTTCGTCGTCATCTGCGCTTCAACATAAAGGCATTCAACCTTATTCCGTTTAAATATAGAGATTGCAGCTACGATGCAAACTTCGTTTAACATATTATAATAAGTGCTTTACTATTCTTACTTGCTTACTCTCATCGAAGTACAAGCCAATACTATTGCATGGCAACAAAGTCAGCTGGTATTGCACTCGGTTCCATGTAGACTATTCATAGTAAAAATATTGTCTAACGTCTAGACTAGAGGTAAATATATATAAATAGTTCTGGCGTCTAACCAAACAGAATACCACAAATACGTTTTAATATTGTGACGCTTACTGTCAACTCTATTTTTTAGATGTTAGAATATTTATATACGACACTTGACAGCTTGATCCAATTATAGTTTTTCTTGTCAGGGGCAACGTCCTATTTAATAAAGAACAGTAATTGGTATGGACTTGCCTCTAGGACAATAAAAGCCAACTCAAAAAAAAACTTTTTCCAGAAGTAGTTTTATTTTTGTTTTTCTTACTCAGAATCGTTGATACTATCGATTCTCATACTAGAAAAAAAGTGTCCCAGATTTCACAATGTAAGTTTTTTCTTACAGTGCGTTCACGACCATATCTAAATAAAAAAAGCGGCCAAGTGCGAGCCCATGAAGGGTTCCTTGATAGGTAAATTGCGGTTTACGATTTATGACGTATTAAAAAAAAACTACTTACTAGATCTCGTTCAAACCAATTTTCGGTGGAAGTTTGCATGGTAATGTACATCATATATTATTTTTACATTTTAGAAGTTACGGGGGGGGGGGGACACACATTTTTCCACTTTGGAAGCGTCTCTCGCGCAAATTATTCAGTTTAGATTTTTTTTTTATTAGAAATCTCAATATCATTTTTGAAGACCTATCCATAGATACCCCACACGTATGGGTTTGATGAAAAAAAAAATTTGAGTTTCAGTTCTAAGTATGGGGAACCCCAAAAATTTATTGTTTTTTTTCTATTTTTGTATGAAAATCTTAATGCGGTTCACCGAATACATCTACTTACAAAGTTTCCATAGTATAGCTCTTATAGTTACGGAAAAAAGTGGCTGTGACATACGGACGGACAGACGGACGGACGGACAGACATGACGAATCTATAAGGGTTCCGTTTTTTGCCATTTGGCTACGGAACTCTAAAAAGACTGCATACAAAAATGTGACGATCTGGAATGGAATATTTGGGACACTGCAAGGACTCTGCAACTTTAATGAGCGTTTAGCAGATTTGATTAGCGTAACCACTTATCTTACTTCTACTGTAGTTCATTTTAATAATATTGATTTTAATTACGACTTTATGATAACTAATCTTCGGTTCGTTTGTGCTGTTGTAATATCCAACTACTTGTTTTAAAAGGTTTTTTTATCAGACAAAGTAATATCAGAATAAGTAGGTAAAATAAAGTGCTGTTTAAATTGTTTAATGGACAGACATATTTCAATAATAATCGCTTTAATTGTTAATGATTTGGGCAATTATTACTTATAACTGACGTATTGCATTGCAAACAGGGTTATTACCAGCCCACTGCAAGTCGGACTAGCACGCCAAGGGTTCTAATCAAACCTGTAGGTTATAAATCGATTACATTTTATTAACCGAAGAAAAATCGGAGGAAGTTCTCAAGTCATTTTGTGATATATCTACAAATTTACATATGCTATGCGTGGACTATGCTGATTGGTTCCCGCGCTTCGAAAATTCGTCTTCTGCGCAGGTACATCGGTAAGCCATATCAGTTGTGTTCTACTGTACCTCTGCATGCTTATAGTCCGCGCGCGAGCTCCGAGAAATTTCAAGAAAAGCTGACGTCAGGATGTAGTTAATATTACGTCAATGATACAGCCAACTAAGGCGATAACGTCAACTCCTCGTACTGGGAGAGGCGGGGTACGATTAGGGTTGCCATCCGTCCGGGTTTCCCCAGATTTGTCCTAGTTTAGAGGGCGTCCGGGGAGCGTCCGGGCGGGGTTTCATTGGTAGTCCGGGTTACAAATTTAAAGTTATGGGCCGCCGCGCCGCTGAGCGACGCGACAGCGAACCGACACTGGCACCGGTCCGGGCTCTGGGCTGCGAAATCCGAGGTTTTCACACGTCTTGTCCTGGTTGCCAAATTTTTGTAATGGCAACACTAGGTACGATGCGATGGGCGGGCGCGGCGCACAACCGTCTTCTTCCCAATCCCCGATTCATCGAAGCTTCGGACTGCAACCTAACCTAACCTAACCTAACCTAACCTAACCGTGTTATCATACTTATAATCATAGGCCGGGATTTTCGTGGCAT
Organism: Acleris cristana; assembly: GCA_948252455.1. NCBI lineage: Eukaryota > Metazoa > Arthropoda > Insecta > Lepidoptera > Tortricidae > Acleris > Acleris cristana. Next base: position 5,126,219 of record OX411800.1, on the reverse strand, counting down.
TTTTGAGCTGTCATAGAGACTTCTCATTTATCGACTTTCAATTAGGTACATATCGATATAAAACTTTAAAATATAGACTTTACGTAAACCAAACGTGGAAAAAATTATGATAATCATTTTTTTTAAATATAAATAGCCTAAGAAACATTTAACTTGTTAGCACTAACATCAATTTTGAGCATTAAATTGAAAAAGCGATATGGCTTAGATTATGGTAGCTGTATTTGGGGACTGATTAAATAATTATATTGATTTATTTCAATGGGTCCCAAGATACAGGCTCAGCCTAGTTTGGGGTCCACAAGATATTGTACCTTTTTTGTGAACCGTGTATTTTTTCTTAATAAATTTATTCTTATTCTTATTATTTTTCTTATTTCTGACTTCTGTAGTGGTTTTCCTCTACTTATCGCTCGAAACCCGATAAATATAGCGAAAAAAAAACAAACATGGTTTTAGTATCTTAAGACAGAAATCTAAAAGATTTTTACACTGGCTCCCTTGGTAGCCAGTACCAAAAGATTTTGTTTTTATTTCTGTATTGTATTTTATCGATATATTATGTAAAACGAAACTCGATAAACGAGAAGTCACAAGCGTTATTGAAAAGTGCCACGAAAATTCCTGCCTCTGCTTATAACTCTGTTAATACCGTATTAGTTAGATTCCAGCAATCATTTATCTTTCTAGAGATCATTTCCCGGCATACCCACAATGTTTACACAGACTGAATGGTACATTGTCCGGCATTGTTGCTGTAACAATGGAAAAGTGCGGATGTGTACGTATATAGTTGCTGTAGTCGACATGATAGTTATTTTCGCCCCGCCTTTATTGGGTTTGACACTAGTTAGAGAATTGGTGGCCTACTCACTGAGATATAGTAAAACGAAACGCGGTTTTCGGTCACGTAATTTCTGCTTCATAGAATACCCTGTTTGGTTAACATGGCGACGCAAAATGAGTTGGGGGATTTGTATGCAGCAGAATTAGAATCAGCAGAAAATAATAGCTTGTTTGGCTTCACACTGTCTCCAAAAGTTTGCTATATTTTCGCATAGGTGTTACACAAATTAATTAATTTAGATACTTTTTCGAATCAAATCGGAGAAATACTGGAAAAGGGCCGAATTTTATGTACCCGAAACCGACGTGCGTGCATTGCATGACTCGATGCATGAATGTGGAAGAAGCGAAAGAGTTTGTCAAGCTTGTAGCAGGTGGAAAGAACTGGTCTCTGCCTACCCCTCTGGGAAACATGCGTGATTTAATGTATGTATGTATGCTGCCTGTGTGGTGCCGGGTTTAGATTGTTGCCACTCCATGTCTTCCCGTGGATGTCGTAAGAGACGACTAAGGGACTAAAGGCTGTGTAGTGCTGTTAGGCGATGGGTTTGCAACCTGTCACATATACACTGGATAACATATTAGCCTGGTTGTGCAAAATGTGGTCACAGAATTATCAACAAGTTTTTGGAGTTGTTGGTGAGTCTGTGGCTCTGCCTACCCCACTCTGGGAATGAGGGCGTGAGTTTATGTTGTTGTTGTATGTAGGTATTTCACAAATCATGTGGATTCATGCCTGGCACAAGCAAAGACACGTAAAAGTGATACTGTATTGTATTCAAGAATATAGGAATGACGAAGATTGCAAAGTGCAATAGTTTATGAGGTAATCGTACACATACCAACTAACGCATAATTATAACTTAAAAATATATATTTGTGAAAGCTTTTGTTGCCGCCTCTACTTTTTTTTTGCATAGTCATTATCTGCTCATCAAGACTTAACTATCAGTCAGTATAGCCACCTTCCGATTCCATCATCAGATCAGCTCTTAGATACCAAATTATTGCATTGTCATCGGGTTTACATATCTGGTCCAAATTTCAGCCCATTCCAATAACGGGAACTGTTTCAAAATTGACTTACAAGATTTGAAGCGGGCAACAGTGCAAGTTAAGTAAGCTTGTAAAAAGGTTGTGTGTGAGTTACAAAGTGTATGTTTGTTACTTCTTTACACTGTAACGGCTAGACGGATTTGGCACGGAGATAACACTTGAACCCTGTATTAACACAGGTTACCTTTTATTCCGAAAATACAGAATAGAAAGCTACATTATACCCACGGAATAGAAAAAACAGTGGAAGCGGCATGAGGTTCGCTTAGCATCAGACCTGTTGTCGCCAATACTCAATCAAGCTATCATAAAAACAACACGCCACCATGGAAAATGTTTTTGGTGCGGCTATCGTTTTTACGCTCCAAAATAGCACAATAAGGCATGCTTCTGCTGGATTTATTTCCTATTTTAGAAATATCGAAATGAAATAAGCGATCGCGGCAAATGTATGGTAGGTTATGCGGAACTCCGCATAACTATGCCACACGTTACACGCCCACTTGACACTTCTACTGTTTTTTCTGTTCTGTGATTATACCTGACTAATAAAGTCTATATCCCGTTAAACCGACGCAAAGCGACATCAGTTATAACATAACATTAGTGTGATAAAGTTTAAAGTTCCACAGACACGTATAATTGAGTTGCTCGCACCCTCCACTTATGATGTATGAAGGAAGCGAAAGTAGTATGCCAGGGCCGAGCGGGTGAAGGTCTGCCCTGCGGAGAAAGGAACGTTGATTGACGCCGCAATGTTGCCAGGGGACCCTTGAAAGTAGCTGGTGCCCACGACACGATTATGAGTCGCATTGTACTGAAATATGACGGCGGGTGTAAACCAGGCGACTTGTCAATTTCCAATATCGTACAACCCAGCTTTTTTATCGCGCTCGGCTTGCTATCACAGGATAGCTATCAGAATATATAACGATATCGCTCGGATCTTAAAATGTCTAAGTTACTAGACGCAAATGCTGATTGCCTCAATAGCGAAACGTCTGGATGTTAGAATGTGAAAAAGAAATGAGAAAGAAAGAATAACATTCAGTCGTGAGCGTGACAAACAACAACAAAGAAAAGTACGCACAAGAAGAATGTAGTCACGAAATTGACACAAAACAGCGTAATGGTGGCATTAGGTGAAACCACAGAAGGTTACGCTCCTGGAATAAATATACCAATCCAAAGATACCCCCATTTTAAAATCCATCAAGCCGTTCCTAATACAGGGCTTTACATGAAGTTTTGAAGAAAACGGACAATAGGTCCTTCCATTCCATCCGGAATGGAATTCCAACTCCGTCCCGGTAGAAAGGGTTCTTGTGGTTTTTGGAGTATGTTGAAGATGTACTGAAAAGGTTCGGTAATTTGGAAAGGATGGATAAAAGAAGATTGACGAAAGAGATATACAGAACGAAAGTGAGTGGAAGGGTCGGAAGGGGCCGCTCTAGCCGTACTTTTTCGAATAAAATCGGAGAAATACTGGAAAAGGGCCGAGTCTTAAGTACCTACCCGAAACCGACGTGCGTGCATGACTCGATGTATGAATGTGGAAGAAGCGAAAGAGATTTGTCAGGATCGTAGCAGGTGGAAAGAAGTGGTCTCTGCCTACCCCTCTGGGAAACAGGCGTGATTTAATGTATGTATGTAGGTTCTTATCTTTATCTCTCGTGATCTACTTCACCTAGACTTCTACTTTACTTTCAAAACGTGAATGCTAGAGCCAAATCGCTATGGTGTCTATAATATCTGTCGATTTCTATAATATACGGCGATTTCTCACGTATTTCGTCAATAGATCTTGACTTCACTACAATAGGACCATCTTGACGATTGAAAATAAAATCTTCCAAATTACGCCATATTTTCCGGAGTTACTTTTAGAATCTCTCTCTATTTAAAGTCACTTTGAAACACCCTCCTTCAGAAAACACGCCTTCGCTCTATACAAACTTTGGTTAAGTAATCCATGTCTTACATCACAAAACTCGCCGCCCCAGTTACATATTAACATAGTACGTACGGACGACCTTGAACTCTGCTCGCCAGACGTATCTATATCCAAGTATAGGTTAATAGTGACGTATATGACGCTGATTTACATAGGCTAGACGTTTTAAAAAGTGCTAATAGAATGTATAGGTTTTTACTAGCTGTATATCTTGCCTCGTCCGTAGGTATGTTGGTCGTTCAAGTTCAAATGTTGTTGAATTGAATTTATTATACATTGCTTCTGCCCGCTTTCCAGCTATACCCTCGGGAACATTAATATTTTCCGGGATGAAAAGTAGTCTATATGATAATCCAAAGTGTAAGCTATCTCCATTCCAATTTTGATTCAAATTCGTCCAGTCCTTGCAACGTGGAGGAGTAACAAACAAACACACAAACGAAGTAGGATGAAACTTTCCGTGAAAAATTATCTAAGTGATGGTGAAAACCGCATCAAAATCCGATAATGTAGCATTCTAATGGTGAAAGAATTTTTGAAGTCGTCCATTAGTTTTTGAATTTATTTATTACATACATACAAATATACAATTTTTTCCTCTTTACCTCTATAATATTAGTGTAGATAACAGATAATATTTGACGTAACATTAATTAAGGTAAGCGACATTAATATGGCGCTTGTGTTGTATAATGACAACTTTGGCTAGACATTCGTTGCATCATAATTTATATCTAAAATCTTGACTTATGTATGTCAGGCAGTAATAGTATTTAAAAAAAAAACAATACTAGTTTCATTAGTGTTGCATAAGTTTATTTGTGGTTTGTATAAACTGACATGTAAGGTTTGATATCTATCTATATATATAAAAGGCAAAACTGACTGACTTATATATCAACGCACAGCCGAAACTACTGTACCTAGAAACTTGAAATTTGGTACAGGGGTTCCTTTCATGATGTAAGTGAGCACTAAGAAAGGATTTTCCGAAAATCGACCCCCAACGGGAAGAAATGGGGGGAGTAGCGGGAAACAAAATCTACGCGTAGGTACGAAGTCGCGGGCGTGCTAGAGCACGCACTAGAGTGAGCTTATAAAATAACGTAATAAAATAATTGATATCAGTGGACAATGTTACACAAAGTAACCTTGTCCCAAACTAAGCTCTAGGCTTGGTACTATAAGACTAGACAACGACGGTAGATAAGTTACCCGATACTCCCCAGATTTTAATCCCTTGGGGGATGAATTTCCAAAAATCTCTTAGTGCTCCCCTAGAATGTCCATTTCCTCCAAATTTCAAGTACAGTCAAGTACTTTAATTGTTATGCCACTAAACCCAGTCATAATGACAGCGTCAAACCACATGAAAGAAATTACGCCAAAATTAATGATTAACGTTATGCGACAGGGTTCTATAGTGGCATAAGAATTAAACTTCTTGACTGTACTATAAGACTAGACAACAACGGTAGAATTAGTTACCCGATACTCCCCAGATTTTAACTTCTTGGGGGATGAATTTCCAAAAATCCCTTAGCGCTCCCCTAGAATGCCCATTTCCTCCAAATTTCATATCCAGCAGTAACGGCTGTGAGTTGATTAATCAGTCAACCAGTCAGTTTCTTCTTTTATTAGAAATACATACATACACTAAGTTAGAAAACATCTAAGATTCTTATACTCGGGAATAGGGACTGCTAGCTTCGTATGAAGGGTAAAGTAAGCTATAGATAGATGTACTTAGTTAATAATCATATTACGTTTCTCCCTTCGCATGTCGGACGGGGTCGCCCCCGGCGTCTGCCACAAAATGGAGCGTCAAACGTCAAACGTCAAATGTCAAATTTAAATTAAGAACTGTTTTATACGTGTTATACGTTTCATTCTACGAATGACGAATGTCTATGGTTTGTTTCAATGGGTTTGGAAAAAATTGACTATACTTGGTTTTAAATTCAAGATCGAATAAAATGTTAATCGTGTGACCTTGTGCAGTGTGCAAACAACGGGGGGTGGATCAATGCTTAGACATACAACATCGTCCTTGGGCAGATACGTTCGTATTTATACATACATACATACATAAACTCACGCCTTCATTCCCAGAGTGGGGTAGGCAGAGCCACAGACTCACCAACAACTCCAAAAACGTGTTGATAATTCTGTGACCACATTTTGCACAACCAGAGTGACAGGTTGCAAACCCATCGCCTAACAGCACTACACAGCCTTTAGTCCCTTAGTCGTCTCTTACGACATCCACGGGAAGACATGGAGTGGCAACACTCTAAAACCCGGCACCACACGGTAATTGTCAATTGAAATACGTACGTAAACGTACTAATTATACGTCGTTCCAAATAAATAAACACCTTGACGAATATTTGAGGTTATATGTCACACCGTACTAATTGGCTTAGATCTTAGACTATAGGTAGGATTCTATCTAAGTACTTAATACCTACTCCATCGACTTACTAACAAGTCTAATAAAAAGCATGCTTTGAAAACCAGACTGCTGTTTGAATAATGTCGTCAACATAATGTTAGTTTTCATACCGCGCAATTTCGCGCCAAAAATCCGCCATTTTGATTTCCAATAATTTTAATATAGCCTATGACACTAGTGGTTAAGACGAATCTAACTACGTATAATTTACGATACTACGATGGAACGTAGAGTCGGACATACATACAGGTCAAACACATAACCCTCCTTTTGGGCTTTGCCGCAGTCGGGTAAAAAGAAGAACTTTCTAGGAAAGCATGACGAATAAGAACTTATCCGGCAATGCGTATGATGCACTACATACATGCGTCGCCATATGACATGACATGACACTGCAACTGTTGATGGGGTAGTCATTTTGTATTTATTAAAGCACACGCGAGGTCAGCTATTGTTTGTACTGTTATTCTTACAACGCCATATTTTTTAAACAAGTGTAGTGGTTAATCATTGCGAACGACATAAAAATGGCGCAAGTGCTTTAACAATATGTCCGCTGTCAAAGCAGTCTCACTAACCTAACTTAGTTTAATTGTTTTACATTTACTGCCGCACTCAGAGACTTCAATTTAATTTAATGCTTGATTATGCTGTCGCTTTCTTTGCTACAGCAACATCATAAGACAACACGTCACTAAACAAGTATAAAATTTAATTGACGTTGCTGAGTGCGGCATTTAGTAGGATAAGGAGCAAATTGGGAAGGACCCGAGAAACTTTAATTTGAATATGGTCTAAATTCAACGATTTTTAAAAAAGCAAGCTTTAAAATCCCCACTGTTGCTAACCAACTTTAAATCGTTATAAAACTATGAAAGAAACCTAGACAATTTTAAAATAACTATTTGATGATACGCCACTTGCCATCATAGTTCGTCGAAGTTTTTTTTTCTTGTGCAGGCATGACTCGATGTATGAATGTGGAAGAAGCAAGAGATTTGTCAGGATCATAGCAGGTGGAAAGAAGTGGTCTCTGCCTACCCCTCTGGGAAACAGGCGTGATTTAATGTATGTATGTATCATATTGTGTTATTTTTACAAAGGAATGACAACTTTATTTTCATTATTTTCTACATTGTTTTCGCACTTCACGTCAGGCGCTACGCCTCTGTATAACTACGCAAATTAAAATTGAACGCTACGCAGTTAGCGGCCTTGAGCGAGGGAGATGGCTACAGCGAATTCAAGTAAAGCTGTATTCACTCTAACCAGTCGTAATCAGGTGTTTGTTGCGGTGTATTAATACATTGTTATCAAATGGTGAAAACCTATTCACAAACTTTAATTTAACTGGAGGACGCTCGCGACTTCGTACGAGTAAAATTAGTTTCCCGCTGGTCCCTCTATTTTAAACCCTTAGGAGATGAATTTCCAAAAAAGCCCTACATAGGGCAGCCCTATTTTCCCCTTCAAATTTCAAGTTCAGTCCATTGATCGATCAGTCAGCCAGTCAGTTTCTTATTTTACATAATGTATATTAGACTACACTTGTCATCATTTTTAGTTCCAATCTTACAAGTCAACTTTGAACCTGTTCCACTTTTTGAAATGGGATGAAAGTTGGAATACATTAGTAAACCCGATTACCAAGCTGTATCATGTTCTCTCAGAGTTGTTCTGGACGTTGGAATAGGAAGGTGGCAACAGAAACCCAGCTCTATTTAATCTAGACTCACCCAGACTTTAGACTTGCAGATTTGTTTGCGATAAGCAGATTATGTTTGTGCAAAAAAAACTACAGTCAGCAACAAATATATTATTTTAACGAAAAAAAAATTTTCATTCCATCGAAAGTCATTTCTGGCCACATGTTTTTTTGATAGTCACAAGTTTACATACATACATACATTAAATCACGCTTGTTTCCCAGAGGGGTAGGCAGAGACCACTTCTTTCCACCTGCTACGATCTTGACAAATCTCTTTAGCTTCTTCCACATTCATACAGTCACAAGTTTAACCTAACCTAATCTACGTACCTAATTAATGTTCAAGATATCCTGAAGACATCATAGTTTTAGCAGAAAATAACGTTTCATGCAATGATACAATCGATCACTCTTACCCTTTTAGGTGCTTTATTTTTAAAACTAATATATAAGTAGCTTGGTTCTGATGTAACATGTAATGGAATAATTAAATTTTAAAGATGGTTTTTGGGGTGGGCAATTTTACCCCCTAGGGCTAAAGTAACCCGAGTTTACGGTACCTAGTTCTAGCGGCGTAACTTTTGTTGGTGTGTAAAACTTACTGCTAAAGGCTGTTATACTCGTACTATCCGATGTTTTCTTTTTTAATTAACAAAGTTTTTTGACATGTCTTCTTCAATCCGGTAAACAAAATCCGGAACCCGGCAAGATGATACCATAGTTTTCTTTTGCATGGTTGTGCTTTTAGTATTGACTTTTGAGACAATTGAGCTTTTAGACAGAATATTTTCACACTTCAGTAACACCTTCGAGATAGGGACAAAGGTAATGTCGAACTTCGATTTTCAGGGTAGAGCCCCAGGATTAACGTAGGTACCTTGAAACTTAGACTTAGGGAGTGTGCACCGGAGGCTTGGCTCCATGCCACGTGACCTCTTTACGTGGTTGTGCTTAGCTCCAGGTTCGATTCTAGCGGTCGATTCTAAGAAGCGTTATTTTGCTGGTTTTTTAAGTCGATTTAGTAGTAAGCCATGGCCTTTATTCTACCTTGGTTTATCGTATCTTGCTATGATAACGATATCACACTGTTAAAGCTATAACAGCTCTTACTGGCAAGAGTGGCAAGTAAACAAGATGAAGCAAGATTTGTTTGCATTCAACGTTCCCAGATTTGTAAGAAGATTTTACTACAATTCAATTAGCTTCTTTTGAAACCCTTTAGTTTATTGTAAACCTTGAAAAAGGGTTAACTGAATGCAAGAAACTAGTTTTTTCCTGTTTGAGACCGGAGACGTTATACACTTTACCTGCTGCGTAAACAAGCCCCAAGAAAACTAGCTCCATCCTTGTTTAGCACAATACTTGTATAACCATTGATTGTGATATGCATGTTGAAATATAGGTATTATGGGACAGTAAAATAGTCTATTACGTCTTTAAATAAACGCTGTATTTGTAAAGGTATTATGTGACGTTAGCGAGTTGTTTTTGTTAATGTTGAGCTACTTCGTGATACTAGCAAGGAAACTAAGTATTGATATGATAATCAAGTTTAGTATGACGAGCGCGACTAATTTTACTTTCTTTGCTGGCATAAATAGTAGATTGTTCAACAAGGGACTAAAACAAGCCATAATGACACGAGATGTTTAGCCACGCGAGCGAGCCAGCGAGCGAGAGTGGCTATAGTTCGAGTGTCATTATGGTTGTTTAGTCTCGCGTTAAACACTCTACTTTTCACTTTGAATGCGAGGAAAAAAAACAACGTTCAGTGCGGGATTAGCCACGTACCTAGCAAGAGTAGCAAATGCTACGGGCCCCGCGCATCCACGTCTAAACTCTAAAATGCTAGTACTTACATCAGTATGCGTATGCGTGTACTCATATTATTATGCATCAGGGTTGACGATAAGATGAATAATCCAGTCGATATTCTCCACCAGAATAACCTAAAACAAACACCCACGCAAAATAGGTGCATATCTAAGTCGCTCAGTTGCGGAAAAAAGCCCGCCACAACCTGTAACCTAAAACAAACCCAGGGGTCTCTTTATAGAATTTGCTACGGACCCCGTGCTTGCTCAATCCAGCACTGACGAAGTTCTATACACATTTTTATAAAATTGATTATAAGAAAGTTTCTTACAAATTTGTTCCGCGGTTTTTTTCTTTTCTTTTGTTTTTTTTTTTGTGAAGTGCCGCTTTAAATGCTTGCATATTTAGCCAACAGGTTCAAACTTGAAAACTATTTTAAAACTATTTGGACCAAGCATAATAAAATGAATTCATCCTTAATATAATTAAGTATATTCATATTCGTAATCATTAATCGTGTTTCACGAAATTAAATCATTTTTATTTTATATTTTTTCACAGTTGTCATTTTGAGGTTATTTCCACGCGCTAAAAATTGTCTACACCACAGAATAAAAACTAGAGGCATAGAAACCGTACTAAATAGACAGAAAATACATTATGGTTGACTTCTTTTTACTTATGGTTTTCATAGTGAGTTGGAAAGAGATCGTCATAAGGCGTGATTTGGACCTTTAAGCACCAGTGTGGAAGAAAGTAACGCCAAAGAAGACCGGTCGTTGATTTGACGTTTCTTCACCTTCTGATCATGACAGATTAAAAAAGAAAAGACACCTAGGTTTTGTTTCTTTTCCTCTTATCAAAATGTAATCTATAAAGTAGAGACAAGTAGCTAGTGCAACGTTCATCTTATTGCACGGCTTCTATGCCTTTAGTCTATATTCTGTGGTCTGTACAAAAAGACTGAAAATAGCAATAAATCCTCCATTCACAAACACCATGATTGGATGTTTAGGGGATTCCAAAGTAAATTAAAACAATTTTAATTTAATCCCTAGAGATTAAAAAAGGAACTTTAGTCCCGATGTGCAGAGACTAAAGTAACATTTTAAGAGCATGAGAAGTGAAAAAATGATTTATTGTGTGCTGTCACGATTTTTGACGTTAATGTCGTGTTATGCGTAAATTTGTAGCTTAGTTTCGTTGAAAAATAAAATTCCAGTCTCATTAGATGAATAAATAATAAATTTATCCTCTTACCTCATGCAAGTGACACCTGGGGCCCGTTTCACGAAGCTACAAGTTACAAATTACAAGCGAAAGTCTCTTTCTAACTCCTTTTGCTAGAAAGAGAGTTCCGCTTGTAATTTGTAACTTGTAGCTTCGTGAAATGGGCCACTGCCGCACTCGGAGACGTTAGTTAAATTTAACGCTTGTTTAGTGACGTGCTGTTTTATTCTATTGCTATAGAAAAGAAAGTGAAGCCGCTACTTTAATCATGCATTCAATTTAATTGACGTCTCTGAGTGCAGTGCGGCAGATAGAACAGCAAAGTAAAAAAAACTGAAAAAACAATTTTTAGAGTCTGACCAGCGAATCGTGTCACTAGCATTTATTTTTTACTCTTGATGTGGCAACAATTTTACGTATGAAACAAGCTGTCAAATTATGAGTACCTATCCAGTCGCTATGCATTTCGTGTTACCAGGTAGTGATTATTTTGAATTTGCCGCCTTTTTTTTGTGACACGATTCGCTGGTCAGACTCTAATCTTGGTCAGGGTTTTAGTGGCGTCATCAATAAAATAAAATAAATGCATTGACGACTGCTTCACTCAGCACTATTCACAAAATCATATTATTTTATACGAATAATGATCGCGTGGAACGAATGAAATTTACAGTATTTATCCGCTATCGAAGCGTTCCAAGTCCCATGGTAACGCAGGTGAGAGGGACGCGAACAGTTCCGCGCGCGTGCGAGCGAGTCGGCTGTACCGGCGCGCGCAACGTGGTTGCCACGCCGGAACCAGTAGAATAACAGCTAACAGCCATGTTTGTGCGAAGTTTTGAGGTTATAAGACACGTTTAATAAAATATTTACATAGTGCAAGTGAATTGAATTGAAATTTAATCAGTGCGTGTTTTAATCGTGACCTTGGACATGTAATTGTGTATTTAGTCTGTTATCGGAGATAGTGTTTAGGTATTTGTTGATGGAGGCAGTGCGGTTTCGGTTTTACGAATTACGATTGATTGAGAGAATTTTGGCTGTCAGAATAAGTTAACTGTAGTAAGTTAGGAATATACCATGCTAAACTATTCTTTAAATTTGTAAACGCCATTTCAAAAAGATAATAAATTTTATGTATTTAGCTGATTAGTTCTTATTAGGGTAACTTTCATTACAATGGTAAGTAAGTAATTAAGAAAATTTAACTTTGAAGGTGTTACAAAAATTAACCGAATGAATTGTGAGACTGGTATTCGTTACACAATAGTTTTTTTTTAATTAGGGAAGTAGGTACGTCTTTTACCTTATTTTATCAGTGTTAGGGCACCTTCAGGTGACATTTATGGACATTTTAACTCTTCAAAGATTATACTGTTTTTAATAATATTTATTAATACCTAACCTATATATGACAAAGATTTTTTTTGAGTTAAGTCGCACCTTTAATGCCGTGTTTTTTTATGCACTTACTGCCGCACTCAGAGACGTCAATTAAATTTAATGCTTGATTAAAGTTGCTGCTGGCACTTTCTGTGCTACAGCAATAGAATAAGAACACGTCATTAAACAAGCATTAAATTTAATTGACCTCTCTGAGTGCGGCAGTTAAAGGTTTGTTTTATTTAATAGTTTCTTATCATAAACTATTAGTTTATGTCTAAGTATTAAAGATGTGTATGTGTTTGCATTGAAATGCTAATTATCGGAATGTTTATACCTATTTCGCAATGCAATTACCTACCTAGTATGGGTGCATTTTGCGTAGTAAATTATGCACATTGTGCGTTTTATGCGATAATACTTGAATTATGAATACTTAATAGTTATTTTGCTACAATAAAAGTAAAATCTATTTTTATCGTTAATTGTAGGTAACTATTTTTTTATTTTAAAATTGTTCCCGTATTTAATACTCTACACGTTAATCTAGGTAGGTATATGATGGTTTTCAAAGGATGAAATTAAATCTCGTAGAGATTTGCAATCATAAAATTGCATCCCAGAATTTCCAGAGGACTAGGTAGGTAGTAGGTACCTATTACTATTCAGAAAAAACCGGCCAAGTGCGAGTCGGACTCGCGCACGAAAGGTTCCGTACCATTATGTATTAAAAACATTAGACACTATATTGTTGCCGTTATTAATATCCAGTAAAAAACGTCAAAAAAAATCGCCCAAGTGCGAGTTGAACTCGCGTGGAGAGGATTCCGTACATAGATACTTACGTTTTTTTTTATAGAATTATTTTAAGTTTTATATTTAGTATTTTTTTCAAAATTTTAGGCTCGGTATTTTCAGGGGTGAATGGTCAATCAATTTAATATACCTGTGACACAGTAAGATTTGCAAAAAATTTCTTTTAATTTCCTAATTTGTCCCCCGAAATAATTTAAAAAGGGTGGATGAAACCATCCTACCAAATTTCACCTGATTTGGTCCAGTAGATTCGGAGCAAATTGGCTGTAGGCCCCTCTACACGTCGGCGGATCATGGGCGTGCGTAAGGGACGGAGCAATACTTAAGAGTGAAGAGATAGAGATATGCAAGAATATGTTGCTCACTCTAAGGGACGACGTGTAGAGGGGCCATGTGACAGACGGACGGACAGACAGACAGACGCACGAGTAATCCTATAAGGGTGGTACCAGACCGATCGATCGATGGTAGAATTGATTAGTCGACGTCGATCGATAGTTCCTACCAGACCAATCGATCGATCGTCGATCGATGGCAGAATGGATAAGTCGATCGATAGTTCCTTCATCAATTAAAGCTATCAGTCAGTCGATCAACGTCGACCGGCAATCGATCGATTGGTTAGTCGAACGATATCCGTCGATCGATAGTTCCTACCAGACCGATCGATCGACTTCGATCGACGTCAATCGATGCCGTCGATCGGCGATCGATCGATTGGCCTGGTAACACCCTAAGGGGTCCGGTTTTTTTTTTCATTTTTGTAAGGAACCCTAAAAATACGCTGACACGAGAAAACATCGCGGGGAAACCTGCGCGCGCGACAAACCCGTTAACCTACATTTTGACCCTGTTGAAATACCAAGGACGGCCGCATACTTTCGAGTTTTCAAGCTTTTTGAGAACCAGTCAGTATCCGCTGTGAGCACATATTGGTAAGAATATTATATTTTAATTAAATCACAACTGAATTTGACATTTGTCTTTGTGATTTAAATTCACAACGACTGTCTGTCTGTCGTCAGGCTGTATCTCATGAACCGTGATAGCTAGACAGTTGAAATTTTCGCACATGATTTATTTTTGTTGCCGCTTTAAAATAGTGAAAATAGAATAAAATAAATATTTAAACGTGTTTTTTTTGCCGTTTTTTTGCTCGATATTAATAACGGCAACTGGTATAGTGTCTAATGTTGTAATAATGGTACGGAACCCTTCGTGCGCGAGTCCGACTCGCTCTTGGCTGGTTTTTTAACTCGGCTCCTTTACTGTCAAGTAAATAAGAGCTATCAAAACGTTGACAATACGATAACAGGGCATAGACAATATGGTTTTTACTGCCATGAATCGGCCCAGGTAACCTGTTTGCTAGTTTGTCACCTCCATGTCATAAAAAAGTCATGTCATAAAGTGACCCCACTTCTGAAACAAGTCTAACAAAAACCCAACTGCTGTTTGAATAATGTCGTCAACATAATGTTAGTTTTTATGCCGCGCCATTTGGCGCCTAAAATCCGCCATTTTGATTTCCAATCATTTTAATATAGCCTATGACACTAGTGGATAAGACGAATCTAACCACGTATAATTTATTGAAATCGGTTTAGCCGTTTAGTAGCTACGACGGAACAGAGTCGGACATACATACAGGTCAAACACATAATCCGCCTTTTGGACTTTGCCGCAGTCGGGTAAAAAGGGGCCGCTATTATATCGAAGTTATCAATTAAATAGCTTCTTTACTCACATAGTGTAGCAGCATGGTGATAAAGCTCATAATGAAACGCGCATCGATTATTTTAATCGATCAAGTGTGACATTACGCTACAGGAAGGACAAACCGGTTACTTTAATTATCCAGTTCTTAAATACCAACCAGGCTAACGTTTGTACGGACAATGTTATCGGCGTACTATATTTAGAACAAATTCTTAACATACAAGGTGACACATAAGTCGTGAATAAACTTATCACCAGGGTGTTCTACCCACAAATATGAACAACTTTAAATATGGGACCAGCTCGGAAATCTCGAAAAATAAAACAGCTGTTTCATAGAAAAGTTCAATACGTCCGCGACCAAAATGTATGAAACAGCTGTTTTTTTTCGTGATTACAGGGTATTGATTCTCTCAAAAGCAAAGGTGAGCGAATGCAGGAGTGAAGTCCAAGCGGCGAGTTTAAGTAGTCCTGTCAGAGCGAGCAAAACACATATTAGCGCGTGCATTCTCAATTAGGCAGCCTTATACGTTCGAGAAGCCATGCTACCAAATTGAATACACGCGCTGAAATATGTTTTGTTCGCTTTGACGGGACTACTTAAACTCGCCGCTTGGACATCACTCCTGCGTTCGCTCACCTTTGCTTTTGAAAGAATCACTACCCAGAGGTGGTCTCATAGTGAAAGTTGTTCATATTTGTGGGTAGAACACCCTGGTGATAATTGTTCACGACTTATGTGTGTGTATATATAAAAGAAGAAACTGTCTGTCTGGTTGAAGGCACAGCCGAAACCGCCGGACCTAGGGACTTGAAATTTGGAGGTAATATGCGGCGTTACCTATGAAGAACATATGTCGTAAAAAAACCCGCTATCTATTACGGTTCAATAGATACAATTGCTTAAAGTTAGGACGGACAGACGGACAGTAGAGGCATATTAATAGGGTCTAGTTGTGCTCCCTTCGGAAACTGAATACTTAAATACTAACCGTTTTATGCTCTTACGGTCAAGGAAATACATTCGTCAATTGTCAAGTATTTCCGTTTCTTATTAGGAAAAAGTGCATTCGTGCTAGCATGCAATGACAGTCACGTTGGGGGGAAACAATGGCTCATATAGAGGTTTGTAGATGTAGGTTAATATTCCGAGAAATGACTTTAACCACCGACGCAAAAAAGAATGTTATAATTTTGACGTGTGTATCTGTGTGTGTGACACCATAGCTCTTAAACGGGTGAACCGATTTGGAAGCGGTGGTTCGTAGCTAGGTTTCATGAAAAACGGTCCGGCCGTTTAAGAAATATCAGCTCTGAAAGAAAGGGTCGCCATTATATCGGGGGTTTTTATCTATCTAATCTAACCCCCTATAAGTTTAACGTGTGTTTGTGTGTCCGTCTGTGTCATCGTAGCTTCCAAACCGACGGACCGAATTGGACGACATTTTTTTTACTATAGCGCCATACTTGACAGTAATGGCGTCTGGGTGTAAAAAGAACACGGTAACCTCTCAAAGGCAAAGTTTTTTCTGGGTATTGATTCTCTCAAACGCAAAGGTGAGCGAATGCAGGAGTGAAGTCCAAGCGGCGAGTTTAAGTAGCGTCAGAGCGAGCAAAACACATATTAACGCGTCCATTCTCAATTAGGCAGCCTTATACGTTCGAGAAGCCATGCTGCCAAATTGAATACACGCGCTGAAATGTGTTATGTTCGCTTTGACGGGACTACGTAAACTCGCCGCTTGGACTTCACTCCTGCGTTCGCTCACCTTTGCTTATGAGAGAATCAATACCCTGTACATGGTTCTAATAAATTTACTATAGAAACAAATATTGCTACGGCGAGCGTAACAAAGTAAAGTCAGATAGTTGCAAACAAGGAATAGAAAAAACAGTGGAAGTGGCATGAGCTTCGCTTAGTATCAGACCTGTTGTCGCCATACTCAAACTATCATAAAAACATCACGCCACCATGGAAAATGTTTTTGGTGCGGCTATCGTTTTAACATTCCAAAATAGCACAATAAGGCATGCTTTTGGATTTATTTCCTATTTTAGAAATATCGAAATATCGTGGCAAAAGTATGGTATGGTAGGTTGCGCGGAATTCCGCATAACTATGCCACACGTTACACGTAGGGAATGCAATTTAACCGGTTGTTAGGCGTCTTTGTATGAAAATAACCGGCTAAAACCGGTTATAACCGGTTATTTGCATTCCCTTTTTTACACGCCCACTTGACACTTCTACTGTTTTTTTCTGTTCAGTGGTTGCGAAATGGTTTTAACTCGATAAGTTCCGTCTTACCAGTGAATACGATTGTTAAGAGTAATATACGTCGATTGAATAATCTACCGGTCTTTGATACTCTACATAGAACGCATGTGCGAGTGACGAAGACGATCGAGTAACTCTGGTCGTTGGGTAAAAAATCTTGGAAGGAATACACGAGATGCTTCTATAATAATAATAAAAAAAATATTATTGTGAGTTTAGACTCAAAATTATCTATAAGATTATTTATGTAGGTATAAAGTCCATTCCAACTAACTTGTCTTACAACAACCAACAATTTTATAACCTCAAAATACTCCCTTTCCGCCTAAAATAACAATTTTGTCATAAAAAAACCATCCATGATGTAGAATCAGGAAAATGGTGTGCAAAATATAGTCTGTAGTTGCTTTATTCAGCAGGAAACGGCCGTATTAGCCAAGGTTATAAAATTGTTTACTAAAAAAGACAAGTCAGTTGGAATGGGCCGGGTCCATATTGGCTCATATAAAATTGGTCTTTAGATTTTTTATACAAATAACGATTTGTATATGATACTCATGATCTTCGAAAAATTTTGCTCATACTTCATTTCTTCGAAAAATTTTGCTCATACTTATCGCAACTCATAATGAATTTTTTTAAGAAACTGTTTCTTTTTGAGGATTGTTATAAATCTAACCTAACCTAACCTAATTTTGTCTACACGTAAGATATTTAAGAAATTCTGAAAAGTGTACGGTTCCATGAATATTGGCGTTATAAGTTCAGATCAGTATGAGTTCCGATCATTAGTATAAACATTTTTTATGAAGAGTATGAGGAGTGAACATTATGATGTAAAATGTTATGAAAAAAAATTTCGAAGCTCCAATAATCGGAGTTGCAATTTTATATGAACTTTGGCGCACCCGAATGGACCATACTTGCTTAAAGGTGCAAGACAAGACGACTTCGGACATTATTAGGGTATAAACGGAATCTATCCATTTCAATTTATACGCCTTATAAACTTGAAAAGGACCGCCTCCATCAACAAATAATGTATTTTTAACATTTAACAAACAAGCCAACTCAAACTTACTAAATTTAATTTATCAACACCGCATTTAGTGTCGCATTCTATTTTATGTTTCTTTGTGTTGCAACACTGCAGTAACTTCTCCACGTAACTTAAACCGGCGTAGTATCTTTCTACTTTAGAAACTAACTGTACAACTTAACTGGGAGATATGAAGGGATAACTTCGCTATATTTCATACCTTTTGTGTTTCTGTTTAACTTCTTCATTGTTATTTCTCTTTTTGTATAGCATACCTACATTTTTGCATTTAGAAAACATTTATCTTGGTCGGTTTATTCAGTAGTATCAACAATCGCGTTTGCCATGTACCATCAAGGAATTTGAATGCTTAGCAGTTTGTAAATTTGCCGTGTTATACAATTTCCGACGTGCCACAACTAATGACACTTTAAAAATGTATAAACCGGCATTACCTATGGTATCAACTATCAACCTGTTAAACATTTTAACCCTTTACCTACGGGTGTCAACCAGAGTTGCCAGTAAGGCAACACCACTGCACGGGTGTCAACTATAGTTGATCGAATCGCCTCTCGCCAAGGCATGCCCGTAGCGATAACTGGGTGATTCAAGGCCCCGTAGGTAAACGGTTAATTCCTAAACTTGCGCTCCGTTTCAAATAAACATTTTTATCTCATCTTTACTCCAGTATAAACTGCATCATTAACTACATTTGCGCCACCAGAATTAAAACCATCTTCGATATAAACTGTATCAGTGTGCGTGATGAGGTCACAGTAGACTAGAGTCAGTGTGAGTACTTGAGCATGACAGCTGGCATCTCGGCCAGAAGGAAGAGCAGGAGCAGGAAGAGCTGGGCCAAGGTCGAGCAGTATGGACAGGTAAAGAAGCAGTATATAAACCCCTTTGAAACCATGGATTGAAGTTCCCTCCACGGTGTTTCTTCAGCACTATGACATGTCCTTCTTTAAACGCGGCTTAGAAGAGTACTAAAGGCAACAACTTCTGTGTGCTCCTGGAATTGCTGATGTTCCCCGTCTGATTGTTTGCCTTTTAAGGCTATAAAAAAACCCTCACAATTCCCCAAAGATTTGCTTATTAATTAAAAAAAACATGTTCTATTTGCATTTTTCCCAGGTCTTAAAAGTCACATTTTTCGATCAGGATCTCAATTGCACATTTTACCATTTTTATTTAGGTAGGCAAGCGCCCAAAAATTGGGGCTTCGTGAATTCTGGAATGGGAAAAATGCGGCAGGAAAAAACGCGCCAGTGAAAACACTACTCTGTTACTAAGAAGTAATGATTTTGGGATGTTTTATACGATTATAGTAGTCTGACTGAAACCATCGGCAGAATGATGTGGTCCTAGTGAAAAATGATACAAGTCTTCCAAAGTTTAGGTGAAAAACGGTATAAGTCTAGAATACTTTGTACATGACTTTTACCCTTTCTTATTAAGAGCCAAATCGTATCCGTTTTCAATAGAGCCACAGTGCATACTGGCGTAAACCTCTACGGCAGTTCCGTCTGTTGTAACACAAATATTTCCTTCACCTACTTCCTTATACCCTATCTCTTATTTACTCTTTAATGGCCGACATCGATCATGTTCATGGGTTTGTGATTGAATTTTTATCATTTTCCTCTTGCTAACGTAATTCACAGCCCGCAACGCTTAAAAACGTCGTGACTTTTACAATTTTTACGAGCTATTGCGTTTAAGAAGGGATTTGGTCGTCGTTCAATGCTTGTTCCCCAAAAGAAAGAGATAATGCTTTGGTAAAGGACACTTAATCATTTCGTACAAATAACAATCCTGAAGTGCTCTTTGTCAGTTTTGGTGAATATGCATTGGAAGACATCGTTATTATAAGTGTGTGTTCTTGGAACTTTAAGTAGAGGTGTTCGCTAGCGGGTTCTAATGAGGGGTTTACTGAATCCTGATGGGTTATCTGTCCTTTTCACTTTATTTTTAACAGGGTTGCTAGCATATTTTTCGTGACTCCTTTATAGGTCTGTAGATATATTTAGATCGAACTACTTTGTAGCCAAAGAGACTCCCTCAGTGACAAGTGGGAAAAGTGAAATGATTTAAACGAAGGGTGATTCCTATTTGTTCCTTAGAGCTATGTATTAATCTTCGACGGGCGTTATCTCATATACAAAAACGTAGTTGTATGGAATGTATGGAAATCACACTACTCGAAAAAAAAAATGCGCTAGTAGGCTAGTACGTGCAGAACCTGCTCCAGCTAATACTAGATACCCCACCCCGTCCCACCACGGCTGGCCACTTATAGTGACCGGAGCGGTCGATCCAGGTGCGAAGTCCTAAAGGGCGCCTCAAGAATAATAAATGCTAAACAAGGGAGGCGCCATAACTGAAATAGGTCTTAAGCCCCTCCTTGCTCTTGTCTTTCACCCCAAGGAATGGTCACAGACGAACTAGTTCAACTATTTACTCGTTTTAATGTGTATGTATGTATGTATGTAAACTCTTTATTGCACATAAACAATTACAAAACATTTTTGCATCACTATGAGTCACTATGAGTCACTATGAGTGACTGACATATCAACGCAACGCATAGCCCATTCCGCTGGGTCTTGAGATTCCAAATTTGGCACGAAGGTTCCTTATGAGGTCTAGGGGTGCAATAAGGAGCAATTTTTGGAAATTCGTACCCATAGGGGGAGTAGCGGGAAACTAATTTTGCGCGTACAAAGTCGTGTTCATCCTCTAGTGCTTTTTCATCGTATTAAAGTATTTTTCCAATTGTCTACAGGCATCGGACTTTACGGACATCGGCGACTGGCCGACGCTAGGCGCTGCAGTGGCCGGCGCGGCCGCTCGGTGTCACTCCACGCCGCCGCCGTGCAGCGATGCTGAGACATCGCATCATAATGGCAATGCCGTAAGTCATGGCTACGTTTGATGGAGGATAGGATGCACTCTGGAGGTGTTTTTCCACCGTGTAGGCATGAGGAGATTGAAGTAGCTATATTTATAAATTTTTCTTGTATGTATTTATTTTGCTTGTAAATGCATTTGAGCATATTTACGCTGTGTGTATTGTGTTCTTGACATCGTAAATTAAAAAAAAATACGTCCACGATCAATTCACATCATGCAGTGACACCAAAGTTTGTGATAAAATGCTGAGAAAACAAAAAGCGATCGAGATATGTTTTAAATTTCGAATAAATGGCATTTTAAATTGTAGTGCCCAGTATTGTTATTATTGAAACAAAAAGGTTGTAATGCTTTGTCCAGAACATAAATCTTTTTAAATAAAATGTTTCACAAAATTAGTGGCCAGTATTCTTATTATAGCAAAGAAAAGTTTGTCATCATTAGGTACATCTGGAATTCTAGAGCACAAATTTAATATGAAATAATCGACTCAATTGCGGAAAACTGAAGTTATTTTTTTATTCTAATATTTAAATAAAACAATATTTACTGTTTTTAAAATCTCTTTTAAGCTCATGGGCTACCTTGTGGTAGAGTATTTTTTTTCACTGCACCAGCTCAAAGTTTGGTAAATGTTCGATCAAGACGCAAAATTCAAGTTTGCGATTATTATTTTTTAATTAAATCACGGTAGTTACGCCATATTGGTACTTAATGTTTATCTGATAGCACCACTAATAAACATTATTAAGCTAAAAAGAAAACTAAAAAAAATATCTTCGTAAGTACTATAACCATGACCAAAAAGTCGAGTAAGGGTGTCAGTTTTGAAAAAAAAAATATGTCCAAAAATCTCGTAAACCGTGTGACTTTTACTAAACCTATTTTAGCTTTTTCATAACGTCCTAAGTGCCCTCTATCCGTATTTCAAGGATTATCCACTATATACCTAACACCCTGTATACATGCTAACTAACGTTACATTGACGACATTATACAAACAGCAATTGGGTTTTTTAAAGCTTGCTTTTGGTTATTAAAGACAATTTTTAAAATACATTTTGTACGCTGTATTTATTTATACATATTTTTCTTTCATCACGCGTTAGCGTTTAGGTACGAAAAGGTAAACACCAAGGTTCAGCTGAAACCAGCGCCTTGGGATTGCAGTCTTGCTTGATATTGCATATGTTTATGGGCCTCTTGGCACAGGCCAGGGCATCAGGTGATCGCATGCCTTCATCATGGCGTCATGGCATAAAAAAATATTTCTAATTATGTATGTTATTTGAAGATTTTAATTTTAAATAGATTCGGATTTGTTGTTTGAAGGTCAGCTGGTAATTAATCGCTTCTTGGTTATATAAATTAAATCTTATGCCTATTAATTCTGGATTCCAGGACCAGGAGCGCAAGCCGCTCGAGGAGCACCACCCCAAGGTCGAGAAGGTGGAGCCGACTCAGAACCACAACGTGCAGAACGAGAAACACAACGACAAACATAACAGTGACAAGGCCAAAGCCGCAGGTACTGTGACCACTGAAACCTATTTATGCCGCCATTTTACTGTAAAACAATGGACAAAAAATTGTTCGCTTCTAACAAGATTTATTGATTCCATACGAGACGTTAGATAGATCAACTAAGATGTTGGTTGAATCACTAAAGAACTTACTGTTGTTACTATCAGCTTTGGTTGATATAACTAATATCATAACTATTGTAAAAAAAAAGTCATCTAAGAGAAAATCTCTAATTTTTTGAGTCACGCTTGGCAAGGGCTGTTAACACAGTAATGCCAGGATTCCACCTCTAGCAGAGCAGCTCCCGTTCGGACTTCGTTTGGCTTAAACGGTGGCTTCAAGAGGTTAGATCGCGGTGCAGACACTTGGAAGTGACCTTTGTAAGCCAAACCGAGTCTGTAGGCAATCGCAGTAGAAGGCGGGCATAATGGAGAGTCAGATGTTGTTTTTACAGAATCAAATTTACAGTTTTGGTGACTAATTGTGTTAAATAGCTTGCTCTTTACTACCCTTCTAGCTAAACAGGTCATTACTGTGTTTTCAAAGCGGCATTGCACCTGCAATTCTGCCCTCCGAAGCTAATAGGCAGTATCTCATATAAAACCCCTATAGTAATATCAACCTTATTACTAATAGAATAGAATTAAAAGTGATTTGGTTATTAAATTTGAGATACTGCTTTTTGGCTAAGGAGGGCAGAATTCCTCTCTTGGTATTAGCTCATTAACCGAAACAACCATAGAAAAAGTTTTTAAGGTGTATGTATTTTTTGGTCAAAAATAGATTTGCGTTTGACATCAGTCTCACCTGTATACATGTTTCTTTGTGACCTCCTGTATTGGATTGGTCTCTGTTGGATTGGTATTCACCCAAAGACTGCCATAAACTATAGCAGAACCTCTTCAGTCCTGATGATGCAGGGTTTTCAAAGTTTACTTTTTTAACACTAAATCCTATTTAAACTGTTCCAGGAGGCAAGGGCGGAAATAAATCGGGCAAGCACAAGTGGGTGCCGCTGGACATCGACGTGAAGGCGGCGCGGCCGGGCAAGCACGGCCCACCGCACTCCGCGAGACCGGATAATGGTAATAATTATATTGCTTTAGTCATAAATAGTAGTGGTGGTTAGGACCTTGTTTAGTGCGTTTTGATCAGTTCCACATCTTATCCTTTAACGACTGCTTTTCTCATGGACCAACTATGTATGACAACTACTTCAACTGATCAAAATTAAATTTCTGTGCGTCGTCAAAGTATAGTAGTTCCACTCTGGTCGCTTAGGAGTACTTATTGCCTACGCAAGCTCGGACGTAGGGTTGTCCAAACTGGTTTCTGTCGTGGCGCAGCTTAACGCTGCAGCCCTGACTGGTTCATTCTTTGACAGTCTCCAGCATTTGGTTCTAAAGAGAATAAGATTTAATTTTGGGATGTAAAGGTGTTAACTCTATGTGACAATCCCGTATTTTAGGCCTGTTTTCTCTTGTTAATAGAGACTTTGGGTTACGCAATATGGGGACAGTAAAAACTTGAAAGTATTATCATCTAGTATGCTATTTACGTACTGGATTACTTTTAAGATACAATTGACATAATTTTTACTATAGGTAATTTCTACCCAGACAAGGATTATTGTTAGGTGATGGGCTTGCAACCTGTCTCTAATATACACTGGTAAATATCTGAGCGTGTTTGTGTAAAATGTTACAGAATTAATATAAAAGTTTTTAGAGTTGTTGATAATTCTATAGCTTTGCCTACCCCACTCTGGGAAGGCGTGAAGGTATGTATGTATTTAAGGGAACTTGTTTCAATGCTGACAGCTTTTGGTTGGCAGAACCGTATCAAAATCGTTTAGGTCTTTTACAAGCGGAGATGTCTGTGCAAAAAATATGTTATTTTCTGTGCTAAAAAGAGTACATACACTCACGCCTTCATTCCTAGAGTGGGGTAGGCAAAACTACAGGATTACCTACAACTTTAAATACTTGTTGTAAATTAAGTAACCACATTTTGAAACACATTTTGCACAAACAGGCTAAGATGTTTACCAGTGTACATTAGTGACAGGTTGCAAGCCCATCGCCTAACAGTACCACAGTGCCTCTATTCCCTTAGTCGCCTCTTACGAGGTCCACGGGAAGACATGGAGTGGCACAATTCTAAGCCGGTAACCACACGATCGAATATTTTGATAGGAAAGTAGGACTTTATAAACTACTAGAGGACGCGCGCGACTTCGTATGCGTAGAATTAGTTTCCCGCTACACCCCCATTTCTTCCCGTTGGAGGTCGATTTTCGGAAAATCCTTTCTTAGTGCTCACTTACATCATAAAAGGAACCTCTGTACCAAATTTCAAGTTTCTAGGTACAGTAGTTTCGGCTGTGCGTTGATATATAAGTCGGTCAGGTTTGCTTTTTATATATATAGAAGATTTAACCTACTGCCCAAGCAGCATTCGCATTGTGAACCGGTGTGGGGAATAAGACAATCGGTGAAATTACTAGCATAGAGGCATTCCATCTTAGTCCTCAGGGTTGGCAACGCGTTTGCAGTCTCAGGATTATAGTCTTGAAAATGATGGTTCTCAGATCCTGGCTCGTTTGCCATCTTGGCAAAAAAAGTAGTTCGACTTAAGGAGTTTCTGTTACCTGAGTGTTTTTTCATCTAACTATTCGATCGATGAGGTTGTGATAGTCAAAGGAGGAATGAGATGCATGTTAAACCCTCTCCAGACACGGTGTCCCTGAACGGCGAGGACCGGCGCAACTCGATGCGCGGGCGCGGCGCGGCGCGCGGACGTGCCACGCGGCGCGCCGCCCCGCCGCGCCCCGCTTCCGCGCTGCCCGCGCCGCCGCCGCCGCACCTGTTCCACCACCACGACTACCACCACGACCTGGCGCAGGTAACCTCCCACCACACCATACCACCACACCACCATACCACCACACACTCACTAACTGATCTATTTCTTTCAAACTTTCATGCATTTTTTCTGTCCACAACTGTTGGATTACCTTAAATAGGGATAGAAGCTTTCCGTCTACATCTCGATATGACTAGATAGCTAATACGACCACAATGCTTTGTGACTACATCTCGGTCTGACTACATCGCTTTGTGCCTTGATCGCAATACGACTAGATCGCTTTGCGACTACATCTCAATAAGTCTGAGTAGCTAAATGACCACATTGTTTTTTCATGTTATGTCTGTGTTAGCAATGTCGACGGAGCCCCGCATGGCGGGGCTCCTATTCCTGGGCAATTTGCCCTTCGAGCACTTAAAGTTACCTAAGGAACCTAACCTACCTAGTAACGCAAGAGAAGTGGTCATTTTACAACTCGGACTTTAAGAGATGTAGTCGCAAAGCGATCTGGTTGTATTGCGATCTAGGCACAAAGCGATGTAGTCATATCGAGATGTACTCGCAAAGCGATCTGGTCGTATTTGCTACCTAGTCCTAACGAGATGTGGACCTAAAGCTTCTATACCCTTAAATATTGGAAACCTACGTAGAAGTCGGTTATGGGTTATACACACTGGAAAAAACAAAAGTTGTCTCTCCTGAGTTCAATAGTTAAAGGCTTGTGCATATAAATTATGTTTTTATTTGATAGGACTAAAGTAGACCCTTTGTCTGTCCAAATTTGTCATGATCAAATACGGCAGCTTCTAGTTCTTTCTCTACTTATCTCTACATTTAATTAAGTCAATTCTTGCCATCCTAAACAACACTAAAAAGTGGAATAACGGCGAAAAATGATATATGATTAACGATAAATTCATAATGAACAATAATGCATCAGTACAAAAACAATTTACACTTACACCTACAACTTACACACAGCTAAAGCGAACTCGCTTGACTTGTACGATCTTTTTTTAATGTTAATTTTGCTTCAGATTGTATAAATTAAGAAATTACAGAAAAATATATCCTTATAAGGATAAATTAAAGATTTTTTAATAACGTTATCCCTTGTTAAAACAACACATATACAGAAATAAATCACAGTTGCAATTTGATTATTTGTTTGTGTTATTTTTGATTTCTTTGCAAATTTAATATGTTTGCGGTCAACCACAATTAACATGGCGCGCGGATTAAGCAATAATAGACCCTTTGTCAACGGCGTAAGCGCTTTCACGCAAGCCTTGTTAATTGTGTTCCGCTACAAAACAATTGTCAGGGCATACACAATAGCTAAGTGTACATGTCCTTGGTATACGCATTTTTCTTAAACGTCACACACTCTGATATCTGTTTTCAGTAGTCTAACCTAAAAAATAGAATATCCTGCGCAAATTTAATGTTGTTTATTTCTTTGAAGAACTTAAGCACATTTTTTTATTTTAATAAATGGGTCAATAAACTTTTCTTTGTACCTCATTGCCATGGTGACGTCTCCTGGGTCACTCTCTAAAACCACGATTTTAAAGTATATAAATCCAGCAAACATCAGTTTTTGTTTCAGTTACAAGCCCATTCTTTTATGGGTTTTCTTCCAAGCGTATTAGTCTATTAGTAGTGTATATTATAACCATTTTTCTAAGAAACTATCACTGTTGTCTGCTGGCTTACGGGACAGAATAACAACAAAAAGTTGATCCACCCAAGTAGAAATCGTCCGTTGCGTCGCTAAAGGTGTCATTCCGTATCCGATCGCAGACGGCGAAGGCGAGCGTCCGACGCCTCAGGCCTTAGCCAAGATACATTACGCTAACTAGCGTTTCTATTCATTTCATTTTTAAACCAATCGCGTCACTGGTAGATCACGTGATTCTTCGTATTAAGCCATCTACCAGTGACGTGATTGGTTTAAAAACGAAACGAATAGAAACGCTAGTTAGCGTAATACATCTTTGGGTTTTGTTTAGGGCCCCTGCCATTGCCGTCTGCGGTCGGCTGCGGAATGACATCTTCAGCATTGTTAACTTTTATATTTACATTAGAGGACGCCCGCGACTTAGTACGCGTAGAATTAGTTTCCCGCTACACCCCCATTTCTTCCCGTTGGGGGTTGATTTTCGGAAAATCCTTTCTTAGTGCTCACTTACATCATGAAAGGAAGCCCTGTACCATATTTCAAGTTTCTAGGTACAGTAGTTTCAGGTGTGCGTTGATATGTCAGTCAGTCAGTTTAGCCTTTTATATATATAGATTGCTCTCCCAACTCGTAGGAACTTAAAAAACGCTGACCCTACTTAAGCTGCCTTTCTCCATAACACAAGAACTAGAAAAAACCCATAGTTGACCTTTCTTATAAAGCAGGGATTCTGCATTATATTCTCTACTATAAGATACCATTAAATATTGTTTGAATCACATATCTCACCTGATCGGTAGGTATGCTAAATCTTAATCTTAAACTAAGTGTCACAATGAAATAAATGATAGGTATGTATAATAGAAATTAAATTTATAATATAATATTTGTTAACTTATTTTCGGTCAGTATAACCAAAGTTTGTGACGTTTTATATTGGAAAGGAGAATGTGTATACCAAAACGTGTCCCCTACCTTACCATTTGGCAATCATTATCATTTTTTTGGGTACCACATTTTATTTACGTATTTTGGGTGATATGAGCTTTGTATTTTTATAGGTTTTTGTTTTTTTTTTACCTAATTACTGTTTTAATTAGTTTTTTAATCGACTTTCAACATAACACGTGTCTAACCTCAAAAATATAACCTGACTTTCTATGGAACATTACCAAAGCAAGTTCATTTTATTTTTAACCGACTTCTAATTTAACTGTTGTATTTGGTGGTTTTTTTACATTTTATTTCACTAAAACCGAGAAAAGCGGTTTTTAATTAAAACACTTATATTATAGCATTACTTGTAACTAATGATTAATGAACTAACAAACAATGTAATAAAATGTTAGAATTCAATTTTAACCTTCTAAGGCCTGGTTCCCACTATGCCGGATCCGGCAATTTTGCCGGATCCGGTAAGGGTAGTGGCTGTACAATTTGTATGAAGCTGTTCACATTATGGCATCCGGCAAATTCGCCGGTCCGGCATAGTGGGAACGCGGCCTAACTGTGGGATTGGCTTGAAATTTTGCATATATACGTAATTCCGATGATAGTACAATAACATGGCACCATGAACCTGGTATGATGATGGAGACAGGTGGCCATAGGAACTCCTCAATGGCTCATAGTAGTCCCGTCGAGTTTGGACTCATTAGACTGGACTTTTGATAGTGAGTTTATTGCCACTGTTAGTAATACAGTAGGCAATAAAAACTTGTTAATATACTTTTGTTGATAGTAATTCTTAGGAACTCTTAATGTGCTTTTTCAACGGTGAGGCGAGACGAGGCGGGACGAGAATTGATTTTGTATTGAAAAATCGCGCACCCTAATCGCGCCAGAGCTGTGGTAAAGGTGTTTTAATACAAATAAAAATTCTCGCACCACCTCGTCTCGTCTCGCCGGTGGAAAAGCACCTTTAGAACGTCGTAACGCCCAACGTCCTAAACTTAGGACATTTGTCAAAGTGGCTTTCGACTTTAGTTGACCGACGGAAGATTCTTTTTCGAAATTTGACGTGGGCCTAACGAGGATAAAAAAAATACAAATAAAATTTACAGTCAGTTAGAATAAGCTTTGCCTATCTCATAAATTGAGATAGAAATAAATAAAGCTAAAAAAAAACTGTCGTATTCGACCCGCCCCATGTAACCCGCTTTCGGTCATCGCATCCACTAAAGAAAACGATTTATTCTTGATAAATAATGAATCCCGTTAAACGGAATGCTCCCGACGCATCCGGTATCTAACTTAATGTAAAAGGCCATTAAAGTAACGTTTAAAATGTTAAAATCAGTTCTTATAATGTCTTCTCTACAAATAATAAGTTTCTGTCAAAAAAAACATTTTTGGGACAAGCTTTTGTTGCTGACTGTACTTTGTTTTTGCAAAATCTTTATCTGCTTATCAAGACCAAACTATTGAGTCTCCTAACACGGTGGGTCTACGTTAAGAATAGCAGAGATCCTGTCGCCACCTTCCA
Organism: Acleris cristana; assembly: GCA_948252455.1. Classification (NCBI taxonomy): domain Eukaryota; kingdom Metazoa; phylum Arthropoda; class Insecta; order Lepidoptera; family Tortricidae; genus Acleris; species Acleris cristana. The sequence goes on along the minus strand of OX411800.1, from coordinate 5,096,443 downwards.
ACTCCATCATCAGATCAGCTCTTAAATACCATAATATTGCATTGTCATCGGGTTTACATATGCGGTTCAATTTTCAGCCTATTCCGTTGACGGGAAGTGGGTAAAATTTAACTTGCAAGATTTGACCTGTACATACCTACATACATACATACATTGCAAGTTAAATAAAAGCTTGTAAAAATGAATTGCCAGAATGTATGTACAGTCGGCCATAAAGATACGGTTGAAGTTCATTTGCACGTCATGATACAAGTTCGATTTTCCCTTGCAATAATATTATGACAGTGACAAGTGTCAACCTTAGCGATAATAAGATCTTACAGAAACTTTTGTCAAAACTGGTAGACCACTTTCTTGCCCGACCGTAGTTCCAAACGACTGGATGATTCTTTTCTGTTTTGTTCGTTATTGTCAGGACGTTTGCATGAAAGAAAAAAAATCGGATTTTTGCAGTGGGGGCGAAGCCGCTAGTTTGAAATAATTTAAGTGTACTATTTTCTAACACATAATTGCATGGTTGCATGTAGGATGACATATATAACAGTATTTATGTATTTTATAATTATAAGTGGTGCTCAAAATAAATTCAAATTTATCTTCTATGGAATTCATTGGGACATTATTATGAACCGAATGCATATAAAATTATGATTTATTTGTAAAAATATGGTGTTTGATCATTTACTAATTATCTATTCATTTCATCGCTCATGTCTATGTTGAGGTGGCGTCGTTGGAAAATCGAAGTTGTTTATAAAATTATCAAAATTGAACTAGTTAAAACAAGTTTTTTTTTCAAATACTTGAAATAGACTAATATTAGTACTACCAGAACTGAACCTGACAGTCATTGGTATTACCATAATCTATTTGTGACCTTGATTAGAGTTCAAAATGCAGGATTTAATTTAAATTTAAAAATAAAACTTTGTAAATCGCTCTCAATACCTAACATAACCTCAAAATGAACTTCGTATTCCAACGCGCCACATGCTCACTCCCCCTCCCCCTCCCAGCTCCGCGTCGCTCAGCCCTCGGTCGCACAGGGTCTGGTGCTGCACTACGGAGCCCTGGGCCCGCTGCCGCCGCTGGCGCCCCCGCTGGCGCAGGCCTTCTACTACGGAGCCGCGCATGCCACCAGCGCCCCCTACGGCCTGGGGCTGGACCAGGCCACGCTTAAGGACCTTATCAAGAAGCAGATGTAAGTAACAACGCGATCTGGTGCTGCTCTACGGAGCCCTAGATCTATTAGGGATGCTTATGCAACCAGCGCTCCCTACGAACTGGGGCTGGACCAGGCCACGCTTAAGCACCTTATGAAGAAGCAGATGTAAGTAACAACATGATCTGGTGCTGCTCGACGGAGGCCTAGATCTATTTGGGATGCTTATGCAACTAGCGCTCGCTATAGACTGGGGCTGGACCAGGCCACGCTTAAGGACCTTATCAAGAAGCAGATGTAAGTAACAATAACAACACAATCTGGTGCTGCTCTACGGTGCCCTAGATCTATTTGGGATGCTTATGCAACCAGCGCTCGCTATAGACTGGGGCTGGACCAGGCCACGCTTAAGGACCTTATCAAGAAGCAGATGTAAGTAACAACATGATCTGGTGCTGCTCCACGGAGCCCTAGATCTATTAGGGATGCTTATGCAACCAGCGCTCGCTATGGACTGTGGCTGGACCAGGCCACGCTTAAGGACCTTATCAAGAAGCAGATGTAAGTAACAACGCGATCTGGTGCTGCTCTACGGAGGCCTAGATCTATTTGGGATGCTTATGCAACTAGCGCTCGCTATAGACTGGGGCTGGACCAGGCCACGCTTAAGGACCTTATCAAGAAGCAGATGTAAGTAACAACATGATCTGGTGCTGCTCGACGGAGCCCTAGATCTATTAGGGATGCTTATGCAACCAGCGCTCCCTACGAACTGGGGCTGGACCAGGCCACGCTTAAGCACCTTATCAAGAAGCAGATGTAAGTAACAACGCGATCTGGTGCTGCTCGACGGAGCCCTAGATCTATTTGGGATGCTTATGCAACCAGCGCTCCCCATGGACTAGGGTTAGACCATGTTACACTTAATGACCTGATGAAGATGAAGCTGGAAGTGTTAATAATCTGGTGCTGCCCTACAGAGCTCTAGGTGATCTAAGAGGAACTTCATGACACCAGCGCTCCCTATAGGCTGGGGTTAGACCAGGCCACGCTTGAAGACCTAATCAGGAAGAAGCAGATATAGATACCAGCACAATCTGGTGCTGCTCTACAGAGGTCTTACTTCATGTTCCTTTTCTTAGCAATGATGGTCTGGTCCGAAGCTTAGTGTTCTCATTACTTTTTTACCAACTGCTATTCCCTTGGTCAGAAATATTTTTTTTGCTCAAAATTAGGTAGTTTAGGTTCGTAGGTATCTTTAGATGCCCGAAGGCCATACAACGGTACAAGCGGTTCCAACTGAAGAGCAGTGCTGGCTTTACGGCTAGCGAATGCTGAGTTGGGACCGTTTCGCAACAATTTCACTGTGGCTTGTTCTTTTTGTATCTATGTAATGTAATTTTGTATTGTTGTGAATAAATGTCTCTGTATCTTTATCTTTATCTTTAAACAGCCTAGGAATAAGAGGTTAGGGCGCATAACGTCCCACTCGCAGAATCACTCCCTTTCGCGAAATGTCCCTTTCCCAAATGTCCCTTACGCAAAATGACCCTTCTGCAAAAGGTCCCGTTCGCAAAACGTCCCTTCACATAAATAAAGTCCCGTTCGCAAAACGTCCCTTTCGCAACATGACCCGTTCGCAAAACGTCCCTTTCGCAAAATGATCCGTTCGCAAAACGTTCCTTCCCATGAGAAGACTCTTAGTCTCTACTTAAACAAGCGTTTTCCAGACGGGACATTTTGCGAATGGGTCATCTTGCAGACGGGACGTTTTGCAATAGAGGCGTTATGCAATAGGGACGTTTTGCGAAAGGGGTGGGACCTTTTAAGAAAGGGACGTTTTGCTAATAGGGTATTTTATATAAGGGACCATTTGCAGAGAAGACGTTTTGCGAATGGGACGTAATTTTGCTGGAGGGACGTTTTGCGAGCGGGACGTAATGTACCCTAACCGAATAAGAGTCCGTCGAATAGTAGTGGGACCTCGAATCCGTAACCATATTACCAATGTGTAAATGTACTAAATTGATTTGTGCCGCGATTATATATCTTGTATTCTCCCCAGCGAATACTACTTCAGCCCGGACAACCTCGCGCGCGACTTCTTCCTCCGGCGCAAGATGTCCCCCGACGGCACGATCCCGGTGACGCTGATCGCGTCGTTCCACCGCGTGCGCGCGCTCACCGGCGACGTCGCGCTCGTGCTCGACGCCATCCGGGACTCGGACAAGTTGCAGCTCGTCAACGGGTTCAAGGTTCGTGCTATCTCCTCCTGTCAGAGGCTCTACTTTGAAATCCGTAATTCGAACTTCGTCTATTGCTATCCCTTTTGCTCCCGACGCGTCACTAATTCGCAAGAAAGTGATGAGGCGATCCGAAGTTCGAATTACTGATTTCAAAGTAGAGCCCCAGGGAATATTCATGATTTTTAGGGTTCCGCACCTCAATAGGAAGAAACGGAACGCTTATAGGATCACTTTGTTGTCCGTCTGTCTGTGTGTCAAGACCCTTTATCTCGGGAACGCGTGGAGGTATTGAGTTGAAATTATAAACCATATACTCAAGTCTACAGTCTCTTGAAGCTGTGAAAAAATCAAACTTCTAAGTTAATTTTAAAAAAAAGATACGGTCGTTCAAGGGAATCAAAATTTATAGGGTATTTTCCGTTGACCTAGAACTATGAGATTTGGCAAGTAATACCGTCTCATACTACAAATAGAGGAAAAAATCTAAAAAACCCAACATTTTTAATTAATTCACAAAAAAATCAGGGGTTATGTAAGGAACGGCGGCGGTGCAAATTTTGAATTGAGTTAACCGTGTCATGTGCGGAACCCTCGGTGGGCGAGTATGACTCGCCTTGTCCGGTTTTTGTTTCACAACTTCGATAAAAGCTGATTCATGTAACATACAGTTGAGAAAAATCATTTTTTTATAGCTAAAAAAATTACCAAGATTTACGCCAACAAAGATTTGTTCCTGTCTCTTTTTAGCAAAACCTGTTGCATGACGTCACAGTGCATATTGCATCTCTGTCTAATCGCTGTCTAATTAGCAGTTTAAAATGCTTGTATCATCCGTATTTCTTGGCAGATTTTAATTTTAATTTCACTTTTGGTGATCTCTTTTACGTTTCTTCCATATTTTGTTGAGAAATGCTATTTAAAAAAATCCATGCATTCATATTTCACGTGGTGTTTTTTTTTACACAGGTGCGAACAGCGTTCGAGCCTACAAAATGGCCGATTCTCGACATAACGAATAACAACGAAGAGGACAAACAGAAGTCTCACGACCCCGAGAAGGAGAAGGACGATGATGCTGCCAAGGAGAAGAGCGACACGCCCAAAGACGAGAAAGAGACAACAGATGCGAAAGACGTTGAAGAGGTCAAAGAGGCCCCTAGTATAGAGGCTGCTGTTGCCAAAAACGAAGTAAGTGTTTTATAATATTATCTATTTATTTATTTGGGTAATTCCACGATAATGTAACGAAAGTTACCATTTCAATGCGTGTTTTTTTTAACTTTTAATGCTAATATTTTTCTAGATATGAATTTATACACGTATATAGAGATAAAAGAATTCTTCCATTGAGCAATATAACCAAAAAAACAAGCCGAAGGCTAGAAAATGGTAACTTGCGTTACTCTCTGCCACGGAATTGCCCATTTAATCTTTATTGCACAAGTGGCGGCCACAAATGGCGGTCTTAATGTTTAATAGCAATCTCTACCAGTCAGCCAAATAATCAAAACAACAAACACAGACAACAAACAGACAACAGACACAAAACAACAGAAAACAGACAGGAACAGACTAAAAAAAGTGGTGCACAAAAAAGAAGAGAAAACAAAGCAAAACAACATATTTACAAAATTATATATTATTTAATTAACAAGGCAATAAATGTAAGGGCTTTCAATTTGAAAATGTATATTTAACCAATTTTAAAAAGAAAGTTCTGTGTTTGGTTAAGTATGTTTGTCTTCGCGATTATTCTATGAACTACTGCATCGATCCACAAAATTCTTTTGAGAAAATAATTCTCTTCTGGGATGTTTTTAGTGTAACTGTGACTCACGTGGCGTTGCTTGTGGCAAGCTTGAAACATCCAAGACGTGATTTTGTTTAATTTCGTAATTATCTCAATAAATATCGCACTGTTTTGTAAGATTTTTTTGGGAATATATTATTTATTCCTCATTATAGTCAGACAAACTGAAGTCGGCGTCTTACCAGATTTTGAACTAAAAGAAGACTTAAATTTGAGACTTAGAATAATTTTGTTTAAAATTATATTCAACTATTAAAGTCGACTCATTTTCAATCAATTTAAAAGCTACTATTTTGTGAAACTATGGGAAGATGTTTGTTTCGTCTGATTTTTTACCGTCATTATTGTACTAAAGATGACCACAGCATACATTACAAAGTGTATCCACATGAAACTCAACCATTGTTGTAATCTTCCCAGGCCCCACAAGAAGCTACACAGACAGCGGAAGCCACAGAGAAGGCCGACGTTGAGGCAAATGAAAATGAAAAGGGCGAGAAGCAAACAGATGAACAGACTGACGACAAGGAAGTTGCAGAGTTGTGCGCGAAGGGCGAAGAGAAGACGGATTCCAACGAGGACCCGCCGCTTCAGTCTGAAAACGGAGAGGAGAAACCGGGGGAGAAAAGGTAGGAAATAAGTTTTTTTTTGGTCAATCAACTTTTCTTTCTACTTTGTTGCCATAGTGACGTGTTCTGGGTCACTATTTAAAACCACGATTTTAAAGTATATAAATTCAGCAAACGTCAGTTTTTGTGGCAATTACAAGCCCATTCTTTTATGGGTTTTCTTCCAAGCGTATATTAGTAGTGGCTATTATATATATATATATATAACTAGATGACGCCCGCGACTTCGTACGCGTAGAATTAGTTCCCCGCCACTCCCATTTCTTTCCGTTGGGGGTCGATTTTCGGAAAATCCTTTCTTAGTGCTCACTTACATCATGAAAGGAACCCCTGTACCAAATTTCAAGTTTCTAGGTACAGTAGTTTCGGCTGTGCGTTGATATGTCAGTCAGTCAGTTTTGCCTTTTATATATATATGTCGGAGCGGCCTATGTCAGGCAGGACTGACTAGATTAGATTTAAGTCTTATGCTTAGTTATTAGAAACATACCTAGCCTTAATTATCACTAACCTATTTATCAACAGTGTGATAATAAAATTCATTATTTACGATTTGTTTAGGTTGTTCTTAAAATAATGTAATCAGTCCATAACTTAGCATTTTTATGACTTTGTGTTTGTATTGTTCAAGTGCCTGCGATTTTCGAAGCATTCTTAGAATTGTGACGAGGTATGCATTTTTTTGGTATACCGAACGTGGTCGCGGGGTGAGGGGAGAAACGGGGAACCCGATGTTAAGGCGGGCTGCAGGGAGACTCCTGAGAGAAGCGAACCGAGACGGTCATTTTTGTGGTGTTATCCCAAATCCCGCGAACTCGTTGAATCGTTACGCAAACTATTGTACTTACTTTAGACACTATTGTGACGTATTTGTTTAACCATTAAGAGATTACATTGTTTCATACCACTTGTGCGTATTTCCTCGCCTACTGACTATCCTGACAAATATGAAAACCCGCCGGAACCTCAGACTGAAGGGCTTATCCACCCCTTCCACCTCTTCTAACTCGACATCAGAAGTGGCCGAAGCGCATCAAGATGGGTGTGAAAACGAAAATCAACAAGGATTACGGAGTGAAGAAGTCTCAGAATGTGGATCTGAAATAGAAAACTGCCTGAAAATGATGATCAAACAGCAAGAAAGTCATATGGAAAAATTGATAACCACTTTGATTGGTTCATCCAATATCATGCCGTCGAAAACAAGTCTCCCGGAATTTAACCCAGAAAAAAATGAAATAAATGCAAAAGCATGGTGCGACACTGTCTCACTCTTCATCGGAGAAACAAATTTTAAAGGTAGTTCCTTAATAATTGTCTTGGGAAATGCTTTAAAAGGGTCTGCTTCAACGTGGTTTTCTGAAGTCTTATATCCTGAAATGGACTGGACACAATTTAAAACTATTTTCTTGTTGAGATACGATTGTGTTGAGACTCCAGCAGCATCATTAATTAAATTACTTAACAATAAACCGAATGATGGAGAGAGCCTTGCCGCGTTTGCAAGTAAAATGTTGACTTCAATTATGACATCGTGGAAAGACATGAGCAAAGAAGAAATCGCCGTTGCAACAGTGTTAGTTCAGTGCACACAAATTGAACCACGTTTGCAACGCCTGGCTTTTACAACCGAAATAAAAACAAGGCAAGCTATGCAGCAAGAATTAACAGCATTCAGCTTCAGAAAACGAGTGAATACAAATCAAAACACTTTTGCTGGATTTGAGGCAAAAAAACCAAAGAAAATAATATGCTTCAACTGTGGAGAAATTGGACATAAGTCGAATCAATGCCAAAGAAAATATGTACCACGAATAAGTCCGTCAACGTCACGTAAAGAAGATTTCAAAAAGAAGATCGTCTGCTTCAGGTGTGGACAAAATGGTCACATAGCGCCGCAGTGTTCGAGGTCGTCAGTGAGCAACGCGAACGAGCCTGCGAAGATCGAGCAACGTCGTCGAGTTCAAACATGTGTTATGCAGCCAGCGACAGCTCAGCTTACTCATAATGGTCAGTCGTTTGATTTTTGCTTTGATTCTGGTGCTGATTGTTCTCTGATGAAAGAAAGTTTGGTAGACAAATTTGTTGGCAGACGTGTTGAGTCATTGGTCACTCTTGTTGGAATAGGAAATGTAGACGTCCCTTGTAAGTTACAAATTTCGGCAAATGTTTTAATTGACGAAACAGAAGTTGCAATAGTGTTTCACGTGATTCCCGATAATTTAATAAGCCACGATATAATTATCGGTAGAGATTTAATAAGCGAGGGTTTTTCCATAGAAATAACCAACGAGTCATTATCTATTAAAAAGAACCAATTAGTGAACTTATGTGATTCGAGCAATAATAACAAATGCTTAGATGACATAACAACGGATTTAGATAAAGATAAACGTATTATTCTTATTGATCTGTTAAGAAAATACCCATTGCTTTTTGTCGAGGGCACGCCAACTACGCGCGCAAAGACCGGTGAACTTGAAATTAAATTAATTGACCCTAACCGTACGGTGCAAAGACGCCCTTATCGACTTAGTCCACATGAGCGACAGGTAGTTCGTGAAAAAATCGACGAATTACTAAACGCCAATGTTATTAGACCGAGCAACTCACCGTTCGCCAGTCCAATACTTTTAGTAAAAAAAAAGGATGGTTCGGATAGATTGTGCGTTGATTACAGAGAATTAAATAGTAACACAATATCTGACAGATTTCCTTTGCCACTCATAGACGACCAAATTCAAAGATTAAAGGGTGCAATTTTTTTTTACGACCTTAGACGCAACATCAGGTTTCCACCAAATTCCTATTCATAAAGACTCTATTGAACGTACAGCTTTCGTTACCCCAGAAGGACAATATGAGTACCTGACCATGCCATTTGGGCTAAAAAATTCACCATCAGTATTTCAGAGGGCAATGTATAAGGCTTTAGGTGATTTAATTAACAAATTCGTGCTTTGTTATATGGATGACATTCTCATTGTTTCTGAAACCGCGGAAGAAGGGTTAGAACGACTTAAAATAGTTCTAGACACTCTTCAAAATGCAGGTATATCGCTTAATCTCAAAAAGTGCTCATTTTTAATGACCAAGGTCGACTACCTGGGTTACGAGGTTACTAGTGGTGAGATAAGACCAAATTCTCGAAAAATAAGTGCTCTTGTCAATCTCACACCTCCGCAAACAGTTACTCAATTAAGACAATTTATAGGTCTTGCATCTTATTTTCGTAAATTTGTCCCGAAATTTTCTCAAATAGCTTCCCCACTGTACAAATTAATTTCAGGTAAAGGCAAAATAGAATGGACCTCAAAGCTCGAAGAAATTAGACAGAAAATAATAAAAATTTTGACGAATGAACCAGTATTAATAATTTTCGATCCTACATACCCAATTGAACTACATACTGATGCAAGTTCAGAAGGATACGGATCAATTTTACTGCATAAAAAGGACAATCAATTGAGAGTTGTAGCCTATTATAGCAAAAAAACGACAGATACAGAGTCTCGTTATCACTCTTATGAGCTTGAAACAATGGCAGTTGTAAATTCAATAAAACATTTTAGGCATTTTTTGCTAGGCAGAAAATTTACGGTCGTGACCGATTGTAATTCCCTCAAGGCATCTTTAACAAAAACAGACCTTTTACCTAGGGTTCACAGATGGTGGGCATTTTTACAATCATTCGACTTCGATATAGTTTACAGACAAGGTACTAAAATGGGCCATGTTGATTTTTTGTCCCGAAATCCCTTACCAGAACAATACATTCCAGAAAAAATTCAAGCGAAGTTTGTTAACATACTTGAAATCTCAAGTGCGTGGTTACAAGCAGAACAAAAAAGAGATGTTGAACTATCTGAGATTATTTTAAAGTTAAATAATGACGATGTTGATAACGATATGTTGAACACTTATGAACTCAGGTCAGGAGTACTTTACCGTAAAATACAACGTCGTAATAGAACTTTAATTTTACCTATAATTCCGAGGGCCTTTTGTTGGTCAGTTATAAATCAAGTGCATGAATCTGTCATGCATCTGGGTTGGGAAAAAACCTTAGAAAAAACCTACGAGTTATATTGGTTCCCTAAGATGTGTAAATATGTAAGAAAATTTGTCGAGAACTGCATTACCTGTAGATTATCAAAGTCAAAATCAGGAAAAACACAAGCTCAATTACACTCTATTCCCAAAGAAACGATACCTTGGCACACAGTTCATATAGATGCCACCGGTAAGCTTAGCGGTAAAAGTAAAAACAAAGAATATGTTTTCGTCATTATCGATGCGTTCACTAAGTATGTTCTGTTATCACATGCTATGAATATAGATGCAAATAATGCTATTAGATCTATTAAATCCAGTGTTAGCATTTTTGGCGCACCCGCGAGGATTATAGCAGATCAAGGCAGATGTTTTGCGAATAAATTATTTCGTGATTATTGCAGTGAAAATAATATACAACTTCACTTAATTGCAACTGGTTCTAGCCGTGCTAACGGCCAGGTAGAACGCGTCATGAGTACGTTAAAAAACATGTTGTCAGCTGTTGAAATAAACAATGACAGAGACTGGAAACACTACATAGCAGATATTCAATTAGCTTTAAATTGCACTGTTAGTCGTGTGACAAAGGCGAGTCCTTTAGAATTAATGGTCGGGAAGGTAGCCCGACCACTATCAATAACACCTCTGAGTGACCATGACGAAACCGTTGTTAACATTGAGCAAATCAGAGAAGATGCAGCGACGTCCATACGCGAAAATGCGTTATGCGACTAGATTTAATAGCACAAAAGCAAAAGTAAATAGTTTTTCTGTGGGTGATTTTGTTTTAATTGAAAATCACGAACGTAATCAAACAAAATTAGACCCTAAATTTCGGGGTCCATTTGAAGTTATAAATTTATTACCTGGTGATAGATATGAATTAAAAGCTCTCGATTCAAAGAGAACATTTAAGTATGCACATGACAGATTGCGTGCAATGCCTAAAAGTTATGTTCCTAGTGAACTTGATTATCTGAGTGAAGATGAGTGATAACCGATCCGTAGCCTAGTGGTCCTGTGGTTGGACTACAAAGCTTGAGGTTGCGGGTTCGATACCCGTATTGGTTGTTTTATTTTTTTATTTTTTGGTATTTATTTGTGGACATTTTGTGTGTTGTTCACGGGTCCGAGGTACAGTTTTTCAATAGTTTGGGCTGTTGAAAATGAGATGTTTTTATTGTTATTGATAAGGATAAGCCAGTGTCGGAGTGACATTGACTAGTGAGTGAGTAATAAACTGGGCAAATGTGTTGATAATTGATTATCATTTTTATGAACGATCGTACTTATGATATCAACCTCTTTTTCTACCTGTTTGGATTAATAGCCGCAAGTCATAACCCTTGTTTGACGAGACATCGGGACGGCGCGGTGTAACGTCCGGCAGGCAGATTTAGTTGTTTGATTGCCCGTTTGGGGCTGATGTGTAAAAAAAATAATGGCACAATGGAAGTCAAGTAGTTGACATATTGTGTGGTCTCGGGAGAGAGATCTGAGAGTTCGGTTTCGCTGAGAAACATTGATGGTTGCCGGGCTGACTACCTGTTGTGGTCTCGTCTAGTAATCTGGAGTTCGGTTTCGCTGAGAAACATTGATGGTTGCCGGGCTGACTACCTGTTGTGGTCTCGTCTAGTAATCTGTATCGTGGATGAGCAATATGTATTGCAAGGCTGGCCATCATGTTGTGGCCTCGTCGAGTGATCTTGTTGTTGCATGAACGATGTGACTGGGTTTCGCTGAGAAACAATGACGGCCGCTGGGCCGACTGCTATATGTGCAGTTTTGATGAGTGATCTTGTCAATGTAAATGGTAATGATTTGAATTAAATCAATCGAATTTGATGATGCCCTGATAGTTTAATACTCTCTCTCTTTGTCTTAAATGATTATTTTAATTTTGGATAATTAATGTGTACCTCTGACCACCAAACATAGTTGAACATTGTTTCCTCGGTTTGTAGGATAGCCGAACGGTTTTACTTTGCGGAACATTGTTTATTTACAGGTGACATTTGAACTGACCACTGCCCGCGAGGTCGCGTGACAGTCAGGATCGCCGTGTCGGAGCGGCCTATGTCAGGCAGGACTGACTAGATTAGATTTAAGTCTTATGCTTAGTTATTAGAAACATACCTAGCCTTAATTATCACTAACCTATTTATCAACAGTGTGATAATAAAATTCATTATTTACGATTTGTTTAGGTTGTTCTTAAAATAATGTAATCAGTCCATAACTTAGCATTTTTATGACTTTGTGTTTGTATTGTTCAAGTGCCTGCGATTTTCGAAGCATTCTTAGAATTGTGACGAGGTATGCATTTTTTTGGTATACCGAACGTGGTCGCGGGGTGAGGGGAGAAACGGGGAACCCGATGTTAAGGCGGGCTGCAGGGAGACTCCTGAGAGAAGCGAACCGAGACGGTCATTTTTGTGGTGTTATCCCAAATCCCGCGAACTCGTTGAATCGTTACGCAAACTATTGTACTTACTTTAGACACTATTGTGACGTATTTGTTTAACCATTAAGAGATTACATTGTTTCATACCACTTGTGCGTATTTCCTCGCCTACTGACTATCCTGACAAATATGAAAACCCGCCGGAACCTCAGACTGAAGGGCTTATCCACCCCTTCCACCTCTTCTAACTCGACATATAGATATAATATACACTATTAATACGCTAGGTTATTATAACCACTTTTCTGAGAAACTATCACTGTTGTCTCCTGGCTTACGGGACAGAATAACAACAAAAAGTTGATCCACCCATTTCCTGCTCTATCAACCCTAGGCGGGTTGACGTCGGTTTCTGGGACGCCATGTATATTATTTGAATGTGTACAGACGCAAGAAGCAGATGGTGGGCATATTCCCGCTGGCGACGATGGGCGGGCCGCTCGTCGCGCCGGTGTCCAGCCTGCTGCGCGCCGTGCCCCCTCCACCGCTGCCAAGGTGAGATCTACAATTTAAAAAAAAACGGCCCCTTCCAGAGGCATCGAGCAAGCCTTCCTAGTGGAACGGAGTACCCTTAGCTAAGAATATTACAATCAAATAGTTCTGTCATTTCTTGCGGTGGGAACTTTGCACGCAAATGCAGCTCTGCACACATACATACAAAAACAAAACTGTAATGATGACACTAATACATAAAATATGGAACAATACACCGACAAAACTTGCACACCTCGAGCAATTTTTGTGTACGAACGAGTCACAATTCACACATTGACACGATAGGGCTTTCATCTCTTTCATCGGCGAGAAGTCGGATTTGTTGCTCAACAGATCCCAAAACAGAGCAATTCGGCATTATAAGTGTAGGTTACGTTCACTCGCGCGACTGGACTCTGTCTAGTTGACAATCTCAGCGACAACTAGTTTTATTAGATGCGCATGCCCGCTTGGGCTTGTACTTTGACAGAGGGGAAATAAATGGTGCAAATGCCTACTTTGTGTTGCTCGATGTCCAGAGGTGATAATTGGAACTTCCCAAATATTTTTAACCGAACCTAACTAAACAACCATAATTAAAACAGCTTTCTTTTGGAGCTACAATGCCACAGACAGATATACAGCCACACATACACATATACTCAAGTTAAACCCACTGTCTGTGATTAGGAATATTACATAATGCGAATTAATATAGACCAGTAAAATTAATATTTGATATCGTAAATCATGCTACTCGAAAAAAGTTAGTAACGTCTGGAAAAAAACCCGTCTCCCGTCAACGGAATGGGCTGAAATTTGGATCACATATTATAATGTAAACCCGATGACAATGCAATATTAAGGTATCTAAAAGCTGATCTGATGATGGAGTCTGAAGGTGGCGACAGGATCTTCGCTATACTTAACGTAGATCCACCGTGTTTGGACTCGTTACTTTTGTCTTGACAACAAAATGTTGAATATGCAAAAAATATACCCAAAAATGTTTTTGTTGTCAGTTTTTTTTATATCTGTGGTGTTTGCAGAATGTTCCGCACGCGGCCGGGCGCGTCGCCGGCGCCGCATCACGACCCGCTGAACCCCGACGTCGCTGAATTCGTGCCGCAGAGGAGGACAGGTAATACACGGCTCACTCGACTCTTTCTAGTCCGTTTTGTATTTGGAACTGGATCTGAACACTCCATATAATGGAGAGCGTTAGTGTCCATATTACTGACGAGTAAAATAGACAACCATTTACATGTGGCTATTTAAATGTTTTAAATTTGATTTGAATTTTTTCACACATTTTAGTAGAGCATGGGTGCTAAATAAAGAAAGAAGGGAAGAAAGATTTTGTTTACTTAGACTTCTAACAAAAGGACGAAACAACTAACTTAACAAAAGAGACAAAAAACATGCGGCCGACCTAATGACGTGAAATTATCCCAGGGCCCGTATAATGGTCGCCTTTATCGCGGTGGATAATGCTTCCGTCACTCTCGCACTTACATACTGGTCAGAAAGTGACAGATGTTTTATCTACGCTTATCTACGTCGATAAACACGACCATAATCCGCCCGCTGGTCAGCATGTTGCTGGTTGTAAAACCAGCGCTGGTCTTCCGATGGAGCCATTATCTAAGCAAGTCAAACTCGAGGCGAAATCATTCTTAAACCAATCATAACCTCACTTTTCTCAATTATAAACGGACTTTTAGTCAAATTTTTGGACATATACCTCTGCTAATATCTTCACATCTTTCCAGCGGGAACACCCTAACATGATTCCCATTTTATGTTACAATTTTTCGCAACGCAAAATCTGTTGACGTCCCATGACTTACCAGCTCTTGAAAGGTTAATACGATGCGTTTGATATTGCAGAAGAGCTGAACGAGAAGTTGGAAGAGGGCGCCAGGCCGGCCACCGAGAGCCCCGCCGAGCGCACCGGCGCCGACGTGTGGACCGAGGTACGTACCAGACTGCGTCAGAACAGAAGGAGGGCTATGTATTTCGAGTGTAGTCGTTTTTATTGGCTATGATGACTTATTGGGCGGACGACGGATGCAAATTACGTTAAAATAATTTCTAAAGATATCCGTAATATGGATATGACTTCTATTGATTAAAAAAAAAGAGAACATCACTGCAAAAAGGTTATAGAATTTTATTGTTCAAGTAAATAATCATATTATTTTCTTTATTAGGTATTTTCAGTACATTACTTTTATAGTTCACTATTTACTTATATAGGGAAAATGACCTCTCCACATCTACAGACGTAAGAGGGGCGTATTCGTAAAGTGACAATTCAGTACTTTCTTAATATACAAAATATGTACTGGTTTATAATAAAAACTGCATATATTTTCACACACAAAATAGTATTCGAAATTTAATAAAAATCTTATCCATCTTGTGCTTTCTTCACCATATTGCACCCGTCGTCCGCCCATTAATAATTACATAAATGGGTGATTCCATGGGTGTTTCAACCGTCGTCAGACCCTAATCATAAATATTGAAATAATGACCTACACCAAGCAGCAGACTTTCATACTAAGATGTACTGAACCCGTATTTCTTGTCACAATTGATCGAATTTTAACCATATTATGGCAGATTTCTTTAATGCACTAATACTAGAGACCCAAGGCAAGGTGAAATGGGATTTAAGTTCTATTGGAGAAGCTATATTTATTTTATTGTTATAAAAACTATTTGTAGCGTTGGCTGAATAGCACACACTCGTGCCTGTCCAGTTTATAAAATAATACCTAATACCCCTCGTGTCCAGGTGAAGCGGCGCTCGAAGGCCGGCAGCCGAGAGCGCGGCGCGCCGCCGCCGCCCGCCGACGAGGCGCCGCAGCGCGAGGAGCTGCACTTCCAGCTCGACGAGGAGCTGGACCTGCCGCCGCCGCGCCAGAACACCTTCACCGACGCCTGGTCAGTACCCTCAGTGCGAGAGAACCGCTCGGTACCATAAGAGCCGTTCATAGTGTGAATATCACATTCACAAAACATCATACTAGCAAAACATCGTATACTAGGGAATGCAAATAACCGGTTATAACCGGTTTTAGCCGATTATTTTCATACAAAAACGGTTAATAACCGGTTAAATTGCATTCCCTATCGTATACGCATAACATAATATGTACTAGCAAAACACGATATTCGCAATACATGGTATTTACAAATTGTTGGGTTTGGTTCTAGAATCGTAGGAAGGTTTAGGTTATGTAAGATTTATAGTAGGCCCGGAGGGCCAAACCACCCAGAAATAGGAGCTCCGCTCAGCGGAGCTCCGTCGACACTGCATAAATCATGTCTTACTAATAATATAATTCGTAATCCCTTAATACATAATGAGGAATTTATTTAGAGATTTTGTTTAACAATAATACAAAATTAAAATTACGGATTTAAACTATAAAAAATAAACATTATTGTAACTGAGCGATTAAATGAAAACTAAAAAAGAGAATAATTTATAAATAATATTGTGATGTTTTGAGAATATCATGTCTTATGATATATGATATCCAACGACGGAGGGACCCTAAAGAAAAACAACAACTAAACGACGGTCAAGTGTGAGTTGGCCTCGAGTTTTTTTTATTCTGGGTCTAACTCGCACTTGACCGGTTTTTTTACCTAAGTTTTTTTTTATTTATTCCAGGTCCGACTCCGAGTCCGACATGGAGTTCACCGATCGCGACGTGGGGCGGCTGCTGATCGTGACGCAGGCCGGGGCGCGCGCGCCCCGCCACGACGGACACGACCGCCAGGGCGACTGGAACACGCGCACCAAGATCTCGCAGGACCTGGAGCAGGTACTGTTGGGGAGGTCTCGGTATACTGGACATAGTTAGACAAGCTCAGGGGTCCCTGGGACCCTTACCAGCAAAGGTCAAATTGAACTAGCGTGCCTCTGTTGGGAAGGTCTCGTTTTACTGGTCATCAGTAGCGTGCTTAAGGGGTGCCGTGCGCCTCAAGCTCAGGGGTCCCTGGGACCCTGAACAGCTAACTTCAAATTGATCTAGATCACCAAGATTTCGCGGGACCTCCAGCAGGTATCGCTATAATGGTCATAAGTGGCCTGACTAGTCCCAACATCGGGAGTCCTTGGGACCCTCAAGCGCACCTAGATTTCGCAGGACCTCGAGCAGGTACTGCGTATTTCGTGCAATACTGGTCATTAGTAGCGTGGGTAGACAAGCTCAGGGGGCCCTCTGACCCTTATCAGCTAACCTCAAATTGAACCAACCACCAACCACCAAGATCTCGCAGATACTGGCGAGGAGGGCCTGCTATACTGGTCATCAGTGTTGTGGCTTGACAAGCTCCGGGGGCCCTCGGACCCTGACCATCGAACCTCAAATTGAGCTTACCACTTTTACCATTAGTTGTGTGCTTTGATGAGGAGCTGGCTAAATGAAAATTATTTCGTTATTTTTTTTGTTTTATTAGCCTATTCGTTCTCAATTGATAATTATGTTCTTATTTTCAGGTTATAACTGACGGATTAAGACGCTATGAAGAGGACTTATGGAATGACACGGAATATACTTCGGTAAGTTTATTGTGAAAAAGTCTAAGTAAAGTTTCTATGACTTGATATCTTGAGACCGGCATCTCAGCCAAGTGCGTATATTCATTCGGTTCTAAGAGCTGAAGCTGTTAATATTGAAGGGGTCCTCACTGTAACGTATAGATAGAATGACGTTGATGTTGTCCCCCAGTCGTGCGGCAGCCAAGGCACGCACTACCGCACGGTGTCGCTGATCTCGCGCGAGCAGTTCGAGGCCACGCAGCCCGCCGAGCGCCACGCCAACCCCGAGCAGCCGCCGCCGCCGCCGCCGCGCCCCGTGCTGGTACACGATCACACACTCACTGACTTACCCGTGATCACACACACACTGCCTTACCCGTGATCACACACTCAATGATTTACCCGTGTTCACACACTCACTGACTTACCCGTGATCACACACTGACTTACCCGTGGTCACACACTCACTGACTTATCCGTGATCACACACTCACTGCCTTACCCGTGATCACACACTCACTGCCTTACCCGTGATCACACACTCAATGATTTACCCGTGTTCACACACTCACTGACTTACCCGTGATCACACACTGACTTGCCCGTGGTCACACACTCACTGACTTATCCGTGATCACACACTCACTGCCTTACCCGTGATCACACACTCAATGATTTACCCGTGTTCACACACTCACTGACTTACCCGTGATCACACACTGACTTGCCCGTGGTCACACACTCACTGACTTACCCGTGATCACACACTCACTGACTTACCCGTGATCACACACTCACTGATTTACCCGTTATCACACACTCACTGACTTACCCGTGATCACACACTCACTGACTTACCCGTGATCACACACTCACTGATTTACCCGTTATCACACACTCACTGACTTACCCGTGATCATACACTCACTGACCTACCCGTTATAATACACTCACTGACTTATACTCATTTATATTCAGACTCATATCAGCACTCATTCATGATCATTGATCAGTAACTAACTTTCTCTTGATCCGACACAACCACACAATCAGAGACTTGTTCATGATCAGACTCTAACTCATAATCAGGCATGGTCAACTGACTTACGATCAGAAACTAATTCACCATCATGTTGCTACTGACACCACACATTAACACTACCTCAAGACATTCAGCCGTAATTCCAAAGGCAGCTAACTACAATGTTGCCGTCGAAGCATTCTATACTCTATCGATAACCACATTAAATTTACCATGCAGTAAACAAACTTCTTTGGTATCATGGCATCATACAAGTACACAGTCACCCTAAATGCTAACGATGGTAATATCTATCTGTCAGGTGGAACAACAGCAGGAGCAAGGCAGCAAGTCCAAGCGGCGACGCACAGCGAGGTTCTACGCCGCGAATAAGGACCCGCACGCGACCGACGTCATGTACGTATAGCCATATCGCTTTGATCTCGCGAGTGATAGCGGGGAGGATAAAAAAATCGAAAAAAAAAAGAGTAGTCGAGGTAAATGAAATTTTAAGTTCGCATATGAGCAGGAGGTCGAGGGGTTACAGAGGTAGGGGATTGTAGGGGGTAATGTTTGTATGGAAACTTACCTTTTTGGTTATCAAAAACTTATGAGTATTGGTAACAAGAAGGAAATCATATTTTTGGATACATTAGGATAATATTATTTAGTTATTGCATAGTTTAATGTTCCCTAACCACCAATTTTTTGTGAAATCGCGAGATGTCACTCAGCGTGGCCAATTGAGCTAAACTGGATGGATTTGTAACATAGTTCCTAAAATTTATACAGCTTAATTATTGTTCAGTGTAATATTGTTATATTTGTTACAGTACGAGTCGCAAACACAAGACGCGACACAGTTTGAACCCGCCGGTCGAGCACCACGTGGGATGGATCATGGACATACGCGAGCATCGCGCGCGCACGCACAGTACTGGGTAAGTGGGGGGAGGCAAGAGGTAGACCGGATGGGAGTGGGGGGAGGATGAGCGGGTAAGTAGGAAGGGGAGAGTGGAGTAAAGAGAATGGAGAGGACGGGAGACTGGGAGTAAGAAAGAGGTCACCCAGGATGGAAGTTGGGAGATTATGAGCAGGGAAGTAGGAAGGGGAGAGAAAGAGTAAAGAGAATGGAGAGGACGGGAGACTGGGAGTAAGCAAGACGTTGAACCAGGATAGAAGTGGTATGAGCTGGGATGCATGCGAAGTATAGGGAGGGGAGACAGGGAAGTAGGTAAGCAAGAGGATGACCCAAGATGGGAATGGGGAGAGGAAGGGAGAAGGAAGGTTAGAGAGGAGTAAAAAGGCTCTTTTCTGGGGTATTTTTATTGTTATATTATTAATACTTATTTTATGCGCTGTATGCCAGTGTTGGGCAAAAAGTAATTGAATTACAAATTATGAATTGCAATTACAGAATATAATTTCAATTACGAATTAAAATTACACATGTGTAATTTCTAATTGAATTACGATCAGCTCTGAATTTCAAAATGTAATTTATAATTCAATTAGAAATTACATTTTGTAATTTTAATTGGTAATACTACTACTTTATGAAATTAAAAATTACCAAGTAATTTAAATTAAATGTAATTCAATTGCGAGCGTAATTACTTACAAGCAATTGCATTAAATATATTTTAATTTGTAATTCAATTACAAATTAATTGAATTATGCCCAACACTGCTGTATGCGCGGGTATTTCGCACGCAACCCACATCTATATATATAAAAGGCAAAACTGACTGACTGACATATCAACGCACAGCCCAAACTACTGTACCTAGAAACTTGAAATTTGGTACAGGGGTTCCTTTCATGATGTAAGTGAGCACTAAGAAAGGATTTTCCGAAAATCGACCCCCAACACGGGAAGAAATGGGGGGAGTAGCGGGAAACTAATACTACGCGTACGAAGTCGCGGGCGTCCTCTAGTAGCATATATGAGCGTGTTGTTCCAGCTCGTCGCTGGGCACGTCCCCGACGCTGGGCTCGTCGTGCGGCTCGGTGCCGCAGTCGCTGCCCACCTTCCACCACCCCAGCCACGGGCTGCTGCGCGAGAACCACTTCACGCAGCAGGCCTACCACAAGTACTACTCGCGCTGTCTCAAAGGTAACACAATTTTTTTTTTGTTTTTTTTTTTATTGTCCGCGACTATGTTACTCTGTGATAATGTAGCGTTTATTGGTAACAAACAAAAATAAAATAACCGGTCAAGTGTTAGTAGGACTCGCGCAGCGAGGGTTCTGTACCGCCGCACAGCAAGTATTCTTTCATTTTTTTTATATTCAGATTTGAATTCGATTTCGAATCGAATCAGCGTGATACTCGTACTTGACCATTTTTTTGTATTTGTTGTTTTTTTTCTTCGGGTTTGTACACTATGATCATACCAAATTAGACGCTTGTGTGGTTTTTACCGTTTTTACGATACAACTTAAATAAAAATACGGGTTTATTATTTCACTTTCTTTACTTGTTAGTAAATCCGCCATAGTAACACATATTCTAAAAAAAACAACATGCTATATGTATTACGGTTCAAAAGATACAACTCTTTTAAGTTAGGACGGACGGACGGACAGTGGAGGCATAATAATTAATAGGGTCCCGTTGGGCTAACCTTCGGATACAAAACCCTAATAATATGTTCCTCCGTCCGCGGAGAATTCGTTTATCGCTCTTCCCTCGGGAATCCTGCATTTTTCCGGGATTAAAAGTAGCCTATGCGCTATTCCAGACTATAATCTATCTCTGTGCTATATTTCATCCAGATCCGTGCAGCCGTTCTTCCTGCCTATAGCAAAACTAGTCGTGTTTTTTTTTGAACGATTGTTTGTTTGTACAGAACGCAAGAAGCTCGGAATCGGCCAGTCTCAAGAGATGAACACGCTCTTCAGATTCTGGTCGTTCTTCCTGCGAGACCACTTCAACCGGACCATGTACAACGAGTTCAGGTGAATACACATTTGTAGCAAGTTACATCTTTAGCACTGCTTAAAAGTAACACAAAAAAAATAGTTATTAAGTTTCTAGGTTTCTACCAAAAATCATGTTGGGTCAAGCTTTTGAAGATAACTGCACTTTTTCTGTAAGACACAAAAAAATTGTAACGGTCTATTTTGTTACCGAGAAATTGTATAGGATTTTGGTAACAAAATTAGTGTTGTTTGTACGGAAGGCGGGACTAGAAATGGCAGTCTCTAATCAACGTACCAAGCTCGAATCTGAAAAAAAATGTTAAAAATAGCTTCAGTAATGACAGTTTATTATACACATCAAGAATTTCAAGGGATAACAAAGGTCCCCAGGGATAAAGTTTTGGCTCCCAAAAAAATATGGGTGTTATGAGTTTTATGCCTCTGTCTGTGGCTCCCTAACATAAATGAACTGATTTCAATGACCTTTTTTTAATTTACTGCAATGGTTCTAAGAGATGTTTGCCATAGGTAAGACGGTTTCTGTTTTTAAAATTTGAATTATAAAAAACCAATGTTTATTTGTCTCAGGACGCTAGCGAACGAGGACGCGTCCGCGGGCTTCCGCTACGGACTCGAGTGCCTGTTCCGCTTCTACTCGTACGGGCTTGAGCGCAAGTTCCGCCCCGAGCTGTACCAGCACTTCCAGCACGAGACCGCCGTCGATTACGAGCGAGGTAGGCTAACGTGTGGTACGACTTTATTGTCGTATTTATTATAACCGCGAACGACTTAAACTGAAAGATTTTCAAAATTTTGATGATAAATATTTTGGTTCCTGTTTTGTTACCAAACTTAATATATTTAAAAAAGGGGTTTTTAATTTTTTATGGTAAATATTTTGAGTTCTTGTTTTGTTATCAAAATTCAAAAGTGTAAACTAAGGATAATTAAATTTTGATAATAAATTTTGAATTCCTGTTTTGTTACCAGATATAATATTTAAAAAAGGATTTTTAATTTTTTATCGTAAATATTTTGAGTTCCTGTTTTTGTCTCTAAATTCAGAAGTATAAACTAAGGATTTTAATTTTTTTTTATAATGAATATTTTGAGTTTCTGTTTTGTTACCAAACTTCATACGTATGGTAACACAACAGGAAGTTTCATAAATCTTTTGTGACCTAAGAAAATTGCCATTTTTTTATAAAGAGATTTCAAAAACAGGAGTCAACATTCTGACAATCTCTTATTACGTTTTTAGTAAGATGTGTTTTAACTATCGTGACAACATTTTTACATATTGACGTTACAGAGTTGAGTTTGTCCGAGTTAAAACATAATTAAACAATAATAATTCGATTCACAGGTCAGCTTTACGGCCTGGAGAAGTTCTGGGCATTCCTCAAGTACTACAAGCACGCCGGCTCGCTGCAAGTCGAGCCCAAGCTGCAGGGCTACCTCGCTAAGTTCCAGAGCATCGAGGACTTCCGCGTGCTCGAGGTGAGTGCCATAGGCTCTAGATCCAAGGGGGCAGGGCCTATAGTACTACCCTCCTAGCCAATAAGCAGTATCTCAGATTCAATTGCCAAAGTAGATTCAATGCTCTCCTCTTAGTAATGAGGTTGTGATTGTTATTTGGCTTAGCAGGGCTGAGTAGTACAAGAGAGCCACGATAAGCAGAGACGAGGCTGGACGTTAATGAGCAGGGTAACACAATCTGACACTGTCTGAGAAAGAGTTTCGTGACGTCACATGTTGAAATCTAAAAAAAACAACTGACTGTTTTAAAGTTAAACTTTGCCAAAACGAAAGTTGAAATTATTTTGCTGATTGTTTGATTGTTCAGTGAAGTGTGGCCGATCAGTGTTGATTAAGTTGGTAGTTTTTCACATACTGTCTTTTAGAATGATTCTTTTTTTTACCCGATTGCGCGTAGCCAAAAGAAGGGTTCATAAGTTTTTGTTTTATTAATGTGAAAATCGAATGTTCTATGGATATTTTTTTCATAAACCATAGGCATATGAAAATTATTAGTACACTATATAATTATGAAATATTCGGAAGTCCGATTTTTTATAATAAATTGCGAATGCAATTTTTTAATTGAAAACTTTGTTTTTTAATATCACTAAAAATACGGATCCAACCTAATCTACATATAGCAATGACAAAGCAATATTCGAAAAAAAAAAACGGAATTCTAAGGTGTTCCTAAAAGTTAGTTTTGCTTTATAAGGATTTATGTTCCCCAGTGCCACTTACCGTCATCTCTTTACATCGGCCATTACCCGTGGTCCCTCTGCGTTTGTCCCACCAACGTTTGACGGGGCGAGGCTCCTATTTCAGGACGGTTTGCCCTTCGGGCAACTGTAAATACCTAATGACACAAAACTACCTACTTTTGGTATCACAATTAAAATTGGATGATCACACCTCCAGTCCACGGGGAATGTGCTCTTTACATGTGTACTAGCAACATTGACCAGTATATACAGGGTAGCCTAGGGCTGATAGAGCAGCTAAAAAGCTATTGATTTAATCCCTATGTATGTTCAGCGATTTTTACTAGTTTCGGAGATATTCATCATATTAATCTTAATTTTTGTAATTTTTCCCATGTCCCTGTCACGAAAAATCATTTATTTCATGCTTTGTTTCATAAGTTTTTCAGTGGTGTTTTACATAATTAGAATCATTACGAATCAGTAAAGTTTTTAAACCTACTTGTCCTTTTAATTTAAGTAATCAGTGTAATCACAAAGTTTGTTTCTCCATACTAGGTGTCCCAGTGTTTGCTTTTCACTTATCATGGAAAAAACAACTAGTAAAAATCGCTGAACATACATAGGGGTTAATTTTTTTAGCTGCTCTATCAAATCAACCCTAGGCGGGTTGGCGTCGGTTTCTGGGACACCCTGTATAACGGTGGGTGGTTATCTCCAGCCGCAGCTGAACGAGCTGCTGGCGGCGCACGGGCCGGCGGCGCCGGGGCGCGGGCCGCACGCGCGCCCCTACGACCGCCACCGCTCCGTGTCCGAGAGCGAGCGCAACCAGGCGCAGCGCGCCTTCAGGTAACACACAGGGACCCACTTGATAATGCGACGTTACTACAGGGACCGGAAAATAGCCCGTTGCGGGACCAGTATGAGTTAGCTATGTACGATTCCAGCAAACCGCCCTTCCAGACCGAGGTTTTTTGTGTAATGTGTTGTGCTTTTCTGACAATGCGAGAAAATGTAACACAATTACTTATTTGCATTTTAAGCACAATGTCAAAATTAACATGAAAAAAATCATTGCAGCCGTCTGTAATCAGCAGAGATCGGAATAGGCAGAGCTAATTTGCCTAAAGTTTGATGCATGTTCATTCAATAATGTATTCCCATCTCACTCACGCATGAATGAATATGCGTCAAGTTTAGGCAAATTAGCTCTGCCTATTCCGATCTCTGGTAATCAGCCGTCCTTGAATTGTAGGTATTTTGGATTGTATACACAAAATACGTGCTCGCACACTAAGACAATCAAAAGTGCGAAGATGCGTCTTGTAATCTCTTTTTCAATATTTTTCTTTTTCGACAAAAAATCTTTGAATATTCTATTTGCCTTTTTCCCGTTCTTATTTTATTCCGTTTCAAACTTCTCCGAATTGCATTTTTCTCTTTGGGTAATATCTTCATCGCGAAATTTATTGTCCGAAGCGCAAGTAGATTCATTTCATACTACTGACGTATAAAATGGTCCTGTTGTACACAATGAATAATACGCTATCGTCCCTGCAGCCGGCCGACGCCGCCGAGCAACGCCAGCACCAACCGCGGCCGCGCCGGCTCGTGCGGCGCGCAGAGCGTCGTCGCCAACGCCCGGCCTCGCCGTAAGTTCACCACCATAGACATTAGCGTTGAAAATGACTTGTAAAATACAAGTATCTCTCAATCACCCCTGTATTTATACCGAAATATTGATTCGATTACATGAATTAAATTACTTTTTAATTAATATTAATAAGCAAGATTATTTCCCTTTGATCCCCAAGATTGTTAATATGTAAAAATACACAGTATGAATCAAGTATTATATGGGCCATTCTACTTTTTGTTGTACAAAAGTTTTTAGCCACTTTCTCACTAAATTATTTTTATTTCAAAAAAGGGTAAAGTGCAGCCATTTCTAACTTAAAACTCGAAAAGAGACGTAATTATAAGCTTATATTTAGAATTATCCTAATTCATAAAAAGTTATTTGTAATAACTATAAAGTGAGTAACGCAGTGCATGTCGATGTCCCCGCCTTTTCTATGGAAATGGTGCAATTTACCACTGAGTTCATGATTCTTCAACGATAATTGAGTAATTTGAGAGTTGTTTTTTTGGAAACCATTAAACTTAAACATTCTAAGTTTATGTTATTTATTTAGAAGCGGATTCATAATTTGGTATACTTTTTATCGGACGATAACGACTTATGTACACTGAAAAGTAGAATGGCCCATAACCTCTAATTTGCTTTTTTCGAAAATTACATGTATTTTATAGGAAAGATACAAACTTTCGAAAAAAACAAACAAAATGTATCTTTCGCAATTTTTATCACATTTATGTGAGTTTCCAATTTACGATTGCGCATACTGACTATTACTATTGTGTGAATCCTGGTAAAGACTAACATTTGTATGACGATCGCGAATATATATTTTGGAAAAAAAACTGTTTTGTATAGTTGTCGATATATTTTGGCACTAATTAATGTTATCTATCGGACCGGCTTATCTTTTATTTTTCAGTAGGGTAATAAAACTATTAACATCTGTATATATAAAGCGTTAAGACGAATCGGTGCAAATTATGTTTCGTCAACTATACAAATCTAGTTTTTCACAATAACTACAACATATGGTGAGAAACATCACCTGGAGCTAAGATAAAATTTATTTGATGGAAAAAAAATAGGGTAAAACACCTAATTACTGGCCTCTAAAATACCAGTTACTGGCACCAAGTGATTGTTGAATTATCGTTTCTATTAGCTTATATTAAAGTTCATGGGGCCAATAATTGGTAGGTGGCCAATAATAGGGCAGTTCACCCTACAACTACGTGATTTAGGCTGCCTCTTTTAATCTTAAACAATACATAACTGGTTGTTTCTCTTCCACAGCGACCCCCAAATCAAAGCCCGACCCCGTGCCCCCAACCGAGCTGAAGTCGGTCGCCGCGAAAACGCAGTGATACCTGTACATAACCAAACGCTTCACAGTGGACTTATAAATTATAATGCATTTTTTTAATTAATGAATTAGTGCCGGAGACACTGCGTTGTTCATAGTGTTTTTTTTTTAATAAGCTGGAGTGTAGTGTTGCCGGTTTATAAATGCGGTTTGGAGCATCGGTCTCTGGAATTGCAGGCTGCATGGTGTATAGAGCCTAGGTAAGAGTTTCACTTTTATGTTTCAGTATTTATTGTTATACAAAAAAAATAAAACATCCAAGGAAGGCTATAAAATTTAATTTCCTTTGTTTTCATGAGATCCTAGTGACCTACAGTAGCCGTTTTTCGATTTAAAAACTACACCGAAAAACGTGTGTTAATTTAGCAATTTACTCGTATTAAAATTGGGTTTTCATTTTACAGTTATTTCAGACTTTTTGACACTTTCTTTTTTGTTACCAAAAACGTATGAATTTGGTAACAAAATGTTAAGTCGGGTAATTCCACGATAATGTAACGAAAGTTACCATTTCAATGCGTGTTTTTTTTTTACTTTTAATGCTTATTTTTTTCTAGATATGAATTTAATCAAGTACATAGACATAAATGAACTCTTCCATTTTGAAATATAACTAAAAAAAACAAGCAGGATGCTAGAAATTGGTAACTTACGTTACTCTCTGCCATGGAATTGCCCAGTCTGGGTTTGTTACTCCGTGGCCAAATTTTGAGAAATCCTCAAATTTAAGTAAAAAATAACCTAATCTCGTTTGCTCTAATGGCGTGTTTGGTTTGTTACAGCTTGTACGCATTGACAATAAACGACGCTCCGCGCAGTCGCCTCGGCTGACTACGGCTTGTAGAGTAAGCGGTTAAGCATCTAATATTCTATAAAAAAAAACATACATATATTATATTTTTGACATTGTACCATATTCGAGCCGAACTTCAAATTGCAGTCACCTTAGTTATATTCATTTTCCTAGCATATAATTAATAATATATAAATTTTTAATAAGTTTTTTTCGCTTGTGTAGTTAAGGTTTTTTTTTCATGGCAACACCAAGCCGTGGGTCCGTTTTCGTTGGCAGGTTTTTTTAGGTACTTCGGATCTCGGTTTTTAGGTTCTTAAGGAACGAATGTAAAACCTGTACAGTTGTTGTTGATATTTCGCTAATAGTCAAATTGATATTAGTTTAAAATAGTCTGTGGAAACGAAATTGTAAAAATGTCAAGACTGGCTGCATGTTTAATAGCGGGAATAATGCTTTTAATGTAGTCGGAGATATAAAAAAAAAAAGTGTGGATTTCTAATGTATATTTGACTTTGAGTTTTGAAAGCAGATCCCGAAAGATTTAATCATCGATTGATTTTATGTGATTTATCTGAGTTGGTAACGGATTCGTTGTGTTTGTCCCAAATAAAGGACAAACAAAGTTCTGAATACAGAATCAATCATGCATTCGTTACTGGCTGTTTAGTGACATGTATTTGTGTATATAAATTAATATTAATTCATGATTTACATCGTAACACTTAGCGAGTTTGGGTAACGCAACGGGATTTTTTTTCCATTGTGTTACTGGCATCGGCTCAGATAATTTCAGATCGTTTGTAAGTGTTCCACGATGACGATTTTTCCGGGTCTGCCAAATAATTACTGCCACTTTATATTTGTATGACACAACTGAGCACACATTTTTGTTTAGACATAACACGGTATAATATGAAATAGCACCAAGTATCTACGTAATGAAGTGCGTATGTATATAATAATAATAAAAGTGTTAAATATTTTAATCGTGCTATTTTCTATTATATATTGAATTTGAAATGCCAATTTAATGTTTGTGTAAAGCATTTTATGATATATATAAACGATGTTATATTGGCATTTGTAGGCAATTTATACCAACTAGTGACTTGCAAAGATTCGATTTAGCAATTTTAAGTGAAGTGAATTAACATCCAGATTTTTTACAGATTTTTAATCTTGAAGCAATTCTCTGTTCTAATATGAATTATCAGGCATTACTTCAGATTAGCATTAAATAGTATTTCTGCTAGACAGTAGTTGGTACAAGAATGTCTAGGATTTGGGAAATAATGTAATAAAAATTAACTTGCTCAATAATCTTGGACGATGGAAAATGACGCGACGGAAACTAGTGCGTTATCCTATTTGAAAAATAACGGGTTTTATTTTCCGAAATGTTCGTTGGATGTGCATGTAAGCGTAGTCATATAATTTTAATGGTGCCTTCTAATTGTGTGGAAACAAGGATTTGTATGATGCTAAATGACTTGTATTAATGCAATAATTATTATTATAACAACGCTTAGAAACTCGCTGCATAGGCCGGTTATTTAAGTCAGTAATTCAACGAATAACAACAAAGATTGCTAGAACCATATCCTAGCCTTCGCACGGGTCTTGCTATAAAATTCATACAAGAGTGAGAAGTAATGAGAGTTTCATCGTGTAACGACGAAAATATCGGTTCGTACCTTCGAGTGTGTATTTTGTGCGGCCTCAACTGCAGCTTCTAATAATCTTCATAGCGTCTGTTTTCTTCCAATTTATTTGTTAATGACCTAGAATAGTAATGCAGATTTATGCTACTACATATTCGATCCGGATAACGCACTTGAGTCCTAGAACTTAAAAAAAAACTGTATAGAGCACTTAATCCAGGTGTGTGCGATGCTATTATTTTTTTCTTAGTTTTTAAGTGTGCTTTTTTTAAGACGGTATGTTTTGCACGCCGAACTTATTTTTGTCGGTGGTTGAATTTTGGGTGGAGGGTAAGTGTTGCCGTTTAACTGCTGGGGAAGATAAGTTTGTCGTGTGGGGTGCGTTAGTCTTTTATATGGCAATATTAAGTTACCCGTGTGACGGGATGCACTGTTTTTATTTTCAACCGGTGACTGCGCACCACACAGCCGTTGTTATTGGGATATTCGTTAGTCATGTGAATAAAATATTGTATTGTTTCTATGAACTGCTAGGGCCGTATTAATAAGCTTGGATGAACTTGGCTGAGGTTCCCATCTCAAGACATTTCAGAAATGACATTTTCACTTTAAGATGGGCATCTCAACAAAGATCAATTTATAAAAATGCCCTAATTTGCCAACATCGATTTTTATTCATCATGAATTGAATTTTCTTATAAATAACGGTGAAAACATACTATAATTATTCGTATATAGTCGTACGTCTAGACAAAGCTTTGATCGCTTCTTATTTTAAATAGTTCCTATAATATAACGTCACGGCACAGAAATCGTATCCAAAAAAAAATAGCGAAATTTTAAAAGCTCTCCGTGTATTGTTTAGCAATAATAATTAAGCGAATTAGATTTAAATTGCGCACTTTAGCTTAAATCGTGGTTAATCGGTTTCTGTGTCCCGTCGCCGCCCCGCGACTCGTCAGCGACGAAGCTGTCGAAGTGCCTTCTCAAATACATCATCACTCCCGCGTCTGGATGTTTTTGAGCTCTACCCTTTATTAGTCATCACTTAAAGGTCCAACATGTTTATGGTCACGCAATATTTTTTCTCTATTTAACGCCGAGTCCCCTACGTTAATAATTAGTAACACAAAAGGGTTGTCATTACAAGCGATTTTTGTGTTTATGTGTTAATGCGGAACTTGAAATTGGAATTTATAGATAAAAAGAGAAAAAACCTGAAAAAAATGTTATTATTAAATCATGTCACCGGATAAACGTTCACTGTTCCACACTGACGCGTTCTCCTGTCTATGTCTGTAATATACTATTAAAATTTCACTATGTTTACTCCCATTTAATTTGCTTCATTTGTACAAGAAAAATCACAGTAACACAATGTTAACTTAATTCCAATTTTGTTACCATAATGTCTTGGACTCTTTAAGGTGACTGTCGTCTGTATAGCGAAACCTAAGATCCCAAATTGGAATCACATGGCAATAAAGTCGAATTAGGTATTTATAACTGTTCAGAGTTCGAGGTAAGGATTGTAGTGTTCTTTATACTCAGCTTCAACGTTTGTGGGTCGCGCAGGCAGCTACCCTTTCATTTACCGTCCCGTAGCTGGAGGGAGTTAGATTAGTTTTGACCAAGTAAAGTTTATCGACTAAAACTTAGTTTGAAGCGGTCGCTAGCTAGTAAAAGTGGGCATTTGAACGAGGAGCTAAATACCAAAAAAAAACTAAAGTAACGTAATTGGAAAAAGGTAACAAAACGGAAATAATTTTGTAATTTATTTCCGTTTTGTTACTTTGTTAATATTGTTTCTATTTTCTTCAATATTGCCTTGTTTTAAATATCTTAAGTTTAGAAAACAGATTTATTTACTTGTTTTATGTGCAAAACAAATTTAAAAAATGAAAATTAATCGTAGCATTTTTTTAAATAAAGCAGCTGTAGACAACAGTTGTCCAATATAATTGTAATTTCAGGCTGCTTTATTTAAATAGAACAGTTACTACGTAATTTTTTAGGATAGGAATTTGTTTACACGATACAACTAAAGCATAAAAAAATACGAGTAGAAATACATTTAAAAAGCTCTGCAAAATTGTGCACGCATTCGATCAATGTCGTCATTGAACTGTAAACTAAAAACACATAACATAACATAAACTCACGCCTTCATTCCCAGAGTGGGGTAGGCAGAGCCACAGACTCACCAACAACTCCAAAAACTTGTTGATAATTCTGTGACCACATTTTGCAAACTAAATAATATAAAACTAAATACTTTAGCACCTCGTTCAAAAACCAATTAAACACTTAAGTCTTATGACATCCTATTGTTAAGTTGTTTTAATTATTGTTGCTATTTTTCGTTCGAAAGAACGCCAAAGGAGACGATGTAAGTAATGCTGAATTGCTGTTAAGTAAATCATAGGATTACTGTATAAATGAAAAATATACAAAAAAAAATATCTTGCTATGTTTAAGTGATATTGTATGTACATTAACGTTAACGTTTTAGGGACACGGGTGTTTTCACGGACTAACTTTGGATTATTCATTTTATTCGTGCGGAAACAAGTGCGTGGTTTCACCGCTCGTCTGCTGATTCGATGTATGTTAGTATTTCTAATGGTTTGGTAAAATTAAACTATGTCAAACCAAAATTAATGTTCACAAAAAAAAAATTAGTTGTTCTTAACTTCTCGTAATTAGAAATGAATAACTTTTTTTTAAAGATTTTTCAACCAAATTCTTGCCACCTCGTAAACAAGCTTCATAGATTTATTTAAAAAAAGGTTGCCTTGAAAATAAAAAATAAATAAGAATTAGTTCGATGTAGCGTAAAGTATGGTTTAGATACTAAAACTAAGCCCGTATATCGATCCTTAGCTGCAAGTTATGTTGAATTTTCAGTAGTTCGGTAAACTAATGGTGCTCCCACACTGCGGTTATATAACGTTATAAAATATTTTATGACATGACAACATTCTTAGATTTAATAGGATGTTGTAATGTTATAAAACATTCCACAACGTTAAGTAACATTTTATAACCGCTGTCTAGAGCACCATTACATCATTTTCACGGTAATGTGTTCACTTTTCTCGAATCTATCAAGGGTTAGCTGGAAGAAATCTCTTAAAGGGATAAGTTCGCCTTTGTACATCCTTTTATTTAATATTGATTGTTATGTTTTGGTTTTTCTCTTGTACAATACTGTTTACATACATGTGTGGTCGGCAACTATAGGCGTCTTGCTCTAACATACGAATTGAGTATAAGACGGCAATTAATTGATATTACCCTCGTGCATGGTCACTTTATTTACAAAAAAATATACGGATCATTACGTTGCACTAACATGGGCAATTAATTGAGAACTAATTGCCCTTCAACAGTACGGAAGTCTCGTTCTATTACACCAAATAAGAGTAAGACAGCGGCCGGCGGACAATTACTAAAAAAAAACCCATGCAGCTTTAGTGAGTTTTACCAGACCAAAGAGGCCGTACTTTGAAAATCGAAATTCGAAGGTACGTTAGCTCCCCCTGTCATTCGGGACTAAATCGAGAGAAAGGGCCATGGAGCTAACGTAACTTCGAACTTCGATTTTCAAAGTAGGGCAACACTAATTTTGACAGCTGTCATTACATAAGTCGAGTTGGCAGACGACATGGCCGCGCGCCACATCCGGTCGTTCTGTAACATAGTGTAGTGTCCGAAACGGTAGTCATCCTAGAACTTGTAATTAATTAAGAACATGGTTTTTTTAAGAATGCTTGCTGTCGTCCGCCGCGGCAGTGTGAAAGATGGTGTACGTTTTATTTGTAATTTTCACAACGATTCGGTATTTGTTTGTTTCCTTTTTTATTTCCTATTCTGCACCGCTGTCGCTGCGACGATCCATATGGCTGTAAGTTATACATTATATACATATTATTATTATATTGATAAAATAAATTAATAATAAAAGCAATGAGTTGTTTTTTTTCGGTTCCTTATTTGTTACCAATTTAATTAAGTATAATTACAATAACCAGCAATAATTATATTATCCAACATTGGAAACAAAATACCTGATACGCTCTTAGGCCGGCATTACAGCTGGGGCACGTTTTATAAAGCTACAAGTTACATTTTTACAGGTCTAAACTGGCAACACTGCTCAAATGGCTGGTCGTCATTGGTCGAGGTTGTGTCAAATGGAAACTTGTAACCTGTAAATTGTAATTTGTAGCTTTATAAAACAGGCCCCTGTAAGTTATTGCTGTAACTTTCGAAACAAAGCTAGATACAAGAGAGAGATGCAGATATTTGCCACTCACTCCTACCCATAGTTGCGTCTCAAACCTTACAGCAATAACTTACAGGTGTATTGCCGGCCTTATACTTCTAGTAATAAAGACGTGTCAGGTATTTTTGAGCGACGCTCGGGTTGAAAGCGAACTATCCCGAAGGTACCAACGTAACAGGTCGATTTTTCGCCTCCGTAAACACCTATATTACGAATTTAATCGAAATTGTTGCAGCCCTTTTCGAGAATGATTACAAATATCCTACTTATATGAATGCGAAAGTTTGTGTTAGTTTGTTACCCTTCACGCTGCAACGGCTGTACCTGTGGGCCGTACGGATTTGGGTGAAATTGGAACGGAGTTAGCTTATACCCTGGCTGGATTAACACAAAGGCTACTTTCATTCCGATTTTTTTTTAATTTAAAAACTTTCCGAGGGAATAACGATAGTCGAAATCTACGCGGACGAAGTCGCCGGCAGGAGCTAGTATATATTATATAATATATACAAACTAGCGTCCCGCCCTCGCTTCGCTTCAGTTTATTTGAGTTTTCTGTAACACCCAATAAACCAGGGACCCAATTCTCGTGAATTCGAGATGATTTTTCATGCGAGATATGTCAAAAAAATGTACGCAGTTGACAGTGCATATCGCATGAAAAATCATCTCGAAATCACGAGAATAGGGTCCCAGCATTTATCTATATATATAAAAGGCAAACCTGACTGACTTATATATGAACGCACAGCCGAAACTACTGTGCCAAACTTGAAATTTGGTATTATTTGGGGTTCCTTTCATGATGTAAGTGAGCACTAAGAAAGGATTTTCCGAAAATCGACCCCCAACGTGAAGAAATGGGGGAGTAGCAGGAAACTAATTCTACGCGTACGAAGTCGCGGGCGTCCTCTAGTATTGTATAAACAAATAGGTTTATCACCAGTCTGTAAATAATCGTGCATACCTGACAAAAATCAGAATAAATGGGTAAAAAACTGAAGAAACTTTAAAGTTACCATCATATTCTTTTGCCAAGTTCTAAAAAAACTGTTTCAAACCATTACAAACTGAAACTTAGTGGATATTTTTCTTGCCCCGAGACGAGACTAGAAAAATATCCCGAAAATAATAAGTGCCCAAAGAAACAGCAATCATTTTGTGTGGATACTTTTAGACCAAACCAAAGAATGCTCTAAACATGTATCGTCTCTTTATTCATCAAGAAAACAAGCGATAAGTAATCAAAGACTTCTATGTTATAATCATAATGCGTAGAAACAGAAACCTTTTTCGTTTGCTGGGTCTTAACTCATTGGAATATGACAGAACGTAGATACCGCCTAATTAATGACCCCTGTACCTACTACACGCGTGGCCCATCATGGGCCAGTGTAGGTAAGGGACGCATTTACACCCTAGAGTGAGCAATATATTCTTATATCTCACTCTTACGGATTACTCCGTCCCTTGCGCTGACCTATGATAGCCATACTTATATGATACTAGAGGACGCCCGCGACTTCGTACGCGTAGAATTAGTTTCCCGCTACTCCCCCCCATTTCTTCCCGTTGGGGGTCGATTTTCGGAAAATCCTTTCTTAGTGCTCACTTACATCATGAAAGGAACCCATGTACCAAATTTCAAGTTTCTAGGTGCAGTAGTTTCGGCTGTGCGTTGATATGTCAGTCAGTCAGTTTAGCCTTTTATATATATAGATTTTATACCAACATCAATGGTAAAGTAATTCATAGAATAACATGGAAAAATAATAAAATCCATTTCGAAATAAATAAATTACATGAAATTTATCCTAATTATGCGCTATACGACCTAATGAAAATAATTACAAACAAATAAGTAACAAAGTACCACAGCCTTCATGACCACAGAAAAATACAGTTGTCATTGTCAAAACTGATTTTTAAATTTGTCAAATGAATGTGAAGTGATGTAACGTGACATTGACATACTCTGGACAGATTACCTTCAGATTTAACAATAATGGAATAGGTAGTGGATCTGTTACACGGTATTTATAATTGGATTTATATAGTTGGGCTAAAAATAAAATACTTCGTTCCACCCAAAGAAATTAGTATATTTGACTCCATAAGCATTAGAAAACGGAAGTCATTCACAAACCTTACGTAATATTTTGTCTATGGGAGAAGGTATCCAATTTTTTTGAAGATAAGTAATTTATGTTGAGAAGAAAGTATTTCTTTCATTTCAACCAACTTTCTTTTACATTTTAATGGCACCTATACAGAATATTTTTTTTTTTTTTTTTTTTTTTTTTTTGGCTTTATCAGCTTAGCCATTTAGCCAGTGTCATGTCGATTTCAAATAATAAAAAAAATATATCTACAAACGGATACGAAATTTAGAAAACTAAAAAGTTGCTATTCCTGTTTTTATATTTACATATACACACAAATATACAATAGTTGACCGTTATAAAAACCAATATACAATACAGTAATTTACAATAAACCCTTAACAACTACATTTTTATATTATGATGGTGGCAGAATACGGCTAAAGCAGTAAATATCTCTTTATCTTTAGAACGTAACAGTTCCAACATATGGGTAGGAAAAAATACTTTTAATCTAATTAACTCATTATATAAGTTGGAGTTGTCATATAGTGGACAGTTAAAAAATATATGATTGAGATCACCCTCATCCAAACCACATTCACACAATGAGCTGTCCCGAATATGAATTTTAGCTAGATGAGAGGCTGTACAACAGTGACCAAGACGCATACGAATAAGTGTGGAACAATATTGATTTGGAATGAAAGTCTTGGCAAACCATGGCTTTCTGGATACTGATGGTTGAATGGAGTAAAACAATCTCCCTTTTGATCTACTTGAAGCAGTCCAATAAGTAGACCATGCTTGTACCAAGAATTTGGATGGTAAAGAAATTATATCATGAATGTAATTTTTAAAAGGGACTTTGTCCCCTGACACCACAGCTTCCTTCGCAACATGATCAGCCTTCTCATTGCCACTAATCCCCGTGTGCGAAGGGACCCAGAACAGAGTGACCTCAAATCCTTTCACATTACAAGCCATTAGAGAGTCCTTAATCTGATACAAAATTGGGTTGTGAAATTTGACCGAAAATGGGTTAGTGAGTAAAGCCTGCAAACAACTACGCGAATCAGAAAAAATTATAGTTTTTTTCAACTTAAAAAGTAATATATATTTTATACTCTCCAAAACACCAATACATTCTCCAGTAAACACCGAAGTCTCCGGGGGACATTTCACTTTCTGAAAAACGTTGTACTGCGAGTGAAAAATTCCTACTCCAACACACCCTACCGGTGATAATTTTGAAGCGTCACAATAGATCGTATTCCAGCCTTTCCACTCCCGGTTAATAATTTGACGAAAATACTCATCGGCATGAGGATCATCATGACAAATGTTAGAGTTTAATATAATTCGAGGCTGTAGTATAATCGTTTCATAACTATATTGAAAAAGCGGGAGTTTCGGGGAGTGACAAATAGGGTCTTTAATAGAACACATTTTTTCAAAGCTTTTCACCAAGCAGGGTGGGTCTTTGACGTTCCAACATGGAGCAGATTTGAGGTCCCATAAACGATGGATAATAGGATGGTGTGAAAACTGAAAGGCGCGGAACAAATAACTATCAGCCAGAAATTGCCTTCTTAATCTGAGTGGGGGGTCAGCGCATTCAACTTGAAGGGCATTAACCGGACTAGATCTCATAGCCCCGGCAATGATTCGCAAAGCTTTGGACTGAATCAGGTCCAGTCCTCTCAAGCACACTTTAATACCCGGCTCCAGTAAAAATGAACCGTAATCCAATACACTTCTTACCGTAGCATTATACAATATCCTAAGCGAGGTAGGGTGAGCCCCCCACCAAACACCCGACAAACACCTAAGAGTATTAAGACCGCGCTCGCATTTCTTCAATATGTGTTCAAAATGAAGAGAACCGTTTAATTTAGAGTCTAACACCACCCCAAGAAATTTATAAAAAGAGTTACATGGAATAACGGATTCATTAATTTTAATGGTTACATTTGGTGCTACTCTTCTTCTAGAATAAACTACTACACAGCTTTTTATTGGTGAAAGAGATAAACCGTTATTAAGAAGCCAGTTATTTAGAGATTGAAGAGAGTTTTGCACCTCATCCCTGGCCGTCTCTAAATTGCTATTGGAGTAATAAACTAATAAATCATCAGCATACTGTAAAATTTGGCTCCCCCCAACACAACTATCCAAATCATGGGTGTATAAATTATAGAGCAAAGGACTAAGTACTGAACCTTGAGGCAGCCCTCTCCAGGCCAATCTAGATGGATTTACTTGAGGGTCTCTTCCTCGGAAAGTAATTTGCCGCTCTGAGAGAAGGTTACCTACGAGGTTTGCAAGCCTCACCGGAATTCTCAGCTTTTGGAACTTTTCCCTGAGAATAGGGAGCTGAACCTTGTCGTAGGCTGCCTCAACATCCAGAAACACAGCTACTACAGACGCATCCTTAGAAAAAGAGAGCCTTATGTCAGAAGTAAAAATGCCCAAACTATCCATTGTGCTCTTTCCCTTTCTAAACCCAAATTGAGACCTCCCTAACAATTCCCTGCTCTCTATAAACCACTCCAATCGATTTTTTATCAAATGTTCTAAAATCTTTAACAAGACGGAGGATAGAGCTATTGGCCGATATGATCTAGGGTCATTAGGATCTTTTGAAGGCTTCAGAATTGGCATGATCAACTGGGATTTCCAGGATGCAGGTGAATGTCCATTAAGTAATATACAATTTAATAGGTCCAGAAAATACAAAAGAAAAGGATCACCAGCTTTAGCTATAAAGGAATACGGTATTCCATCATGACCTGAAGTAGAATCTTTAACTGCCTTAAGTACGTTTTTAAGTTCTATGATTGTGAATGTCTGGTCAAGATGGTCCATCGACTCGACGTTGCCTTGATAAATAGGTAACTCGAGTAAAGCAGGAACGTATGGAGGAGCAATGTTACTTAGAAAGGACTCCGCCCATTCTATCGATGTAGGATGCGAGCACGAACGGGGCTTGTATGTGCTTCTAAATTTTCTTATATTATTCCAAACTATTGTATCCGGAGTGGCAGGGTTTAACGTAGAACAAAATGACTTCCATCCGTCAGACTTCTTAATACGCAGTATAGATTTGGTTTCAGCCATCACATTAATTAACTGATTAAAATTCGCTGTCGTCATGCTAGCAGCATATGTCTTTTCCGCCTTTTTTCTCTCTTTCACTGCAATAGAACATTCCTTGTCCCACCACGGCGGAGAAGACATTTTACTTATAACAGAATTCTTGAGAGGAAAAACCTTATTTGCTGTAGATTTTAAAGCTAACACCAATCCATCAGAACAAATCTGTAACGAATTCGAAGTAATTTTAGGTAGATTTTTAACTTCGGAATCAAGAATTTTTTTGTACAAATTCCAATCAGCATTATTAATATTATATTCCAAAAGAGGTTTTATAGTAGGTGGGTTTTTGGGAGATATTGAGGGAAGGCAAAGAATAATGGGAAAATGGTCACTTCCATACGAGCTATCTAAAACGTCCCAGGTGATTTGAGACGCAAGCATAGGCGAGCACAGTGATATATCTACTGCACTGGTTGCTTGATTTGGAGATGTACGGAGAGTCGCAGTACCTGTATTCAAAAGGCACAAATTTCTCGAATCCATTATTTCTAAGAGTTGTTCGCCAAGTGAGTCATTCTTATCACAACCCCATAGACGATGATGAATATTAAAGTCACCTAAAATAATGATTGGAGGGGGGAGTGACACTAACAACTGCTTAAACTCTGTAAAGATTTCAGCAGAAGGGTTTGGGATATATAAAGACAAAAACGTGATACCTTCCACCCGAGCGCTTACTATATTAAAACTAGAACTATGTTGAGAGATATAAACAGGTGTACATGTAAGATGATCTCTGATGAACAGGGCACAACCCGCACGTCCATCTGATCGACAGTCCATCAAAGAGACATAGTTAGGTAATTTAAAATTAGAATTTGATTTAAGCCAAATTTCCGACACCGCTATTACAAATGGATTATATTTCTTAATCAAAAACAAAAAATCATGCTTTTTATTAGAGATACTGCGGCAGTTCCATTGAAGTACTACTTGATCCATTATTAAAAGATGATACAAGGGAAGAAATAAAAGGTGCAACGTGGGACAACAAAGAAGTATTAGCTAATGGATTAGATGGGGAGAATACTTTTATCAAAGCAGAAAGGATTTTGATTAATTCCCTTATAAAGATGTCACTTTCTCGTTGGGGAGGGTTTTCAGAAAGCACAGGACCAGAATTAATGACGGGGTCCTTAATGATGGCCTCATGAGCTTTCCGGTCGTAACCTTTAGATACAGGAGGAGGGGGGCGGGGATTGCGGAACACAGTCTTTCGGTATGAAGATGATTCCGGAGTAGAAGACGCTGCTACATTCGCATATGACTGACGAACCACCTTGGCATGCAAATTTGATGCCTCTGCATAAGAAATATTCTCATCAGTCATTGTTTTTTTAATGGAAACTTGGCGACCATACTCCGGACACATTTTACTATTGGCAAAGTGACCGCCACCTAGCCCCTGTGGGCAATTGCAGCAATTCCCCTCCTGTGCAATAACTGAACAAGAGTCCCCTGTATGGGATCCACCACATCGGAAACAACGTGGAGGAGACCTGCACTTGTCCTTAGTGTGTCCAAAACGACAACATTGGAAACACTGTACTGTTGGAAGTTGATAGGGTTCTACAGGAAGAGAATTGAAACAGATAAATATCCTCTTCGGCAAGGTTTGACCATCAAAAGTAACGACGACAGTTTCTGAAGGTAGCCAGCAGAAAGTGCCATCTGCCTTACTTTTTTTAAAATTAAGTCGTCGTATTTTTACAGGACGAGCTCCTCCGGAATTTACGGGAACCTGAATATTTTCCAATACTTCCTCTGGTGTCCATTCGGAAGGCACTCCCCTCACAAGCCCTAATCTAGTGACGTTAAAGGTTGGCACAAACGCTTTGTACTTGTGCTGTGAAATAGAGGGCGAATCTATAAAAGTATTTGCATCCTCAGCCGAGTGAAAACTCACCGAAGCCCTATTCCGTCCTATTTTTTTAACACTTCCATCAATTATATTTGGAAATTCCCTTTTCCTTTTTTGAAGAAAAAGACCAAATGACACTGGATGTAGCACAGGTCCAGAATCAGGAGATACTTCAATCCTCTGGACGTGTACCACAAACGGGCCCTGATCATTAGAATTATATTTATCACGTCCTATTGGGGTAAACAGAGAAGCAGGAGTCTGTGACTGCTGAGTAATAACGGGTGTCGCTATTAAATACGCTGGAGGCGTGGAAGACGAAGAAGCCGGTTCAATACTTTTTTGCCCCTGAGGCAACACGGTGTCGTTGGACGCCTGACTACCAACTAACGTGTCCATATCCATATCACTTTCCGATCGCCTTGACGATGAGGACCTTGAACGCGATCTGTCCCTGTGGACATTTTTTTCTTGCTCCCTGTCGCGTACTCTTTTTTTTATTTTTTTCCTACCCATTTTGGAGTTTAAATGGACTACTTGTGTCCTTTCAAAATCCTCATGTTGAGAAAGATAAATATTGTCCAGAACGGGGTTTAGCTTTCCCCCTGGGTCGTCCATGCCAGCATCCCCATTCATGAGGATGCTGGCATATATTACCCTCTAAACACAATAAAAATATTAATCTACTATTCTGCGCACAATCACAATACAAAAACACTTACCAATTACAACTACTACCTAAAAATGAAATAACTTAAAGAAATAGCAACTTATTTGTACAGAATTCACACTTCAAAAAGCAAAATATTCAATAACTTTTAACTATTTTACTTCAAACACAACCGAACGCGATCGACACTCTACCGCCATTCATACAGAATATTAGTAGATCATTTAGAGTATGCCTTGGACTACGCATGGTTTTAAGAAAGTTGGCCTCTGGAGGTCTATGGTTACAAATTATACCTGGCAACATTTAGCGTCACGAGATAGCGATAAGTCGATATTATCATCGAGTAGTGTAAAATGCATTATTTTTTTATACAACCTTTTTCCCGCGGATATGTTAGCGCACCTTTGTTATTCTTTTGGGGATAGTTTAACCCCTTTTATTTCTGACTTACATCTGATTCCTTGGCCTTTGCAAATTTGGTTCAGGTACTTAGATAGCGAACAAACGTGTTAATTTACAATACATTTTCCTGAAAATGTATGTCGCACATGGTTACTTTTGTATAACAAAACTTATTAGGCTAGATTTTTTTCTAAAACCGAGTGTTCCGTTATCATTATTATGACACCACTTTGTCACTCGTCATTTGAGACTAAATCGAGAGAATGGGATGGAGCTAACGTAACTTCGAACTTCGATTTTCAAAGTAGTGCCTCAAAGGCAGTTTTGGTCCTTTGGCCGCTTTACTTTTCAAATTTTATTAGGTTTTTTGGATGCACATCGTAGTAATTTAAGATTTTTGTGGATATTAAGTAACGACGTTAAAAACACAATAACTATTATATACTTAAAGGGGCTTCTAAACGGGCCATATTTTCACTGCTATATGTGGCCGGCAAATATTGGTGTCCCTCTCTTACTCTAATGTTAGAGAAAGACACCAATAGTTGCAGCCCACATATTGCAGTGGCAATATGGCCCGTTTAGAAGCTCCTTTAAAGAAAACACGAAATATTAATCAGTGCGTGCTGAGTGGGCGGGGCGCGTCGGGTCAACTGGCGAGCGGCTGCCGCGGGCACTGCTGCGCCGATTCGAGGAGAGGCATCCGTCTCATTCTCGCATGATATTAAAGCGCGAAATTCGAATAACGGTTGGGCTCACGTGTTTAGCGCGTTGGGCGCGTAGAAGAGTTTGCGATAAGATTTTAACATTATTTACGTAATCCTCATTAACAACGCGGCAAATCCATAACTAATAAAGCTCAGGGCTTGGGAGCGGTTCGAAAAATGCCGGTTAATTATGGTTCTGTACCAAATAGCGAACAAAATTAACCGTTATTTCGAGCAGGGCAGGAATACTTTTATTTAGCTCTTTCATCAGAACCGACATAAATCATAATACCGATTCTGTTCAAGGGGATCGAAATGAAAATGCTCTATTTGAAACGTAAAGCGTTCCTGACGAGCTGGTTAAAAAAAATATCCAGGTTTCCGAGCCTTGATAAGGATATAAAAATAGGGATCGAATGATATGCCC
Source organism: Acleris cristana (assembly GCA_948252455.1). Lineage (NCBI taxonomy): Eukaryota > Metazoa > Arthropoda > Insecta > Lepidoptera > Tortricidae > Acleris > Acleris cristana. The sequence goes on along the minus strand of OX411800.1, from coordinate 5,053,791 downwards.
ATGAATTTGGGCGAACTGAAAATAGAAACGTTTTGACCAGAAATAACAGTGCACTTCGTTGTTGCCCAAGTGATATTTAAGAGTATTTAAATTAATATTTTTAATGCATTTATTCCTTTTTACATTTCTAACAAATCCGTACGATTATTCTTCAGAAATGTATTTCTTTTACGATCGACTAATTATTCGACTGATTAATCGATAAAACACGCACGCCAAATGTTGCCAGATGTGCTCTGGAAAAAAATTACATCACCATTTCATGGCAGGCGTTTGACGCATTTGTTAAAATTTCGACTTTTCGTGACAGCACGTCATTTTCGACATTTGATTGATAATTTTCTAAAGATCCATCAAATTAGTTTGTTTGAAAGTCAGTTTAGGTGCGAAATGTTATTATTTCATTACGTTTATAGTTTTAATACGATGTGAATTAGTGGGTACCATTTTAGGTTGTGTCAAGGTAGCCCATTATGACTGCCCAGAAGTGTGTAGTGGAAGGCTGTAACTTGGAGTACGACGTTGTTTGCAGCTTTTCCTTCTACAAGTAAGTGTTTTCCCGCCATAACTTTGATTATAACTTAATTCTGTAACATTTTCACATTTGGATGATTTAGCTGTAAGAATTGCTTGACCTCGAAATGAATGCAATATGAGCACGGTTTCACAGCTACTCCGTATGTGTTTTGGTTCGTATTGGATAACGCTATCGCTAAAATGTGTACGTAACGTGCATTTCTGCTTTCGTTGTTTGCTTTCTATGTATGTGAAATATTCATCATAGCAGGCACATTCACTATATTTGAACAAAGTAATAGGTATGGGTTTTTATTGTGATTTCGTGATAAGGGAACGTTTTACGGTTTTATTATTATTTTAAGTTGTTAATGAGTTCATTTTAGTTGGTATTATCAAGATTTTCTGCTCATTTAACTGTTTACTATCGACTGTTGTTATTCATTAAAAAAATTGCTAGTTCTCTCAACTTATTGATAATGCTATTTGGGTTTATGATGAATTAGAAGCAGTGGAGAATTGATTATGAATGGACATTCAAATGAGCCATTATCAATTAAAGTTCCCCCAGCATTATCTGCTGTGTTGTTTTAGAATAGAATTATATTGAATACTTTGTCTCTGTTTTTAAGATGGGTTTTTTACTTAGGCTCCATTTTTTAAGGTCTCTTGTGTGCCCAATTTCTTCTACATCTTTTTTTTGTTTACATCTGAATAGGTACCAAAAAAAAAATGGAGTGTAAGTTAAAAAATGATAATCACAAAAAAAGGTAAAATGTTACAATATTAAAAATTCTTTTCTAAAACCACAAGTGGGGGAAGCTAGGGGAACTTTGTTGTTAATGGCTCATTTAAATGTCCCCGTATTCAATATGAATAAATAAATAAATATCAGGGGACAATGATAGTTTTTGAATATTACCTCTCATAACTAAAAAGGACATTTAAAAATGTGGGCGTCATTTTCTACCCATCTACCCTTTTCCCGCTCGCGGGAGGATACTAAGCATTACCCTTAGTACTACTTAGTAACAAATAGAATAGAAACACATTATCCAGTTGATAACCTCTCCGTATAGATACTGTCCTTTAGATAACATATAGACATTGCCTATTGAAACCAATGGACAGACGGAAGTAGGCAACTAGTCCAATTAGATGATTACTGATTAAAACATAACAGGTTTTGATGATGAGCATTCTTTAAAAAAGTATACTTTATTAGAGAAAATAATTACAAAAAAATTGAGTTGGATGTAAAGTTAAAATGAGTTCTAAGCGGTAACTCAATAAATAGATCAAAACTACCTATATAATGGCTTTCAGAGCTGATCTCTTAAACGGCTTAACAGATTTTCATGAAACCTAGCTAAGAATCGTCCCCATTAAAATAGCTTTAAAAAAAACAGCTTCCAAATCATGTCATTCAATTGGGAGCTATTGTGCCACAGACACACACATACACATACGTAAACCTTATTTATATTGCTCCTTTTTTTTGTAAGGTTTTTAAAATGTGGTGGAATAATGTTCTACTATCAAAGTGGCCTAGTCACAAACTAAGCTCTAGGCTTGTACAAGTACTATCGGCACTAGATTACGATAAGCATATTTATATTGAGAAACACACAATTAAGTACAAAGAAAACTTTAAAGACTCGGGAATAAAAACTTGCGTTCATCACACAACCAACTAGGCTAACTGTATCATTAAATTAGATTAAAAAATAAAATATACTCATACAATAATTATTTAATTTTACTATAATTACTATGGCAAGATGGCCACCGGAGCAGAGGCAGACCAAAAAGGAGATGGCGGGATGAGTTAGACGCGTTTCAAAGCGAATGGCGGGAGCATGCACTCAACCGAGACGAATGGCGGAAAAGAGGGGAGGCCTTTGCGCAGCAGTGGGACACTAAAATAGGCTAAAAAAAATAATTTCGTTTGTGTATTTAAATCAATTATACTTTATTTACAGTGTGAACACTGGCTCCGAGAATGAGCCAGTCAGACAAGAATGGATCGAGGGGGCCATGCAGGAGGAGAGCGAGTGCCTCTGGAGACATGTCAGCCTCCAACTCTGCGGGTAAGTGTCTTGATTAGTCCGATCAATTGACAGAAGGATCTTTCTTTAAGAAATTTTCTGAAACAAATCATGCTTATATAGGTTTGTAATCAAATGCTTTTGACATTTTTTTTGGTCTTTCTTTACTGAAAAAATTAATAAACAAAGGGTGATGGGCAATCTTGTATGGACTCATCCCCACCCTCCGACAGTTAAGGGATGCATGTTGATTAAGACCCAAAAAAATACAAAATAAGTACCTATTTTAGTAGCAAAATTGATGGGGATTTTTTAATGAAAAACCAAGACCTTTTTCAAGAGCAAGGCATGGATGTTTTTATTTTTAAATAAATTCCATATGATATGATTATGATGTTCCAAGAAAAACCCATACAAATGGCGATTGTCGCCATAATAAAAATACATCATGTTGCCGAAATCTATTAACTGAGACGAGACATGTTTCATCTCTGTTGGTGGGTGGGGACATTTGTATTTTGAGTTACTACTGTTTTGATCTAGCAGTGCGTTATATAAATCGGAAATTCCGACTTATCGGATCCGGATTCACAGCTTCTTAAAGGCTCAGTTTAATCGCCCATGCTTTTCGTGATACATTGCGTCGCTGCAATAGCTCTCGGCTCATAATCATGACAACAACCCGTCAATGGATTGTCTCATGTCGCCAGGTACCACTTCGAGCTGGACGCTCAGGGCCTCTGGATCGACTCCCCGATGCTGCCGGAGCTCCTGACGCTGCAGGAACAGGTGGCCCCCATCACGCCCACCGCCAGCGATAAGAAAGGTCAGTTGAAATAGACCAAGCGTTTTATAGAGTGGGTTTCATTACGACTAAATTTAGGCGTTTATATTTATATTGACATAAATAAATCTCAAATCGACTTAGTCCCATATGCCTAAAAATTCTAAATTATCTTCTTCAAATACAAAATATCTTAATATCTTAACATCTGACTCTCAAAATATGTTAATTCTGATACGACAGTCTTAGAATCAAAAACATCTGAAATGCAAGATGTCAAATAATAATTATAAAAGAAGTGTTATTGTTATGCAACGCTCATTACATTATAGAACAGTTTTCACGCTTCGGTTACGCTTTAAGTGATATTATGATACCGTTAACGATATCAATGTTAGCGGTTTATTATAAGCGAGTAGAAAAAATAAAATGAATGACGCGTGAAGCACTTATGGAAGGTTAATAAAATTGTTCAAATTTCAAGTGCTTCCAGATTATTTAATTTTGAATTCCAGGCGTTTTGGATTAAATTGTTACGAATTTTAGTCATTTTAGGTAGGTATGCGAGAAAAAAAGTTCGGTATTTAGGCATTATGATACAAAGTCGTTTTGAGATCTGGACGTATTGGTACCAGGGTATTATGAATTTAAGTCGTAACGAAACCTACTCGTGTTAGAGTTCCTAATGACTAGACTGAGACCTATAACTTAGTTTGTAATGACTATAAATCTGCGCCTCTATTCCCGACGGTAAAAACGATATCGTATTTGACCTGTTACGGTATTGTTATGACGTCAGACGCCATTACTGTCAAGTAAATAAGAGCTAGATAACAGATCAAACATGATATGGTTTTTACCGTGTTGAATAGAGGCCCTGGTATTGTGCCTAATGTTCGCTTAGGCTCGATAAACTAAGTTAGTTAATATCATAGACAAGTAGTTTGTCTTAGGCTCTATAGGAGTTTCTGTTACCTATTGCCGCACGCCACCAAACGCGGCGACGGCGCGGCCCCGACTAAACCGGCTCGGTCCGTTCTATTGAGCTTGCTTGTGGTGGCTCGCGCCGCGTACGGTCGAGGCACGCACACATGCAAGCAAACGCTATACCTTTGTATGAAGACGAACTACTCTTTATGCCGTGGTAGTGTCAAGGCGGCTTCTTAAAAGAATTTGCAATACAATACAATTAAATACAAACACTTTTTATTGAACATCACATACACAGGACAGGAGACGCAAAAAAAACAATGTTAAAAAGTGAGTAGACGTCGTTTATTGCTACTCGCGGGTAATAAGTACCCTATGTCCTTGCTCGGCGTTCAAGTTATCTTGATACAAAATTACATCGGAATCGGTTCAGCGGTGTAGCCGTGAAAGGTCAGACGCATAATGCCCTTTTTTATGGACGCAAAACGCCCTAGACGCGAAATGTCCTAGTCGCAAAACGCCTTAGACGCAAAATGTCCTAGCCGCAAAATGACACACATGCATATCCGGTTAATAACACAAACTACAGTCAAACGGGATAAATATGAGGTAGGTTTAGGTTATGTTAGTTTTGCAGCAGGCCCGGAGGGCCAAACCACCCAGAAATAGGAGCTCCGCTCCGTCGATTCTGTTAATATACATATTGTGTCGTTTAGGACATTATGGGTTTAGGTCATTCTGCGTTTAGGACATTATGCGTTTGGGTCATTCTGCGTTTTAAACATTTTCCAGATTTAGGGCATTATGCGTCAAGAGCGCCGTGAAAGCGTAACAAACAGACTTTCACATTTGTAATATTACTAGCTGTTGCCCGCGACTCCGCCCGGGCAGAAAAATAAAACATAGCCTATGTTCATCGGGGATAATGTAGCATTCTAATGGTGAAAGAACTTTTCAAATCGGTCCAGTAGTTTCGGAGCCTATTCGATGCAAACAAACAATATTTTTTTCCTCTTTAAAATATTAGTGTAGATGTAGATTATAGATAGTAGAATTTTCTAATAAGATACGTGCATATAGAATAACGTCGTTAGTTATCATTATCAGTCTTTTAGGTGTTTAAGTAATTTGGGCTTCTACGACTAAAAGAGAGGTTTTTTTTTACTGTAACTCGACTACTTACTACTTGTATCCTGTACGGTGAAACCAGTCAGGTAAGAACTTACAAAAACAGCCATCGACATTTAAGCTTAAACGATTCGGTCAATGTAGGATGGTCCCTGTGACAGCTGTATTTCATAATTTTAATCAGTGATTTATACTTGCGCTATAACGTTATAAAACTCGGATCCATTGCGGTATTCATCATCTATTTAAATAAAAGGCAAACCTGACTGACTTATATATCAACGCACAGCCGAAACTACAGTAACTAGAAACTTGAAATTTGGTACAGGGGTTCCTTTCATGATGTAAGTGAGCACTAAGAAAGGATTTTCCGAAAATCGACCCCCAAAGGGAAGAAATGGGGGAAGTAGCGGGAAACTTAATTCTACGCGTACGAAGTCGCGGGCGTCCTCTAGTGTGTTTATAAGAGCTGTCACAGGGATCATTCTAAATTGTCCTAACTATAATAGATACTATACTTATCAATATATTATTATATATAGTGTATTCAATCCACGATGGTGCGCCCCACTGCGGTGCAATGTCAGTTTTACAGGCGGGACATCGTTTTGGGATGGAAATACTATACTTGTGTCACTTTCATTATCACTAAGTAGATAAACTTATAAAATTAATTGACGTCCCTAAGTAGTGAGCTATTATTTTTAAACCGGTACTTAGGATCGTATTGATAAATTGTTCTTGAGTGAGAGGTCCGACTTGAAATGCGTTGAATTTTTTTTTATGTGCTGCATGAATGATCTCGACTAAGATGTTTAGCGCAAGATGCGTCTAAAACGAAAGTATTCTTTTGGTCTTATTATTAAATTTATCTTGAGTGAAATGTCTACCTCAAGATGCGTCTGAAACGAAATTTTCTTTTGGCCTTATTACTAAATTGTTCTTAAGTGATATGTCGATATCAAGATGTGTCTAAACCGAAAGTTTTTTTTATTGGCCTTATTACAAAATTAATATTGAGTGAGATGTCGATTTCAAGATGAGTCTTAAACAAATTCTTTCTATTGGCCTTGTTACAAAATTAATCTTGAGTGAGATGTCGATCTCAAGATGCGTCCGAAGAGATCTCTAACTTTACATTACATGACTGACGTCATAATCCAAATCAATTTAATACTCAAGACTTGACGATAACTTAAGACGAAAATCTCACTCAAGTACATTTTACTAATTCTGTTTACTCGTATTGGCGGTACAAGTTGGCTCTGCTTGCAGGGCGTGCTTCGAGCGGGTTCCAAGGGCTATTCGAACGATTCGTAGGCCCCCACTCAAAAGGTACCGCCACTATTGTACCTCCCCTTGACATTCGGCCTTGTTACTGAAAGCCACTTTTCAAATTTGCACATAAATAAAACATAATAATGGTAACCCTAGCGTTTAGTGATCGTCCATATGAAGCTATAGTCTGTGCCAATTGAAATTGGCAAAGATGTAAACAACCAAACGAACCAATTTACCATTATTACTCGATAATCAGCAATGATACACTTGATCATCACATTAAGTTCAAAATTAAATAACTATTAATGATACCTTATTTTAAATATAAATACGCTTGATGAATATTTTGAGGTTAGGTGTCGAACGAACAGTACTATCTTGTTTAAATCTTTGGCAATTTAAATTGACACAAGCTATATCGACATTAATATACTAGCGTCGCGTAGCGACATTTGAATTTGACAGATAAGGACAAAGCATGGTTTAGCTACCACACGGTTATTCCACGTTTATAAGTAAGGGCATTAAACGACACAACCGATTTGCATCAAAACTATTAACCTGTCCTCTCCCACGGAGTTTAGAAATGTTTTTTGAAAAAGAAAAAAATTTTTTTTTTCAGATATTAAGTTTGTGGTAATTTATCCTTAATTGTAATTTAATTTTCAGGTAAGACGTTTTTTTTTTATTTTTTTTCAGTTTTTTTAAATGAGTGAAAAAGGGGTGGGCACAAATTTGAGCCGGTGGGAGAGGACAGGTTAAAAAAAACTCGCCCAAATCGTTTGAGAGTTTTAATGCCACAGACATCACAAGCAGAGTACACACAGATACACACAAACTTAAAAAAAAAATGCAAAAATGTTTTATAATTGTTTATGTGCAATAAAGAGTTTACATACATACATACATACATACATACTTATAACACAGTTTGCGCCGGGGTAAAAAAAAACCCTGCACTTTGCATTTTGATAATGTAAAGAGCAGAGCAATTTTGAAAAGTGACTTTCAGAAACAGGACTAGCTCGCAAAGTGCAGGAGTAGTTAGAAATTCTTTAACTCGGATACTCAATAAAGACTCCCACAGACCAACGTGTTTACTTTCTTATTCTAACAAATAGCTTTGTCTCAGCCTGTCAGTCCGAATGTTGGCCTGTTGGAGCCTTTTAACACTGTTAGCTTACCAACCGCAATGTCCAACTCAAAGTCAAAGTTCTTTATTCTTCAATTTAGGTATAGTATAATGCACTTATATAATACTTTAGATACTATGCTATCCAAGGACTGTCAAATGGCTAATAGGGATTATTCATGACTTTCACAGCTTTAATAAAAGCTGGTTCATGTAACAAACAGTTGAGATATTTTTTTTAATAGCTAAAAAAATAACCAAGATATAAGCCAACAATTTTTTTCCTATCTCTGGCAAAACAGAATTTAACATGGAGTTTATATGGTCGACGTGTTACATGACGTCACACTGCGTATAGGATCTCTGTCTAATTAGCAGTTTAAAATGCTTGTATCATCCGTATTTGTTGGCCGATTTTAATTTTACTTTTGGTGGTCTCTTTTAGTTTCATATTTTGTTGTGAAATGAGATTTAAAATAACCATGCATATTCCCGATTAGGGTCCTAAGATTCTGTTCACTAGGTAAAACCATATCGTCTTTGACGTGTTATGCTATTGTTTCTAACTCGGCCGCCATTACTGTCAAGTAAATAAGAGCTATCAAAACGTTGACAATACGGAAACAAGTCGAAAACTATAAGGTTTTATCGTGTAAAATCTCAGCCCTGTGCATTCCATCCTGTATTTACTTAATTAAATTGTATATTGCATGGGGCTCGCTCTAATTCTTACATTTTAAGATGGGTTTATTATACGTATGTCTTATATTTATGGGAGCCTGCGGTTTAGCCAAAATATTTTTGGTCAAATGTATCATTTCCCAAATTTTCACTTCTCGAAAACCATAGTGTACTATTTTTGTTTTATGTCCGGGATATCGAAACCGCTTGCTACGTCTATTAGGTTTGGTTACACTTGTGACCACATAAAAAATAAATCAACTGCGACGGGTAAAATGTTTTCGGGGAATGAAAATTTGGGAACTGATACATTTGATCAGAAACATTTTGGCCAAACGAAATAGACTCCGTCGAAATATTGAGAACTCACTAAGAGGATTGTAAACTGGTGCTCATGACTACACAGTGTCCAGTGGCGTATTGTCTTGAAATCGAAGGGTGGTTTTTTTTTTGTACAAATGAATACACAATTTATAGGGTTCAAGAGTCATCAGCTCGAAATTAACAGAGTTTTTATTATCTAATAAATAAAGGATCTATTCCGTTTGGCCAAAATGTTTCTAATCAAATGTATCATTTCCAAAAAACATGTTTCCCATCGCAGCACATCATGATCCTTGAATGAAACAATCCTCCAGTTGTTTAAGTACTGAACACCGTCTCGTTGTCCCCAGCCGCGGACATCATCAGAATCGAGCACAACTACAGCGAGGAGCCGCTGAAGCACGAGCCGGCTGAGAGCGTCTCGCGACTGAACGTGCGGCAGCTGGTCGACACGCTCGGCTACCTGTGAGTGACTGCTTAATTCTATAAACTTACAGTAAAACCACCTTCGTCCACGCAGGAGACAGGTCAGACAGGTGCTGACTAATGTCGAAGATAAATGAACGTAAACATCAATTAAATACAGGCGTTTGTGTATATGCATATTGACCAATACGCTTTATGACCAATACTTATTTTGACCTATACGCGGAATGAACAAAGTACCTACTACGCTAAATGACATACGTAAATTGACCAATACGCTTTAAGACCAATAGTGTAAATATGATGTAGGTTTAGGTTATGTTAGTTTTGCAGCAGGCCCGGAGGGCCAAACCATCCAGATATAGGAGCTCCGCGGGAGCGGAGCTCCGTCGACTCAGTTAAATTCGAATTAAAAATAGAGATCATTCAAATATACTTATATAAAAAACTGAAGACTTTCAGGATGCTTAAAATACGTCAAACTAAACGGCATATCATAGAAAACTGTTACGTCTCACCCAAACGCGACTTAATTGACCCATTTCGGTGCAGTTCACTGAAGAATCTGCAACGCAAGCAGCTGTGGGTGGTGAAGGTTGAGACGGACAAGGCTGAAGCCTCCATCACCCAGGCGGAGCAGGTCATCGCCAAGATGCAGGATCCCAAGCAGATCATAGAGGTAAGGCATCAGTCATAAGATCATATATAAAAAAATATGCAGACAAAAAAGTATATAGGCCTCATTATGCAATTTGTATAGTGGTATAATTAAAAAAACACTTCTAGATCCTGCCCCAAGTACAGACTGAGGAGCAACCGGTCCAGAACGAGGTCAGCATCATGGAGGACTCCGCCATCTCCGACAACTTCATCTACGAGATTGCCGAGGAACAGGAGATCACTATGGATGAGGTATTTATAATAGTTATTTATGTAACTCCATAATGCAGTTTACCAATAACAAGAACATGAACCATACTCGGCCCACAATTGCCTACTTCCGTGCCTAGGCAATAATGTATTTCTGTTCCAGGTAAAAGAGATACCGGCTGAAACAAACAAGGAATGGATGGTCAATATCATACCCGAGGAGT